>CM070008.1:13969638-15177138 GCA_036247105.1 Cirrhinus mrigala
GATTAATGCGTTATGCTAAAACCGCTTTATTAATAGCACGATCTAGCTTTGTGGGCAAAATTATGTTGTGAAGGCTCAATATCAAATTATCATCCCTATCGTGAATGCCCGTTTGCACAATACAATGAATGGACAAGGGGAGAGAATGTTACATTGTTTTGTGTTTTATGCTGTATATTTGTTGATGTTGCAAACAAGCTGAAGATGTAAGGTTAGAGAGAACTAGAGGAGAAAAGGCTCATCTACATGTTTTTGGACACATTCCCTTGTTGCTGCAGCTAAAAATAATATCAGGGTTAACTCCCTGCTGCAAAAAAGCTGTCCCATACACTCCATCTTCTGCTATGTGTGTGTGCAGCCCAGACTACCACCTCTGTGTAGGTGATAAATGAGTGAAAGAGGTGATAGATCATAAACACAACAGATTCATTGCTATTGTGGAACCACAGGTCATATCGTCCTCATGCTCAAGCTTCATATAGAGTGAGGTAATATTTAGGGAGCAAAAATTAGACCAACAATGACTGTTTGTTTTCTCTTTGTAAAAATGGTGTCCAATGTCACATTACTAAGGACATGATGACCAGCGGCATCATGGCCATTTAATTTGAAGATTTGAAACCAAGTTAAATTTAATGCAGCAAAAAAAATATGTATCTTTGATAATTGCTAATCAATTGGCAATTGGTTTTTATCGGCTGTTTGAACTCATTCTGACGGCACCCATTCCCTGCATATAGGATCCATTGGTGAGCAAGTTATGTAATGCTAAATTTCTCAAAATCTGTTACAATGAAGAAACAAACTCATCTACATCTTGGATGGCCTGAGGGTGAGTACATTTTCAGCAAACTTTCATTTTTGCCACCATTTTTTTTTTTTTTTTTTTGTATTTTCCTTTTTTTTTTTTTTTTTTTTTAAATAGTGTACAATGTCACATTACTAAGGACATGATGACCAGCAGCATCATGGCCATTTAATTTGAAGATTTAAAACCAAGTTAAATTTAATGCAGCAAAAAAAAAAAATAAATAAATAAATAAAATAAAAATAAATAAATAAATAAAAATGTATCTTTGATAATTACTAATCAATTGGCAATTGGTTTTTATCAGCTGTTTGAACTCATTCTGACGGCACCCATTCACTGCATAAAGGATCCACTGGTGAGCAAATTATGTAATGCTAAATTTCTCAAAATCTGTTACGATGAAAATCTACGTCTTGGATGGCCCGAGGGTGAGTACATTTTCGGCAAACTTTCATTTTTACCACCATTTCTCTTTTTTGATTTTTTTTTTTTTTTCAGCTGTAAATTACATAAGTGTATTAGGGAAAACTGTAAATGGTTTAACATCTGACGTCATTTTACTGTAAAAATCCTATCTAATTTATGATTTTTGCCACTAAAAGTATGACTTACTGGATAATTTATGGTGAAAATCTATATCTATATTTTATTATATATATAAATCTATATAATTAATATATATATATATATATATATATATATATATATATATATATGACTTATGTAATATTAATATAAATATTAAGGATGGCTGGACAAGTCCAAGGTTTTTCACATTTATTTTCCTTGCAGTGTACCGATTATGCAAATGCAGTATGCAATGGCCATGAAAGTTTCCCTTCTCTTTAGTGTTATTAGAGACGATACTACTGATCCACACTGGAATATAACTGCTGGCTGGGTTCATGAGATGCCTTTTGTGTTTTTAGCTTAGATTATTTCAAACATTCTCTCTCCCCAGGAATATGTTTTAAGTCTTGCACCGCTAGCTGCTTAAAATTCCTGTCATGAACCTACCTGTGGGCAGGCTTTTCTGAAATCTAAGACATCTTCAGGAAAACAGTAACTTCAATAAGAGAAGTTTGAGTCAGATTTCCCCACAGACATACTTAATATTCGAGAAACAGTAAATTATATGGGGTATTTTAAATACGTTATTCACTTATAGACTGTCAGCTTAAGATTGTCAGCTACTGGTGGTTAATTTTAAGGAAAACTTTTCTCATAACAATGCCTATATTTCAGAATGCAAATGCTTAATGGGGTTTTATCTATATTTTCAAATGCAGTTTACTGACTTAAACTCACATCTACTGATGTGGATGCAGCATCATGTTAATGCAATAGTGTTACCGATGCCACTGTAGAGATATGCCATAAACAGTACAATGAAGACACTGAAAAAAAAAAAATAAAATAAAAACCCTAATAGCGAATTTCACAATTAATTACAAAGGCATGTAACACACTGAATTAAACATTACATTTTTAAGGCTAAACAGGCTAAAGTATTAGAATATTTTCTTGTAAAACATATTTAAATAATTTTTGTACCATTTTTTTTATGTTTTCAGTGTAAAACTGAATCTTAATGTCTCATCTTAAAGGGATAGTTCACCCAAAAATGAAAACCATGTCATTAATTACTCACCCTCATGTCGTTCACAAAAATGAACCTTCATTTGTCTTCGGAACACATATTAAAACATTTTCGATGCTTTCTGACCCTGCATAGACAGCAATGTAACTGACATGTTCAAGACCCAGAAAGGTAGTAAGGACATCGTTAGAATAGTCCATGTGACATCAGTGGTTCAACCGTAATATTTTCAAGCTACATGAATCATGGTGAATCCATTCTCATGAATGGAAACTGACCCCAAAGAGACCCATTTTATAAAATCTTTATTTATTTTCTTTGTGTAGCTTCATAACATTATGGTTGAACCACCACATGGACTGTTTTATCAATTTTCTTACCTTTTCGGGCCTTGAACATTTAAGTTGCATTGCTGTCTATGCAGGATCAGAAAGCTCTTGAATTTTATCAAAAATATCTTAGGATATGATACGTCGCGAAGATGAACAAAGGTCTTACAGGTTTAGAATGATATGAAGGTGAGTAATTAAAGACAGAATTTTCCAATTTTGGTGAACTAACCTTTTAACCCTTTAACTGTCACACCCTATCTTGAACATAGACATGAAAATGCACTATCCAGAGTTAAATTTTTATAATTCATAAATGAAAACATTTTGTAATATGATGTTGATGTACAATTTCCATGGTAATGCAATGTCTAATTTAAAAATGGTTTTCAAAGGATGAATTTTGAGATTTTAAGTTTTCAGGTGATATATAATTTCTAATGCAGGATAAGTAAAAAGGCAACATAGAAAGAGTTTTTGTGACAAAGGTCAGAACTCCTGTTATGATGTAGATTTTTGAGGTGCACTCTTGTCATAAATTAATCTCTTATTTTTTCCTACATACTTTGTAACACAAAAGAGTGGTAAAATATCTATTTAGGAGTCTTAGACCTTCCCAACGATATATAGTTTGTCATGATTAGATTAGGATTTATTTGTCAAATGGTGAAGTAAACTTAGGCACCCCACAGAGTGGACAGTGACAGTTAAAGGGTTAATGTCTTTATATGGCAACCTTATCCATATGGAATAAAACTGCTATTATTAGGCAACTATTATTAAATGACTAGTGTCTTCATCTCATGTAAGTGAAAATGTGACTCATATTTCATATACAAGTCATTAGAAATAAATCACATTTAGCTTTAGCTTCTTGTTTGCATAAATATGTGTGTAATAAATGGCCTATAATGTTTTGTGTATTCAGGTTTCACCCAGCTGTCCGCATAATTCAAAGAGCTAAATACACATACTAGTTTTATTTATTAATTGATTTATTTATTCTAAACATCATTAGCTCAGTATAAACCATTTTCCAAAGTATATGGAAAGTCCTCATAATGGTAGGTGTATCTCTCTCTCTCTCTCTCTCTCTCTCTCTCTCTCTGTGTGTGTGTGTGTGTTCACTGAATTTATGTTGCACACAAGGTGAACTGTTGAACATGTTGGGATGAGGCCCACAGCAGTACTTTATTTCCTTGTTTACTTTATACCAGTCATCTGTGTTCTTCTATCTCACGTTAGGGGGGTTACTCATAAAAATTTGATAGCATCTTAAATTAACCATCTGCTGTTTCTTTTCCCTTTATCATATTTGATCATGCCAGGAAGTTTAAGCTTCTTAGCAAACACAACTGATTGAATCTTTTAATGGATTGAAGCCATGGTGTGGAGTTAGTAAATTAGTTTAACTGTGTAATTATATCAGAAATATTGCACTCGCCTCCCACTATAAAAAGCCTAATGAGGCATCAAGAGAAAATATTGCTGAGTAACAAGATACTCTGTGTTCTGTACCAGCAACCACTGAGCATTGCTATTGTGCCCTTGAGCACTGCACTTAACACATAACTCCTCATTGCTGTTACATGACACCCCTGTTTCCCCAACCTCGCTTCCCCCAAGGCACCATGGAATAGAAAAATCAGCTCTCATTGCTTCACCGGCTACCAAATCAGCATAGACCTCCATGACTGGATTGTTACCTCAAATGATGCTGACCTTACATAGGTTAGACTGACCTGAAGCACTGTAATGCTGACGTCCATTAGACTGACTGTCAGTTTGTTGTCAGATTACTGTAATGAAAACATGTCAATATTTTACAACAAGCTATAGCTGGCTGTAATTTGCCTAATGCGAAGATGCACACAGTGCACAGGTATATTGGACAGGAGGAAATTAATGTGTGATCCTGAAAAAAAATTCATGACAAAAAAAAAAAAAAGACACTTCATAGTTTTCACCATAATAATGTAGCAGAGGAAACTTGTTGTCTAGTAATGTGACAACTAATCTATTTTAATCCAGTGAAGGTTTGTCAGGGTAGGTTTATTTCTGGAAAAAAAAAAAAAAAAAGTCAGTTGAAGTGTAGGGGTTTACATGATATTGGTGTTGTTGAACTATAGGGGGTAAGTTGTCACAGGGAGATCCTGCCTGTTATAGGCTGTTCAGTAAAATCAATTATGAAACACTAAACAAATAAATAATTATTTTGATTCCAAAAGAAATTGTGATTTTATTCTATTTACAAATAATATAAAAAGTATAAATGATAAATTACAACACATAAGACACACCGGATTAGACATTTATGAAAAATACCCTTGCTGCAAATATATACCTTTGCTTCTGGTCCACCTTTACAGTCCACCATCAACAACAGGAAGATGTTGGAGTATTCTTGTTAATCATATAATATTCTTGTTAAATAAACATTCTAATTAACAAAGTTTTAAAAGAAGCACTTTATGCTCACCAAGTCTGCATTTATTTGATCAAAAATACAACAAAACTATAATATTATGAAATATTATTACAATTTAAAATAATTGTTTTCTACAGTTATATATTTTAAAGTGTAATTTATTCCTGTGATGGCAAATCTGTATTTTCAGCAGCCATTTCTCCAGTCTTCAGTGTCACATAATCCTTCAGAAATCATTTTATTATGCTGATTTGGTTCTCTGATTTTGGTTATTTGAAACAGAAATCTTTTGTAACATTATAAATTGATAAATGTAATGCATCCTTGCTGTATAAAAAAATAACAATTTCTTTAAAAAAAACTCAACCTTTTGAGTGGTAGTGTGTTATGCAGCTACTTATCAAATAAATAAATAAATAAATAAATGGATGTGGAAAATCCATTTGAGTTGAAATGATCTTATTATATGAGATGAAAAACACTGGTGATTTGAGAAATATGAAAAGTCCTGTGGCAGTTTGCTCATTAAAAGTAATTTTCAGTGCATATGATGATGTTGGGTTATTCTTGTTAATACTCCAACATCATCATATAATATTTTATTAAATAAACATTCTAATTACCAAGGTGATTGAAACAACTGCTAGAGAAAACGTGCATTTATGTAAATGGACTTTTAACTCAAAATTCTACAGTTAGATGCAGCTCTGTGACAACTAGCCACTACTGTATAGTATAAGGATACCAAAGATGCATTTACAGCTTTCCTATTTCTGACAGTTTATCACTGCTTGACACTTCTTGGATGCACTTCTGAATAAAGCCTCTCATGAATAAAATACATTACCTTCAAATACTAATACATTAAATAATTCACGTTTCACTTATATCAGGTAATGTGTCACTCTACATGCCAAAAGCCTCTCACACTTTCTCCAGGTTGAATTGCTGATCCATCGTTTATTGTAAATGTCATTGAAACTGGTAGGTGTATGTGTCCGCAAAACTATTTATAATGTAATTATAACGGAAAAGATATGCCGTTTTATTAAACACAATACGCACATTTTTATTAGTATCATTTATTAGTATATTCTTATGTGGTGTGTATGTGATGTGTTGATAATTCGGCCTGTTGTTATTATCTGTACTTATCATGCTAGCACATTAACACCTTTCTGCAGTTCTGCTGACCATCTGTGAGATTTTCACAGAGTACGTTGTGAATTCACTGAGCATGAAAAAGATTAATATTTAAAGAACATTTTATGACCTTGCCTTCTTCCGTGTATGTGTGCTGCCAATGCTGCTGTACACAATTCCACAAAAAAAAAAAACAAAAAAAAAAAACTGTCTAGCTTTGTAACATGCTGCAGGCTATATAATGACTTCCGTATAAATGTTTGGGGTTTTAAATGTTTCTGAAAGTAGCTCCTTATGCTCACCAAATCTGCATTTATTTGATCAAACATACAATAAAACTATAATATTGTGAAACATTATTACAGTTTTAAATAATTGTTTTCTACAGTAATATATTTTAAAATGTAATTTATTCTTGTGATGGCAAATCTGAATTTTCAGCAGTCATTACTCCAGTCTTCAGTGTCACATGATCCTTCAGAAATCATTCTAATATGCTGATTTGCTGTTCAAGGAACATTTATCCTTATTATCAATGTTAAAACAGTACTGCTTTATATTTGCTGGAAACAGTGATACATTTATTTGAAATAGAAATCTTGTGTAGCATTATAAATTGATCAATTTAATGCCTCCTTGCTGAATTAAAAGTATTAATTTCTTAAAAAAAAAAAAAAAAAAAACTCATTGACCCCCAAACTTTTGAACAGTAGTGTGTTATGCAGCTACTTATCAAATAAATAAATAAATGAATATGAAATATCGCTGAGTTGAAACTATTCCATTATGTGAGAATAAAAACACTAGTAATATACAGTAAGTGATATAAAAAATATGAAAAGTCCTGTGCCAATTTGTTCATGAAAATATTCAGTTTCCGAAAAAAAGAAAAGAAAAGAAGAAAAAATAAAATAATTCAAATACAGCAAATACAGCAAAACAAATTCATGTTCATGATCTATTGAAACAGTATTTTACTGAAGATTATAATATAAAGTGACAACAGAATACCAAGGTGCATAAACAAGTAGTCTTAAGCTTTAGTGTTAAGTTTTTAAATGTTGTATTTATTTATTTATTTATTTATTTATTTATTTTTTAAGTGCACTTTGTATAACATTTAAAAACCCAAACTTTATATGGAATATGGAAGTCTAATTAACACCTTGTTAATTAAAATGTTTATTTAACAAGAATACTATATGATGATGTTGGAATAATAAGAATACTCCAACATCATATTTTTGATGGTGGACTGTAAAGGTAGACCAAAGAAGCAAAGGTATAATTTTGCAACAAAGATATTTTTCATACAAATCTGATCAGGTGTGTTTTATGTGTTGTAATTTTATCATTTATACATATTATATTTTATTTATAAATATATTGTTTAGTGTTTCATAATTGCTTTTGCTGAAAAGCCTATAACAGGCAGGATCTCCCTGAGACAACTTACCCCATATAGTTCAACAACACCCATATCATGTAAACCCCTACCCGATAACCATTTTTTTTTTTTTTTTCCAAAAATAAACCTACCCTGACAAATCTTCACTAGATTAAAATAGACTAGTTGTCACATTATTAGACATCAAGCTTCGTCTGCTACATTATTATGGTGAATTCTTTTCAGAGAATGTTGTCTTTTTCTGTATTTTTGATGATCCCAAACTTTTGAACGACAATGTAAATATAAAGTGCCAACACAATACAAAGTGCACTTAAAAATAATAATAATAAATAAATAAATAAATAAATAAATAAATATAAAAAAGAACTGTAATATTATGAAATGTTGCAATTTCTACTGTTGGTTTCCTATTTTAATATACTTCAAAATATAATTTATTTCTGTGACGCAGTGCAAAATTTTTATTAACCATTACTTCAGTCTTCAGTGTCTTCATGATCCTTCAGAAATCATTCTGATAAACTGATTTATTATTTATTATCAGATGAAACTGCTTTGACCATTGTTGTTTTAACCACTTAACACATCCCTGATGAATTAAAGTATTAATTTAAGTTAATTAAAAAAAAGAAAGAAAAAAAAAGTATTGACCCCAAACTTTTGAATAGTAGTGTACAGTATAACACAACATTTCTATTTTGAATAAACACTGTTCTTTTGAACTTTTTATTTATCAAAGAATCCTAAAAAAACTGATCAGGTCCCAAGAAATATTAAGCAGCAAAACTGTTTTTAAACTTGATTACAATTCAGCATGTTAGAATGATTTCTGAATGATCATGTGACACTAAAAACTGGAATAATGATGCTGAAAATTCAGCTTTGCTTCACAGGAATACATTCTAAAATACATTAAAATAGAAAATTTTAAATTGCAAAAACAAAATTACAATAAATGCAGCCAAATCAATGCAGCTTTGATGAGCATAAGAAACTTCTTTTAAAAAACATTAAAAATCTGATCCCAAACTTTTTGAAATGCACTATATATCTATACAGTATATCTTCAATAAAATACTGTTTTTCTCAATGGATCTTGAACATTAAATTTGGAGTGCAAATTCCTTTTTTGTTTTTCATGAGTTATACGAGAGACATGAAACATCAGAATCAAGCATTCCAGCCATGTAATACAGGCAATGTAGCATGTTGTTGTATATACTAGTTTTATCAAGAAGTTCATAAAAGTGTGTCCAACTCACCAGGGCGCAGTACATCTCGGGTGGGTCTCCACAGGTGATGTTGGGTGGGTCCAGAGACACCGTCAGGTATTTGGTCATATCAGTGGCCTCAGGCTGGCAGGCCATGTAGTGCCAGGCCAAGCGGTCCTCCGCATATACCTGGGACTTACAAACATCATAGTGCCCCCATGAAGCCGGGTAATGCTGTGTGGCATGACACCAACTTACCCACAGGGCCTGTAGTACAAACACTAGCAGTAAGCTCATGGTTGAGCCTTTCTTCTGATGCCTCATTAAATGGAGTCTGATGGATAATAAGCAGACAGAGGGTGATGAGGCAGACCGCCTCTGTGGTAACACTGAACTTTAAAGGAGAAAAAAGGCTGGCATCTGTGACTCAGCTTCCTTAGGCCGCTCTAATTTCATTCATTTGTTTCTTTTCGTCTGATTGTGTTGCAGGGGCGCTTGGAAGTGTTTTGACAAAGTTGCGGTAAGTGTGGGTCACCGGTGTGAAAGAATGATATTAATTCCTTCTTGAAGCCATTAGTGGAGGCCATTGCATATCATCCGCCTGTCCATTGCCGCTTTCCGTACGCTCTCTGCAGTCTGTGGGGGATACAAACAAAAGAAGAGGAACACAAGAATGTGTCAGCAGAGGAGCTTTCAGGACCGGTGTTGTGCGAGTAACGAGGAGCCCGGTGGAAAAGGTGAGGAGGTGCGGGTCAAGTGTTTTCTATAGCTGAGACGGACTTCATAGAGAAATATCCTAAAAATACCTGCTTATTACAGAAGACAAATAGCCAAACATCCCTGAAGGCACAAACACACCGTGTAAGTCTGCACATCTTTCCACAGTGCAACTCTCAAAAGTCTCTGAGCAATTCCAGATTTCAAGGATTCTGATCTGCTGTGAGGCAAGCTGTGGTGGAAGGAGGCCAATATTTTTTTCTAGATATAGAAATGGTATGCATATTTCATATTTCATAGACCTTAATGGATTTCATAGACTTTTTAATGTCAGAGACAGATGCCCTTATTACTAGTGCTACATTGCAAAAAATATTTTGTCAGGTGGCCTAAAATGTGCTTCATGTGATAACATAAAAGTAACCGGTTTTATATAAGTAAAGATATTTAATTGGATCCGTTTAATAAGACCGAATCGACCAGGCCATGGTAGGTTACAGCAAATGAAAGTCATTTTTAAGGTCAGGTCTGGTTGAAATAGCTGTCGGGCTAGTTCACCTAAAAATGAAAATTCTGTCATCATTTACTCACCCTCATGACCAGGGGCTGTCAAGTTCCAAATATGACAAGAAAGCATCATAAAAGTTTCATCTGTGTAAGATGCTGTGTAAGCGCCATGTAAGATTCATGCGCTGCATTTTAGTCTTCTAATGTCATTCAAAAGCTTTGTGTATGGAACTGAAGAAAAAAGTAAGTATTCATAAAATCTCCCTCTATCATAGCTTTCAAATCTCTCTCTTAAACCTGCACATATTCAGATTTGTTATATTGAGATCATTTACAACACAATGACCTTTGGCAGTGTTGACATCAAACCTGGTGTGATACACATTTTAACGCACCATATTTTAATATACATGAACATTAATGTGATTTAAAAGATGCAGGGAGGAACAGTGAATAAATTTCTGCCTTTTTCTCATGCAAAGCCATCTTATGGTTTCAGACAGCTTGGAATATAGCATGTACAGTAAGTAAAGGTCTGTTCACAACATTAATAATAATTACATACCAGGGTCAGAAATGAACTTTCCATTAAGGGGCAATATTTGCACCCTGGAAATAATTTCCAGTGGCATTTTTTTACATTTTTATAATCACCTTATTATTAGAATAAGCATACTATGTTGTCTTTAATGACAAATACTTAAATTTACCTGATTACTTCAATCAATATTTTAAACTGTTGTCAATAACAAAACTGTTTAAAGGGGTCATCGGATGCAAAGTTCACTTTTCATGTTGTTTGAACATTAATGTGTATTGGCAGTGTATGTACACATGTACCCTATAATGATAAAAATCCATGCAGTGGTTTTTAATTAATCTGTAAAAATAATATCCCCTTTTCAAATCGAGCCATTCTCAGATGCCTGTCATCACACAGACAGAGGCCGCTCCCACGATAGTTGATTGACATGAGCGTCTTACCTCAGACCTGCCCTAAATCAGCTGTAACAGTCCGACCTCCATTGTTTTGATGCTGGAGCAGGGATATAAGTTAGACAAGAATATCTCAGATTGAGCGATTGAGGTGTTGTGATGCTGGATGCAATAATGAACATAGCAGTCGTCATTTACTCCCGACATCTGAGCTGCTGAAGATGCAGTGGATTAACGTTCCATTTGTTTGTAAATGGAATGCGCCTCCCGATCTTCATAAATGCATCTATGTTCGCACAAATCATTCGTGATCCAGCTTCACCTACAGCAGAAGTGAGTATAATTTTATTTTTTTTTTAATGAATCTCTGCAATCGCCTTTCCTAATAACGCGCTAGTTAGCAAATTTCGCGGCTAAACAAGCTAAATGTGGCTAAAGTAAACAACCTCTCAGAGCACAGCTCGTCACTCCACAGAGAGTAGAGAGGGGCAGGGCGAGCAGAGCTTATTTGCATTTAAGAGAGCAATCCATCAGAATGGGTTGATTTTTGCAGAGCTCATTTTGACAAGGTAAAAAGGGTGTTGTTTTACACTGCCATTGAGAATTCACCAACAGGCTCTTTATATTGTAATAATGATTGTATATTGTAATATTGATATAGACAACATGTTTTTGTTTTGTCTGCATTTTGGGCATGTCGCATTGGCTTCAAGTTCACAGACAAACATGTCGGTCCATAACATTAGTCTAGTCTAGCGCAAGTTATGCAAAACATCCATTATAATCACTGAAGCTGCAAAATTAATCTTTTATTTACATCGTATCTGCACTGTGCTGTTTATGATGAGGGAATTTGCAAGCGTGCATACTTAACACAGTTCCCGGGTTTTCAGCGCTGACTAATCTAAGTGCCTCTGATTGGCCCGTTTTCAGAGCTGACTAATCTAAGCGCTTCTGATTGGCCAATGCATTCCTAATTTCGACAGAAACGTGTTTGATTGGTTATAAGCATCAACATTGCACAAAACAGCACATAAAAGCAATCTGATGCAGTTGTGAATCTAAATGTAATTCTAAAAGCGAATCTAAACGTAATTTTGCACATTGACACTTCATTCATTTTCACATTTCATTTTAATCGTGGTAGCCATACTACATTGTTTATTAGTGCAGGGGCATTTTTTGCCCATTTATCTAGACTTTATGGGGCATTTTGTTTATTTTGGTGGCATTTTTGCCAGAAGCCCTTGTTAATTTCTGACCCTGCTACACTGTACATAGTACAGTCACACTTTATTTTAAGATCCAATTCTCGCTATTAACAAACCACTGACTGCAAATTTTGCCTCAGAGTCCTAATTTGCTGTTTAGCAGTAAGGTAGCTGTTAAGTTTAGGAATTGGCTAGGATTAGGAATGTAGAATATAGACAAAATGTGCTTTATAAGTACTAATAAACAGTTAATATGTTAATAATAGGCATGCTGATCAGCAACTAATTACCAGTGAAAATCGATCCTATTACTGAAGTGTTACTAGTATAACTAATTTAAAAACAGTCACAGCCGATCTGAGTCATCCTGCTTTCAAGGCACAATATGTATGTTTTCACCACTAGAGGGTGCATATTTAAAACAAACAAAGAACCAAACATATATTTTGATGATGCCGTGATTGTGTTGGATTCATGGGAGCTGTAGTCTTCATCCCCACAGGGCTGAAAGTTGTGGAAGCGAAATGAGGATGCTGGAGCGATTGCTAATGAAGGATGAGCATGATACACGGCTCGAAAGCAGCAGAGCTTTTATTATGCCACAGTCGAGCGCTTCCACACCTTCCGGTCATGTGTATGTGAAGTAAAACAGTGTTGTTTTTAATCATACTAGATACATTTGAGTGTGTTGAAAGATCTGTTATAATGCTACTCTGTGTGTTCATCGCCTGTCTAACAAAATGCATAACATATTAAAGTGTCTTTGGAGTTTCCATGATTTCTACAAAATAAAGCCGGAAAATCAAGGGTGTATGACATCATTGGCAAGGACACAGTCCATTACACTAGTTAAAATTGCTTATTTCTCTGGATTTAAACATTCTTGGAAACATTTGGGACAATGCAAGTACACAAGTCAGCAAAATATATAACACTGTTCTAGTGTTTTTTGGATATTTTAGTAAAAACAAACAAACAAAAAATTGTGCTTTTAAAGAGCTAGAGCATTTAAAGTTTCAGATGATATAACTGCAATACGCACTTATAATAGATAACATTATCGTCTATTGGTGTGGATGCTAATACTGTTATCATTATTGTTCTTGTTCTCGGTGTGAACGGACCTTAAATTAGTAAACTGATTTCCACTTTAATGAAATATATATATATAAAATGTATAAAATATGATTAATGTAACCATTTAAAAAAAAAAAAAAAAAAAAAAAAAAAAAAAAAAAAATAATAATATATAATATATAATATATATATATAATATATATATATATATATGTAGCTTTTGGGGCAAGGACACCACCATCTTGCAATACCACAGTGTGTGACATCACAGGTTTGGTTTGCTCCATTGGCCAGTGAAGTATTATAAGCATTTCTTTACTTTTTTAACACACGCTTGTTTTGAAATGGAGGAAGGTGAACTTGAAAGGACTGCTGAGCTCATAACAAGTCCAGATGTTTATGCATTTGAGCCTGTACGGTGAAGGGACTGAGCAAAACTACTGTTACTTGTGGAAGACCTGCTGGTTTGGGGCGAAGAGAAACAATATGCGTTTATGTGGATACTCATCAAAACAGCCGCTGTGAAATAATGGAAAAGAGAACTCAATTTGGTACTTGCGCACTGTCCGAGCTGTGTCTTTTTGCATGTGTGTGCACAGAAATGATCTATCACGGCGCGCGAGTACCGCATTGAAATCTCTTTCTTTTTTTTTCTCTTACAAACCTGTGTAGATAGACCTGGAAAATACATATATGTTATGCAAGAAAATATATTTTTCATCTTCAAAATGATTTCATCATATACAGTCAAAGAGTAAGAAATTATGCGTTAGATTATAGCTCAAGCTGCGAGGTTCCTCTGAATAACAGTGAATGTACAGCTGGCTAATGAGCTATGTAAAATGGGTCTGTATAAATGGTGTTTTATTGTGTATGAACTGATTTTGAGAACTGCTTAGATGGCCTTGTTTAAAGATCTGGTGAGATTGCGTCTGTAAACAGCGTCATATGGGGTGTTGTGAAATGGGCGTAAAGTTTTGGTGAAGAGATCAAATATGCGTATAATAAATACATATAATCTGCGCAATTATTAGTGAATGAGACCCAATGTTTGGGATAAGCTTTGTGATGTAGACAGTTTGATGTTGTATAATAATCCAAATTTTGGTAAAAACCAAAAACATTTGTGTGTGTTGAAAAAAGTAAAGAAATGCTTACGGTATATTACTTCACTGGCCAACAGAGCAAACCAACCCTGTGATGTCACAGGCTGTGGTATTGCAAGATGAACCTTGCTCCAAAAGCTATTAACAAAACATCTTTTTTCTTTAAAATGGCTACATTAATCATGATATATATATGCACACACACAGTTGAGGTCAAAAGTTTACTAGTATTAGTACTGACCTGAATAAGATATTTCACATAAAAGATGTTTACACATAGTCCACAAGAAAAAAATAATAGTTGAATTTATAAAAATTACCCCATTTAAAAGTTTACATCCCCTTGATTCTTAATACTGTGCTGTTACCTGGATGATCCACAGTTCTTCAGAAAAGTCCTTCAGGGTCCACAATTTTTTTGGGTTTCCAGCATTTTTGTGTATTCAAACCCTTTGCAATGATTGTATGATTTTGAGGACAACTGAGGGACTCATATGCAACTGTTAAGCTGAGAAGTTTAAATTGTTCACTGATGACCCAGAAGGAAAAACCATGCATAAATAGTCAGGGGGTGAAAACTTTTGAACAGAATGGAGATTTAGTACTGCCCTTTAGAGGCTACAGAAGATAGTTACATCTTTCCCAGAAGACAAAATAAGTTAAATTTACCCTGATCTTCAAATTCAAAAAGTTTTCACCCCCGGCTCTTAATGCATCGTGTTTCCTTCTGGAGCATCAGTGAGCGTTTGAACCTCCTGTAATAGCTGCATACGAGTCCCTGAGTCCTCAGTGTGAAAAGATGCATCTCAAAATCATACAGTCATTGTTGCAAAGGGTTCAAATACACAAAAATGCTGGAAAACTAAAGAATTTGTGCAACCTGAAGGATATATATTACAGTGGAAATCGGTTTACTAACTAATGTAAACTTGACAGACTGCTTCTCTTTTATGGTGCTTTTTCACATTTTGGCTTGACACATTTTTCCCACCATTTAATTTGGAATATGGAAAAGAGCAGTGTGAACATGCTGCTAAATGTCTCCTTTTGTGTTCCACTAAAGAAAGAAAGTTTGTAACAACATGAAAGTGATTAAATAATGCCAGAATTTCATTTTGGGTGAAACAGTCCTTTAGAGTAGAGACATTTTCACATTTACAGTGTCTCAGTAACTATCAATTATTTAAAATCAATAAAGAAAACATGCACACATATTGGCAATACAGTAGGAAAGAACAGGTTTCAGAATGCACTCCTCCATCATATCCATCAAAATAAGGAATCCTTGATGGTGGGGTGTGATTGGTTGACTTGATTAGGTCTGTGCCCCCTCAAATAGGGGGACGAGCTATGATAGATGAGACAGAGCAGCCTCTAAATGTGCTTTGTCAATCATGCTGACGTCTAACAAGGAGCCAATTACCACATTCAGCCCCTGGCACGGGGCAGGATGTGATTAATAAGACATTACTGTATAGCCGTCAGCATCATGGGTTTCATAAAAAATGTCAGTAATAGGACTGAAATAGTGGCTGCTCTAAAGCACAAGAACAGGCGATAAGTTAAAGGCGGCAGTCATGGATAGAGGGATAGATAAGGTGCGGTCCGATATCACACAAGTGTTTTATCACACTCCTAATCCAGATAAAGCTTCAGACTCCCAGTCCTGTGATTGGGTTACAGCAGAGATGGGAGAGACGTTTTTCCATGCACTTAACACTAGGAATTTGAGAAGTGTGAGCTTATCAGGCTTGCATTAGAGGGGAAACTAATACATCAGAGGGAGATAACAGTGGAACGAGAGCTTCCTGGAATTTTCTAGAGATGAATGGAGACTCATCACAAATAATAAGAGGGTCTCTTCAAAATTGGTCAGAATTGGCTTTCTCGCCAGCTTGGTATTGAGAGTCATATGGGGAAAAAAAAAAAAAAAACTTTCTCACAATACTGCCCTGTCTTTATATCATCGCAAAAAGGGACGTAATATATATCGGTACCATACATTTTGGTAATTGCCTGGTGTATCATTTTAATTTTTTATTTTCAATATTCTTATGTAATCTTTAGTAGTTCTCCATATCCACGATACGATGCTTAAATTCACTTGTTGCCTCTAAAACTAATTTTGAATGATTTAATACATTTTTAAATAGCTAGAATTGGCCATTTGTCAATTTTGTCATAACATAATGAATAAAACTAACTGTTAGTTTTTAATATTAAATCTTATACAGGTCTTGAAATGAATATTGAAATTAATAATGTCTTTCAGTTATATGGTTGTGATGCCTAATTTAACTTGAAGCATTAAGACAATAATTTATTTATCACAAAATAGTACAGAATTGGCTATTTGTCAGTTACATCATAATTATTTCCAGAACAGTAAAATCAGCACATCCTCAATCTTAAAAGGAACAGTTCACACATAAAAGAAATTTCATAAAATTTACAGACGATGAAAGTTCCAAAATCAACTTTCTTTCTTCTGAGAAACACAAAATGATAAATTAGAAAATCTATTGAGCAAAAAGCTACTAGTGAATAACTATTGAAATTTCATATAGTTTATGAGTTGTATGAAGTACTTTTATGATTCTTTTGGGTCTTTTTTCCTTGAAAGCTTCAGTCGTGATTCATTTTAATTGCACAAAAAAAAAAAGATTGGGCACTACATTCTTAAAATATATATATATATTTTTTTGTATTCCATGGAAGAAAGAATGCAGGTTTAGAATGAGGTGAACAAATTGCAATCTTTCATTTTTTAGGTGAACTATCCCTTTAAGAGGGACTAATTCCATCTGAAAGATTCCCATATTTCTTTGCTGCACAGAAAGCAACAAATTTTTTATGTCTGGATTCCAACAGCAGAAAAATAGGAGATTTTGCTATAAAAAAAGGACCATGAATGTTTTACAAGTGTCCTATATGTCCAAGTAAAAAGTGTAGCGGTGGCTTGGGTATTTTTTATCCCTACGTTTTTTTCTTTTCTTTTCTTTTTTCTCAAAACCTCTGAAAACACCCCCCTGTGTCCACTTGTATTTTACTCCCCAGGCAACCGAAGCATACCAAAGTGTTTTTAAGTCAGTAGACACTCAACATAGCACATGGCTCGCGTTGGTTACAGCCTCTCAGGTACCCTGTAAACCTTCTGTGAATACTTCTATTTATTCAGTGGTCTTTCCACTAACCTCGTTGTCCCTCAGAGTGTCAATGCCACTGACATGCCTTGATCATTCCAACTTTTTTCCTTAACCCCCTCTGCGCTGTTCTCTTCCTCTCAAACACACACTACCACATGCTTTACATGTTAGCTTTGTGCACAATGGGACTGGAGCTGTTCAGGTGCTGAAATTGAAACAAGCTACTAACAACTCTAACAGCTTTGCACCCTCTAATCTTTTTTAAGGTTGTGAAGCTTTGTTTTCTGTCAGTTTCTGAACTGACAGATTAGCATCTGCTATGGTGTTAATGATGTCAGTAAGAAAAAGACGAATCAAGCATATCTGCACTCTTAAAAATATAGCATCAAAAAGGGGGGTTTCACAGCCATGCCGTAGAAGAACCATTTTGGGTTCCCAAAAGAACCTTTCAATGGAAAGTTCTTAAAGAACCATTTATTTTTATTATTATGAAGGACAGTTTAATTATCTAAAGATAATTTTGAACTGCAAAGAAACAGGATTCATTCACCAGGATGTTCTTCATGGAAACATAGATGCCAATAAGGAACCTTTATTTTTAAGAGTGTATGTTTTGAATCTAAATCTCTTTTTTACGTAAATCAAGCTGTTAAACTTTTCTGGAAAGCATCACATATCAAAAAGTGCTTCCTCCAAAGATGTAGGGATGAATTAATCTTTCCATGAGCAATGCCAATCAGCCCGTCGCTTGCTTCCCATCGGACCATATTCACCACATACCAGAGGAACATGCATAATTAAATGCCTTTTTCCTGAAAGGTTTGCATGCTCTGACACACACACAAAGTGACATTAGGTCTAAAGTGCTTTCCTCATTCCCATGCTGATGTACCGCCACACTACTGAGATGAACACAGAGTCCCGTCCTTCCAGTTAACTCCATTAAAGTAACATATCTGTGTTGAGCTCCAGTTAAGAGGGAAACAAATGCCAATGAATGAATAATCATTATGGGGCTGAAACGTGATCTATCTGTAATCATCACTTATTAGATTTTTTTTTTTTTCTTTTAATTAAATCGTTGTATGAAGTTTAGACATTCATGATTAATGGACAGTTACTCTTATTATTAAAAATAAAGGTTTTTCAATGACGCTTTGCTAAGGTGAGTAAAGTTCTTCCTTCTCATTAGCTGTATAAGCTTCTTGAGTTAAATATACTGGAATGGATTAATATCTTAGAATAAAATTTTGATGGTTTGGTTCTTCAGTTCAGTACGATAATTTCTGGGTTCTTAAAAAGCACATTTACATGTTGATAATTTAGATAACTTCAGAACAATAAGGGGCTTTTAACTTAAAACATTCTCCTGATGCAGCAAAGCTTTTTTTGATTCTAAATGAAACCTTTATTTTTAAGAGAGTGAATGGGAAAAAGAGCAACAGGGTGGGCAAGAGTATAAGAAAATAGTCTTTAACTATAAAGCACAAGACAAAACGCTCTCTTTTGGAGTCAAAACACTGTTGATTTTCAATGTCTTGACCAAACCGCACCTGGAACGCCCGTGTACATGAGGCGTGGAAAGGTAATGAAATTATATGTGGTCAAGTTATGCGAATTACAAATTGAATGTGCGATATGCATTCCCTTAAAACAGAAAGCAAAAACAATGTCTGTAATAGGTAAACAATGCAGTTTAGAGTCAAATATTCTTCTAAATTTGGATAAAGCCGTCGAGCTATCGATTAATGGACAAATTGGAGGTGTCAGAAATAAAAGAACCAATTAGACAAAAAAAAAAAAAAAAAACACCTGAGCGATTATATAGAAAGGCAAGTCATATTATACAGAACGGTAAGTTTAAAAACCTGCCTCAGTTGATATGCTGAGAAAATACCTGTACATGGATGATGATTAGATTCATTTTGGTTCATGCAACATGCGAGCGCCAAAAATAACCCACCTTGACAGTTTTCCAGACAGAAAACATCCAGTGAATGAATCCGGTCTTTACTGATCAGATCATGTCCCAGAAATGTTACTCCACAGCAAGTGACTGAACGCAACGCACAGGTTTTCCTACCCGTCTGTCAAATGTTCATCGGCCAGCTGAACATACTTTACTGATAAGAACTCCAGCTTTTGTCAATAAAAGTCATTGTAATGACACTCAGCAGGTAAAATGCGAGTTATTACAGCCAAAGCTCCAGTTAAATTCAGTTGCTGCCAGCGCTTACCTATCCCGCCCGGGAGAGAACAACTAACCTGCTGAAAGCGATCATCTCCAAATGTAAGTTTGAGGGAATGAAGCGTATTCGAGCCGCGCACTTGAGCTCTCCGCTGGGTCCTAAAGGACCCTCAGCCGCTAGAACATTTGGATATCTGCTTAACCTGATTAACCTGTCAGATACCTATACATACAGACTGTCTCAACACCTAGCGAACTGCCTACCTAGACAACATGTTGTTTAATTATTGGAAACATTATTAAATTCTATGTGTCTTTAGAAAAAATAATCATAAATTAATTTAGATAAACATGTCCAGTAAGCATGAAGACTTTTAATCTCAATTTGTTTAATAAACAGCGAATATAAAAGCGCAAAAAGATCAAGACCGCTTTCAAAATTGCGTCCGTGTGAATCAAATTAAGTGACAGTAAAGCAGCTGAAGTAAAGCAGATGTTTTTGAATAGTGTTGGAATGTTACTGACCTTTCCGCTTTCTGACAGAAATATTTAAACAAATGTTGTTTTCCATTGACTTCTTAGGACTGATGACGAGGACTATATAGTCTCCTTCCTCGCAAATGTTTTCAGCAGAGTTCAGACCGCCCGCACGTTAAATGAGCAGCAGTGATACTTCCACATGAGTAGGTACAAGACTGTTTTCAGTTTTTTGTGAAAATTACCTTAAGGTTAAAATATTTATTTTATCGTTTTAACATTATTTTATCGATAGTTTTGATGTTTAGAGGCTATTAGTACGACACTGACACTTTAATACTAAGTTTGGACAACTTACACATACGCTGTAACAACCTTCCGCAGCTTATCGTGCTTGTTCTCTTCATACTCCCTTCCTTATATTGCAGTTCAGAGCAATATAATCTCCAATCTTTTAGGTCAAAATATACAGCCACACAAAAAACTGTCATTTATTCTCCCTCATGTCGTTTTACTTAGGCCTTTGCTAAATACTGAATGAGAACTGGGGCTGTCAGGCGCCAAAAATGTCAAAATGTTCCATATGAGCCATTCGATAGCTTTCAAATCTCTCATTTTTAAATTTATCGCAAATTCTTGTGCCTAAGTATGACAGATTTGAATGTACTAGATTTGAAATCTGTCACACTGCATCAGAAGACTTGGAATATAGTGAATGAATCATATGGACATTTATGGTTCACTCTTGTTGCATTGAAAATCAAAGAAAATGCAGTCTTTTTTGATGCATCCTAGATTGGGTTTAGGGTTGCAGTTAGCCTTAGAAAAAAAATGCATTGCTAGGAGCAGTCTGAATTAGATTAATTTTATAATCCATTGATTCTCCTCAATGGGAGTAGAAGTTGTACATTTTCATACGAGTGAACTCACATTGCATCATTTGATTTTGCCATCTGTTTAACTACAAATCATTACAAGTTCAGCAAGAGTTCACCAGCTTGGATTTGTGTTTTCAATTTTCAGGGTGTGGTTTCTACACCAAAAAGAGTGAGCTGAACCGCAAAGGTTAAAGAGATAGTTCACCCCAAAATGAAAATTGTGTCATCATTTATTCAAGCTTGTGTTGTTGCAAAACTGTCTGGGATTCTTTCTTCTGTGGAACATAAAAGAATATGTTTTTGAGAACTATTTACAAAATATCATCTTTTGAAGAAGATCTACATAAGAAGACCGGTTTGGAATGACATGAGTGTGAGTAAATCATGCATTATTTTAATTTTTGGGTGAACTATCCCTTTAATTTGAATATATGCCTATAGTGTTTCCTGTGACACTGTTAATTTCATATTTAGTTTTCATTAATATGTGATGCTAGAGTGGGTAAATGTGTTTTTAAGAAAGTGTGAGGGAGATAGAAACAACTGTGTTGTGGCTTGTCTAAAGACAACTGATGTGTATATTTAAAAGAACAGGCTGTAGTGTAAGTGGAGAACGATTGTAAAGGCTTTATCTTCACAATACAAATGACTTTAAAATGCATGTCTTTGCTGATAGAGATTCTGTGTGATTGTGATCTTGCGTGTGACTCAACAAGCACACATTGTTATTGATTACCTAAGCCATTTATATGCAACAAAGCCCTATAAACCCATTAAAAAGTTGCAAGGCAATTTCCATTCTGATGAAGGGGATTTCGCAGCAGCCAAGTCCTGAATAGCTATTAACATTTGACTGAAGCACACAACTTGGTGAGTGTTGGAAGGTGAAGCCTTTACTTGCAGTCAGCGTTGTGCTGTACTTGACATTTCTATTAAATCTTTGATCACTGAATCAGCTTAACCACTACACTAGCTACCGGTCAGCCTCATGAGCTCAAGCCTTGCATTTGTGTGGTTTGCTTCGACTGGATCAGTAACGGGCTCTATGGATGCTGTCAGCGTCAGTGGTTTGCTGCTAACTGATAGCCGAGTCTCTTTTGATTTATTCCAAATGGATTACCTTACTAAGCGACAAGTTTAGTGTTATGTTTGGTTGGTTGTGTGGTTGTTTTGTTGACTTGTGCGTGCATCACTTACCGTAATTCCCCATTCTTGGCCTGACACCTGTTATGGGGGACTGGAAAGTTTTGAGTCCTGTTTGGCTGGTGGGTCTATTGATGGCTTCAAAGAGAAGCCCACCTGCCATGGCTTTTATCATTTACAACCTCCCACACAATGTAAGCAACACAGAGTGCAGTTGAGACATCTGGGAGCTGAATTGTTCTTGTTGCTTCACTATGAAAACTTCATGAAAACATATCACCGTATCAAACAATGCAGAAACACTACTGTGCCACCATCACATATATATATATATATATATATATATATATATATATATGAAGAGTTCAGATGCAAAACCAGCTAACACGTTCTCACTCCCAAGTCGTCACATATTGACGATTGGTCAGGACCCCTTGGCGTCGCTTTTTGACGCCCAGGGTACCCCTTCAGCGTCATCTTTCGACGCGCAGGGTATTCCATTGTTTTCAGTTGTTTGTCTTAATTTAATGGTTTGCATGCATTTGTAAAAATAGAAATTATTTTATATAAATATATACATACATTGGAGCACCTAACCCCACCCCTACCCTAAACCTACCCACTTCTGAACAATATGAAACACGCAACAGGCAAATATAAGTTAAGTCACAGGTATTTATTGCAAAACTGACCATAAACAAGCAGTATAAAAGCATTACAAACAAGTCCTGTTGCATTCCGAGTCTTCTGAAGCCTTACGATATCTTTATGCGAATAACAGAAGGTTTTAATCACTGAAATGATCCCGCTCCGTTAACGCGCTCACATCTCATTCAAGAAAATTATGGAACGCCATTGGGGACAATACCTATTATATGAAACGCGTGAAATCTGGACGCATTAACACGCAAAGTTTGTACGCGTACATACGAAGTATATGTTCGGGTGTCGCGTCAGACTGCACAACAGCCAATAGCGTTGCTCTATTTAGGATTTAATTTGCATTTGTGATGGGATGGCACGTTGCTGTATACGTATATAAACATCAGACGACATTTCTTTTCGTGAGGGATGACGTGCTGTTAGGTAAGCAAATACCTATGCAAACGTCACACGTAACATTTGTTCGTGAATGAGATCATAATTTTACGTTGGCATGTACATAGGCAAGTGTAAAACTTTAGAGTCAATGATGCATTTATACGTTGGTTGTGATGTCAGTGCTGTGTCATCTCATCCCGTTTGTACTCATGCAGGGTAGAAATAATACAAATAATACAAATATATTGAATGTATACTGTATATGTCAGATAAAAATAATGTAATAACAACAATATATTGTAACAATCACAAATTTAACAATTATATTATAACAATCAGGCAAATCCAAAAGCAGAAAACAAAGCACCAGTAGCCTATGACAATTCACAAATCTTTATTCAACCTTTAAACCCAGACACAATCATACGACACGTAAACATTACAGAATCACTACAACAGGCGGACCATGCAACGTAAACTGTGGGGCAGCCAGTCCAAGTCCAAGTGTGAATAGCAACAGTTGTGGATTCAGTAGACATTTAGATGCTATTTACTTATAAATAGTGAGAGATAACGTTACTATTTGCTCCTCAGTATTGTTGTGCATTAAACATCCTGCAATATAATTGACAGTAAATCATTATATTTATAAAACAATATTAAAATCATGGCAACTTATTGAGATATTAAAGAGCGCTACCCCTAACCTTACCCTAAATGTAACTTTTATGAATTAAAATGAATTTTAAGTCAAATCATTTTTATTGAAAAAAAATGCGTTTATTAACTGTAAAGTAATAAAAAAAGCGCTGTCAGTGGGAATAGAACCCCGGTCTCCCTTAACACGTTACCCCACAGAAACCGCTGACTAAAGAGGTGACTTTTTCCACATATAGGGTAACGTTAGACTGGCCTAGTGTATTTAGTTCTGCCAACAAGTAGGCTATTTGCAGTGGACACCTCGAATGTATTAATCAGAGGGGAAATGTGGTCGTTGGATCACCGAGACCACTCACTTTACCTACAGGACAAATTCCTTTAACGTTACAAAAGAATATAATGTTAATTCATGCAGTCATTGAGTGTATTTAATTATTGACCCTAAATTATCACCAGTTCAACTAAAACAGAAAAATTAGTATGTCGCACATCAAATAAGACTTAGAAATATTACAAGTTCAAAAATGTCATGTTTACACGACGAAAACGTTCGTCTAGAAACACGTAACAAAAATACACGGCCAAAAATGTTACGTTAAGGCGATACAAACGATCGTGTCTTTAAATAACACGACAAAAAATTTCGTGCATAGACGTACAAAACGTTCGCGTTTACACGTACCAAAAAGACACGTACAAACTTTGCGTGTTAATGCGTCCAGATTTCACACGTTTCATATAATAGGTATTGTCCCCAATGGCGTTCCATAGAAAATACACCAGAGCATTAGCATGACGCAATCGGTCACGAGACACATACGAGCCAATGGCATTTCACAACAGCATGACACAATCGGTCACGAGACACCCAAGAGCCAATAGCATTTCACAACCAAGGTTTGCTTCTTCTGGCGGCATTTTTTGAATTCGCGCACAGACAGACTGCAGTAGAACACAGAACGGCGGACGGAGACGACGATCGCGTCTATTCTTCTCACAAATCAATCGTTTTGCTTCGGAACCGTTAGAATATTAATACTTTTTGAATAAATTTTGAATATAGTTGTAATTGCCTGTTATATCTTGTGTTTTGTTGACAAATGGTTAGGTTTAGGGGCAGCGGTTGGGTTCAATGTGTAAATAGTGTAATATAATTTAAACTGTTTTGACAGTTCGCATTGGAAAAAAAAAATTACACCCCAACATATATGCAATAATAGCAATATTATTACCCAATATATAATTTAATCATGACGATAAAATTCCCCGTGCCTTTCGCGTCAGCACATTGACGCCAAGGGTTTCTTATGTTAAGTACTGGAGGACCCTGCACGTAGAAAAATGACGCTAAATGGGGTACCCTGAGCGTCCATAAGTGACGCAAAAGGGGCCCTGCCCAATCGTCAATATGTGACGACTTGGGAGTGAGAACGTGTTGATCCATCTGACGTCTTTCTTTAAAAAATGCATTTTTTTCAGGCTCAGATGTATAGGTTTTTATGCAAGTACTGGTACTTCTGATTGGGCTGAGGCTGGTATTTTAGTGAGTTTGAAGAAAAAGTATTTGATGGACATATAATACGTGTCGAAAGCATTCACTTAGTATATATATATATATATATATTTATTTTATTTATTTATTTAATTTAATTTTTTTTTTTTTTTCAAGAATTTTTTTTAAGGTTGTAACCAGGGTCCAAACACTCACCAAGCACTAAATGCTAGTAAAAAATAAACTAAGTTGAGAAAGTAAAATAAATAAAAAACAAACAAAACAATGTTGCTCATTGGTGGCTATAAAGTGAAAAATGATACATAGTCTGATACTAACTTATGTCAGTGATTCAAATTATAGACACAATGTTGTATACAGTACAAAGCAGTCTCTTACAAAATGTAATTTAGTTATTATTTATATACTATTATAGTTTTTTACTGATATTTTGAATTAGCTTTTATTATTATATTTTGATGTTATTTTAAAATTTGTAGTAATTTAGTTTTTAATATTTCTAAAAAGTTTACTTTTTTTTCAGTTTTAGTTTTGTTTCGTCTCAATTAGTAATTTTAGTACTTCAACTTTTATCAACTTCTCATGTTCATTTAGTTTACAATAACAACACTGCTCACAAATTGTCTTTCACCTTAGTAGAAAATTGATTATCAAAGATAAGTTTATTTCTCCCTTTCCCACCAGAACTATAGAGATTTCTATGGAAGCCCGTTTCACATTTCAGCCACTGAATAAAAAAAATAAAAAAATGTTATTGTGCAGCCTGGTCTCATTGTTTATATGTAGGTATTAATACGTAACATTTACCAGCACAAAGCGTAAATTTTGGTATGCAAGTGTTAAACGAAACATGCATGGATATGACCATTTTAGTAACAATATATTCCATTGAAAATATTTAGTCACTCCTACCTCTAAACATAACCATAATATTTCTGTACAATATAAAAAAAACATGACAGAAAGATAAGTGCAATTACAATCATTTATTTATTGCAAAAATGTCAAAAGCAGTACCAAGAGTAATCCAAATGATGATGCCTTGCAGCTGCGGTTCTCTCTGGCGGAATACAGTAGGTTTGTGTGAGATGCAGAGCAGAATTCAAGTTGTTAATCGCTGAAAATATTATCCATATTATTTTTCCAATCCACTCCGTGAAAGCACGCGCACATCATTCAAACACACCTAACCAGAAACACGCCATGTTGCAATCTGTGACGAATGCAGGCGAGAGCCAATGAGCGTTCGATGGACCTTTCTCACATTTTCGGGTTTCTCATAGCGGAAGTCGTCATAGTTGGGTAAATTCCAAGAGCACTGAATGGGAGAGTACCACAGATATAATTCCCAATTGCTCAAACAGCAAAAGGAAAAACTCCATGATAGTGTTTTCATGACTTTCAATCAAAGTAAAAAAAAAATAGAGAGAGACTGATATCGGCAGTCAGATGAGAGAAATCACACAGAACAGAGCGAAAAGTTCTCATTTCATATTGAGTAAACAATTTAATAATACAATTGAAAACACAAGGCCATTGATATGACAACTAAAAACAGCAAAAATAAAATTAATGCTGTGATTTCAATAGTCATGAGGAGTAATTTTTAGGTATCGTCAATATGTCAGTATTGTACGCTTACATGCTGAAAATAGGTAAGTATTTGTACATTTAGATGCTGTAAATACGTCAATTGTATGTTTTAGTGCCTGTAAAAACATGTAATTGAGTAAAATGTACATTTTGTAGAACCACATTTTACGTAAAATACATATGAATTATCATGAGATCACATTGTATTGACACTTTATCTTACAATTTTGACATTTTCTCACAGTTGTGACTTTTGACTCAGAATTGCAAGTTTATATCTGAAAGTTCTGTTCTGAAATCAGAACTGTGAGATCACAATTGCAAGATAAAAATTCTAAATTCTGAGAAAAAAGAAGAATTGTGAGTTTCTATCTTACAATTCTATCTTTATAAACTTGCAATTGTGAAATCTCTCTCTCTCTCTCTCTCTCTCTCTCTCTCTCTATTAAATAATGCAAAACACAGTTCCATAGCTAGTCAGAAACATTTATGGCTGGTGATATGTTGCCATTGACGGGTGTGGAAGAAAAATTTGCATCCTTGTTTTAACCATGACATGTACTCAAGAGAAGCGATATGAGGATAAAAGTCTTCTTTTTGTCTTCATTTTCATCCAGTGTAACTGATCTCGTTTTTAGAGCGGAATCAGAATAAAGTGGTTGCGAGCGTCTGACTCTGTCTGGTGAAGAGCAGGCATCATGCCCATCTCCCAGGCACCCGAGTCATATTGCCTACTATGATGGATGGCATCATTCATTTTGACGAGCAGAACATTTTAGCACTCACATTCTACTAGATCCTTTCATTAGGCACTTGTTTTATGGCAGTAGCTTTATACCTCATGCTCAAGCCCAACTTTAGTTTCATTAGCTCTTAAAATTTTCTTTCAGTTGGTTTCAGGTTTTGTCACATGGCTTCTAGCAAACTCTAGGTGTTACTTAAGGTCAGGCTTTTTTCACAGGCTTCCTTGCAGCCATTTTCTCACAAAGGCAAAATCTGTGAGGAGTGCTTCCATTTTGCTACAAGAAAGTTTTTAGAGATGTGCCAGTTCTTAATAACCTTTTTCAAGGTTTTTTCTCATGACAGCAGGAGTGATCTGATCTTTTTTATTTCTGAGATTCTGAGATTATCATTCAAATCAGTTGAACATATGTAGTTTGTATTTTTTTTTTCTTTTCTTTTCTTTTTTTTTTTTTAATTTGACAAAGCAGAATGAAAAATAATCAACATGGGGTAAATATTTCTGAAAGAACAAAACAAATCATTTTTAAGGAGTCTTTATTATTTTCACTTTCATTGTGAAACCAAAGCAGACAACTGAAACATGCAATTTCATCTTCAAAGTGTCTATATCTCACTCAGACTCGGCAGCACTCATTATTTGAATGCCATGAACAATTGACCTTGAATGGGCATTACTATAAAAGAACCAAAGTACTTGAGACAATACAAGCATTATAATAGGTAGAATTAAGTGGATGTCACCAGCGTAAATAATGAATGAAAACGCCACAGGGGAGGGCTAATTGTAGAGTGCATTTGCCGAAAAACAGTGGGTTTTTGCCATGCTGCACACAGAATGGAAATTCAACAAGCCAATATTTAAACAGTGCCCATAAGGGCTGTAAGTTGCAGTTTCATCTCAGTGAAACTAATCCTTGTAGATGTATGTGTGATCTAATGATGAATGTGATGTAAGCAAATGAGCATTTTTAGTAAACATAGCAACTATAAAGATGTAAACTGTGGGAGATTTTAGGAAAATATCAGCAAAAATGTCTGGTATGCTTCACAAAGGCATCCAGCTGTCATTTTAGAGACTAGTAAGAGAGATACATCATGTAGCTCACTGGGGTTAATAATTACAGCACATGAGCATTTTGTAAGACCTGCCCTAGGTCTTGGCCTGGATCAGTTACATTGCTACAGAATTAGATTATAATGCATTACAGAGAAAAACCTGCTACACGAGAGCTAATGATACTTTCATGGATCTCAAAAACCTCCAAAAATTGCACGTTTTTTATGTGTAAAACAATTTTGCAAAAACGGTTGAGGGAAATGCTGAAATGCAATACTACTGACAATAAAAGTGTCATTTATTAATTAATCTGTTTTGTTCAAAGCTCTATGATGGCTCTGTGATTCTGACAGCAGTTTCCACTTTAGTTTCTTGTTTTAATGACCTCATTAGTTCACTGTGGCCATGCATTTGTCATTTAGCTTTGTACTGCATAAAATGTTCATATATTCCTATTCATTTATAAAGCTTATTGATTTGTCATTCTCAAAACATTCAGAATGAATACAGTATATTTGACTTGTCAAGGATCATTTTATAGTGAAAAAAAGGTGTCATGGAAAAGATTAGTTGCATTTACATCATAGATGAAAACTAACAATAGCTGTAGCCCATCCTTTGAAGTCTGCAGCCCAAGACCAAATGCGTCATAGTGGCATGTTGAAGGCTGTCCCATTTTGAGAGCTTCTTCAACTGTAGACTTGTAATGTGTCCTTCGTTTCCTGAGCCACAAAGGATAAAACAAATAGTTCCTTCATGGCCCAGACTATCCCGAGATTCAGTGCGCGCTGGTGACGGCAGGAGCTTTTTGAGAGAAAAGACCAGATTTAAACTTTTAAATCTAAGTATTGGGTTTCAACTTGCTTGGATATATAGCAATACAAATATTATAAAAGAAACCCTTTAAAACTCTTCAAATGTTGTCTTCTTTCTAAGATGCACTTTTAGATAGTTTTTACTTTTTATTAAATGGACCAAGGTGAACATATTTAGACAGACTGCGAACCCTGTGAACCCTGTTTTGTTTTCAGACTGTTGAATATAACTTTTATGGAAGCCTGTTTCCGCCACTGAATAAAAAATGTAAAAAAATTTTTTGCCATAATGGCGAGTTTACATATTACAATTCAGACTTTTTTTTTCTTCTCAGAATTGCATGATATCAGCTTGCAGCTGTGAGTTATAAAGTCAGTATTGTGTGATATAACCTCGCAATTGCAGGAAAAACTCAGAATTGCGAGTTACTAAGTCAGAATTGTGAGACTTGCAATTCTGAGAACATATCAGTCTTTTTTTTTTTTTTCCTCTCCGATTTGGATTTTATAACTCAGAATTGCAAGTTTTTATCTCACTGTTCTGAGAAAAAGTCAGAATTGCGAGATACAAACTCATATTTGTAAGAAAACATGTCAGAATTGATTTGTTTTTATGATGTTGACTTGACTTGTTGACCATTTTTAGCACACAATTCTGACTTTATAACTCACAATTGTGAGATCATATCATGCAATTCAGGGGAAAAAGTCAGAATTGTATTTTATAATTCACAACTGTCAGTTTAAATCTCACAATTCTGAGAGAAAAAATGTCAGAATTGTAAGGAAAAAAAGACAGAACTGTAAGATGTAAACTTTGAGTTTTTATCTCACAGTTCTGACTTTATAACTCTGAACTGCAAGTTTATATCATGCAATTCTAGGAAAAAAGTTAGAATTTCGAGTTAATATCTCACAATTCTGACTTTAAATCTCACAATTCTCATAAAAAAGTCGGAATAGCGAAAAAAAAGCCAGAATTGTGAGGTGTTTTTTCTTACAATTCTAAGAAATGAATTCAATTTATATCTTGTATTTTTGACATTGTAACTCGCAATTGCGAATTCATATCATGCTATTCTAGAAAAATAGAATTTCAGAATAGCGTGAAAAAAGTCAGAATTGCGAGGTTTTTATCTCGCAGTTCTGAGAAATAAAGTCAGTTTATATCTCACATTTTTGACATTGTAACTCGCAATTGCGAATATATATCATGTGAAAAATTTTAGAGTTTAAAGGAGAACTCCATTTCCACTTCCACTCCAGGACAAAAATTTACAAATAATTTACCCACCCCCTTGTCATCCAAGATGTTCATGTCTTTCTGACTTCAGTCATGAAGAAATTATGGTTTTTGAGAAAACATTTGAGGATTTTCATTGGTGCCCCGAATTTGAACTTCCAAAATGTAGTTTAACTGCAGCTTCAGAGGGCTCTAAACGATCCCAGCCGAGGAAGAAGGGTCTTATCTTCAGGTTCCATAAATTTGTTTTTTCAACATTTTTGTGTATTCAAACCCTTTCCAACAATGAATGATGATTTTGAGATCCATCTTTTCACACTGAGGACAACTGAGGGACTCATATGCAACTATTACAGAAGGTTCAAACACTCACTGATGCTCCAGAAGGAAAAACGATGCATTAAGAGCATTAAGAGGGTGAAAACTTTTGAACAGAATGAAGATGTGTACATTTTTCTTACTTTGCCTAAATATAATATTTTTCATTTAGTATTGCCCTACAGAAGGTACTTAAAGTACATGTTTCACAGAAGACAAAATAAGTCACATTTACCCTGATCTACAAATTCAAGTTTTCACCCCCATGCTCTTAATGCATACCTTTTTTATTCAGTGGCGGAAACGGGCTTTAGTAAACTTCCATAAAACGTCCATTAGAAAATCCTCTACAAACATTTCTGGTGTTTATACTGGTCAACAGTCCCATTTAGCAGTGCTGTTATCGACTGCATCCTTCTAAGGATGCTAATAAAGATAGATTTTTACAAATTGTACTGAATTGAAAAGAATAGAAAAGTCCACACAACAGCTATAACCATAACAGCACAGCTAAAAAAAATAGCACTTGAATGACTTTCAAAAAATGTTTGTTTCATCTTATAAATGATTCAAAACATTGACATAGTTATCTTGATAATTATCTTGGTGTTGAATGGGTCTTAAGATATGTAAGTAAGGCAAATTTAACATTTTGTCATTGAGAAATTATGCAAAAAGCCAAGTGGTTGTCTGTTCTCACATTAGGTTGTTGATGTCAGCCTTTAGGCTGAACCAAGCAGATACATTTAATCCAGAAGAAAAGATGATGCCACCAAATTCATTCTCAAAAGAGCTGCTTTGACAACCCTCCATGTTCCAATTTAGAATAAATCAGGGATTAAACTCTGCTCTTTGATGCACTCACTTACCTCAAATTACATGCCTGTCTCTGTTGTCCTTTTTGTGTGCCCTTCAAAGAAAAAGATAAGCCAAACAAGCGGGTGTTCTCTAGCTCACTGGGAGCTCTGCTTTCAGAAGAGCTTCTATGAGTATTTAGGCTGTATTTAGATGGTGATGTTGATAGCAGTGTTTATCGGAACCATAGTAGTGAGAAGGGAAAATCTCAAGATAGTTTGTAACCTTAGGTTATACTATCATTTTATTTAAGAAGCTGGTTGCTAGCTTGCAGCTCGTGGTTAATCAGTGATGAATGCCTATAAACAGCCATGAATTGCTGCATATGATCTCATTTCAACCATGCTAAATGTTTAAATGTGATCCTCAGATTCACACATCGATGGATCCATCCTATCCCTACCAAAGGAGCACAGGGATATTAAACCAGCTATGTAATAACACTCTATAGGTCCAGTGGGGAAATGAGTCTGACTCAGATCCAGTTCTCTCTGATGGATTGACAAGTTTTCCAGTGGGATTTTGCTGCATTGGTGGTCTGCTGCTCTCTTTTTCATTTCGTCTAAGACTAGACGTGGGTAAATTTTCACCAGAGCTATCGATGTGCCTGATAGACAGAGATGAATGTGTCTCATTTTCTTATATCAGTGTGGGATGAGCTATAGTTTTACCACTCATCATGTCGATGAGTCCTTTATATTGTCATACTCTTTTGATTTATGACATGGTTGAGAATATTTATTTATTTTTAAAACAAATGTATACTTTTATGCAACAATACATTTTTATTCAACACATTACAATGTTACAAAGCATTTCTGTTTCAAATAAACGCTGTTCTGAACTTTCTATTAATCAAAGAAATCCTTTAAAAAGTGTTGTGGTTTCTACATAAAGTAGCAATTGTTTTAAATATTAAATCAGAAATGTTCTTGAGCAGCCAATATTTATATTAGGATGATTTCTGAAGGATCATGTGACACTAAAGACTGCTGAAAATTTAGCTTTGTCGTCACAGGAATAAATGACATTTTCAAATAAATGAAAATAGAAGACTGTTATTTTAAATTCGCAATATTCTTTATTTACCATATTTTTGATCAAACACATTTCTAAAATATTAAAAAAAAAAAAAAAAAAACCTTACCGACCCCAAACCTTTGAGTGTTGGTATATTATGTGGCCTTAGTGAAAAATAAATTCAATTTAACTGTGATTCTTGCTAAGCCAAGCATAACTACTTTTGTAACTCATACTTACGGAAGAGATTTAAACAGTTCACTTTAATAAGTGTTAAGCATCTGCATGAGCTTTTTGAATTATACCTCAAATGATTAGACTTGGGTTATATTTGCCTAAGTCCATTGACTAATCTGTCATAAATAATTTAATAACTTGAAATTTGAATTGCAAACTGTAAATAAAAGCCAAGAGACAAGTGGAACCTGGCTTATAAATGACACGCAATAGTTACTTTTCCTTTGTTGATTTCTCTTCAGCTAACAAACATTTTATAAATTGGCTAAACCAGCATCCTGGCTTCAATTATTTACATGCTTCCCTGAAGCATTGATGTTCAAATGATAATATTTGCCTATTAAATTGCCTTATTTGGTTAAAAATGTAATTCTTCTCACGGCACAAGAGTTCTGTTGTTAAATCTTCAAACTGAACTCTATTCAGAATTGCAATGTTCGCTCTAATAATTATCTTATAGCCTCATGCTGACCTGTGTGTAACAAGGCTGTGACTGAGAGCTCTACAGAGGTATAAACCAGTGGGGAATATTTAAATTCAGATCAACCATAATTTAGAATTCTGATTAGGTCAACAGAACATGACCCTGAATATCATGACTGAATGAAATATGTTTGTCACAGTGCTAGGTTGTTCAAAATGGACTGCAATTTTTTTTCTAATATCACAAATGCTGCATATATATGGCCCTCTTTCATTGTACAGTAGTTAGCTTTATTTATTATAAAGGAAGACTTTGGTCTGTTTCTCACACAAAGCTATTATATGACTTCAGAAGAGTGTAATATAGCACACAAGCAGTACAAACTATTTTCATGATATTAATAGTGTATAATGTGCAGTCACATTAAGTGTAAAAAAAAAAAAAAAAAGAAACAAAAAAAATCCATTGATCATTGTCTATAGTGTAGCGATGCATGTATGGTCCCTCCCTCCAACTGCAGTCACTGAACTGAACAAGCTGCGCCTCTTTGTTCCTTTACAACAAGCCACAAAGTCACTTTCCAAAACCTTCACCCTTTCTGCTCCTCTCTGGTGGAATGAACTGCCAACCTCAACCTGAACTGCTAAAACCAACACAATTTTCAAGACGCAACTGAAGACACACCTTTTACTCAAGCACTTACCCACTCTACAACCCTAAACCAATGCAAAAATTCTTCGTATTTGTCATCAGCTCTAGCTTGTTTGCGAATATACAGCAGCTTTTTTTTTTCTTTTTTTTTAAGGTTTATGTTTATTTAAATAATAACATACATTCACATATCGACACAGCTAACAACAGCATGCATACAGACATTGTGCTTTTACATTGTGGAAAAAAAAAAAGAAAAAAGATATACAGTATAACAGTTATACTTGGTTTTGAAGATAATTTATGAAAGGACGCCATATGACAGTGAACTTGGATTCAGAGCAACTTAAGTTAAGTCTTATTTTTTCCAAACTCAGGAATTGTAACACATCTTTGGCCCACTGTTTAAAAGCAGGGGGAAATGATTAATTAATGTTTCCAATTAATTAAAATCAAGCGCTTTGCCAAAAGAGAAGTAAAGGCAATGCAGTCCATATACAGTAGCTTTCTAATAAATGTGGCAATGTATACGGTGAATTTTGTTGACTCTGTGACAAATTTCTCTATTGTAAAGTCACTTCTTATAAAAGATTCTGCTAAATTAATAGTTGTATGGCTCACACAGAAGTCTCTTTCAAACCAAGTAGATTTCTCTTGGTCAACATGGCAAATTTGTTTGATTAACTTAAACCAGTGGTTTTCAAACCGGTTCTGCGAGCACCCCCAACACTACACATTTTCACTGGCTGTGTTCGAAATGCCATATTATCATACTACTCTCACTATTTCTGCAGTATCCAGTATGTATACTGTGCATAGTATGCAAATTTTCTGTATGCATGGAATACCCAGATGACCTATTTTAACATCTGTTAAAAATAACTCAAGTACACTGAAATCAGTATAGAAGCTGTGTTCTGAATGGCATACTACCATACAACTCCTACTATATTGCAGGATGCTCTGTGTATACTGTGAATAGTAGGCAAATTTTCTGTATGCATGGAATACCCGGATTACCTGCTACATTTGCTGAAATTTGATGTATGCATCTGAAGACACTGCATGGGATACTGTTTTCCATCATGTGATGTTTCATCTTCAAATGTGTGAGTGAACTGGAGGCAATTATAAATGTAACACATGTATATGTATATATATATATGCATATACATATAAACTTCAAACTGTCGCTGTGTATCTAAAAACAATATCGTTAGTAGGACATAAATTGTACTTTAATGTCTACAGCACATTCTCGATCAAGTAAAATGACCTTTATCTCTATAGCGCTTTATACAGTAGTGATTGTTTTGAAGATATTAAATAATAGTAATATTGCAGAAATATAATATATAAATAACACGTATAAATAAAAGTAGTATTTCAATTATGCAAATAGAATTCAGATTCCGTTTAGAGCAGCTCTAAAAAGAAATGGGGTGTATTTATCTAAGGACAAATAGACCGATTTGTTGGTAGAGGCTATTTACAATAACTCCACCCACCAATGCCTTGCTGTGATAAACAGCACTGCAAAAGTTTTTGTGTAGCACCAGTGGCGCAGGGAGTAGATGACATGACGTGTGTGGTTTTAACGTGATTGACTCGTGTTCGAATCCGTCTTTTGTCAGACTCGTGCTTCTCCTTTTCCCATCACATACCAGATCAGAAAGGCATTTATCTTCAATAAAAATAAAGTAAATATTTGAAAAGTGGAAATAAAACGCCTAATTGATAATACGGTGCTATACTTAGCTGTAGGTTTAAGGAGGTTTTTGTGCCAATAAAGTGGCATTCATCTAATAAAATTGATATACATGATAATTTACACTCAATATGTTATTGCATACTGTTTCATAATGTACTACAGTACTGAAGAATAAATATTCCACCTAACTACTATTTACATGCTAAAGAAACGCTGCTATTTTAGTGTAACAGAATTTATCATTATTTGCAGTTCCGTCCAATATGTTAAGTTCATCAACTATGAAATGAGTTCAGTTGGGCAATATAGCATTGTTTACTAGTATGAAGCCTTAACAAGCCTTTGCAAAAAGAACTGTTAGAGCATTTGTTTGTAAGGTAACAACCTTGTCGGCTGTGCTGAATTAATGTTAAGTGTTTGTCATGTGACAAGCATACTACTCTGAAAAATATTTTGCTTATTGTATACTGTTTCATACACTATTCTTCAAAAAATAGTAGGCAGTATGCACTGTGTACTGGGCAGTAGGCAGTAAGCAGTAAGCAAGTATGCCATTTCGAACACAGCCTGTGTCTCCCTCATCTGTCACACCTGATTCAACTCATCAGCTCATTAGTAGAGACAGCAAGACCTGAAATGGGTGTGTCAGATATGAGAGACCTACAAAATGTGCAGCGTTGGGGGTGCTCGCAGGACCGGTTTGAAAACCACTGACTTAAAAGAAATCTGCATGAGGAACTTTTTTGCTCAAAAGCTTTAAAACTCCAATCTCAGATATCTTTTGCAATGTCTGGATTTTACTTATGAAATGTTGTTGAGTGTCCATTCATTGTAATTGCATGGAAACAAGTGAATAGCACAGTATTAAAGGGAACCCCGAGTATTAAATGTCCACTGAAATGTTTTGAAACATGCAGCATTATTCTCAGTGCTTGAAGCTTAAAACAATAAGTGGCGGTACTCAGCCATCCCCCCTCCCCTTATGTTAATAAAAAAATACTTTTTCATTTGTATAATTCACAATGTAGTGTCACAATCAATCAATCAATCAATAATTAAATAAACGTTTCCAATACAAATAAGCACAAATCCTGACTGTACCTGACTGTTTCTACTACATATTCAGAATCACTAAATCTCTGATCAACGCATAATCTAAAACACCTTCAGCCAGCATTCATTATAAGGGTCATTCTGTAATTGTGGGTACATCTTATGTCTGTGAAGTATATTTTTTATATATTTTCATCAGTTTGAAGCCCCGATGTGTAATTTTCTAGTACACAATTATATTTTTCCCAATCACACTACATGTTGAAAAAGCCATATCTTTTGTTCAGAAATGATGTTCATATCACATACAACCCTGGTATTCAGCTGTCCGATTTTGTAAAGATGCTCATTCTACTCTGAATTTAAGCATGACAGTTATCTCAAATATAAATTAATTTCATAGTTTTGCCTGCAGTTAGATTAGGTCATCAAGACATTTGGGTGTGCGCTTCAAAGATAAGTGTTTATTGTGATATAACTTGCTTTATCTGTGTCCAGAAAAACTATTGTCAACTAAGTTACCCACTAGAAAACCCCATATAGTATTTCCCATTCTTACATAATTTGCACAGTATGAAGATATTTCCTCTAGAAGCACATGGATGAAACACCAGAAGTTATGTCCTCTTTCCCCTAATATTATGTCCTATTCCCCTAATACAGCAAACCTGTGTCAAGAATGGATTAACTGGCTGTCAACAGTGTTATACAAGTATTATTGCTGCAAATTTTACCAAGACAATTTCACTAAAACTTCTGTTTTGTTTATGAAAATATATTTCTAAACATACCATATGCTCAGTAGTTCTAGGCTTCCATTTTAAGTATAGGTTCAAAACACTAAAAATGTCAACTAAGTTACCTATCAACTGTGTTACCCAGTAAAGGTAACATGGTGGACAGTAGCAAACATAGATGGTATTTTATGCACATATTCCTACAGATCACCTTTATTTATATAGCACTTTATACAATATAGATTGTTTCAAAGCAGCTATGTAAGGTCATGTTTGGATTTTTGGTAAACAGGAAAACTGTTTTCTTCACATTGTCAAGTTTGAAATGTACCCCTAATTATAGAATGACCCATAAAACACTCTTGGTTTTAAACCAAATACACCCTGGAAAGAATAGTTTACCGTCATCTGGAGGTGAGTCACTATTCTCTGCATTAGCGCTGTTTTAAACTTACTGTTTGAATGCTTTCGCTTACTGGATCCTTGGCCCATTCTCACTGAAAATGAGTATCAATAGCACGATTTTCTGTTTCTATTTTGTGTGCTATTCATACACTGAAATTGACTTAGGCGTGCATATGATATGCATGTGTTTGACATGTATGTAGTACTCAGTTTTTGTGTGTATATTATAGACTAATCTACCCCACACCCCTAAACCTACCCATTGCGTATCATATGCCAAAGTCAAATTCAAATGTGTCCAATACGTTTCATGGTCTGCACTGACATGCGCATATGATCTGCTCCGTGCTATCGTGTCTCAGGACCAGAGCAGACTGTGCGCGCTGTGGCGGTTCATGTGAAACAGCGTGAAATCAGACTTCTTTCACCCCAAGGGAAAGCATATTTACACTGTCTGAATCGTTCCCTATACCCTATATAGTGCACTACGTCCATTCTCTATTAAGGAAATACTTATTCTATCGTATCAGTATTTTATTTTCCGAGTTGTGTATTCCGAATTTTGTTGTGGTAAAAATAGCAACAGTTGCGCCAGTAACTCACTGGGTATAAAAAAATGTGGATTTTTAAAATAACATACATCTTTCATGGGTTTTGTACTATATATTTCAGTAAGAGACAACATTTACGTTATATTAAGCAATATTACACTCTTAAAAATACAGGTGCTTCACGATGGCATAGAAGAACCTTTTTTGTCTAAATGGTTCCATAAGGAAACTTCAACATCTGAAAAACCTTTCTGTTTCACAAAAGGTTCTTTGTGACGAAAGAAGGTTCTTCAGATTATAAAAAGGTAAGGGACGGTTCTTTAAAAAACCATTGACTGAATGGTTCTTTGTGGAGCCAAAAATGGTTCTTCTATGGCATCGCTGTGAAGAACCCTTTAAAGTACCTTTATTTAAGTCTTAATTCCCGGGGTTCCCTTTAAAAATGTCTCCTTTTGCGTTCTATGTAAAGAATAGAGTCATACAGTTTTGAAACAACATGAATGTTAGGGAATGAAGGATCTAGCCTTTTATGGATAACAGGAAATTCCTGCTCATTAAATGGCACTATTTAAAAGTCAAATGCAATGCAGAGTTGTATGCATAATTTGTGAGATTTTTTGTTTTTTAAATAAAATGTAGTAAATGTAGTGGAAATGTGTTTTATTAATAGATGGCATCTCTTTGCTATTAATAAATGACCTCTTATCAAACAATCTTTATAATTACTTTGTTCTAAATTTCTTCTTTCTTTATTCATTGTGGCAAGCCCATTACACAATTTTTTCGCACAATTATCCATTGTAACTGAACAAATGCTTGGTTTCTCATTGCTCCTGAACAGTGGGAAAAACAGCTCCCACGACTTCCTCCTAAAACTCCTAAAAGTGTGATTCATCCACAGTATGTCTGTAGAGGAGTGGTGATGCTGTGAGCAAAGAGAGGGAGAGAGACAGAGAGGATGTGATCAAGGTCATCTCTGTCTAAAACGAATGAATCATGCATGTCCAGGCAACAGCAGGATGACTGCAGCACCTGACTTTCACATCCTGATGAAACCGAAGAAATGAGACGGGTGACATTTCATTGGTCATGGCAATGGCACATACTCTTCTGATGAAATTATAAAAGAAGCGCTACTTAAACGAGAGGGAAGTTTCAGCGCAATTAACCTTTGAATTACACAAAGAGTATGTCATTTAACCATTTTAGGCAGCATGTTAAATTCAAAACCACATAATACCTTGATGAAAAGTAGAAATTTATGATATTTGTGTTTTTTCTTATTCAGTAACAAGTAATATTAACACCAATTTCACTTATATTAATACTGATACTGGTACCTATAGGATAAAATGTGCAACTACGCTGTAAAAAATCAACAACAACAACAAAATCCACCTACTTCAACATAAAAACTTTAATTCAGTTGCAACAGTTGCTTCTTAAATCGGCTGTACAAATTTTTCAACTTAAATTATATTAAACTGACTTAAAATCAAGCTGAATCTCTTATAAAAAAATAAAATTGGTTAATTTGATGAGTTGAAACTGTTTAACATTAAAAAGCTATTATTAACAGAAAATGGTCTCTTTTTTCCCCTCTTCTATGCAATTTTGCTCACAAAGGATAATATACATGAATTTCCATGTTAAAAAAATAGTAGAATTATCAGTAGGTTTTTTTTTTTTTTTTTTAAATCCTTAATTTTATGGATCAGTTTTCTTAATATAGTATTGGAAGTTTAATATTTCATCATCCATATTTCAAATTATCTGCTCATCCCTACTAAAATGGATATTAGATGAACAAAATCCAGCAGGATCTGCCTTTTGTATGTTTTATAAATCTATATTCAGTTCCTTCCTTCCTGAATAAGTGTAGAATAACAGCAAATATCCTTTCGATGGCTAAAGTCATAAAGGATGTTTATGCTGCAGGGTCCTTTCATGAGCGACAGCAGTACTTTTGCTTTACCTGAACCAATAAAGTTCAGTTTAACTCATGGGGACACATTCTAGGCCTGTCACAGCGAACACAGGAGTCGACGGGAGGGGGACGGGGGACAGCGAACCCGCCGGATGGAGAGAACGTGTTACAGCCAAGCAGGAGCTAGTGGCTGGTGAAAGGTGCACACCGTCTGAGATCATGAATTGGCTCCAGATGGGACCTGGCAGCCGGAAAGGGCGGAAGCGAATTGTATCGACAGGCTGTGCTGGCCAGGCCCCGAACAAGGCCATTAGTGATGCTGTACAGTCACCTGGGAGAGCTCTCTCACACTGAGATTTCACTTTAGCTAAGTGTTGATTTGAACTCTCCAGCCAGGTTGAGTGCAATGGGAAGTATGCTCAAAATGTTCAGGCCATTGCCTGTATTGTTCAGGTAACAATGGAGCCTTTCCTAGAAAAAATTTTGGGATATATAACCAGTAGTTTTCTTTTCAGAACGATATGAGCCTGACAGCATTGATAAGTGTTTATTAGCACCCTAACGCAGTACTCTCCACATTTTCACGCATTAATTACGTGAGTCATCTTTTTTATTTTCTGTGATGGAGCAGTCACCAACCTCTTCAAAATATTAGATAATGCTATCAAGAGCTTATTGTGATGTCGTCTCATCTGGCTCATCTCTGTCTGGCTCATTCCTGATTTATTAAGTGAAAAACAGATGAATACAATCAGAATTATATTAAAAAATGTCTTGGCTTTATAATGGTAGTGAATTGGTGTTGAGATTTTAAAATGCAATGAAGTGCATCAATCCATCATTAAAAGTAATCCATACAGCTCCAGGGGTCAATGTAGGCCTTCTGAAGTAAACTGATGTGTCTGCACTCTAAAAAAAATGTTATGTTAAAAACAACCCAACTTGGGTTATTTGGCAACCCAGCGCTGGGTTGGACAGAACACATGCTGGGTTATTTAGACCCAGCTGGTTGGGTTAATTGTTTTTTACAAAACATGCTGGGTTATTTTATTTAAGTCAACTATTGTTTAACAATGATTATATTGCTGGTTTAAAATGGACTGGACTTATAAAAACATACACAGAATTACTAAAGGCAACAGCAATACTCAAAAGATGAACACATGGACAAAATACAAGACAAATTTAATTTATTTGAGTGAATACAGCATAGTTTACAATATTACATGCATTTGAACAAGCATTTTAGACATTAAAAATGTAACATTTAAAAATAGAATTTTAATTTTAGTGTATTCAGCTGTTCTCTTTTTTTTACTGAAATAGCGCTAATTTTCATGCCGGTGTTTCGCCGAAATCGGAGCCAATGAAGGGCTACTGTTCGCCGGGTTAACTGCGAACTTCAGATGTTCAGAGAGCCTCATGTTTCAATCGTAGCTGAAAGATGCCGTGACTGACTGCAAAAACTGCCTATAAACAAATAGTACTGACATTAGAGAACATATTTTTTCAAGATTCAAGATTAAATTCAGTACAATAACGAATAAAATCCATTTATTTTATGCAAGTTAAAACGCGTTTCCATCCTGTAAAACAACCACTGCTGACGCAGCTGACTGTCATCTCTTCCTTATGTTGTGTTGTGAAAAATAATACAATTTACAGCACAGTAAAGACGTTATAAATAAAATAAAATGTATACAAACCTTTATTTCGCTGAAGAAGTGCAAATCGGCGGTGCTGAGAACTGCTCTCTCAAGAGGACTCAAAAAGCCCACGCTCTGACTGACTGCAAACTCAGCAGCTGGGTTGTTTCATCAGAAACAGGTTTGGTAGAAAAAAATAACCCAGCATTAAAAATGACCCAGTAGCTTAGCTACAGAAAAACTACCCAGCACCTGGGTAAAACATATTACAAATAATCCAATAAAATGACCCAACAAGTTGAACCCAGCATTTGCATTAAAAAAAATAACCCAGCACCTGGGTAAAAATATTAAAAATAACCCAATAAAATGACCCACCGGGCTGAACCCAGCATCTTTTAGAGTGTGTATAAGAAAAATATCCATATTTCAAACTTTATAAACTGTAATCTCTAGCTTCCATTAACTGTCATACGCATGTTCACAAGAAAGTGGCGTTCCAGCGGATGATGTAGGCGTAGTGTAAGCTCCAGTGAGAATGTGCTAGTCCCGTCAGAACCAAGTTTTGTTCACAGCAAAGGAAAACAAATCTCTGCTTGGCTTATATAGAAATCTACTGACATTTTTCTTTAAAAATCCTCATTTTGTACTTTTAATTTATGACCGGTGTTTTGTTTTGCTTTTTCCGCTACACCTACATCCTATGCCATCCACTGTACCACTCTCTCGTGAACGCACGTACGACAGTCAGCGGAAGCTAGAGATTACGATTTATGAAGTTTTAAATTAATATTTTTCTTACACAAACACATTGATTCACTTCAGAAGGCATTTATTAACCCCCGGAGCCATGTGGAGTACGTTTTTATAGTGGATGGATGCACTTTATTGGACTTCAGAATCTCAACACCCATTCACTGCCATTATAACACTTGAAAGAACCAGAATTTTTTTTTTTTTTTTTTTTTTTTTTTTGAGTTCATCTGAAAGAAGAAAGTCATATACACCTAGAATGGCTTGAGGGTCACCATGGGTAATTTTAAACCATGGGGTAATTTTCAGTTTTGGGTGAACTATCACTTTAATCTTAGTTCATGTGCAGCGTTTATTACATTGAAATCAAAAGTTTATCTTTTAATATTGTTTAATGTACCGGAGCTAACATAAACAATGTTAACATTATGAAAGATTAATTAACAAATGTATTGCACATTATTAGTTAATGTTAGTTTAATAGGACCTTATTGTAAAGTGTTACCAACAACTTGTCTGTACAGTATCAGCAGTCTATCCATGGCTGTACTCTGTAAAAGTTGTTGATTCTAACTAAAATGTATAAAAACATGTTTTATTCCCCCTTATTGACTCAATAAATGTGCTTACAGGAAGCCTTGCAATTGTACATGGGAGGCTCAAGGAGATGGCTGTTTATGCCATTTTAAGGTAGCGGGGCTCATATTGTTTGTTCTGTAACTAGTTCCTGAGGGAGTGGGTATTTCTACTGACAGTCTCTTCCTGACAGCGGGCAGAAAGAGCATCTGTGGAAACGAGTGTGTTGGAGACACCTCAGCACTCAGTCTTCCACCTCCTCTTGTCTGGAAGAGCGTCTAAACAAGCTACAGCTCCTCTGGGGCAGGAATGTATGTATTTAAACACAGCTGCAGCAGAAAGTGTGAGAAATCCACTTTCTTCTGTAACATTTCTTGGCTGCTGGCTTACACCTCGATGATCATGTAATTATATATATTCTTTTCTTGCTACATTACTTTGGAAACTTCTTTTCACTGTGTACAAGTTTTTTTTGTAAATTAAATATAAATATTAAAATAATTATGTTTTGCCTTGAAGGTCAGTGTTTCTTTTTTCTACATATTTTGCAATATGTGTATGTGTATTGATTAAATATGAATTTGACATTGTGTTAGCTATATTTGTCCTCATCACATGGATAACCACTAGGCAGGTTTTAATTGTGCTGTGCTAAAGGATGGTAGGTCCATTTACAAGGTTAATAGCAACAATTTGGAAACCCTGGATGTACGATGCTTGTATTGTGAATCTATTATTACATGGTGACTGAGGATCACACTTAGGACAGGCTCATTTTTCAAAAAGGGCCGACCATTTTCCTGTTGCTCTTTCGCGGGCTGTTGATGAATTGAGTCTGACTACAGGCTATACCCTCTTTTAGCTGATGTAAATGAATCACTTCAGTAGCTGAACAGGTACATTTTCGACATTCCGCTGTTGAGAACAGTCCTAATCAAGCCCTCTCCTGGTTTCTTGGCTTGATGTCACCACATCAGAATTACTTATCTGATGGAGGAGGACTTGTGATCAATAAATAATTTGACTTTTAAATGCCTATATCATATGTATAAGAGGTTATGTAATAGTTTTTTCAAAGGACTGATGTCAGAGCTTTTTCTGAACATGAATACTTACATGAGGTCTTGTGTAAACTAGAGGCCAGCATGTAATATATGCTCATACTGTACATCATGGAAAGCTCATTAAATCTGACAGCAGCACATTACAAATATAAAACTGAATAAAAATAAAAACTGAAATATAACTTTAATGTATAAAGAATTAGTCACCCTGCATTATTGTCTGTTCACACCTATGCAATCAACTAAGCAATCATACAGGGTCTACATTTCTATAGTACAGATGAATTTCTGAATCGTATGGTCACAACCAAAATGCTGACATTTGGAAAAACAGCACAATTGCAAGTGTAATATTGCTTTCACAGCTCTGCAAACACTAGTTTATACAGAATAACAATTTTATGTTGAGTTACTCCAATTATGTTGTGTATTATGTTGCTAAAACGGCAGTTACATTACAGTTATGAAGCCACAGCAGAACCATTATGTGAGTCTCCAAGCAACACATAGTAGTGGTGTTTTGTTTCTGAATTAATCAGTTTTTTGAACATACTGGTTGAATAAATGATTCAGAGACTCAGAAAGGCAGTTCACTTATTTTGTTCCTGAATTAATCCAAAATTTGAATGCCCTGACTGACTGATTCAGTTACTCATTGAAAGACAGCCGCTTGTTTTGTTCCTGAATAAATCGATATTTTGAATGCATTGATTGAGTGACTGATTAAGTGACTCATTTAGAAAGACAGCCACTTGTTTTGTTCCTGAATGAATTAATATCTTGAATGCATCAACTGAATGAATGATTCAGTGACTCGTTTAGAAAGACAGACGCTTGTCTTGTTCTGGAATGAAATAATATCTTAAATGCATAGATTGAGTGACTAATTCAGTGGCTCAGTTAGAAAGACTGGGCGTGTTAGAAAGCCACTTGTTTTGTTCCCTAATTGAATGACTGATTCAATGACTCTTTTAAAAAGAAAGTCACTTTGTTTGTTCCTAAATGAATCAGTATCTTAATGCATCGATTTAGTGACTGATTCAGTGACTAGTTTAGAAAGACAGACACTTGTTTTGTTCCTAAATTAATCAATATCTTGAATGCACTGATTGAGTGACTGATTAAATGACTCGTTTAAAAAGATAGCCACTTATTTTTTTCCTGAAAGAATCAATATCTTCAATGCATCAATTGAGTGACAGATTCAGTGACTTGTTTAGAAAGACAGCCGCTTGTTTTGTTCCTGAATGAATCAATATCTTGAATGCATTGACTGAATGACTGATTCAGTGACTTGTTTAGAAAGAAAGCCGCTTATTTTGTTCCTGAAAGAATCAATATCTTCAATGCATAAATTGAGTGACAGATTCAGTGACTTGTTTAGAAAGACAGCCGCTTGTTTTGTTCCTGAATGAATCAATATCTTGAATGCATCGATTGAGTAACAGATTCAGTGACTCTTTTAAAAAGACAGCCGCTTGTTTTGTTCCTGACTGATTCAGTGACTCATTTAGAAAGACAGCGACTTGTTTTGTTTCTGAGTGAATCAATATCTTGAATGCATCGACTGAGTGTCTGATTCAGTGACTCATTTAGAAAGACAGTCACTTTGTTTGTTCCTAAAGTAATCAGTGTCTTAATGCATCAACTGAGTGACTGATTCAGTGACTTGTTTAAAAAGAGAGTGCTTGTTTTGTTTGCAGACATGTTCAGTATAGGGGGGTGCAACACATGCCGAGGCTGCGATCTACTCCGGTTGCTGCAATGAATCTATGTAAAATAAGTAAATAAATTAGCACGATAATATCATGTATCGGTGATCTCGCAGGCTGAGGTTAGGACTCAACATTACTGCAACATTAGCGTATTATTTACTCACCCTCCATGCATCCTAGGTTTATATGACTTCCTTCTTTCAGACAAATGCAATCGGAGTTATATTAAAAATTATCCTGGCACTCCCAAGTTTCAGAACGGCCTAGATGGGTTTCTCTTCATCAGTCCAAAACAAGTCAATACAGTGCATCCATCTATAATAAAAAGTGCCTCACACGGCTCCAGTGGGGTCAATAAAGGCATCCTGTAGTGAATTGATGCATTTTTGTAAGAAAAATATCTATATTTAAAACGTAAGAATCACTTTAAACTAGCTTGCTCTAACTGCTTTGGCAAGGGGCATAGCAGGATGGAAACACCGTCTAAGATGTTCGCCAATCCCAATGCAGTGGGACAGCTAACTAATCACAACACATTTCATTTTTCGGAAGGCGGGCCTTCATTAAATCCAGAACTAATTGAGCCATTTGTGCCAGGCTGGGGAGAAAGGTATTGTAATAATGTAAATGGGATCATGTTCTAGTACATCCCCAAAACAAAATCAAGACTTTGTTAAAGAGTATAATAGGACCCCTTTAAAAAGACAGCTGCTTGTTTTGTTCCTGGATGAATACATTTTTTGAATGCATCGAATGTGTGACTGATTCAGTGATTCGTTTAGGAAAACAGCCCCTTGTTTTGTTCCTGAATGAATCAATATCTTGAATGCATTGATTAAATGATTGATGCAGTGATGCATTTATAAAGATAGCCACTTGTTTTTTTCCTGAATAAATCGATATATTGAATGTATCGACTGAGTGACTGATTCAGTGACTAATTTAGAAAGACAGCCACTTGTTTTGTTCCTGAATTAATACATTTTTTGAATGCAATGATTGTGTTACTGATTCAGTGACTCATTTAGAAAGACACCCTTTTGTTTCCTTCATGTATGAATCAGTGGGTTGAATGAATGATTCATAAATTCACTCATAAAGACTTGTTGCCCCGAAGATGTAACCTGCAAAAGAGTCAGTGAAAAAAGCACCAGTAATGAACAAGCTGACACTCTTTCTGGAAGGCCCACACGTAGGACAGTGATACAAAATAAGAAAAGTCCCAGTAGGCTACTGCTGGACTGTAATTTAGCACTTTTGGAACACTGCTCAACCAATATATTGCCCACATATTCATTTTTTTTCCCTTTTGTCAAATAACCAAAGAGCATTGACCTATGAGTGTAAAAAAATGGATGTTGAATCATGGCAATATGATTTTTTTTTTCTGCTCAAACAATGATTCAGCACAGTGATTCAACAGTATGAAACACACATTGGTTGAAAACACACTGTCTTTTGGTGGTATGAAGCAATTGTTATTTTGTTCACATGGAACATGAGAACAGCTATTAAATTCTTACAATTGCAAAATGTTCTCTTGAATGCAAATGGCCTCCATGATTTTGTGGCTAGATGACTCAGTCTTCATTATTCTCTTCATCATAATTTCTTTATCAGATGTAAATGAGGCCCATTGAGACACTGCAATAAGAATTGAAAAATTACAACAATAAAATATATCAGTCTGTAAAGTTAAATAAAGTAATGGTAACACTTTGACATGCAGTATTCTCTTATTTTTTCTAGTAAGTATGAATAACATTAGATGGACCCTGGAGTTTTCAAGCTAAATTCATAAAAGAAGAGGGAAATATTACTTTGACAGCAATCATGCCTCCTTAAGATCAGGTCTCTGATCATTTTTAGCTTACATAGCATGAGGTAATGGATTCAAGTGTTTGGTATGAAGATAAGATAAGCTTGTACTTGAGCTCAGAGATCAAATGTGAAATTGGAACACTGTCACATTCTCTTTCAAGTCTGAGACTTCTGAGTGACTAAGGAACAGATAAAAGACACGCTACACAAAAAAATGAGGGTTATCGTAATGAATAAGCGGACATGCTAATACCATTGTGCTCAGAACAGGATTTAGCTGACAGAATGCTAGTTTTTCTGTGTTGAAAATATAGAAAAAATGACCTTTCAGTACTCTTGTGACCTGAGGGGGAGATCACGGCCTTGTCTACTTTGTTCTTTATTCAGTTCTTACATCAAATAGCTTTTTGATGTTTGTTTACAATAACCACTGAATCGTGCCGAACAAAAGTAGTCATTTTTTTAGCACTTTAATCATTTTCACCTTCAAAATCCAACCAAGGTATTATCACTGCAACTAACACAGTAAAACAGTGTAGTTTGTGTGAAATAGTGGATTGTGATTAATTAAACAAGCATGGTATTTCAATATGCAACCAATCTGAATCCAGAACATAATCAATGAGATGTGTGCTAAATTATCAAAACGTCAGGAAGGAACATGTCGCCATGTAAAAGTCTTGTAGTGTACTATGGATGACTGGTAGTGTAATACTTTACTTAAACTGACAAGGAATTTTTTCTACCAAATGGTAGCCTAGCTTAGTGATTTGATCTGTTTTGAAAGAAGCTTTGTTCATGAGTTATACTTCCATCACGCCCCTTCAGCAAGGCACTTAACCCCAGGTTATCCCAGAAGTTTGTTCCTGAAATGTACTGTGTCACTTTCACGAAGAAAGCATTTGCTAAATAACTTTATTTTTTCTTCAGTTTGTGGTTTTCAGTTCAAGTTCTTCCCAATAATGCTTCCAAGAAATAGGCCTAAATGTTTACTTATAAGATTTACTTAGGGTACATTAGGGTATCGTTACAACACTTATGGATTTTTTTATTACTTTTTCAAAGCTCAGCATGCTAAATGGATTTATTAGTTCTTGGGAGACGTAAAAATAGACACAAATGATTCAGTAGTTGACATACTCCATCAGTAGTGGACAGCATAGCTTGGATTATTTAATAATAGATGAATCTGATGAGAAATAATTGAGTTTATATTGAAATATTTGACTTAATTACAGAATTTGCAGATATGAACATGTTTATTGAACATATTGTTGAAATACTAGGTGATGTATATAATGGTACTAGGGTCTTTCTTAGCAAAAAGACTTAATTTGCTCTCATTTCATCTCACTGCTGCCTAGGAGAGGGGGAAATACATATTAAAAAGATCTCATTTGTGGCATTTCTTTGCCTGTGGGTGCTTGTTTTATTTTTTGGATCTATCAGATCAATAACCTGCCTGACATCAGTCAATATCAAACACATGGAGTAAACATCCACCCTACTTACAACTGTGTAATTTAGCTTAAAGGTTAGAGTGCTGTCATTTTCTCTCGCCTCCAAAGCCTCGAGGTATGAAAGTGATTCACACTGGTCAAGACCTTGTATGGGCAGAGTCATGTCACTGAGACAGGTTGATCAATTATGACAATAGCCATTTGTTTAAAGATTAGTTCACCCCAGAATTAAAATTTCCTGATAATTTACTCACCCCATGTCATCCAAAATGTTCATGTCTTTATTTGCTAGTTGAAAAGAAATTAAGGTTTTTGAGGAAGAAATTCCAGGATTTTCTCCATATTGTGGACTCAAATGGGGATCCATGGGCTGAAGGCCCAAACTGCAGTTTCAGTGCAGCTTCAAAGGCCTCCACACGATCCCAGTGGAATAAGGGTATTTTCTAGTGAAATGATCGGTCATTATCCAAAAAAATAATAATGAAATTTATATTCTTTTGAACAACAAATGTTCGTGCTTGCACCAGCTCTGCAATGCGCATCTGAGACTTCACGTGATGCGTGACATAGGCAGAAGTACCGACCCAAAGTCAAATGGCCTTTACTATAATGGGTAAAACAATGATGTCTAGGGCTGGGTATTGTTCAAACATTTTCAATATCGATGCCGATACCTTGACTTCGATACCGGTTCCTAAACGATACTTTTTTCAATACCAATTTTATGAAATCAATTTTAACAAGATTACACCATCTCAAAATATATTTTTTTCAGCTTATTGATGTTTATACAGATTCAAAGACTCCTGAGCCACTGCACAAAGGAACAAAATATATCCAACACAATAAATCAGTGAAAATAATTTTAGTAAAGCTCAAAAAGTTTTGTTTACACATCTGTTAGGCTACATTCACACTAGTGCATGTTCGTTTTAAAATGCATACCTCAGACAGAATCATAATTTCTATTCATTTTCCATTGTCCATGTCTAATTACTGACAAGCACTAGCACCTTCCAGCGCTGTCTGCCAGTGTGTATAACGTTATATGCCTTCTATTTTCTGCAATCGCTGTTCTGACTCAGAGGACGTAACATATTTCAACAACATTACGTGGCCAAAACACACATTCGACGGCAAATGGAAGTTATTACAAACACTCACTGGTGGTTTAAAATGAGTTTTGAGTAAAAGCGGAATACAAATCTTATTTATTGTCTTATTTAGCATCATGCTATAGTGTTCGTGAATGATAACGTAACGCACACTTTCGGTTGTGTAGTATGGACAGATGTCTTTTCTGAAATGCCAGTATGCATGAGGATTGTTTTAATGTTTTAAACAAAAACGCACAAGTATAAACGTAGCCTTACATCTAAGGGGGTTGTAATGCTTTCACGTTACAGCCTCACGTGTGAGCCACATCTGTGTACAGGTGTAAACTAGCAGGTGTGTTCGACTTTTTCGCGGCTCTGCGCAGGATCAAGAGAGCTATAGAGAGCAGACTGCTTCGTATGCTTTCGGATCGCTCTCGCGGATGTGCCGCGTCGACCAAAGCACGTGCAAGCCGCGCTCAAAGTTCAAATTAGTTGAACTTTTGCCGCTGCACTGTGAAGGGCTACGCATTCCGCGTTCCGTGTGAAAGCCGCAGATCTGTGTTCTAGTTGAACACACCTAGTGCTGCAGGCTTACTGGCAGACTGACGTTGACTAGATTAACCCTTTATCGAAGTTTGGTACTGAACGACGTGAGGTTTTTCGATGGTATCAAGGCATTTCGGTCGGTGCCTAAAAAGTATCGAACTCGATACCCAGCCCTAACGATGTCGGATGATTTTGAAGTTGGAGGAGAAATTGAGATGGAGATTTTGACCTACCCTACCTTTTTAATCCAAAAAATTCTTTTTTTTTTTTTTTTTTTTTTTTTAGAAAATAAGCAATCATTTTGCTAGAAAAGACCTTTATTCCTCGGCTGGGATCGTGTAAAAGCTGCATTGAAACTGCAATTTGGACCTTCAACCATCTGATCCCTATTTGAAGTCCATTATACAGAGAAAAATCCTGTAATGTTTTTTCTCCTTTTGACTGAAAAAAGAAAGACATGAACATCATGGGTGACATGGGGGTGAGTAAATAATCAGGAATTTTAATTCAGGAGTAAACTAATCCTTTAAATCTTCATGGCCTCTAAACATTCAAAACACATATCTGGATCATATAACAGAATAGTAGAGGATTTGATGTCCAAACAGCAGCTGCAATACACCTGAAAATTTCTACTCATCCTTTTCTTGTGTAATTCCCGGAGCCATCTCTCATATTGGAATGTTTGTTGGCCTTCACACTGCTGACCTTTGAGCTACTGAGAAACAATACGGAAGAATTCATATTAGATTGTCTCAAATCTTTTGAAGCTGTGTGAAATGTATCTATTTTGAGAGAACATGAAAGGCTCTGCCTTCAGTAATGTAAGATGATTGATGTATAGATGATTAAGTCTACAAGTTTTATGGGTTGAGTTTCTGAAAGCAGAAACATGAACTTTTATGACATCTCATGTGGCAAATTGATTAGAAGTTACATAGTTTGGAAGTGTCTCACCACAGCACACGGTGAATAATGAATGCTTTTGTCATCTCTTATTCATTAAGACAAGGGGTCAGTGCTTCAGTTCCTTTGTCCTGTCCTGATCCTGCTTGGACAGCTTTTCTTGTAGTTTCTGACCTTGAGAATGGAGACAAAAGTCAATGTGGCATGACACTGGCAGCTTTACCTGTGAAAAACAACAGAAGGGAACAGAAGACACAAACAGCATTTGGTATTAGACTTTCACACGTATCGCATTATTGGCATCCACAAAAGAGTGATGAGACGAACAAAGCAACATATGGCTATAGAAGTGGGAGAGCTAATTAAAATAAAAGATTATCAATACATCCAAACACTACTAAATTTCTCTTTGTCTAATTTAAAGGGACAACCTAAGATTGTGGTTTTCCTAGCATGACATTAATATTATGTTTTTTAATTATATTTTTTAATTTGAGGGAAAAGATTGTATACCTAAGGATTAAGATATCAATGCAAAATTAATAATACATTTCATCATTTACATCAGTGTTATTTTAGTATTGTTCATACAGTATTAGTTGAGTTGGCTTGAGAAAGCCTGTTAACTGATCTACTAGCTTCTTCTTTTTCGTCTTTGTCTTCTGAGACAAATTTTAAAATGCATCTCCTCCTAGAACTTTCAAGCTCCAACCACCAAACTCAGGTCAGACCTTCAGACTGGTCTGACTCGGATTGCTATATCTTTTCTATCTTATCAGACTTACAATTTTCACTGAACGGGTGATCAAAACTTCGAAAAGTCTCATAGACTTTCATTGAGGGAGTCAAAACTTTTGTACAGATTTATAGTGCTTAACATGCTAATCATGTTAAAACATGCTACCAACTTGCTAATCATACTAGAAACCTGCTAAAACATGCCAAAACAAACTAGCAACATTAACTATGTTAGCAGCATGCTAATAACATGCTAATCATGCCAGCAGCACGTTATTCCTGTTAAATGCATGTTAACAACATGCTAATAATGTTAAAACATGCTAGCAGCATATTAAATCATGTTAGTAATGTGCTAATCATGCTAAAAACATGCTAAAACATGGTAAAACATGCTAGCAACATGTTAATCATGCTACAAACATACTAGAAACATGCTAAAATGTTTAAACATGCTACAAACTTGATAGCAAAATGTTAACAACATGCTCATGCTAAAAACATGCTAGCAACATGCTTAACTTTACTCATCTATTTTTTATTAATATTTTGAATATTTTATTAATAGGCTATTAGTAGTAGTAGTAGTAGTAGTATTTTATTAATATTTTTTCTTTTTGTAATTTAATCAGTTTTGTAGACAAATGTAAATTGTTCCTACATATTAATCTGTTTAGCAGCAATTTTATTGCTGCTAAATTAATTTTATTAATTTTATTTTATTATTAAACATTATTAAAAAAAATGTTTATTATGTTTATTATATGTTGATTTGTATTTTTTTTATTTTTTTTTTTTTAGGTTGGAGTGTTAAGATCCTTTCTATAATCCTTTCACATTATATAATGTGTAAAATGTTTTTTCAAAATAAATAAATGAGTAAATAAATAAATAAAATAATGGCAAGGACCACCAAATGTGATTCCCTTCCTAAATATAATAACTGGACTTATTTTAATGATTTCTGATCAGTATTTAGAAACCAGAATGAAATGTTAATTTTATTTATTTATTTAAGTTTTGTGAATGTAAATCAGGGTTATTATTAAAACTAAAACAATAAAAAAAGAAAGAAATCATTACTTAAAGATTAAAAAAATAAAAGAAAAAAAGAAAATAAAAGATCATCAGAAAAAATCATTACTTGACATACATTAACTGAAATATAAAACAGCATTTGTCATTTTCATTGTGTTTAAGATGAAGTACTAAAGTAACAAAATCTAAGTAAACTGAAACTGAAAACTATACAGAAATAAATCTAAAAACTAACTGCATGCATCTTAAGCATAAATCTTCAGATCAAAATGTCACAAGAAACATAAATTTTGTTAGTGTATGTGTGAAAAATTGAGATGTTTTAATTGTGTTAATGAGGGATGGTCAAGTGTCTGTGTGTAATTGTCTGAGCATAGGTGTATGTGAGTGTGTGCTGGCCTCATCCTGTCAGGGCTGGATTAGGCAGACTGAGCGAGTATGAGGTTGGAGGAGGATGTCTCAGGGGAACAGCGGAGAGAGAGAAACGCCCGAGGCTCATCCCACCGTGTGGAAGTGCAGCTTCTCCATCTGCCTGAAAGCTGCCATGCATACCTATTCGCCCTCACCTCCACAGCGCTCACTCACTGCCTTATCCCACTCACTCAAGTGTGGACTCCTTTATAGCTCCACTAGCACAGGAAAGGCAGGGATAATAGGAAATCCACGTCCAATAAACCTTTGTGTGCTGAGAATAATAAACTTTGACAAGTCTGCTAAAATCATAAAATCATCACTTAAAAACATGGGCTTCATGCACATGGTTCCTCATGGTAGTCTTGTGCCTAGATGAGATATGACTAAAGAAAACTTACTGGTTCATTACTAAGCAAATAGCAATACACTAAGCAAAAGTTTTGCTAAGCAAATTTAAATTGTGATGCATAATTGTTTTATTTTATTTTTAACTGAGCTATACAGTCATAACCAAGTTTTTTTTCTTTCTTTCTTTTTTTTAATAAAAAAGGTTTAGTTAAATGAAGAAGACTGAAGAAGATTTATACGTTTTTTGCTTACAGTAATCAATTAGTTGTCAAATATGCAAATACTTTTTTTAAAAGTTTTTATTTATTTATTTATTTTTTGCCTACAATAACCATGCAACTGCTATCAAAGTTGAAACATTTTTTTTGGAAGCTGCATTCACAATTCACTCAAAAATATACAAGGGTACATGCACAGCAATGGTGCTTCAGCTTTAAAAATATGCACAAGGTTGACCTTTTGGTTGTAGATTAGGTTGTTTTTCCTGTTGCCTCTATAGATCGTCTCTAAAAGCTGAGCTGGTGATGTGAGGCAAAGCCTTTGAACATGCACAAACATAGGTGTATGAAAATACTCCATTAAGTTAAGAGGGTCCCAGAACAGTGGCCCTCTATTTTTTTAATTGGTCCTGATGAAAGTGACTTTTATCTGCCCTCACCATCACAGACTTAAGCGGTTCAGATTTTTACCTATTTGATTCCACTGACTCCTGTGATCTGCCAGACGTGCCTTGTTTCCCATTCTGGTGCTTTTGTCTGTGATTGAATGGAGCTCCCTAAGCCAAAATCACAGGCAGTGTAAGACGTACATGGTAATGTTCAATGCTTTTGCTTGTTGGTCCCTTTTTAAATCAGTTTATTTCTCTTCTTTCTGAATTTGGATGTCTGCATATAGTTGATGATTAATAGTTCAGTCATGGCAACATAGACTGTAAAGTCTTTATTAAAGGGATAGTTCAACCAAAAATTAAATTTAGCCCATTATTTACTCACCCTCCAGGCATCCTAGGTGTATATGACTTCCTTCTTTCAGATGAATCCAGTCGGAGTTATATTAAAAATTGTTTTGGCTTCTTCAAGCTTTGTAATGCAATGGGTGGGTGTTTCTCTTCATCAGTCCAAAACAAGTCCAATAAAGTTCATCCATCCATCCAATAAAAAATGCCTCACACAGTTCCAGGGGGTTAGTAAAGGCCTCTTGTATTGAATCAATGCATTTTTGTAAGAAAAATATCCATATTTAAAACGTAACAATCACTTTATAATAATAATAATACTATTTCCTTGCATTTATATAGCGCTTTTCTGGGCACTCAAAGCGCTTTACATAGAAGGGGGAATCTCCTCAACCACCACCAGCGCAGCATCCACCTGGATGATGCGACAGCAGCCATATTGCACCAGAATGCCCACTGCACACCAGCTTATTGGTGGAGAGGAGATGTGAGTGTTGAAGCCAATCAGAATAGGGGGATGATTAGGAGGCCATGATGGTCAGAGGCCAATGGGCAGATTTGGCCAGGATGCCAACTCCTCCCTACTCTTTTCGAAGGATATCCTGGGTTTTTAATGACCACAGAAAGTCAGGACCTCGGTTTAACATCTCAACCAAAGGACGGTGCTCTTTGACAGTATAGTGTCCCCATCATTACACTGGGACATTAGGACCCACATAGACCACAGGGTGAGCACCCCCTGCTGGCCTCACTAACACCTCTTCCAGCAGCAACCTTGTTTTCCCAGGAGGTCACCCACCCAGGTACTGACCAGGCTCAACCCTGCTTAGCTTCAGTGGGCAACCAGTTTTGGGCTGCAGGGTGATATGACTGCTGACTTTAATCTAGCTTGTGCCAACTGGCTGGAAGCCCATCCGGGCGGATAACATAGGACGATGGCGTTGCACATGCCCTGCTCAGAAGTGGCGAACGCAAACACGGCATGGAGATAGGCAACCACAGCACCGGTCACAAATTAGAAGTTCAAATGAGGATTTGTAAAGAAACAAGTCGGAGGATTTCGATATAAACCAAGAGGAAAGTGGTTTTCCTTTGCTGAAGTAAAGAAACTTGCTTCCTTTGCTCCTGTAAACAAACGTTTATTTGTGCGGCACTCACCGGCACATGCGCACCGCTGACTTCCTACTTCATCTGCTCGGAGCTGTTTCTGTGTACAACCAGTTGACACAAGCTAGATTAAAGTATCTATAGCTATATCTACATCTGTTACGCTGCTGCTGCAGCGTAGACTTTCTGATCAATGCTCAGATCATAAAATGAAAAGGAAACATGCTGCTGCTAACAGAGGGAGGAAGATCCCCATAGCAGATCTAGACAGGTGGTGCTGGGGAGGTGGTGGGATAATATGAGGACACGCATAACACGCAAACATAGCATTAATTGAATACATCCTGGTTATTTAGATAAATGGTAATGAATGTGTGAATATGATTGGCTGGAAACATTAAATTTTTCATTAGGTTTAACACAAATTTACAGTTTGCTCCAGTGCATACCCTCTTTTGGCAATAAAACACTACTGTCAGGATTTACTAAAGACGCACTGAAGGGAGTTTCCCCTTCAGACGCGTTTTTTTTTTTTTTTTTAAATATATCATGCAATGTAATTTACTACTGTTTGCAGTAGTCAGTTTACTGGTATTTGCACCATTTTTTAAAAGGATAGTTTACCCAAAAATGAAAATTCTGTCATTTATTACTCATCTTCATGTCATTCCAAATCCGTAAGATCTTTGTTCATCTTCAGAACACAAATTATGAAATATTTTTGATGAAATCCAAACGCTTTCTGACCCTGCATAGAGAGCAACGCAACTCACACGTTCAAGGCCCAGAAAGGTAGTAAGGACATCGTTAAAATAGTCCATGTGACATCACTGGTTCAACCTTAATTTTATGAAGTTATTTTATGATTGTCTGTCAAATACTGACAGGAAAGAGAAGAAATTTTTGAATAAAGTCATTATTTTTGTTTTCTTTCAACACACAAAGTATTCTAGTAACTTCATAAGGTTTTAGGTTTAGGTTGAACCATTGATGTTACATGGACATCATTTGTTGTTTTAACAATGTCCTTACTACCTTTCTGGGCCTTGAACTTATCAGTTACATTGCTGTCTATGCAGGGTCAGAAAGCTCTCGGATTTCATCAAAAATATTTTAATTTGTGTTCTGAAGATGAATAAAGTTCTTACGGGTTTGGAACGACATGAGAGTGAGTAATTAATGACTAATTAATGAATAATTTTTTTTAATAACTATCCCTTTAAAGGAGAAGTTTACTTCCAGAACAAAAATTTACCGATAATGTAGTCACCCCCTTGTCATCCAAGATGGACTTCAATGGTGCCCCCAAGTTTAAACTTCCAAAATGCAGTTTAAATGCAGCTACAAATGGCTCTAAACGATCCCACACTCTTTAAAATAAAGGTGCTTTGCGATGTCATAGAAGAACCTTGTTTGTCTAAATGGTCCCATAAAGAACCTTTAACATCTGAAGAGCCTTTCTGTTTCACAAAAGGTTCTTTATAGCGACAGAAGGTTCTTCAGATGACTGAATGATTCTTTTTGGAATCAAAAATGATTCCTCTATGGCATCACTGTGAAGAACCTTTTAAAGCACCTTTATTTTTAAGAGTGCAGCCAAGGAAGAAGGGTCTTATCTAACATAACGATCAGTCATTTTTGAAACAAATTGACAATGTATATACTTTTTGACCTCAAATGCTCATCTAGGTCGGAAAACTCCCGTTTTGTTTTCTTCTTCAACATCAAAATCATCCTAAATTGCTTTTTTACCTTTTTTGTAAAGGCCGTTTGATCTTCTTCACATATTCACTTTGTAAACACTGGGTCGGTACTTCTGCAGCAATGCAGGATGATTTTGAATTTGGGGAAGAAAACGAGATGGAAGTTTTTTGACATACACTGTCAGAAAAAAAGGTACAGTTCTGTCGCTGGGGTGGTACCCTAAGGTACAAAGTCAAAAGGTACAAATATGTACTTTTAAAGTGCTAACATGTACCTTTATGGTATCAATATGTACTTTTAAGGTACCAATATGTACTTTCAAATTACTAAAATGTACCTTTAAGGTACTAATATGTACTGTTTAGGGGTAGGTAAGGTACAAAAATGTACCTTTTCACTTTTGTACCTTAGGGCACTGCCCCAGCGACAGAACTGTGCCTTTTTTTCTGAGAGTGTACCCTAACTGTATTAACCGTATTGACCTGGAAAAAAAGTTCACGCAGACCTAGACAAGATGCGTGTTTGAGGTTAAAAAGTATATAAATTGTCAATTTGTTTCGAAAATGACTGATCGTTTTGCTAGATAAGACCCTTCTTCCTCAGTTGGGATCATTTACAGCCATTTGAAGCCGCATTTAAACTGCATTTTGGAAGTTCAAACTTGGGGGGACTATTGAACTCCACTATATGGAGATAATTCCTGAATTTTTTTCCTCAGGAAACATCATTTCTTATAGACTGAAAAATAATAGACACAAACATCTTGGATGACAAGGGGGTGAGTAAATTATCTGTAAATTTTTATTCTGGAAGTGAACTTCACCTTTAACACCCAGAAACCGCATGTCTTAGGGTGTATTTACACAACACAATTTTCAAGTAAAAACAGTAAACTTTTTGTACTACTACTTTGTTTGGCCATCTATCTATACAGCAATTGCGTTTTGGGGGCCTGAAATGCAAACTTTTAAGAACGGGTTTCGAAGTAAAAGTTTTTGAAAATAATACCATTATTGTCCCTGTGTAAAAAACGAAAATGCAAACTTATGAAAATGGTGACGTCCTATGTGCACAGAGCAAGTGCATAGTGTACTGCTTTTGATATACTCATCCAATAAAGTTTCTAGCCTGCACTGAAAAAAACCCCAGCTCAAACAAGACCAAGTCCTGTCCAAATGAATGGGGAAATCCTGAAACCTCAAAAACTGCTTGCTGAACTTACAATTAAATTACATATTTCAAATCAGCAACAAAATCTGAAATAAACTATCCCATGAATGTTGTTTCTTATGCTCAAATATCATTTAAAAATTCTATGGGAACCGGAGCTTCTAACGGCCACTGCAGTGACGCAGTGACTTTACCAATCAGTGATTGGCTCTTTTATTTAGAAGGCGGGACTATTCCACCATATTGTGCATTGCAGTTTCTCCCATTGATAAGTATAGGAGCGAACCGTCTTTGTATTTCTATAGTCTTTGAATAAATACATGTACTCTTTAAAATGTTTTTTTTTTTTTTTTTTTTTTTTTAAAGAGTAAAAAATACTATGACTTTGTTGTTTATTTATTTATTTGGGGGTGGTTATAGAATCATAGATGTGATATGATGTATTCATATTTACAGAAAACAAAATAATAAGAAGAAACATAGCAAATCAAGTTTCTTTTTCCTTTTTCTTCTTTCTTAAAAAATATCCTGGAGCATCTTTATAAACTTTTGTATTTTGGTCTGCTTATGTCTGGCCTATTCATTTAATTTGGTTTGCTTTCTCATTCAAAATATATGTGTGGATTATTAATGAATATAATTAAGTTTTCTTTCCTTTCTTCTTTTTTTTTTTTTTTTTCTCCTCCAACAATCCTAATCTAAGCTGCATGAAGCTGCCTGAAAGGCTGCAGGCTGATTATATTAATAAACTAATTATGTAGGAAAGCTTCCATAAACCAACAATGATTATTCTTCTGTCTAATAAAGCCTGACTCAAGGCTAACCATCTATAACCAAGCTATATTTTTATTGAAATGAAGTCTGCCCTGATCAGCACTGGTTTCCTTTATCCTTGGCTCATTATTGTGAATGTTCTTTAGCTGTTTGTTGTTATTGAAGAGATGCTGGAGGCTCATGTCTACGATAATTCAATAATGGTTACTGTGGCAGTTGGCATATATTTTACATATAACTAGAAAACTACCCAGACCTTTTTTTTTTTTTTATTATTATTTATAGTGAATTCAAAAGATTGTAATGAATTGTCATTACTGCAGGACCACAGCTAAGGAAGAGATGAAGAACTATCATAAAATCACCCTGCAAATCAAAAGTCTCCATAGTAATTTGTATTCTTATCACAAAACAGTTAAGCAGCATATTTCCCAGGAAGGTAAAAAACTGAAGAAAGAAAACAAAACACCACATCCACAAACAAATACAGCCTGGATGGATTTCAAGACTTGACAGACAGGAAACAGAACATGTGACATTATACTATCCTCCGTCGCTAGTTTCCACCCTTTTAACATTCCATGCAGCATCCTTCTCTTTGACAAGACTCTTCACCTCGATTTCTGTTTTCCTTATGATTTGAAGGATTAGAGATCACTCTTGCACCACCATTCTGCCAGTTTTATTTTAGAAATGCCCAGAGCAAACCGCTACATTGCCATGCCACTGGCTTGCATCATGATTGTATTCATATGCGTTGGACACAGTGTCTCCGTGTTGACTGACATGCTGGAAAACTTCTACATATTTTTTAGGCAATATGTTTACGCAATATGCACCTTCTATAGATTATAGTTGGCTTGTTGGGTAAATATGAAGCATGTGGTGTTTAATTTAATAAGTCTAGCAGTCTGTAAATCTAGCAGTGTGTATTGATCAATGTCTTTAATTCACAGCTAACCTTATTAGCTATAGCTAAACTTTTTTTTTTTTCTTTTGAATCGGGTTGTATATTGATTTTTTATCTCATTATCCCAGTGCCATATATAACAGTGATGTTCACATGTTAAATATTTCATATAGAGAACCGAATATAATTATTAATAAGAAAATTCCCTCTACTTTTTTCTCTTTGTAGATATTATTAAAAATTATTATTTTTTGTAGTTTCTTTCTTTCATACGATAAAATTATTTTATTTTTTATTTATTTATTTGTTTAAATATTAAAATGATTTGCTGGCTGACATACTGTATGTTATCCCTCAGTTGCATTGCTGTCTATGCAGGGTCAGAAACCTCTTGGATTTGATCAGAAATGTCTTAATTTGTGTTCTGAAGATGAATGAAGGACTTACAGGTTTGGAATGACATGAGGGTGAGTAATTAATGACAGAATTTTCATTTTGGGTGAACTGTCCCTTTAAGCAGCAGCTGTTTCAACGTTATCTCGTACGATTTTGTTTGATTCGTACGAATTCATACGAATTGGGGATACAATTAAGCCAAAAAACATATGAATTTGTCAGAGTGAGGTTGTATGAATTCATACGAATTAGCCACCTCATACGAATATGTATGAGTACATATTTTACGAACTTGTAAGATACGTACAATTTAGCAAAAATCGTATGAATTTGTACGAGTGAGGTTGTACAAATTATCCACCTCGTACGAATATGTACAAGTACATATTTTACGAACTCGAAAAATGCATACAATTTAGCAAAAATCGTATGAATTTGTACGAGTGAGGTTGTACAAATTATCCACCTCGTACGAATATGTACAAGTACGTATTTTACGAACTCGAAAAATACATACAATTTAGCAAAAATCGTATGCAAATTGTACAAGTGAGGTCATACGAATGTGTACAAATTAGACACCTTGTACGAATATGTACAAATTGCTTTGAGATCGGGTTGGCTGTTTTCAACATTTATAATTAGGGCAGTCAGTTGATTAAAATGTTTAATCTAATTAATTACATGCTTAATTAGATTAATTAATTGCAAAAATAAAATTGACTGTGAAAATACCCACAAAAGATTATTTAAAGCTATTTTTGTGTTAAATGTGAAAGTATCAAGTAGACATTACAAATTGTAGCTTTAGAAATAAATATTTTATTTGATTCAACATAGAATTTATTACACACAAACATTTAGGTTATAATGACCTAACATAAACCATGGAACATAAAAGAAGAACATTTGAGAAACATCTCAGTATTTTTTGTTCATACGATGAAAGTTGGTAACTAAAACTGCTTCGTTACCAACAGTCTTCAAAATACCTTCTTTCATGTTCCAAAAAAGAAAGTTTTGAAAGGACATAAGGGTGAGTAAATGATGACATAACTGATTTTTTTTTTTTTTTTTTTTTTTTGGTGAACTATCCCTTTATTGTTTTTATTTTTATTCTTTTTTGTTTTAATGAAATGATACTCTAAATAAAAAATTAAATCTGCTAGCAGGTGGTGGTAAATGTCTTTTTAAATCATTAATTTATTAATTTGATTCGTTAAGAGACTGATTCATTCAGGAATGAAGTAATTGGCTCTCTTTATGAATGGGCTTTTGAATCATTGGTTCAAAGGATTCATTCAAAACACGGATTCATTCAGAAACTAAACACCACTGTGTTGCTCGGAGACAAACAACAATTTCACTATGGATTCAAAGGTAATGTGTTCTTTGCAAAACTGAGCAAAAACATATAACATTGTGTTAAAAATATAACACAATATCAACTTCTTATTTACTGAACTGTTGTATAAAATCACATTTAAGCTTGTGATAGATTGGGACGAAATCAGCACTCGTGTCATATTGCTCTTGCTGCCTGTGTGATATGCGATATATATATATATATATATATATATATATATATATATATATATGAGACAAAACACATACAGGGGCATTTTTTGCACCAATATCTTGCATTTTAGGGCATAACTGCATTTATGGAGTATTTGTCAACAGGCGATTATGAAATATAAGATGGCATACAGGTCTGGGGGTATGGCCAGTGCAGTCCCGGCGCCAGGACACGCGACCTGGGGGGGCTTGGATGATTCTCAGGGGGGGCTAATGGGTTGAAAACACTGAATCGTTGTGATATGGGCTAAAAGCACAGAGCGCAAAACGCAGACAAGGCGCAAAAGCACGTTGGGATTTAGCAGTGAAAGTTTAAATACACTGGTGATTGTCCGCATTGAATGGTTAAAGTCGATCAGTTTTGGGGAGCTGAAGGGGGTGAAATAGAATCTGAGGTGGCACAAATCAGATCGGAAAGGGGTACCCCTCGGTTGAAATCGCATTCGGTTTAGCTTTTCGTTTTTAAAATCGTGTTCCAGGGGTGAAGGGGTCGGCCCTTCAGATTATTGCAGGGGGGGGCTTCAGGACGTCATAGGGTGGGCTAAGCCCCCCCAAGCACCCCCTTGACGCCGGGCCTGGGCCAGTGTGTTAACTGCATTAAAATATTTTAATTGCGTTGTTTTTTTCATAACTAATTAATTAAGTTAAGGCTAAACTGGCAGCCCTATTTATAAATGTTTATTGAGCACCAAATCAGCATATTAGAATGAATTCTGAAGGATCATGTGGCACTGAGGACTAGAGTAATAGATTGGTGGAACTATGATGTCACTTTGCAAGCAACAACCCGGAAGTGAGTTTTTTTTTTTTAATGGGAGTTTGATTAAATCCCCTAAAATAATTTCCGTGGTTCACACAAGCTCAAGATGCTTTAACATTTTATACTATGACATAAAACACACCAGTTACACCCCACTTGTGATTTTTTTAAACTGTTACATTTCTTTAAAAAGACGGTTGCTAACAAGTTGCTAAAGGGGACTACAGGCGCTGTCGAGAGCATTAGACGTCATCACGTCAAACAGTTTATCAATTTATAGTATTTTCCAATTGTAGTATAATTTATAGTGCAATTAATTATAGAATAACCAATTAATAGTTTCCCGCATTTTATGTTGTTGTTCGACTAAGTTTTTTTTTACTTTGCCGCAAAATGCAACCAAGTCTTCGGATGGAAGATGATCATTTAATCGCTTTCCTACTGATACTGATACTTGTGCAATAAGGTAAACTCATATTACGATTATTCCATGTAAACACCACATTTACCATCTTAATCACAGTGAAAGTGAAACTTTAATGATGCATTGTGCTTAAAGCCACGTTAAAATTAAATGTTTGTGGCCAAATGAAGCTGTTACAAAAACATATAAAATGAGGATTTTCTAGAAGCAAGGATAACATTTTGTGTACTCACCTTAAAATTTTAGCTGAAATGTGGTACTTTAATCACTAAAATAAATTTAATCTTATCGTATCCAAAAACTCGCTCACTCTGCTGTTGTTTAATAGATTAAATGCACTAGAATTTTATTGAATCTTATGTAGAGACACGTTTTTAATTAAAATATTCATATTATTCAAGGATTTATTGACTTTTAATGCACCTTATTTCGAAATATAAAGAAATACGTGCTTTCGTATTTCCTTAAGTTATGATTATTTAATTTCTGTCATGACAATTCTCTGAGGAATTAGCATGGAAATGTACACGACAATGTAAATGTATTTGGTCTTGGCGGAATAGATCTGCTACGCTGCTGCTGCGGCAGAGCAAGTACCGAGACTTGCTACTGCCAATACATCCACAACATGCTGCTGTGAGCATGTAAGAAATATGTAACATATATGAATAACCCCATAGCATACCTTAATCACCGCATAGCAGATCTATACAGGTGGAGCTGGGGAAGGTGAAGGGTTTCTGAAGCATGCTGCAAAACTGCTTACAGTTAGCATTAGTCATATATTGGAATGTTGAGCAGTGAGCTCATTGGCTACTGATACAGGAGAGAACCAATCAGCTGTGCCATGTGATAATGATGACATTAGGTCAGATTGAGTTAGATCTATCGGGACTGTGCCATCTAGAGTTTAATGTCAGAACTCTGTATTTATTCACTATACTGTGTCATTTCAGTTTTAGTTTGTCTCTAGTTTTGTATTTATTCCAGTTTAGATGAAAAGGTTCATGCAGCATGGATTAAAATTCATATACAGAGTAAATCCTTTTCACTGAACGTGTTAAAAATAAGTTTGACTGACGACTGTGGTGTAGTTTGTTTATAGCCTAAGTTTAGCTTTTAAGTTCTGGCACTTTTATGTAGGCTATAAAATTCGTAAAAGTTATATTTTTTTGTGTAGATTATCTTGAGAGACAAAACATGTAAGTTTCATGAACTATAGTTGAACACAGAGCTTATTTTTGATGATAATCCAAAAGCCTATGGAAACATCCTATTGGCTTTTTGTCGAGGGAACCAATCTGATGCTAACAGCCGATCGGCCTACGAAGTGACGTCATAGTTCCCCCACTCTATGGCTCCTGAAAATTCAGCTTTGCTATCACAGGAATAATCAATGTGATCTCATGATAATTCATATGCATTTTATGTAAAATTTACGTTTTTCCAGACACTAAAACATACAATACTGACGTTTTTACAGCACGTACAAATACTTGCGTATTTTCAGCATTTAAATGTACAATATTGATGTATTGACGACACCTAAAAACAAATCCTTATGAATATTGAAATCAATGCGTTTGACATGTTTGCAATAAATAAATGAATGCGATTGCACTTACTTGTCTGTCAAGTTTTTCTTTATTACTGTACAGAGAGCGTTATGGTTGTTAATAAAATGGCAATTTCCCCTGCATATTTTGGTCAGTTACGTTTTATATTCTTTTATATTCACCATAAAATGGGTAGGTTTAGGTTTGGGGGTGGGTTAAGGGATCTAAAAAATCTAAATCGCGTATTAATAACATTATAAAAATGCATATTTGCTATAAAATTGGTAGGTCGAGAGGGAGTAAAAACCTAATACACTTGTTGACAAAATTATAAAAAGGCATTGATACAAATATCTTAATGATATAAAAGATACGTAAATATTTAACGTATTTTATCTAAAAATACATAGCGATTTGTACGTTTTAACCGTTGACATACGTCTAAACTGTGCGTTTTAGCATCAATAAAAACGTACAAAACTGTACGTGTTGTGCCTCTAAACGTAACGTATAAATACCTATGTATAAACAATGAGACTAGGCTGGAATAATTGTATTTCAAAATATATCCAAATAGAAAACAGTTATTTTAAATTGTAATAATATTTCATAACATTACAGTTTTTAGTGTCTTTTTGACCAAATGCAGCCTTGGAGAGACTATGCAAAAAAAAAAAAAATCTTACCGACCCTGAACTTTTGAACACTAGTGTGTATCTCCTTTGGTATTTTTGTAAAGGTTCAGCCATTTTATGTCATTTTCATTACTACAGATCTTGTACAGTACCACTATTCTCCTCATGTCATGATAATTGATCTGAAGTCTTATAAAATTAGAACCTTCAAATTGCCTCGGCCTGTCTGTTAGCCATAGTAATTGCTTTCCATCAAGTAAATTTACTTTTGCCATGCTGAGTTAATGAAATCAAGCTAAATCATTTATTCTTGAAATCACCTGGTTCCACACTGCATACCAAGAGCGTTGCTTCAGTTTTAACGTTGATAGGGAAATTCCTAGTATGATGTGCTTTTGCTGGTTACAGCTGATCAGCTGTTCTTGTTTAGAAAGACTTTTTACTGACATATGTACAGCATGCATTTTTCTACAACCTTTTGTATTCTTTATAGCAGTACAAACAAAAAAGATACTTGCAGTGTATATCTTTGTGTATGAAACTATATGATATTCTATGCCTATTGTACATTTTAGTCATAAATGTGGACCCTAAAAAAAATTATAAGGCTTATTTAATAGTCTCTTAATTTAAATCATGCTGCATACTCTAGTTGACAACCTCCTGCCCTTGTGCCTTGGAAAACCTCCATGAATATGGATTTTTTCCCTACTTCGCAAACTTTAGCTCTCAAAGACAACACATTCTCATCTCTGCACAGTCCAGCATCATCTGTCCCTGGATTGCACTTTCTCCTTTTAACCCTTTCATGATTGTCTTGGCTTTATAATAAAAACAAAAGTCTTTCAGGGGCAAATTGCATAGAAAAGGTGATTTGAAACAAAGAGGCAAAAACAGATCTGTCTTTAATTTCAGATGTTGGAGCTAGGTTAGGAGGATTAATTTCTTTATTTTTGTGGCTCATAGTGTTTCTAATGTGTTTTGTTAGAAGCTTTCCACTGAGTGGTTTAATCATCCCATCCATCCTGTGAGTCACTATAGCCAGGGCACAGTAGGGCATCACAGCTTTAGTGAGCCAGAGTTTAACCCATAGCTGCTGCTGCAGTGAATTCGTAGGAAATTATTCTTAGCACCACCCCAGTTTATTGACTTGCTGCACTGTGACTTGTAAAACTTATTTAACTTACTTTTAGTGACTTTTTATATGACTTGTTCTGAATGCAATGCATTGACAGTTTTCCATTAATCTTGAAAAAAAAAAAAAAAGGTATTATACCTCTATAGAATATATAGGATATATTATTTTCTTGAATTTCACAGAGTGAAATATACGTAATTTAATTTAATTTAATTTAATTGTAAAAGACTGCTACGGTAAAAATGCTACAGTAAAAACCTGTTGATACATACACTGCCGGTCAAAATTTTCAGTAAGATTTTTAATGCATTTGAAATAAGTTTCTAATGCTCATCAAGGCTGCGCTTATTTGATCAAAAATACAGAAAAAATATATATATATATATTGTAAAATATTATTACGACGTAAAACAACGTTCTTCTATTTTAATATACATTAAAAATCATATAAAATGAATAAAAAGTTAAAAAGAACAGCATTTATTTAAAATAGAAATCTTTTCTAACAATATACACTACTGTTCAAAAGTTTGGGGTCAGTAAATTTTTATTCTTTCTTTCTTTTTTTTGTAAGAAATTAATATTTTTATTCATCAAGGATATGTTAAATTAATAAAAAGTGATAGCATAGATTTACATTGTTAGAAAAGAATGATGATTCTAATAATAAATCAGCATATTAGAAAGATTTCTGAAGGATCATGTGACACTTAAGACTGGAGTAACAGCTGATAAAAATTCAGCTTTGCATCACAGGAATAAATTATATTTTAAAGTATATTAAAATAAAACACACACACACACACACACACACACACACATATATATATACATATATATATATATATATATATATATATATATATATATATCTGATCCCAAACTTTTGAGCAGTATAATGTACATACGGTAAAAACTGTAAATGATCTAATGGGGTATTTAATGTAACTTTTGCATTTTACAGTTTTTGGAAATAACAATAATAATAAAAAAACAAGTAATTTTATATTTTAACTTTGAAAAAAAAAAAAAAAAAATCCCAGAATTGAAATAAATGTCTTTGTTTTTTCTTATCAGTCATGTACGTTTTCATCTTATGTTGTTAAATGAATGTTTATTGCATTATTTTATTGTTAGTTTTAGTGTCATTATTTTAGTGTTTTGTATTTTTGTGTATGACACTGTGCACCTTCTATATAATAACATTTATCTCAGCTTGTGGAAACGCTATTTGATTAATTAATTATTATACTCACTCAAATATACACACAAAAAATAAGCCCTTTTTTCAAGATTTACACAATTTAATTAAAAGTAAAATTCCATCAAACTGAACTGAATAATCTTTACGTATTTTAATTTAATATTTTATTAAGGATGGTTATATTATTCAATTAAAATGTATAAAGATTATTCACTTCAATTTAAATTACCACCTGTGTTATGATGATTGTCAGTATATCTATTTATATACTTATATATTATATTTATAATACAATAAAAAAAATAAATAAATAAATAAATAAAAAAAATATATATAAAGTTTAGTCAGCATGGTTATGCTGGATTTACTGGACTCATTTGTATTTATTTATTTATTTATTTATTCTAATGCTTTGTAAAGTTGTTTACATTTATTTATTAATTTATTTTCACAGAATTATTCTGGCAACAACAGCCACTTTTATTTAGTAAAAACAACAGGATTTTTTACAGTGTAGAGATAATTATATGACATAAAAAGGTCGACAACACTTATAGTGTACATCCAATACAGATACAACAGATATTGATTTTGTGACACAACCTGTGAAAAGTTTAGGAGCTTAGGAGTTTAGTGACTAACAGTGAACATGATGCTCAGTTCAAAAGGCCCAATTTGCATCTACAACAAGATTCTTCTTGATAATTAAGCAGCTGCTCACAGCAGGGAAACACTGATAAGCATTTTGATGCATCCGGTGTAATCAACCGGCTTTCGCATATATATATATATATACGTACATGCATATGTACGTAATGTCAGGTTTCTGTGTGTAAACAGGTACAGATCACAAAGTTGAAATGTTTTTTGGAGGTCAGATATTTTTGACAAGATTTTGAACCAGAAACGGTCCACAGGATGTCACTTTTGAAAATGTCAAAAGGATGCTCCTGACATTTTTTAGTCCTGTTTGACTTGACTTCGAACAGTCAAAATCCGTCACACTACAATCATGATTTTTACTTCAATGCAATTTGGGTACAATGTATATACACGTATCAGTGAACTGCACAGCATTACTAAATAATCCTCGCTGTAACATTTAGCTAATTCTGTCATTAGCCCTCATTAGAGCAGTAATTCTGTTTGCATATGCCTTTATCACAGCTTTCAAGCTCACATATACTGCACCGAATCTGCTGGTTTGTTTTTGTCTGTTTGTGCCTTCTGTTTTAACTGCAGCTTATGCAGCTGAGATCCATCTGACTGACAATAACAAAGGACACACAGGACTTTGACCATAAAGAGGATCTTCAAACAGACAGATCAAGCTCAGAATATGATGGCTGAAGCGTTTGAAGTACACATGGGAGAGCAACACCAGTGAGGCGTGGTCTGTCAGGCGGACCCTGCTGGATAAAAGCTACACCCGCTCCTTTCAGAAAAGCAGGTTTTATTTCTTTTCCTAAATTATGTTTCCAGTTACTATACAGGGAGTTCCTTATTTTCTACTATCTGAATACATCTGGGAGGATGTTAAAATACTGATCACTCGACACATGATCGTTCTGACTCCCATAGCAGCATACTACATTGCCAAAAAGTATGCAGACACCCAAACACTACACCCACATGTGCTTGTTGAGCATTTGAAACAATTTCAACATCATTGACATCAACTGGGAGCTGATTCTACCTTACAAAAGTGAGGTCAGGCATGGATGTTGGGAGTACTAATGAGTACTCTTTTTCCACTGTTGGGCCGAACATTTCTAATAATGGTAAGGAATGGTTCTAGTTATGTGTCCACTTGAGCATGGTTTGACATGGCATAATTACAAACCATTCTTGGCCTGGAAATCTCAGCACGGTTGTACTGAACCATGCTGGCAGAAAGTGTGTAGTAACGTCACTCAGGATTGGTCATTGTTCATTGTCTGGCTACTTGCTTCTGTCTGTAGCTGGCCAAGTGTGCTATTTGAGTGAAATAAATGAGCAATATCACTTGAGACTTGAGTAGCAGTGCGATATAGCTGTATATGTCATGGCTGTGATTTGGCCATAGGTAATCACAGCGTGCCGATATACAGCCAAATCGCACTGCTACGATTGTGATATTGTGTTTCTACAACAGTTTGACGGCACGAGTGTGTAAATACATAAGAAGCAACAACGGAGTGTCTTTAAAAACCCTCTTGTGTGCAAACTACTTCCTTCTGCGTTATCTGTATATGTATATATACACGTGTGTGTGTGTTGTATGTATATTTATATATACATACATAAACGTATATCTTTGTCTTTATGTGTGTGTGTGTATACATATATTTAGAATATGTATTTATATGTGTGTGTGTCTGTTTGTTGAATGCAATTTCAATTATTCATATAATTATTTACAGGTGAAAGAATATGACATCTGAATGTATTTGGCTTGAAAATGCACTGCTTTGATAAAAATGCAATTTTATCAGTTTTTTGTCCAAAATGTTGTATTTCTGATGAAACCTATTTGCATTCAAAGGATGATAAAACATGAACACATGAAGATAGAATAAAATATTTGATATATAATATGTTCATATATTCATAGCAGAAAATATTCTGAAGGCTGTCAAATTTAAAAATGCTGGTAGTGGCTGGCAACTTTTTTAAAAAACGCTGGTGGGGAACAGCTGAGCCCAGGCCTCCATTACTAATTCGAAAACGTCAGCTATAGAACTAGTAATGAAGGATGTTGAGTTGCTTTATTGAAAGCTTATTGTATTACTGTATTAAAATCTGTATTATGTTAAGAATTACCTGCACCTGATACAGCATTCATTTTTCAGCTCAATCTAATATTCACAATAAAGTATTAGTTTGAATGTCCGCTGAGGAAAGTGTTGTTGAAAGTAAAAATGACCTCCTTGTTTACAACCCCATTTCAATCTCTTTCAACATAAAAGTCTTTACTGCTCACTCATAAAAACATCTCGTCACCATCTAATAGCAGAATAATGTAATTAAAATCACCATCACGAACACACACACACACTTTCCCAATATTAAATGCTATTATTAAATACTACTATTTATATAAAGTATTGATTAATAATATTTAATAAACAACAGCCATCATAAAAGTTGCTAGGCAATTCAGTCAAAAGTGCAAAGGCATTACATTTACATAAAATACAACATGATGCGAGCAGCTATAGCCTTGTGGTTAGTGCATCGACATACAGTGCCCTCCACAAATATTGGCACCCTTAATAAATATAAGCAAAAGCAGCTGTGGAAATAAATCTGCATTGTTTATCCTTTTGATCTTTCATTCAAAAAGTTCACAAAATTCTAACCTTTCATTGAAGTAAAACAACGGAAAGTGAGGAGAAAATCTCATTATGAAATAAATGTTTTTCTCCAGTTCATGTTGGCCACAATTATTGGCACCCCTAGACATTCTTATGAGTAAAATATCTCTGAAGTATATTTTGGAACATGAAATTGTCCAGGCATGACTTCCTGTTGCACAGGATTATAAATATAAGGAATACAAAGGCCAAATTCCATTGTCCATTACAAGGAGTAAAACCAAAGAATATAGTTCTGATGTGCAGAACAAGATTGTTGAGCTTCACAAAATAGAAAGTGGCTGTAAGAAAAGAGCTACAGCATTGAAAATCCCCATTTCCACCATCAGGGCAATAATTAAGAAGTTTCAATCAATTAAGATGTTACAAATCTGCCTAGAAGCGGACATGTGTCTAAATCGTCGTAATGGATGGTGAGGAGAAGACTTTGAGTGGCCAAAGACTCTTCAAGGATCACATATGGAGAATTGCAAAGATTAGTTGAGTCTTGGGGCCAGAAAGCCTAAAAAAATTCAAATAGCCCCTACATCACCATATGTTGTGTAGGAGGGTTTCAAGAGAAATCCTGCTTGCTCACCCAAAAACAAACTCCAGCATATTCAGTTGTCAGATATGACTAGAACTTCAAACGGGACTGGCTTCTATGGTCAGATGAAATTAAAAAAAGAGCTTTTTGGCAGCAAACACTCAAGATGGGTTTGGTGCAAACAGGGATAAAAAGTACTCCATGCCCACATTTAAATGAACTGCTGAATCTTTAATGTTCTGGGCCTATTTTTCTACCAGAGATCCTGGACATCTTGTTTAGATACATGGGATCATGGATTCTATGAAATACTAAGAGATAAAAAAATCTAAACCTGACTGCCACTGTTAGAAATCTTATAATGGGCCGTGTTTAGAGATTCCATCAGGACAATGATCCAAAACAAACACAAAAAATGTGTCACATAGAAGAAAATGGAGCTTCTGCCATGGCCGTGCCAGTTCCCTGACCTGAACCCTTTAAAAAATGAGTGGGGTGAATTGAAGAGGAGAACCAACATGAAGCTTGAAATTTGAAGGATCTGGAGAGATTTTATATAAAGGAATGGGCTCTGATTTCTTGTCAGGTGTTCTCCAAACTCATCAGGGATTATAGGAGAAATTTCAGAGCTGTTATCTTCGGACAAGAACATTGCAATAATTGTGTGCCAATAATTGTGGCCAACGTAGACTAGAAAAAAAAAATTATAATGATATTTCCCCCGAACTTTATATTGTTTTACTTCAATGAAAGGTTAGAAATTTGTGAATTTTTTAAATGAAAGACCAAAAGGATAAACAATGCAGATTTATTTCCACAGCTGCATTTGCTCATATTTATCAAGGGTGCCAATATTTGTGGAGGGCACTGTATAGCACAACTGTGCTCTGGTTCGAATCCCGCCTTGAGGTCCTTTGCCGATCCTGGTCCTCTCTCTCCTCCCAGTACTTTCCTCTCAGCTTTCCACTGTCCTCTCACAATAAGGGTGTAAAAAGCCCATAAATATTAAAGAAAAAAAATAAAAAAGAAAAAAAAACATGTTGAGATTATGTCCTCAGCCAAAATTGTTTGCTCTGAAAGAAACAATAGATTAATGAGACCAAAGACTTCCCGTTAGATTTACTCCACAACAAATTATATCTCATGTTTAACCACTATCAGAGCCAGCGGTAAATTCCAGAAGATCTTGCCGAGGTAAAGCTGCTCTTGGCGGGTTCATAAGCACTAAACGGCTACTGATGCCCTGGAGCGCACATCTCTGAAAACATCAAAGCAAATATTCAAACAGACGTTATCTTTATCAAAAAAACACGTGAAGTCTAAACAAGTACATTCTTGCCTAAAAACTCTAAAAACTACATTCCGTGACACAAAACAGTATTAGTTATAAAACTTTAGTGGATTTGGGCATCCACCATGACACTCGCTGTGAAAAAATACCACAAGCAGAGTGATACAAATGATGAAAAGTTTGGAGTTCTGATATCACTAGAATATCACACTCCTCTCAGCCAATCAGATTTGAGGACAGTAAGAATTGTTGTTTAAACAGAAATATCTTATCATCCTCCATAACATTTACATCCCATACCAACACCGATCAGGCATAACATTATGAACACTGGGTAAAGTGAATAACAATGATTATCTCTTCAGATAGTTAGTTGTGTAGTGGGTGGGATATATTAGGCAGCAATTGAATATTTTGTCTTCAAAGTTGATGTATTAGAAGCAGGAAAAATGGGCAAACGCAAGGATTTGAGCGAGTTTGACAAGGGCCAAATTGTGGCTAGACAACTGGGTCAGAGCATCTCCAAAACTGCAGCTCTTGTGGGGGGTTCCTGGTCTGCAGTGGTCAGTATCTATCAAAAGTCATCCGAGGAAGGAACAGCGGTGATCCGGCAACAGGGCCATGGGCAGCCAAGGCTCACTGATGCACGTGGGGAGCGAAGACTGGCCCATGTGGTCCAATCCAACAGACGAGCTACTGTAGCTCAAATTGCTCAAGAAGTTAATGTTGGTTCTAATAGAAAGGTGTCAGAATACACAGTGCTGCACATAGCTGCAGACCAGTCAGGGTGCCCATGCTGATCCCTGTCCACCGCCAAAAGTGCCAACAGTGGACACGCGAGCATCTGAACTGCACCACGGACCAATAGAAGAAGGTGGCCTGATCTGATGAATCAAATTTTCTTTTACATCACACGGATGTCCAGGTACGTGTGTATCGCTTACCTGGGGAACACATGGCACCAGACTGCACTATGGGAAGAAGGCAACCGGCGGAGGCAGTGTGTTCTGCTGGGAAACCTTGGGTCCTGCCATTCACGTGGATGTTACTTTGACAGGTACCACCTACTTAAGCATTGTTGCAGACCATGTACACCCTTACATGGAAACGGTATTTTCAGGTGGCTGTGGCCTCTTTCAGCAGGATAATGCACCCTGCCACAAAGCAAAAATGGTTCAGGAATGGTTTCCAAATTCCCCAGATCTCAATCCAATCGAGCACCTGTGGGATGTGCTGAACAAACAAGTCCGATCAATTGAGGCCCCACTTTGCAACTTACAGGACTTAAAGGATTTGCTGCTAACATCTTGGTGCCAGATACCACAGCACACCTTTAAGGGTCTAGTGGAGTCTATGCCTTGACGGGTCAGGGCTGTTTTGGCAGCAAAAGGGCGACCAACACAATATTAGGAAGGTGGTCATAATGTAATGCCTGATCGGTGTATGTAAACACTTGCATTATCAAGGCAATGACTTGTGCATTTGTATTACGAGCTCTGTTATTAGAGTGAAAAATGGAAATATTAAGCAATGAGAACAGTTTGGCCCAACCATGGAAAAGCTGCAAAAGTTTCTCGGAGAAATGCAAAAGTTTTGCGTACAAATACAGTTTTTCACAGGACTGCAAAACGTTCAAATTAATAAAAAAAAGGGCAAACTCCAGGAATGAGAAACTTTTGTCAGCGTAAGATTTTTGCAAGACAACGCAAACGTTTCTCGGAGCAATGCAAACGTTTTGCAAGTGAACGCATTTTGGTAATGAATACAAAGTGGGGGAAAGCAAAACTTTTGTAAGCGAATGCAAAAGCATTGCAATAGATCTCATATTTTTCCATCACCATGTCGCTTTCACAAGAGGGTCAACCAGACCCTTCTCGTCCCTTTAGGGGCTTTGTGTGCTTTAGTTAAAGAAGCTTAATGAATCAGAAGTATTTGTACTTGACACTGCCCATGTGGGCTATATACACAACTGATAGCTATATTCATACATTTTAGAGAGCTGTAGAGCTCTGGGTTTCACTTTGCAATGCACATTCAGAGTTACCATCTTCAAGATAAACTTAATAAAATAAATCATATGGCTAACTGAAAATTTAGTGGAACAAATCTGAGTCAATATCACAGATAAATGAAAATAGAGTAAAAAGCTAAAGACCATGTCAGACTGCTCTACCACTGAAATGGTAGTTTTCTGGTCTAGTGCCACTAAGGTGTTCAACTGCGCTTTCAAAGCAGCAGATCGACAGCGCTATTGATTTCCTGATTAATGCAGCACACTGCTATGGGCACTGCGTGCTAAGGCTCTGTTTTCATTTGTGCATGATCTGGATTGCTGAATCCACAGAAACGTATGGCTCTGTTAGTAATTCCTTATCAAACTTTAGCCATGCTCTTCAATTAACCCTTACTCACGGGTTAGTGGCAGATTAAATCTGCTTTTACACTGATGACTGATACAATCTGCAGTAAGCATATATATCTTGTTTATATAAAACAGGTTTTATATGTCAAATATTAATATCATGTATAAAAATCTTTTTCACTTGTTAAACTTATGTTACTTCAGTTTGACAGCTAAATATACTTTTAAATAAACGAATAAACAAAAAATCTTCCAGCAGAGGAAGGCATCTTGAAAGCACTACTGATTACTATTAAAATGTTTTCCAGGTCAAACTGTATGTCATGTCAAGTGTCATACCTTGTTCCTGTTTAGGGAATTGTCATCTGTGTCTGTTTTCATTTGCCTGAGGCTGCACCGAACAAACTGTGTAAAATGATAACAGGAGAATTACAGATTATGATTATCAACTAATCACAAAAATTTTAAATACATTTCATCCAAATATTACCAACAACATTTATTGTTTAGTTATAGTATTGTTAGTTATAGCTTATACTTTACATATCGCTGCACAATCTTTATTGTAACGTCTTCTTGTCGGCAGTGTCTTTGCAGCTTGTTCTGTTCAGAAGCTAATCAACTTCAAGGCCTTATTTAAAACATTCCAACATTACTGAGGCTTTTCACTGTTTGTATCATTTCGCGTGTTCACAGTAGGTGGCGACAAACTGTTTTATTTAAAAAACCCTGATTCATTCAGAAACAAATCGCGACAGTTTGTTGTTTTGAAATGCGACTGATATATGACTGTTATGCTGCGTCTTCCTTTGGAAATATTTTCATTTTAGGACCAAAACAGACAAAAGAACTGGAAACATTGCGTCTAAAATGTAAGTTACTCAATATTAACTTCTTGTTTATTGAACCTATCACTCTCGCAATCATGCTGTTGGTCAGTTTATGTTTGAGATATTGTAAATAGAGTTTTAAAACTTATATCGTTAGCTTGCCTATACCCTGGTGAAAAAAGCAGCATATGCTGGTAGGTAAGTTTTGATGCTGGTTTAAGCTGGTCCTTTGCTGGTTTATGCTTGTCATGTTGCTGGTCAAGGACCAGCATAAACCAGCAAATGACCAGCATGAAATAGCATGAAAACATACCTAACCATCATTCCAGCATCAAAACATACCTACCAGCATATGCTGGTTTTTTCACCAGGGTAGATTCTTTGCATTAACATAGAGCTTTGGTGACACTGTACACTGCTGATATGTTTCGTTGAACGCTTTTGTACAGATCATCCTGCTTTAAAAGTGCTGTATGTAAGTTTTAGACTCTTCTTAAGGCAAAAAATAACATAATGTGTTTATAGATAGTTATGTTTATATAGCTGTTTCTCAGAAAAATAATGCTATAGCCAGTAATTCTACTCTGAAATGTGCGTTTCAGGCAGATTTCAGGACGGAATTGCAGTACTCATTTTATATTAATAATAATAATAATAATAATAATAATAATAATAATATAATAATATATATATATATATATATATATATATATATATATATATATATATATATATATATAATTACATACTGCACAATGCCTATGAGCAGAGGAACATTAAAAAACAGTAAATCAACTCATCAAATTATAGTCTAGTCGTGTGTTCTCAATCCTGAGTGTGCGTCGAGTCTGAATAGGAGGAAGCAAGAGAACTGGCTCTTCTCCAATAATTTGAATTTGGACTACAAGTACCCATTTCAACCGCTAGCTGTCAATCTTACATACTGCACCTTTAAAGGGATAGTTCACCCAAAATTCCTGTTTTCCTCGATGTATTTTGATATTTTTCTTTAAAATCCTTGTTTTGTACTTCTAATTTGTGACTGGTGTTTTGTTTTGCGCTCTTCTCTGCGCTTCCACCTTCATCACTTCTCACCGGTGCTTACGCTACGCCTATGTCCTTCATCATCCGTTGGAACACCACTGTGTCATGAGTGCATGTTTGACAGTTAGCAGAAGCTAGAGATTACAGTTTTTAAAGTTTTAAATTTGGTTATTTTCTTACAAACCCATCAATTCGCTTCAGGAGGCCTGTATTAAAGCCCAGAGCTGTGTGGAGCACTTTATTGGTCTTCTGTTTGACTATTGAATGTCAACACAAATGCACTGCCATTATAAGCCTGGAGGAGCCAGGACATTTTTTAATATAACTCTGACTGTATTCGTCTGAAAGAAGAAAGTCATATACATAGGATGGCTTGAGGGTAAGTAAATCATGAGGTTATTTTCATTTTTTTGGTGAACAGTCCCTTTAAAGATAGCCTAACGTTACATGGCTAGAAATCTACCATTCAAACAAAAAGTAACAAAAACATATATGATTAAAATAATACAGCTGCTGTAAATATTTATATTTACATGTAATATCCATGTAGCAGAAAACGGGGGAAGATGTTACACATTTTACTCAAGGCTATTATGCGACAACTAGCCCCAGACTCCCCAATAACATGGACACAGTTTTGTAAATTGAGACCACTTTTGTGTAGGTTAAACAAGACAGATTTCCAGGCAGCTGTGTCAATGCCGCAGGGCCACGATGTCTTTGAGGGAATGAATGTTAGGGGTGGATGGGAGATGGTGTGCTAGGAATGTTTTACATGCAGGAGTCGGAGAGGGTCTGCATAAAGATATTGATTACTGCTGGGATCACCGGGCAATGAGCATATCTCTGTCCAACAATGTAATCATCCAAACACCAATTGTAATTCACTAGATGCTATAGCCGCATCAAAATGAGCCGCGTAATGGAGCCGGGGAGGGGGACTGACAGAGGCTGAATGCATTTGCCCTCAGATGTCCTTCAGCTCATTATAGTCTCATAGCACATAAGTTTATACTCCCAGCTTATAATGCTGAACTAATAGGAAAAAAATACAGATTAAGGTGAGGGAAAAATATATAATATAATATAATATAATGTAAAATATAGTCTATTATATACTATTTTTTTAAAGGTATTTACAAGCAGCCATCAAATTATTTATTTATTTACTTTTTTTATTTTTTTATAATGAGGTATTGTAACAGTGGATGTTGCAGTGGAAGCCTGCATTTATTTGACCCAAAGCACAGTAAAAACAGTAAAATGTAGAAATATTTTTACTATTTTAAATTACTGTTTTCTATTGGAATATATTTTAAAATGTAATTTACCCCTGTGATCAAACTTGTATTTTCAGCATCATTACTCCAGTCTTCAGTATCACATTATCCTTCATAAATCATTCTAAAATGCTGATTTGATGCTCAAGAAACATTTATTATTATTATTATCAAATCTGAATACATTTTTTAGGATTATTTGATAGATTCAAATATCAGCATTTATCCGAAATAAAAAGCCTTTGTAACATTATATATTATACCATTCAAAAGCTTGGAGTTAGTTTATTTATTTATTGGGAAAGAAATTATTGAAATTAATACTTTTATTTAGCAAGGTCAAAAGTGATGATAAAGACATTTAAAAAAGATAAAGAATTCTATTTCAAATAAATGCTATTCTTCTGAACTTTCTATTCATCAAAGGAACCTAAAAAAATTCTACTCATCTGTTTTCAACATAATAATAATGTTATAATGTTATAATGTAAGCAAATCAGAATATTAGAATGATTTCTGAAGGATCATGTGACTGGAGTAATCATGCTAAAAGTACAGCTTTGAAATCACAGGAATAAATTACATTTTAAAATATATTCAAATCGAAAACAGTTATTTTAAATAGTAAAAATATTTGAAAATATGTTACTGTTTTTGCTGTACTTTGGATCAAATAAATCCAGGCTTGGTGAGCAGAAGAGATTTCTTAAAAAAAAAAAAAAAAAAAAATCTTACTTTGACTGGTAGTGTAAAAACTGTAAATATTCTGCAATTGTTTACTCATCCTCACATCATTCAAAACCTGTAAGAATCAAGACTTTTTATATTGTTTTATCCAGTTTGCAACACCAGTCAAAATTAATTGTTCATAAAATGTCTAAAAACCCTGCTGGAGACAATAATCACTGACTAACTATTTAAATTGCAATTTCTGTCAAAGGTATGATTTCAGAAGCCTTAGAATTTATTGGAATATTTCTTTTTTGTTTTGATGCTTTGCAACCTTTTTGAGCCTTGAAAGCTCCAGTCCTCATTCATTGTACAGTAATGGAAAAGAGTAACTGGTACATTATTCAGAGTTTCTCCTTTTGTTTTTAACATAAGAAAGAAAATCTTACAGGTTTGCAACAATATATGGGTGAACAAATAATGACAGCGTTTTTATTTTTGGTTTAAATATTCCTTAAAGTCTCACAAAATCTTCAGTAATTAAAGAAAAGTGCATCAATTAGACAAGATATTGTTTACATTTTACGCCTATGGAAATATTTGACCTCTGGAAAGTGTATGAGGGGGAAAAAAGAGATGCTTGCCTGTCATCAGCTCAATTGATCCCTTGACAGGCATCACCTAACAACAAGTCAATCCAAAAAAGTTGCAGGCAGCAGCAGATTGTCAATACTCAATCAAGAAATGCCTTCTGGTGGTTAATGCTCAGGCTTGATCCTGGATAATAATGATATCCAGCTTCAGGTGAGGGCGAGGTTGTGAAGGTCTATCCTCCCTGGGTGTTCTGGATTGGCAGCCGGAATTAATCCTCGGCACATGCACTCTGCCGACTGCCTCGTGAAACACAAAGTGTGGATTACGTGACCAATGTTTGGACAAGGGGAATGATTTCAAGGCTTGAATAGGACAGAACTTTGCATGTTAAAAAATGATAAGACAAAAGTGCTGGCTGGAGAAGAAATAGCGCAATTATATTTTGATGATAAATAGCAGGAACGTTGGCAAAATCCACTGACTTGCATAAGATGTTCTGGGAAATAATCCTGGCTTGGTGACTGAAAAGGAAACAAAACAGACCAGCATGTTTTCAAAGACTATAGTGATTGAACTACGTGCAGCAACTGCTTTGTACGGTTTACCTTTTTTTTTTTTTTTTTTAGCTTCCGTGTGTTTGAGACACTGTGCAGTCAAGCGAAGCTAATCGTCTTGAGCATATTGCCCCTTTTTGATGCCCACTACTAAATCAAGAAGGCATTTTGCACCTAGAATCCCCCTTTTTCATATGCTCATCAAATGGCTCTGTTTCAGTAAATCGGCGCCTCTGTTAGTCAGGCCTGTCAAAGGAGAGTAAACAAACCTGAAACGCAGCTGTTCAAACTCACACGGAAATACACAAGAGAACAGAGCAAAACAAACCACCAACACAAATGCTGTAAAGCAGAGATTGTTCTGAAAGTGCAGTCATGTGCTTGAGCATTGGGAGATTCGGATGGGATATGTCATTTGTTAGCGCATACCACATCATGTTGCTTACACATTGAATATATGTATTCATTGGCGGCCAAAAGGAATAATAATACAAAATAAAAATAAACGGTAATACTTTACAACAAGGTTCATTAGTTAACATTAGTTAGCTAAGCTAATGCATTCAATCTTACTAATGCATTATTATAATCACTAAAATCATTCAAATTTGTTAACATTAGTTGACTACATTAGTTAACATGAACTAAGAATGAACGACTGTATTTTTGTTAACTAACATTAACAAAGATTAATAAACAGTGTAATAAATATATTATTGCGAAGTGTTACCAAATAAATTATAATAGGGTTCAACGGGGCTAACAAAGGTGCCTTTAATTATATTTTCCTCTAAACCACTAGATAGCAGAAAATCGTGGCGTAGCACTTTCCAAAACATATGCTTTTCAACATACACATGCAAAATTGGCTGATCTTTCATGCGATTGTGGGCAGCAGTGCAAAGTCAATTCTGTGCTTGCTTGAGCTAATATTTAATGTTTTTAAAAATGTTGTAGATTTAATTAGCAAATAAGAATCGCTAAAATTATTCAGTATATCTTGAGACAAAGATATACTTCATGGTTTTCAGTTTTATTTAAGATAATTAACAGCAATTTTTAAATAATGAAATAATATGTGATTAAGTATGGTATTTGGGGTGAAAAGCACCCCTGCTGTTGGGGCTAAGAGGCACAATAATTAACATAATTAATAGAAGGTTGACTTTTCCATTTGTGGACTTGACATTAGTAGATTCCGATGTTGAATATTATATATTATGTTTAATGATTAGAAGATGTTTAGAATGAAAGCATCATATTTAAAAACATGCTATTAATCATACACTCTCAGAAAAAAAAGGTACAGTTCTGTCGCTGGGGCGGCACCCTAAGGTACAAAAGAAAAAAAAAAAGGTACAGTTTTGTACCTTACCTACCCCTAAACCGTACATATTAGTACCTTAAAGGGGTCATCGGATGCAAAGTTCACTTTTACATGTTGTTTGAACATTAATGTGTATTGGCAGTGTATTTACACATCTACCCTATAATGATAAAAATCAATGCAGTGGTTTTTAACTAATATGTGAAAATAATTTCCCCCTTTTCAAATCAAGCCATGATTTGAAAAAGCCACCGACAGACAGAGGCCGCTCCCACGATAGTTGATTGACATGAGCGTCTTACCTCAGACCCATTGTTTCGATGCGGGAGCAGGGATGTAAGTTAGACAAGAATATCTCTGATTGAGGTGTTGTGTTGCTGGATGTAATAATGAACATATCGGTCGTCATTTACTCCCAACACCTGAGCCGCTGCAGATACAGTGGATTACGTTTGTTTGTGAATGGATGTAAATATAAGCTTCACTTACAGCAGAAGTGAGTATAAGGGTTTTTTTCTTATGAATTTTTGCGATCACCTTTCCTAATAACGTGCTACTTAGCAAGTTTAGCAGCTAAATGCGGCTAAAGTAAATAGGCTCGTCACTCCACAGAAAGAAGAGAGGGGCGGGGCGAGCAGAGCTTATTAACATTTAAAGCAACCTCAACCAGAACAGGATGATTTTTGTAGAGTTGATTTTGGCAAGGTAAAAAGGGTGTTATTTTACAGTACCACTGAGAATTTTTAACCAAAGTATATTATAGACTTTTCATTAAGACCCTACAGAATCATATTAACTTGTGGAAAATGGGCATCCGATGACCCCTTTAAAGGTACATTTTAGTACTTTGAAAGTACATATTGGTACCTTAAAGGTACATACTGGTACCTTAAAAGTACATATTAGTACTATAAAAGTACATATTTGTACCTTTTCACTTTGTACCTTAAGGTACCGCCCCAGCGACAGAACTGTACCTTTTTCTTTTTTTTTTCTGACAGTGTATTATATAATAAAATATAATTTGTTGTTAATACAACAATCTATATAAAATTATTATGGGATCTCCTGCAGTGCTTTCAGAATCTTTACATTTTAAAATGATTTTATTTCTGTATTTTATAATGTATGTTTTTAACATATTTTAATGACAATATATTTATTCAACAAAAATATATATATTTTTTTTTTATCAAAATAAGCAGAAAATAGTACAAACTTGCTAAAGTGATTGTTTTGAACAGGTATTTACTTGAACAATATTTTTTTGAAAAAACCCATTATATTAGCTAAAGTATTTGTATCAATACTGTGTGCCTTTTACCCCATGTGTGGGGTAAAAGGCCCCTCTTGCCACCTCATACATTTATGAGATTTTTAAACAAAATAAAAGACTTGTATGATTTATTTTCACACAAAATCTGTTGCTCCATAAATGTTCAGTACAAACGTATATATTTTTCTGCAATCATACACTTTGGGTGCAGAGAAAAGCACATTTTTTTATTAGGGGGTGACTTTAGCCCCATTGTACCTACATTTGTATTAATTAATTAATTAATTAATTAATTAATTATTTATTTATTTATTTATTTACATTTTTGGATTATGCTAACCAAGACTGCATTTATTTGATCAAAAAATACAGTAAAAACAAAAATGTTGTGAAACTTTATTACAATTACTATTTTATATTAATATATATATATATATATATATATATATATATATATATATATATATATATATATATATATATATATATATGTATATATATATATATATATATATATATATATATTTTTTTTTTTTTTTTTTTTTTTTTTTTTTTTTAATGTAATTTACTCCTGTGATGGCAAAGCTGAATTTTCAGCAGGCATTACTCCAGTCTTCAGTGTCAAATGATACTTCAGAATCATTCTAATATGTAGATTTGGTGCTTAAAAAAAAGTCTTACTTTTATCTATGTTGAAAACTTAGTTTTTACTGCTTAATGTTTTTACAAAAAAATGTAACACACTACCATTTAAAAGCTAATTATTCAGAAATGATGCATTAAATTAATCAAAAGTGATTGTAAATATTTGGTTCATCATAATGTATCCACAAAAATATTAAGTATTCCACAAAAATATTAATATTAACTTTTTTATTAACACTAATATTAATAATAGGGCCTTAATCATTTTGATTACCTTAACTAATTTTATATTTTGTAGTTGCCTCCTAATAGAGGGTATGCATGTGACGTCACCGTCAGCTGGAGTGAGTGCGGCTCCACCCACTGAGTGGCAAAAAGACTGAGTGGCAGCATTGGTTTTAACGTGACACAAAACACCTCTAAAACCAGAACAAGCTTTGTGATTGTACAAAAAGATTTGACAAGAAACCTGAGGTATATTTTTACAGACTGCGGAAAGCTACTGAAAAGAGAAGCAAATTAATCGCTGCAATTCAAAGAAACAAATGGTCTCCAGGCAGCGAAACACGGATTTGCAGTTATTATTTTATGTTAATATGCTGAATTGTGCAGTAAAATCATATCCTATATATTGTATTATAGTATATCGTATTGACAACTCACCAACTAAATATTTACCATCTTAAATTCTGCATAACTGGATGTTTTTAAATAAACACTGACAAAAACTGGACGATATGACGATGTGACGATATATATAACATTGATATAAGTGATCACCAGGGTTTAGACCAACCTATTTCGTATTTACAAAATGAGTTCACAGGCAAATTTGCTTTATTTATTTTCCCTGGCGTCAAAATCAGACACATATAAGTGTTAGAAAACATGATTCCTGGCTGCATCAATATCCACTGACCACTGGATATTTGTTAAGTTGTCAGGAACATTATATCAAGTTCAGCAACCTTTAGTTTAAACTGATTATCGCTTGTTTTACTCACGTTTTCGCATCTTCCCTATTAAATTAATTCACGCTGAAGGCTCTTTTGCCACTCAGTCCAGCTGAGGGGGTGTGTCCTGGCAGGAAAGTGATGTCAATGCATACCCTCTATTGCTTTAACTCATGAAATTGTTATTTGCACTTTTTTCTATTTATTCTGTCTTGAAACTCTTTTAAACTCGCTTGCTTGTGTGACAAGACCATTAGGTTTGGTGTTTCCTCTGCTGCTTCTCAGCACTATAAGGAAGTCACATTCAACACAATGCAATGTTGAACTAGACAGCCATGAATTAATTGTTGTTGCAGCAATGTGTTGTTTCTAGGTAACATATTGATCAAATGGTTAAGTATGCAAAACATCGAGTTAGACTTTAAGAAGAAAAACATCACAGTATATAAGAACTGGCTCTGTGATTAATAGCTCCCTCCGCAGGAATATGTCAGCATGGCAAACTGAGTTTGGTTTTACACATAAACACTGGAGACTTAAGCTGAGCGTGAAGCATACTGTATGCCATTTGAGAACACACTAGAGATTTACAAAAACGCTTTATTTGTGCTCATTTTGTTTTTGTTAGTTTATCATTAAGAAATTACATTATATAGAACTACTATCAATTCAAGAAATAGTGTTGCAGAAATGACAAAAATGTTCTGGTATGACAAATTTTGTGACCTGAAACATATATTTAAATTTAATTTAATGCACAGTTAATCATGAAATAAACAGATGCTATGGTTTAAGAGTACTGTAAAAAGTTTGGGGTCTTAATCAACTTATTTTTACACTCCAGACATTAAAGATAAAATACATTATTTTTAGTTACTTTATCTCTTTTTTTAACTACTTTTTTTTTTTTTTAATTACTCAAATACTTTTAAAATGTTACATTCAAACATTTCTACTTTAAATAAATTCTGTTCTTCTGAACTTTCTATTCACCAAGATTCCTGAAAAAAAGTGTCAGTTTTTCTACAAAAATATTAACTGTTTTCAACATTGATAATAACAATAAATGTTTCTTGAGTACCATATCAGCATATTATTAGAAGGATCATGTAACACTGAGGACTGAAGAATTGGCTGTAAATAAATAACTAAATAAATATTGTTCTTTCTACTGTATGGTGAGCATAAAGAGACCTTTTTTAAAAAAATAAAGAAATAAATAAATTAGGGATCTCAAACTTTTTTGAATGCTAGTGTATATTGCTAATATGTACTGATTTTACAGTTCTGTAGAAATGCCATTTCTTATGTACTCTTTTCATATTTCTAAGTATGAAGAGAAGGTGATAGCAGGGTAAACAGTGCATCTTGAATAGGTAAATGGAAGACCATAGCAAATGTTATTGCAAAAGAGCAAAAGTAAAAATGTTTCCACAAATGTAAACAGCAATGGATGTTTTCACACATTTTTGTGAACCAGAAAAAAATAGATAAATTAAAGCCGTCACAAGAAAAGAAAGGAGCCACATTTACTGTCACTTCCTTAGCAGCTCTTTTTGAAACCATAACTGTAGCCTAGTTCATTTTGTCTACACTATTAAATTTATTCTTCACACTGTTAATTTATTCTTACATCACATATATTGTATTACATATTCTTATATCAAATTTCTCAGACAACATGAATAATTATTCTAGCAATCTAGCTAGTTAGCTAACAAATAAAACAGAAAAATAATCACACTAAAGTGATTTGCTATTCAGGCACCTGCTATCACTAATCATGGGGTTGTTGCTAGAGCTATTTGTTTAGTGACGCATGAACTCCACAGTAGCAGTGTTGAATATTTTACTAAATTTAACCTGCTAAATATGAAAATGGTGCATTGTAACCTGGTCCACTGAAACAGTTTACAATTAATTAATTATTGTGTTTTGTGTGAACATCCCACCAGGAAGCATTGGACTACATGGGTAAAACAGCAAAAACAGGAAAAGGCTTTTGCACAGTTTGGTGTGAAAAAATGAGTCATATTTACCTTGTACCTTAAAATAGAAAAATTCGTCTAGATCTAAGATATTTCCTGCCTGTTTTACTGTGATGTATTTCCATGTGATCCCATGATTCCTTATCCCAGGGCCAGAGTGTATCTTCATCTCATCGGGGAGCAGAGCTGTGTCATCTTAGTGGGATGAGATCAGAGCTTGGCCTCTGCAGCGCTGATGCTGCTTCATCTCCTCACCCAGGTGGCATTAACATCAACCAGATCCCTGAGATGGCCTGCAGATGGAACCTCCGCTCATCTGCTGCTCAGGAAGCCATTGATTCTGAAGCTCAGCGTGGGTAATGAGAAACATGATCACATATTCTCTTTGTATGCTTTTGCCACCTTTCTGCATGGATGACTTTTAGATTTGGTGTTCTAATTCAGAATTAGACATGTATAGTTGCAGTGATTCGGAAGTAGCATCCTTTTTTCTGTACTGTAGTAAAAAAGTAAAATAGATTAGCTAAAAAGAAAAAAAAAAAAAAATGTAGGACAGGGTCTTGGTTTTGTCCATCGTTTGTTGATTGGATGGAAGTAGATATAAATGATTAATTTAGAAAATGGTGTGAATTTCCATTAAAGAGTTAGTTCACTCAAAAATTAAAATTAGCCCATGATTTACTCACCCTCAAGGCATCCTAGGTGTATATGACTTTCTTCTTTCAGGTGGATCCAGTCGGAGTTACATTAAAATAATCCTGGATCTTCCAAGCTTTATAATGGCAGTGGGTGGGTGTTTCTGTTCAACAGTCCAAAAGAAGTCCAATAAAGTGCATCCATCCACAATAAAAAGTGTTCCACACAGCTCTGGGAGGTAAATAAAAGCATCCTGTGGCATATCAATGCATTTTTGTTAGAAAATTATCCATATTTATAGCATAGTAATCACTTTTCTCTAGCCTGTGCGGGTGGATGATGCAGGACCTATGTGTTGCGCATGAGCCGCTTAGAGTTAACAAATCCGGAAGCATAGAAGAGAGAGCAAAACAAAACAATGGTCACAAAGTACAAAAAGAGGATTTTTAAAGAAAAATGTCGGAGGATTTCGATATACAGTAAGCCAAGAGGAGTCTGTTTTTCCTTTGCTAAAGTAAGAAAACTTCGCTTCCTTTGCTCCTGTAAACAAACACTGGTGCATGCACTACGCATATGTCCTATGCCATCTGCTCGGAATGGCGTACATGTAGGATAGTTAGTCACATCTAAGCGGTGCATGTGCAACGCATACATCCTATGGTATCCACTTGGAATGGCTTCTGTGTACAACAGTTAGCGCATGCTAGAGAAAAGTGATTATTACATTATTATATTATAACATCCATTACTACATGGATGCACTTTATCTGACTTCTTCTGGACTGTTGAGCAGAAACACCCACCCACTGCCATTATTGCTTGGAAGAGCTAGGATGATTTTTAATGTAACTCATCTGAAAGAAGAAAGTCATATACACATAGAATGCTTGGAGGGTGAGTAAATCATGGGCTAGTTTTCATTTTTGGGTAAACTAACCCTTTAACTTTTAAATTTAGACTTTAAAGGACTAGGCCAAAGATTGGACAATCATGCTGGCTCTTATTTTATTGATAGGCTCCAATATAATTAATTATAAACATGATTGAACAATAAGAAGCAAGTATTTAAATGATTGCCATTTTTCATATTTTTTTATTTATTTTATTTTATTTTTATAAAAAGGAAGACATATCGTAGTCTACAGTAAAGCTATTACAGAATTTAGTATAAAAACACAGCAGTTATGTTTCTGGTTTTATGCCTTTTATCCCTGGTTGTCTCTGGTATTATGCCTTTTTCATAACTGGTTGTTATAATTAAATGGTAATTTGGCTTGCAGTTAAAAGAATAGTTCACCCAAAAATGCAAATTTGAGCTCCAGGGGCCAGTTGTTCAAAAGTAACCTAAACGGATTTTGGATCAAATGTTCGGATTGGATCAAATCTTGGGTTGAAAATGGGTTGTTGAAAAGAAAAAAAAAAAAAAGATTCTGAAAACAGGGTAGATCACAAAATCCAATCTTGGTTTTGATTTGGATCAAATCATCAGTTTGTGTTGTTCAAAACTTTTTAGTAAGATGGGGATATCTTTGATCCAAAAAAAAAAAAAATGCAGAAGGGTGGATTATACAAACAAATAACATGTAACAAATTAAATGGGGGTCGTTTTCCCCCACTCCACCTACCTAAACTGTTTTTTTATTTTTTTTTTTTAATCAGTGATTGTAAACTACATTGGCACAGTCATCAGAGATGAACACAACCTGTTCTCCTGGTAAAACCGTACATGTGGGAACTTTTTTGTGAGATGCAAAATACTTACCAATAGGTACATATCACTGCAGTTTCCAACAGAAATGAACACTAGAGGCAGTAAAACAGTGAGCATTAGTAATTGTTTTCATACACTGTCATGATTACAGCTCCATATGTTGCTCGGTAGCTCAGGCAGCACGAAATTGTGAAATCCTTGGGTACAAATCGAACATTCTTTTAGCGCCACTCAGTGGAAAATTCTGTTGGAAACTACAGTAATACATACTTATTTGTACACATTTCGCATCTCGTGAAAAAGTTCCTACAGGTACGTTTTCGTCATGAGACCAGGTTGGGCGAACAAGTCAGATGTAGTTATTTGTGTAAATCCAATGCAAAACATTTCTGAGAGAATGCAAAAACATCAACCATGTCCCCATTTTCGATCACCATGCCAATTATGTGCTTTGTAGAGCATTAGTAATCCAGGTTTGATCATCTGAAAAAGTGTGATCCAGTCCAATTTTGCTTTGAAAAAAAAAAAAAAAAAACTGAAGAAAAATTAGACAGATTACCTAATCCTGGCTATCAAAACATGGGATTTCCAAATCCAGATTAAGCTTTTTGAAAAACTGGCCCAAGGACCGTTTGTCTTTGGCTGTGGATTACAGGTAATAATGTTGTAAATATTAATTTAAAAAAAATAAGTTTCTTGCACAGATCAATCATTTCTCTTCATATGACCTTAATATATCATTAGAAGTCACAGGTATTAATTTTGTGCTTCCTCTATTTGCTTTTTTGACTCTCAAAGTGGCTGCCCCCCTTGATTTGCATATTATGAATCACCACGGACAATGGATTCAACTAAAAATCATCTTTAGTATTCTGCTGAAGAAAGAAAGTTACCTACATCTCGGATGGCCTGGGGGTGAGTAAATTAACAAGTTTTCATTCTTAGGTGAACGTATTAATGTGATTGTTAGTGTTCAGGTCCTACGTAGTTAATAAAAATGCGAACCTAAACAGCAAAATGTATTCATTGTGTAGATGAAAATGAGACAATTTTATAGTATAAAACAACAAACGTGTTGCTGTTTAGAGGTATGGGGGGAAAATCAAATCAAAAAGGCCTTTTTTTTAGCCCTGTTGTACTCTACAATTAGAGCAAGAAGCTATGTACTAAAAAGTTTGAATTTAAGAAATTATTCCACGATTCTTGTAGCTCCGGAAAATCAATAATCATTATCACTGTGTAACTACATTGTGACCCACAAACATCCAGGACTCACCTGATGCTGATGTGAATTATTTAAAAGACAGCTGAGGAGAATAAATAGACTGAATGCATGACAAGCCACTCCAATCTGAAGCCTGTAATGGGCCCCTAGTGGCTTTATACCTAGCAGAGGAGATTTGCTCTGCTTACCCTTCCCAGCTCTGATAACATGCTGTTTTCAAAAACTTGACCTTGGGCACTCAGGCGTAACCAGTCAAATCGCAGTTCTTCAGTCCAGTTGGGTAACGTTTTATCTCAGGATGAGCCTGTAATAAATATTTGAAATGTTGTGGGGACCGTGGTCCAAACTGTTTGGCTGTCTGATATGTTTTTGTTGCTGGATACAAAAGTTTACTTTGTGCTGTATGACTATAATGGGCACAGGCATCAAACAGCGATATATAGCACTAAAGAACACTTCAGAGCCTTGTGGGTAAGCAATGTAATTACTTCTAAATTGCAAAGTGACCTGTCACATTAACAGCAGTTAATATAATTTGTTAACAGTTTATGATTTAAAATAGGTGCACAAATGGTATTGCACATGTTCATTTGATCTTAATATTTAATTTCTTTAAGAAGATTATTATGCAGGTCCTGAAATGTTTTTTTTTGTTTTGTCTGTAAAAGGAGGCCAAAATTCCCACTAAAGAAGCTCGAGTATAAATAAATAAATGAAATAATGAATGCACTAATGGATAAACAGCCCATAAATAAATAAATTTTTATACTGGGTCGAAGAAAAGATGATAGACAGGTAGAATACTTGTTCAAAGTATTTTTGTCTTTTGGGGAAGTTGCAGAGAGGCAGTTTCCCTGACAACAACTCAGTCATAAATGATTGTGAAATTCCGTCGATCTGTCAACCCCGTCGTATTGGAAATGTTCTCTTATTTTTATAAGACTTTCAAAAGTATCTCATTACAGACCAAATTATCATATCTGTCATATTTCTGTCCCAATCGCTCAGCTATTCAAAGATTCTGAATAATTTCCATTGCTGTATAATGGAGAAACACACAACATATTATGATCAGATGCAACGATGACATGCCAGTCAGTGAACCGATGACACAGGCAGCACCACACACAAATAAATATTCCACAGTCCTAAGCATAAAAAACACAGCAAAATGGTCATTTCTGCCTCATGTATGCTGACTTTATGCAAGAGAAGTAAACCACATTTGGCTTAGTTTCATAGGATTAACACAGGTGTGCAGGAGTCATTGTGAGTTTTCATTAAAACGTGTGTCATCTCCTACTCCCGCCCCCCTATTTTCTCCAGCTTGCCCTGCTGTAACCATATGGACCCCATACAGAGACCCATTATACTGGGAGAGTGAATTAACTTCCAGAAGAGAGGGAGAGTCTGCTTCGCGTCTTTTCTGTAGCAAATTCATAATCAGCTCTCAATAATGTGTGTGCTTTACCGAGAGATCGAAAAGAATATTTAATATATACCTGTAAAATTATACACTTTAGTGAAGGACAGAACACCTCGAGGGAGTTGGTAATGGCTAGAAGTGGTGATATATTACATTGGATTGTCCTTTTAACTTTTTTTAGTTTATTAATCTAATCAATGTTATGTTTTAGAAATTGCAGACATTTTCTTATAATATTTTTTGTAAATGCATCAGCAGTATTCCAAAATCTGAATGTCCAGAGAAATGGACTTTCAGGAGTTTATATAGTATAGACTGCAGAAAAAACACTACATTTTTATGCTTTATCAGTGCAGGTCTTGAATATAACCATATCAGTTAAATCATCCTGTTCTGTGAAAATGGCATTTTGTTTAAAAAAAGGGAAATATAAAATCTCCCAGTTGACTTTTGCCAAAATTCACCTGTCCCACAGTGGATTTTAGTTGATGGCAACGATTGCCATTATCTCAGAAGCAAATAGGATCAGCAGCGACCTGACAGAATATGCTGTCCCAACACCACTCTCATTCGGGCACCTGTCATTGAGGTCCCAATCCTCTTAGACCTAATCAATCAAGCTGCCGGCATATAGACACTAAAGAGCGGCTTTTAGCAGAAACAGTGCCATGTTCACACAGTCCTAAGAAATCAAATAAGCACATTAAAGATGTGTAATTACAGTTGGAATAAAGCATCATTGATCTGTAAATAGTAAGAACTGATCATATGGAAAGATGTGAATTACGTAGTTGATTGTGATTTAATGGATCTCCTGGATTACTTGGTTAATGTTTGGTGGCAAAGTTTTTTTTAATGCCATAATGTTGTCATTATTAGAGGTAGGTTGACACTGTGGAAACTGCAATTAAACAGGCTTTTCAGCAAAACTGAATCAATAAAACAATTATAAAACAAAACAGTTCACAAAATTAAAGCAAAAATGTAAAGGCTATGTAAATTTAAAGTTACATATGTAATATCATATTGCTTTAGTCAACAAATTGTATACATTTCTAACATTAAAAAACCTATAACATTTAATGTGCTTTTCGCAATGACACGTCCTGAAAACACATTTGTGTAATCAGACCTTGGACTCAAACCAGTGTTATTTTAGTATCGTTGATATATTACTGATATATTATTAAAAAACAATGCATTAAGAGCCAGGGGTGTAAACTTTTGAACAGAATGAAGATGTGTACATTTTTCTTATTTTGCCTAAATATCTTTTTTTTTCATTTAGTACTGCCCTTCAGAAGCTACTTACAAAAGATACTTACATGCTTCCCAGAAGACAAAAAAAGTTACATTTACCCTGATCTTCAAATTCAAAAAGGAGCATCAGTGAGCGTTTGAACCTTCTGTAACAGTTGCATATGAGTTACCTCAACTGTCCTGTGAAAAGATGGATCTCAAAATCATACTGTCATCATTGGAAAGGGTTCAAAAAAACCAAATAATTTGTGGGACCTTAAGTATTTTTTAAGGGGACAAACAAGGGACTCAAGAAAAAAAAAAAAAAAAAAACACTGTGGATCATTCAGGGAACAACAAAGTATTAAGAATCAAGTGTATGTAAACTTTTGAATGGGGTAATTTTTATAAATTCAACAATTATTTTCAATATGGACTGTATGCAAACATCTTTAATGTAAAATATCTTATTTAGGTTGGTACTAAATAAAAAATAATATGCATTTTGTATGATTCCTTTTGTTTTGGTAAAATAATTAACATTTTGCAGATTCTGCAAGGTGTATGTAAACTTTTGAATATATATATATATATATATATATATATATATATATATATATATAGATATATATATATATATATATAGATATATAGAAGAGTTTTTTGTAACATTTTCCTTCAGTTAATGTTTATTTAATTGTTCGTTTTATGATTTATTGTTTAGTTTTAATTTAGTCAATAGTAATAGTAAGCCTGAATCAAACCCTTAGAGTCTTAAAGTTATTGAAATGCAACTGATTTCTGTGTGACAGCTAGCCTTGGTCTCCTCTCTCCTGCCTGCTCCCTCTCTACTGTATATGTACTGTTTTCCCTATTGGTGAACTTTTTTGAAATGTATGTTCTGGGGTGTACATGCACTAAAAATGATCAAATGACTTGCTTTTAAAGTTGCATGTGTTGGGAATGAGCATGGAGGTTTGTAGTGATGGTGAAAATCATGTGGCAGGTCTATGCCACAGTTTATGTGTGTAAAATCTAAACTGCAGTATGCAGTGCGGTGTTCTGGATAGATGGGTCACAAACAGGTTTTGACATATTCTAAAGCTAGTGGACCCAGCCATGCAATTTTAATGCATTGTGTTGCCGTAGGGAGCCATATATTATTGAAATATTTCTGTGGGCTTTCCTCTTGTTGAAAATGGCAAATTTGACAAAATTGGTTGGAGACATAATTGTAAAACTGATGAAGCGGTCAGCAGTTACTTCATTATGTTTTGGCTCATTTATATGGTTTGAAATTCTTTAGAAACCAATGCAAGTAGATACTTTGTGATCTTTTATGTTTATTTTTGTGCAGTCTTTCTTTTACATGTCAAACACCTTCCATGCTATTTACATTACAATATAGTATGTATTCTATTAGTGTGTGATTTATTCCTATATAATTCTGCAGAGGTACGTGTAGCTGTTTCATGATTCTGTGCAGAATTGCATTCCAAGTTTGTAATCACATTCCTGGTGACAACAAATAAATAAAGTTTTGGCTCCAGGCTATTCCTGAACTACGAGACCCTGTTTTAATCTACCCACCTGCCGATATGCTTTCTGTGATTATACACATTCATAAATATTTAACCTTTTTATTTTTTTTTCTTAGCTCCAGCAGTGTCAAAATAATTGATCTGACGAGTCACAAAATAGTTGAGCTGGCTTTATTCATAGTGTCACAGGTGGTGACAGCATAGACCTGATCTATTTTTGCACAGGCTCCGGTTATGTCAACTAATGATCATTAAAATCGACGCTTTAAAATCGACTGTTATTCAAGTTGGAGACTCCCTATGAAATGCAATATAACAGATAGCATTTCTCTATATATTTTTAGATTGGTGACAGATTCATTGTGGTAGTTTTTTTTTTATATCCACACTAAAGAGATGTTTCATCCAAACAAATTAAATTAAAGGTATAGTTCACCCAAAAATGAAAATTCTGTCATCATTTACTTACCCTCCACTTGCTCCAAAGCTGCATGAGTTTGTTTCTTCTGTTGAAAACAAATTAAGATATTTTGAAAAAATGTTGGAAACAGAACAGTAGCCACTGACTTCAAAATATTTTCTTTTTTATTCAACAGCTAAGAGAAATTCATACAGGTTTACAAAAAATGGAGGGTGAGTAAATGATGAATTTTTTTATTTATTTACTATCCCTTTAAGCTTTTTGGTATCTGTGCAATCAGTTTGTGACTGTATCCTTATAACTTTTGTTTAGTATCTTTAAAGGAGACCTGTTATGCCTCTTTTCACAATATATAGTGTACAATTAAGTTCAAAAGTTTACATAGATGTTGGAGAATCTGTAAAATGTTAATTATTTTACCAAAATAAGAGGGATCATACAAAATGCATGTTATGACCCTGGTCAAAAGTTTACATATGCTTGATACTTGTTGTTACCAGAATGATCCACAGCCGTGTTTTGTTGTTGTTGTTGTTGTTGTTGTTGTTGTTGTTTAGTGATAGTTGTTGATGAGTCCCTTGTTTGTCCTGGACCTGTCCCTTTCCAACAATGACTGTATGATTTTGAGATCCATCTTTTCACACTGAGAACAACTGAGGGACTCGTATGCAACTATTACAGAAGTGTCAAACACTCCCTGATGCTTCAGAAGGAAACACAATGCATTAAGAGCTGAGGGGTGAAAACTTGAAGACCAGGGTAGTTTTAACTTATTTTGTCTTCTGGGAAACATGGAAATATCTTCTGTAGCTTCAGAAGGGCAATATTAAATGAATAAAATATAATATTTAGGCAAAATAAGAAAAATGTACACATCTTCATTCTGTTCAAAAGTTTACACCCCAAGTTTACACTGTTTTTTCTTATTGAGAATCAGTGAGCCTTCTGTAATAGTTGCATGCGTCATAGCCTACATACAATCATACAGTCATTGTTGGAAAGGGTTCAAATACACAAAAATGCTGAAAAACCAAAGAATTTGTGGCACCTGAAGGATTTTTTTTCTGAAGAACAGCAGGCAGTTTAAAAAAAAAAACAAAAAAAAAACAGCTGTGGATCATTCAGGTAACAACACAGTATTAAGAACCAAGCGTATGTAAACTTTTGAACGGGGTCACTTTTATAAATTCTTAAGCTTTATTATCTTAAGCTTATTTTCTCTTGTGGACTACATGTAAACATCTTTTATGTGCAATATCTTCTTTAGGTCAGTACTAAATAACAATAACATGCACTTTGTATGATCCTTCTTATTTTGGTAAAAAACATTTTGCAGATTCTGCAAAGAAAGAATAAAGTTACTGAAATAAAGTTACTGGGTTGTCCTTTTTAATGATTTTTGGGTTGGTACATGTACTGAGCATCCGATTACAGCACTTAAACATGGAAAATTTTTGATTTTCATGACATGTCCTCTTTAAGTGAACCAGGACTAAATGTATAATTTTCTTTCTTTTTTTTCCGGACCAAAACAACCAAGAGAACCAAACTACAAGTGTAAACGCACCCTAAATCATCCCACCAATAATCTAAAGTCATATGACCTTTGTGTGAGTCGCCAGTGTAAGTCGAGCCACCTGTAATGTGTTTACGTGAAGTCAAAAATGTAATAAAGCAGCTGCAATATGTGCCTGTGATTATAACCTGATGGAAAATAATCTTACAGAAGTGTGTGATGGGGTTTTAAGCACATGGGTAATGAGAGCAGAGGCCGTGATGTGGGAGAGGTAGTCGAGGGTGGGCACGTGCTGCAGTACTCATGCTTCCATCTGCTCCTTCTCATCGCAGCTTGCTCTGCAGAGAGCTCAACGGGCCCCAGGAGCATTTGGAACAGGGCCCAGGGTCCGCCTCCAACATCGCTGGCAATTACTGGATAAACACATTTGAATTAGTGCCTGTATTTGGACACCGTGGTGTTGTCATATCAGCTGCTGTCGGCTGTCAACAAACAGTCCATGGAAACGGCTGTTCAAACAATGGAGAGGGGAAAAGCATGGCTAGACCGTAAAATCTGTTGAAAGTTCCTTGAAATATTTTAGCCACGTGTTGTGTAAATGTTTGGATAGTATTGGCAGGGCATATGGAGATGATTTTTGATTTTTTTTTCTCCAAAAAGAGAATGTTATGAAGGCAAGGACCTTCAATGACATGATACTGGATGTGATATGAAGACTCTGAAGGCCAGATTAGTGTGTAATTCTGTTTTTAGAATAGTGAATTCACAAAGTTTCTTGATATGTTGAGTGGTGTGCATGAGTTCATAGCTTTATTCAAAATAAGAAGAAAAGAATTACAAAATGTTATGTATTTATTTATTTAATTTTTTTATCTTTTTTTTTTTTTTTTAAGTAATAATATGGTTTTACTTGTTTCTTCTTACTCCTTGACTCTGTTCATGGATCTGCTTCATTCCATCTTCACCTTTGACCCCTGTGGTGACTGTGAAGAATGGGTAAATCGAGCATATGAAATTATTAAATCAAAACCAGTGGGAGGTACAGAAGACACCTGATACCCTCAACAACCAAACACATACAAAAACAGTTACTTAGCCAAATGAGGACATATTACAACTGTGTGTAGGCAAGGGAGGATGTGTCTCCTCAAAATACTGAATGGAAAAAAAAAGTTAATAAAAAAAATGTAGTACAAAAATAAGACAATGCCGGTGTTGCAAAAGATAACATTAAAAGTTTAAAAATATAACAACTTTGTTACATTAAAATAAGACATAAAATGGCATGAAAACATAATCTGTGGGAGTTTTTAGTGAGTAATCAGCTTGGTGAAACTTAAAGTAAATCTCTGTGTCTGCAACTAATATTTACTTTGGACCTTTGATGACTGATGTTCCAAAAAAATTCAAAAATAGCTCAAAGTTAACTATTAAAAAGAATATCTGGACATAAGTTCACAAATCAAATATATTGTTTAAACTGTTACTTAAGTTATTATTTTAATCAATGTAAAATGCTTAAAAACAGTAACTTGATGAGATTCATACATGGCTTTAATAAATTAAATGTTTATTACATTTCTAATGTAAACATATAAAATAGATTTTTTTTTTTTTTTTTTTTGTTTTCTTTCTGGTAGTGTGCGTAATGTTTATTTAACCAAGAAAATGTGACTTTAACATTAATTTACATATAATTTAAAATAATAATAATAATAATCCATCTGATGTCTTTCTTTAAAAAATGAATTTTTATCAGGCTCCAATGTATAGGTTTCTATGTAAGTACTGGTACTTCTGATTGGGCTGAGGCTGGTATTTTAGCGAGTTTGAAGTAAAAGTATTTGATGGACGTGTCGAGGGCATTCACTCAGTATTAATATATCATTTTTGACCGAAATTGCTTTTAGGGGGTTTTTCATCTGAACTCTTTATATATATATATATATATATATATATGCACACAGAGGCAGTGTCTCTCTTGCCTAGTCTATTGAGTTTTAACAGACCCCCTAAAGCGTGCCGTGGGTTTGATTGAGGGGTAATTTAGAAAGAATGGGAAACCCACGCTATTATTGGCCTATTACACTGTTCACACAATAATCCCGCCTCTCATTTTCATGTGCATTCCACGTTTGCAAATCGGTCTGAATGAATAAATAATGGTGTTAATGGGAAAACTAATTAAACAGTAAGTGAATAACTCACCCACACAGATATCACCACTTTTAGTCACATCACATTCAAACTTGACTTGACATGACTTGAAAATGTTCTGTGAGGGCTCTTTAGAGAGCAAACAGCTTGGTGAAATTACATCTTTGTGTCTGTGACCATCATGACTCCTGCAGTTTTTACCAAGCTTTTATGACTGATGGTAGGAAAATAACTTTATTATTAAAAAGAACAGCTGAACATAAGTTCACGGATAAAATATAGATGCAATCTGAAAAGTATTACTGCATTCTTAAAGTTCAATCATGACAACTTTCTGAATAGTTTGGCAAGGCAATGGATATGACAGTGTCAGAATAGATCTGCTACAATGCTGCTGCAGAGCAAGTACAATGACTTGCTATTGCCAGATAAGATAGTCTGAGCATGTAAGACATGCTTCTATTAAAAGATAAGCTAGTCTGAGCATGTAAAACATGCTGCTGCTAAGCATATAGCATCCAAGAAATAACCTGTAACAGACCTATACAGGTGGTGCTAGGGCAGGTAAAGGACTTGCTTACAGCAAACAAAGAATTATTAAACTCTTTAAGACGCAAAGATTATTGTTATTGTTTCGCATTTACAGCAGGTTAAAACATCACACTCTTACTTGATTTGAACAAACTGTGTATTGTTAGAAGGATTTAAGACCACATATGCAATATCTGACCACTGTTTATGATCAAACTCAGTTACAGTGACAGTAGTTTCTTAATTTATGTCGGAAGTGCAAAATAATCAATTGGTAATTTATGATATTTTGGATAGAATAAAATACATTTATGTTCAGTCACTGTTAAAGAAAGTCATTATTTTTGTTTTCTTTGCGTCCAAACAGCATTTTCGTAGCTTCATAACATTATGGGTAAACCACAGATGTCACATGAGCTATTTCATGCCCTGATGTCCTTACTACCTTTCTGGGCCGTTTGAACATTTCAGTTGTGTTGCTGTCTATGCAGGGTCAGAAAGCTCTCAGATTTTTCAAAAATATCTTAATTTGTGTTCCGAAGATGAACAAAGGTCTTATGGGTTTGGAACAACATAAGGATGAATGACAGAATTTTCATTTTTGGGTGAACTATCCCTTTAAGCAGCAAGCTCATTGGCTGCAGATGCAACAGTGACCAATCAGCTTGTGCCATATTAAGAGGACCTTATTGGAATTGCTCAGTTTCTTCTTCTTGCTCAGTTTCTTCTTCTTCTTTTTGAGGGCCTAAACATGCTCAAAAAACTCATGAAACTTTGCATACACGCCAAAAGTGGTGAAAATGTACATGTGATATGGGTTTAAGAAGTGGGTGTGGCAAAATGGCTCGATAGCGCCACCTATAAAATTTAAACAAAGTGCCCCTTGAGCTATGTTTCACATGTGCAAAATTCAGTAGACACACCAATACCTACAAGAAAAAAGTCTAAAACCGAACAGGAAGTCTGTCATTTTGAATTTTCTCTCCGAGTTTTGTGGCGTTTTTGCCATTTTCAGACATTGTATTTAAACAAACTCCTTCTAGAGATTTAAACAAATCAACACCAAATTTGGTCAGTGTAATCTAAAGCCCTTTCTGACGTTAAATTGCGAAGATCGTGAGTTTTTGCTGAAGGGCGTGTCTGTGGTGGCCTGACAAACTTTGATGTTTCGCCATTAAACTGGAAGTTGTTATAATTCAGGCATACAATGTCCGATCTGCACTAGAATTCACATGTTTGATAAGAGTCCTGAACATATGCGCATGCCCATATTCAGTTATAGTCATAATGTCACCTGCTGGCAACAGGAAGTTACATGTTTCACGCTGTAATAAACTCCTCCTAGACATTTAATGACAATAACATTATATTTGATCAGTCTAATTTAAAAGCCTTTGTGATGTTAAATTGCGAACATCTTGAGTTTTTGTTAAAAGGCGTGTCCGTGGCGGAATGACAAACTTCGATGTTTCGCCATGGAAAAATACGTTTTTGTAACTCAGCCATGCATCTGCACCAAACTTCTGGTTTGGTAAGAGTCCTGGCCTGAAGACATCTAAAGCCCAATATTCAGGTATAACAATAATGCCACCTGTTGGCGACAGGATATGTCATGCTTTACACTAAATCAAACATACCATATTCAATCTACACCAAACTTCACATGTTTGATAAAAATCCTGGCCTTACGACATGCCAATATTTAGTTACAGTCATAGCGCCACCAGCTGCCAGCAGGAAGTTAGGCACATATAATTGACTTAAATGACATATTCCTCCTATATTTACCACGTTAAATGCATATTGCTCACCGTTTGCTGTTTTCCTAAAGCCACCGGGTGGCGGTGAGCCTGGGTGTGAGAGCCATTTTAACGCTACTTGCAGCTTTAAAGTGATGATGTAGTTGTTCGCAGATTGCATTAAGGCTAAGCCTGCCCAGTTTAATGAATAAACTAGATATGTATTATTGTAGAATAAATGTAAAAATCCTTTAAAATCACTTACTTGATGAGGAATATAGTTTTATAGAACATTAAAAAACGAACAAACAAAAAACACTGTTGGCTGTTGTTGTTTTCTTAACAGTGTAAATAATGTTTAACCTAAAAAGTGTCTCATCATTATGTGTAACTGGTACATGAATTTATTTAAAATAAATGTGCCTCCTCATTTCACAGCACTGCTTCACACCACTGTAGAAATCTATATTTAGATAACCCATCATAATATTAAAAACAGTGAGGAAAAAAATGCGGCCCTAATCTAAATTCAACCATCTAGATGATTCTGTTTTTTTGAATTTATAAGCATAATATTTGGACCTTCTGGAAACTGTTTTGCAACTGTTCCTTCGTCTTCCCCTTTAGATGATTAGAAAAAAAGTTTTTGGTTAGGCAGTCCACCATATGTGCAGTGACAGTCAAGTTCACTGTGAGCATAATAAATTATAGAGCAAGGGACAGGGGTGTAGGTACAAGGGACAGTGTTGACGGCGATGTCAAAAAACATCAGTAAAAATGACAAGTCCAAGCTTCTGACCTGCAACAGTGACACTTGAGCTTCTAATCGGAAGGTACAGCTCTCCCCTCTCTCCAACTCAGACAGACGTGGGACAGTTCAATTATTTATTGAATGCAGTATGGTGCTGTATCGTCTTTTTTTCTGAAAAATAAATAATAAATGAACTAAAAAGTACAAATTTTAATGTAATTAATAAATGTGTGTGTGTGTGTGTGTGTATATATATATATATATATACACACACACAAACACACGCACACACACACACATTTATTTATTTTTTAATGTATAAAAAAAAAATTGATTTGGAACTAAAATGTGTGTATATATAGCTTTTTTTTAAAAACTTAATTTCAGTATTTACCAATACATTATACAGTAGATTTACTATAGTATAATAGAGAGTAAAATATAGTAATAGAATACAGTAAATATAGTAAAATAGAGAGAGTTAGGGAAACAAAAGGTTACTCACTCTTCATATATCTGTATAATAAAGTTATTGTTTTCCAGACTGTCATCAGACCAGAGTTGCCATGACGACAAAGTGGGATGGTGTGGTGAATGTCACCTTTGCTGTCTAAGCTCTCATGTCTGGAGCTCAGGTCTGTGTGTGTGTATATGTCGAGCTCTTGAGTGTGTGTGACGGGGCGCGGAGGGTGGCCCCCTGGGCCCCTGCTGCCCTGACGGCCCTGCCACAGCTGCACTCAGGTGAAACCGACGTGGTGGCAGCAGCATGAAAGCTCCAAAAAACAGAAAGAAAACGTCCCTCCAAGATCAAAGACTGAACTCTGTTTCTTGGTAGCCAAATAGCTTATGTTTTGTCTAGATGTGGCGCTGGAATAAAAATAACCAGAGCTCTTGTTAGGGCTAAATCTGGGTGTGTTGACGGCAATAGTGTTTTTTTTTTCTTTTTTTCCAAATGGTTCTGACAAGATTTTTGGAGGAGGCAAACTTGACCAAGTATAGAACACAGCAAATTTCTGAATTAGGTCTGCATGCACTGTGAAATAAATATATAAATATTCTCAGATAATTAACGGAGAAGTTCACTTCCAGAACAAAAATTTACAGATAATTTACTGACCCCTTTGTCATCCAAGATGTTCACGTCTTTCTTTCTTAAGTTGATAAGAAATTATGTTTCTTGAGGAGAAAATTTCAGGAATCATCTCCATGTAATGGACTTCAGTGGTGCCCCCAAGTTTGAACTTCCAAAATGCAGTTTCAAATGGCTCTAAACGATCCCAGTCGAGAAAGAAGGGTCTTATCTAGCGAAACGATCATTCTTTTTCAAACAAATTGACAAATTATATACTTTTTAACCTCAAATGCTTGGGTAATGTTAATTCCAATATATACTGATGTATTAAACAGTATTATTTGTTTTTCTACTTTTGTCCTTAGGAAAGCCATCATTTGTAATGTAAGACACCTAAGACAGTGCTACATTGAGATACTGGTCAAAAGTTTGGACACATTACTTTTTAAAAAGTCTCTTATGTTCATCAGGTCTGCATTAGTTGAGCAAAAATGCAGACAAAAACTGAAATATTGTGAACACATGATTACTGTTTTTTTTTTTTTTTAATCAATTAAATGTAGACTATATATATATATATATATATATATATATATATATATATATATATATATATATATATATAAACATACATAAACACATATATGCTGTTTATAGTGGGTTTGACATTGTCTATAAGCAATGCAGGTGTTTTGTAGGTGGATTTAAAAGTAAACATAAGAGTCTTCATTTTTCCCCCTGACATTAGACCCACGAGGATGCAGTGGATTAGTTTTGTTTTTGATGGTAACACACCACCAAATATGGAAGAGAGGGGTGGAGTGAGCAGTAGTTCATTATCATTTAAAGAGGCTGAGAACAGAGGTGATTTTGACAAGGTAAAAAGGTGTTCTTTTACATGACCATTTAGGAATTTTAAACAAAATATTTAGCAGACATTTCATGAAGACCCTAACAAATCATAACAATTTTTTTTTTTTGTAAATGGGAATGCGATATCCCCTTTAACACATTTCATGTTGTGCCAATATTAGTTGATGTATTTTAAATATGATTTAACAGTTAACAATAGTTTATTTATTACGTGATAAATATTTGTTAATAGTTCAAAATATATGCTTTAATTGTTGACAAACTGAACCTTATTGTAAAGTCTAAAGTGTGATTTAGGGATGAACCTTTGGTTGCATTGTTTGATCATGTTTGCTTTATTTATATTGTGGTTGTTGATTTGATTGGGTTTAGTAACTTTAGTAGTAGATTAATGAATTCAATTTTGAACATTTAAAATGAGTTAGTTTCTTGTATTTTAGGTATTTAAGTCAAATATACTCAAGACATTTACCTAAAAAAAAAAAAAAAAACAACAACTGTTGCCTTTTTTTATTATTATTGTTATTATTTTTAAATTCCCAAACAGCTGAGTTTTAACAGCATGCGTTAGGAGTCATCAAAAGCTGCTCTTTGTGCTATTAAAGGCTATTGTTTAAGGGAATACATTTGTGTCACTTTTGATGTGAGGCGGGCAATAGATTATGCATTATCTCAGGCCCTTTGGGTGTACTAGTCCATCTCAGCATTCGTTAAGGCAAGGCCCTATAGACCTGCTGGGTTATGCTCTGCAATGTGTGGCCAGTATCTCTGACAGGTCATTATTGGCCATCATGCTGAGTGACGGACTGCAAGGACCGAGCTTGCATTCATTTCTTTTGCCATTATTGAGGAAAAGAAGCAGCTTTTTTTCTCTCAGGCTTCATCAGAATGATCAGAGAGAAGTGAAAAGAAGTACACTGTGTTCAGAGTATCACAAGGTTTTGTACTGACGCGTGAGATACAACTGCAGCCCATTACTGGACACAGCTTATTTTAAAGATATTACAGTGAAGTGTGAGTTTGCCATCATCTTTCTTTAATTCTTATTTCTGTTTATTGTTTGTTCCTTTATCTCTACCTGTAACCCTTAGACCAAATAAATATCTTTGGCTTAGAGTGATACTTTTGGACTCGGTTCCAATATTTTTTTGTTGTTCCCCGAATCAGGGTGTAACAATTGGGGGCTTGTCCTTAAAATTCTTTGTTATAATTTGGTAAGGTCCAGCTTCTAGCTTAATGTTGCGCTAGCGCCTATATTTTCATGGCCAGAGCATATATAGCAACCCAGTCTCATGGCAATTCGTGAAATTTTAATCTATTGATTCGTGTTCACGGACAAGAATGTCCCCTTTTTTTGTGTCACTTAGCACGATTTCTAATCTAATATATTTTAATAGGGAGTAACTTTCGTGCCACGTTTTTCTTTCTGCCACAGCAACACGTTCGGTGATTTGTTTAATCAGCCACCATATATTTATTTACATTTATTTTTTATTTATACAATTTAGACATGTTTGAGCCTGTAACCCAACCCCACCTCTAAACCTACCCATTTGTATATTATATAAAACACAAGATATAACAGGCACACATGACAACAAACACTGTTTATTTAAAAGTAAAAAAAAAAAAAATAATAATAATAATAAAAAAAAATGTTCAAGGTAAAGCGATTGATTTCTGTGAAGACCGCATGCAAAGAAGATGACCGAATCACCAAAATGTTTTATTTTTTAATCTAATATCTAGGGCTGTCAGTCGATTAACATTTGAAATTGAATTAATTTCATGATGTTTCGATTAATTAATCTAATTAATCCCACATTAATTGTACATCAAATTTGGCTGAGAAATTACTCCCAAAAGATAATTTAAAGTCATTGTTGTGTAAAGTATCAAACAGACATTACAAAAAGAAGCCTCAGCAAGATTTTTTTTTTTATTTAAAAAAAAAAATATATTTCGTATTTCATATTTAGGCTGCAAATGCATAAACTATGGAAAAGTAGATAATTTGAGAAACTACTCAGTATTTTTTGTTCATATGATGGAAGTCATGGCTGCCCAACCCTTTTCCTGGAGATCTACCTTCCTGTAGAATTCAGCTCCAACCCTGATCAAACACAACTAAGCCAACTAATTATGATCTGAAAGAGCACTTGATAATTACAGACAGGTGTGTTTGATTAGTGTTGGAACTAAACTTTGCAGGAAGGTAGATCTCCAGGAACAGGGTTGGGCACCCCTGATGTAAGTCATTGGTAACCAAAACAGTTTTGTTACCAACAGTCTTCAAAATACCTTCTTTTATGTTTCACAAAAGAAAGGTTTAAAACAACATGAGGGTGAGTAAATGATGCCAGAATTTAAATTTTATGGGTGAGATATCTGTTTAATGTTTTTAGTTTTATTCTTCTTATTTTTATTTATTATTGTTATTATTAATGAAATAAATAAGAAACTAAATAAGAAACTAAATATGCCAGCAGATGGCGGTAAATGTCTTAATGAGTCATTCACGATTCATTCAAAACGCGGATTCATTTAGAAACTAAACACTGCTGTGTTTATAACTGCATTTGTGGAGTTGTTGCCCTGCATCATATTTGTCAACAGTCAGCTATATGAAATATAAGATAAAGTACAGGTCTGGGGGCGGGGCCAGTGCGTTAACTGCATTAAAATATTTTAATTATGTTATTTTTCGTAACTAATTAAGTTAATGCATTAAACTGACAACCCTACTAATATCATGTGGTTATGTGTTTAGATTATGCATGATAATTCTCAAACACTATTACAGTCTATGCTGTGCACCAAGTGTGCTGCACGAGTCCTGAAAAGCGATGCCAAAACGTTTTGATCGCCCCCCGGTGGCAGGCTGAGGTATCGGTCATAAACCCCGCCCTCTCCATGTAATCTAATGGGACGTGAATTTTTTTCCAAAGATGGTTTCCATCATTCTTATCATGCTGATTTATGTTCAAGTGTTTGTTTTTCTTAATAAGTTTGCTTTTAGGTAGTTATTTGATGCTATAAAAATGGGATGTGGTGTCATGATTGTGATTTTGCGATTGGGTCTACGAGAGTTTGGGCAGGACTTTGATACCACGGCTCCACCTCACGACACGACTGTGCAATCTCTGGTTCCAAGCGGTCTGTTTTTTTGTTTTTTTTTTGACAGACCGAAATGTGACATCTACTAATGCTGCTGCCATTCTTACTGATGAGTATGTACTCACTCATAAGGGTAAACCATCTGGTAGTAGCTTCAGAGTAAAGAGGTCAAAGTTTAGTGATGGTTCCTTGTCTGATGACAGTAAGGGAGAGAGAAGTTTAAAGAATTATGCTGATAAAAATGACTGTTGTGCTTACTGTCATTTCAAGGGACACTGGAGGAGGGATTGTTTAGCCCTTAAAGGGAAAATGATGCATGTTAAATCTGAGCCAAAGACTGCTCTTGCTGTTTCATCTGTTTGGACAGATAAAAATAAACCTGACTGTTGTCTTGGTATTTAGTACAGTGCAGAGGTAGAAATGCCAGCTATGCTCCTTTCATTACAGATGGCTATGTGTCACTGGTTGAAAGCTCTGGGCCCATATTTATCAAGCTTCTCAAAGTGCCATTTTAGTCTTAAGTGTTGAGAATTCATGAAATTTACTCCTACTTTCAAACTTAAGTAAAATAAATATAATTAATAAAAGCAAGTTATCAAATTTCTTAAAGCTAATAGTCACTCTTACACTCCCAGTTATTTAAGACAGCTGTTTGGAACATATTAAAGACTTTTGATTTCATTGACCTTCGTCAATGAAATCAACGAATCAATCAACGAATCAACGTGCTTATCCTTCACACGTAGTTGTGACAGAAGACCGGACCAATAAAAAAGTTAGCGGCGTGTTTACCCTGCGTTTTGTTTTTCGTTTTGATCAGTGTTTTAATTTTTTTCCTTTATGAATGATCCTGCTGTCCACCTCAGAACTAGAGCCCGACACGTCTGATTAGGTGCATGAGTCGGCAACGAAGCCCGCCGCGGAGGAGATCACAGTGGGGCGTAAGGGCGCGGAAGGAGGCCCTGCCCACTGCACTGCCTCAGTAGTACACATCATTTTATGTTGGACTAGTGCACACTTTACAATAAGGTTCACAAATTCCCTTGGTAAAAACCTTGTTAATGGTAATTCATGTTAATAAACAGTCTACAACTGTTAGTAAAATTTTAGTTAATGTTGGACTAGTGTACACTACAAAAAGGTTCACAAATTCCCTTAATAAATACTTTGTTAGTGGTAAGTCATGTTAATAAACAGTCTAGCTATATGAATAACATATTTGTTAATGTTTACATGGTTACCACTTTAGAATTTACCAATAGCCCAAATCAGTGCCCAGGTGGTGAGTTAGTATTGTTCATTCTTTGTGTGTGTTAGCTGCTACATAATAAGCTTTTTGTATATATGCTGTATGAATTAGTACTACAATAAATAAAGCTATTTACAGGCGTAGTTCATTGTTATTTCATGCTAACTAATGCATTAATGAGCATTGACTAATCAAGCTGTTAATGTAAAGAGATGCATTAGTAAATGTGTAAGTTTACATTAACAAAAAATAACCCTGAACAGTGGTGCTGTTCATTGTTAGTTTATGGTAACAATATGCATAATTTAACATGAACAAAGATTAAGTAATGCTGAACAGATGCATTGTTAATTGTTAGTTCATGTTAACTAATGCATAATTAATGCTAACTAATACAACCTTTATTGTAAAGTGTTACCAATAATAGTAGTAGTAGTAGTAGTAGTAGTAGTAGTAGTAGTTGTCACACCCAGTGGACTGTTTTGTGTTTTTTTTCCCCATGTATGCCCTTTCCTGTTTCCTGTTCTGTCTTTAATTATTACGTCACTGTTTAATCGATTACACCTGTCTCCCTGTGATTAGTCGGTGTATATAGGTTTGGTTCTGTCCCCCGTGTCTTTGTCGGTTCTTAAAATCTCGTGCATTTTATTTACGTGTGGATTCCCTGCTGTTCCTGTTCGCTCCTGTGGATTATTTAAATAAACTCTATGTTCCGAGCTCCTCGTTCCTACTCCTCATTCCCCGCACACGACGTACGTGACAGAAGAACCGACCTAACAAAATGTTCTGGGCTGAGGAGTTCCTCATGAACATCCGACAGGCGGAGAGGCCGTTGGAACAGTACGTGGAGGAATTCCTGAGCGTTTTTCACCTGGTGAGTTGGAGCGATGCTATGATTAACGCATGTTTTCAAATGGGGCTAAACTATGACAAATTGTTCTGTTCTATAACTCCTGACGATTGCCGCAAACCGGTTGCGGAATTTATCAACCATGTCCTTGCTCTTTGTGACTCCAATTTCTGTGTCGGTGTGGAAGATTCTAATCTTCCCCCCATCTGTAAACATGCGGCCGCTCCAGCTCACCACCAGCCAGCATCCTCCAAGTGCTGCTCCAACGAGCTCACTCCCTCCGGTCCTCCCTCGCTCACGCCAGTTCTCCATAGCTCCTCCCTCATTCTCAGCCCAGAACCCAGGCCAGCTCTCGGACTCCTGCCGCGGTCAGCTCACAGTCTCGGGCCGTGGTTTGCTCACAGACTCCGGCATCGGCCAGCTCACAGACTCCAGCCACACCCCCGTGCTCTGGAGTACCGGCTGCAAATATGGCTTCAGTTAATATTAATAAATATGGCCACATTAATATTAAGGACATTATGGACTCATGTGGATTATTTTCTCCTGTGTCTCTGCTGGTCCCGTCCAGCTCTCCTTCGTCTCCGCTGGTCCCGTCCAGCTCTCCCAAGTCTCCACTGGTCCCGTCCATGCCTCCAGCGCGCCCTCCAGAGCCTGAGCTTCCTCCCGAGCGCCCTCCTGTGTTTATTTACGTGTGGATTCCCTGCTGTTCCTGTTCGTTCCTGTGGATTATTTAAATAAACTCTTGTTCTGAGCTCCTCGTTCCTACCCCTCATTCCCCACACACAACGTACGTGACAGTAGTAGTATAGCAATAAAATGTTGTTAAAATCTAAATTCTAAAATATAAATGAAAGGAAGTACGCTGTGTTCAGAGTATTGCAAGTATTTGTACTGATGCGTGAGATACAAGTATTATACTTCACATCTTTATTCATGTTTAATATTTACAGTATCTCACAAAAGTGAGTACACCCCTCACATTTCAGCAATCATTTTAGTATATCGTCTCAAGGGACAATACTATTGTATAGCAGTGTATATTTACTGACCCCTAAAAATAACTCAGCATACAGCGATTATTGTCAGAACAGCTGGCAACAAAAGTGAGTACACCCTAAGTGAACTTGTCAAAACTATGTCCAAAGTGTCAATATTTTGTGTCAAACCATTGTTTTCTAGCACTGCCTTAATCATTCTGCGCATGGAATTCACCAGAGCTGCACAGGTTGTTGCTGTGGAGGTTTTCTTTGGAAAACCTCTGTATGACCCTGGCCACAGTACTAGAACTCAGTTTCAGGTTGTTACTGAACCTCTTATAGCCTAGGGCATCTGGAATTTGGAAATATTACACAGTGAATCTAGAATATTTTATAGTTGCAATTATATTATAGTTCTTAATGATGGATAATACTTTAATTCTAAAGATAAACTGGAAATGCACTTTTTGCAACTGAAGATAACAAGACGACACCCTGTAAAAATGACAGTAGTTATAACTTTTATACTGTGTGTTTATTTAAATAACATTAATTAAAGCATAAAGTCAGCATGAATGGCAACATTAATTAGAGCTTAGAGTCGGCATGAATGGCAATGAATGGATCCTCTTCTTGGTTGCTGATTCTGATGCTAGCACGTCCATCTCCTCCAACCACCACCTGTTTGCCTGTACATCTGCCACTTTCCTTCTGACCAGAGATCACATCACAGTAGGTGCCTGCTGGCAGGCCGGTGGTGAGGGTCTCGTTCAGCTCCCTAAAGCACAAGTGAATGTTATAAATTATATACTGTTGATAACAGTGGCTGTAGCTACATACACAGCACCTAATAGTACAGCTTGTTCCAAAAACAGCATATATCTTAATAGAAATACAAACATTTTTTCTCATATTGTACCTTTTTTAAAGAAACAGTTCTTACCAGTCATCGTTGTTAATGACAAGGAACCCTTTGCTGCCACGGCTGAAAGAGATTTGGTTGCTTCCATTGTCCCACCAGTTAGAGAATGCCTGTCCATTTACAACATTACGGAAGGCCACCATGTTTCTGTGGAGTAAAGTTTGTTTTTATTGTACGTCTCTATAATGGTCATAAATTCTCAGGTACATTAACGTGCAAAAGCTTGGAACTTTTGCAATGAAACTGTCGGATAGAACTCACTTGATCTGACGCCATCTGTGTTCACAAACCCAGCCATCTCCACAGGCAGAGTCAGGGTTGATGGGAACAGGTTTGGTGGATCCATCACTGTTGCTAGGGGGTCCCTGCCAGTCATTTTGGTCCTGAGTAATAAGAAAGTGAGCAATTATTAAGAGAAAAACACTTTAAACCTGATTAGTATTTGTTTTCTCACTTGACTAAGCTTGATCATCTACCTGTCCATTCACAATGTTGCGGTCCCACCTGTAGCTGGACATTACTCTGGTAAATCCATATGGGTGGGCCAACATAAAGGCTACAGCCATTTTGTAAAGCCTAGAAAAAGAATCATGAATACAGTTGAAAGGAAATGCTATGTTTTCATTCAATAAGCAAATGCTGTTTTGTAAATGAAAATAAGATAAGTTTTACCTGGAATCCCAGAAAGTCACAATAGATGCACCTCCGGCACCATGTCCTCTCTGGTTATCGTGGTTGTCAACAAACACCAGAGCTTTATCAGAAGGCATAAAGCCCCAACCCTCACCCCAGTTCCTGAAACAAAAAGGATTTCATCTGTCAATTTTAGGTTGCAAGAAACAATAAATACAACCAGATGACAAAACAGAGCTAATATTCTTAGAAAATGTTTAAATGAACAAAAAGGTTCACATATTTATGCAGTATTACACTCAATATCAACTGTTCTTTTCTGTTTTACTGTTCAAAAGTTAACATTGAGTAACTTCTATTTCATAATACTTATTTTTGTTACACTATTGTAATTATTTCCAATTACTGTACAACTGTTGTGTGTCTCTGGGCAAGTGGATTGAACGAATCGAGTACGGTAAATGATTCAAATTCTCATTCATAAAAACTGTCCCTCATATTGATCCTATATGAATCAGTGTTTTGAAAGAATGGGCTGAGTGAATGATTCAACTATTTACTCATAAAAACAGTCACTTGTTTAATTTCTAAATGAATCAGTGTTTCAAAAGATTCAGCTGAGTGGATGATTTAATTGCTGACTCTTAAAACAGTCACTTGTTTTGTTCCTAGATGAATCAGTGATTTGAATGAATGGGGTGAGTGAATAATTCAGTTGCTTAAAACAAAAAAATTGTCACTTGTTTCTGAATGAATCTATATTTCAAAACAAATCAGCTGAGTGAATGATTCACTCATAAAAAGAATCACTTGTTTGTTTCTGAATGAATACGTATTTTGAGTAAATTGGTGAAATTAATGATTCAGTGACTTGTATAGTTACTTGACCTAACAATGGCGTAGAGTTGTAACCACTAATACATAATTCAACAGTTTGTCTGACGGACAAGTGAGGCAATACAAACAGTGAAATGACCCAGTGCTGTGGGACTGTACATCAGCAATCTTGGAATGCTTTTTGACCAATCAAATTCGATGACCAAATAACCATTGTATAATTAATAGTAATTCAAAACTTTACTTAATTGACGTAGGCAAGTTTTTCTCCGTTCCATTTGCGGATGACATTGCCCAGTTTGGCACCATACTTGAACTCAGTCACCCTTCCAATTCCAGTGTATTCACCTGATGTAATGGGCTCCCCACCGAGATCAATCACCTAAATACATACCTAATATATCACTAATACATAATTTGCCACCCATACAATATGTTTCTTTTGGAAAAGACTAGAAATACCTCTTGGAAGATAAAAGGTCTGGCACCAGATGGGAACCACTGTGTATTCAGGTTATGGAGACGGCTGTAGACAGCAGAAAGATCACCGGGCCACATGTGCTTGCAGGCGTCCACTCTGAATCCAGCCACTCCCATGTCGATCAGCTTGTTCATGTAGTCGGCCACCTTACCACGCACATAGTCCTTCTCCAAAGCCAAGTCCAGAAGACCAACCAGACGACAGTTTCTCACCTGCCATTATTACAGTGCTCAGATTTGTAATACGAAAACAACAAGAGGCAACACTGCACAATAAATCAATGGTTGAAATGAAAACTCTAACATGATATCATCTCATACTTGATAGATATCCCCGTAGTTCTCAATGTTTCCACTGCCAGTACTGCATTTGCCATCATTGAAATCCAAGTTGGAGTAAGGAACTGTGGGGAAGTCCTTGCTGTTGGCATCGAAATATGAACCACAGCTTGAGTGGGTACCGGATCCACCACCTGCTCCACACATGTGGTTGATGACTGCATCAACATAGATGTTCACCTACAAAACAAAAGGAAGTCTATGAATTTTACATAGGAAACATAAAGCATTTTGCTGGTTATACTCTGTTTGTCATTTATATTTACCCCAACATTGTTGCACCTAGTGATCATGTCTCTCAGCTCATTTTCATTTCCTGATCTGGAACACAGATTGTAACCAATTGGCTGATATCTCTGCCACCAAGGGTGCCAGGGGTTTGTGACAATGATGCTTTCACTTGGAGGAGAGATCTGAAATGGAAAATCAATAGTTTGTTATTACTGTTAACCATTTTTCTCATAGAGCACAGTAAATTATAAACTGCAAATAAACTCCTTGCAGGCTTAACTATAATAATGTGTTTAAAAATACCTGAACTCCACCAAAGCCATTCGGTCCGAGGTAGCGCTCACACTCTGCGGCAATATCAGCCCAGCGCCACTCAAACAGGTGGACGATGGCAGTCCTTCCATATTTGGTGTTTGCGTCAAACTGAGCAAAGCTCAGTCCGAACAGCGCAGTCAAGATCAAAAGCTTCATCCTTCGTTGGTTTAGAGAAAAAAATTAGGCTCATGTTCCATTTATATACAAAATTACATTTTTCCTCTGACCTATCAGGGACCTCAGAGGTTTGCAAAGCCACTTTCAACAGGTGAAAAACACTGGCTATTTCCCATAGTGCAAACTAAAAATACAGACCTGTTTAAATACACTTATGTAAACAGTGTTATAAAACAGTTAGGTAACAAATTAAAAGAAACTTAATTTAAACTTGAAAAATGTTGTTTTCCCCTCCACAAACTCACTGACATCACACAGAAGAGACTATAAGCTGTAAGGTCTTTCATTACAAAACTCAAATGCTTACACTTGCTTTTACTGTAAAGATGCTTTGAACTTGTATTGTATAAGGTGTTATATAAATAAAACTGACTGAATTTAATGACCAAAAAACTGAACAGGTGAAAAAACACCATTGAATCACGTTACATAATGAGGAAGTTTTTGCAACAATAATATCATATGAGAAAAGTGATAACCAAACCTAACCGAAAAAAAAAAAAAAAAAACTTTGCTTACTACATAAGCCCTCATTTTATCTGGATATGTGACTCTGACATTTTTTATTATGTAATTAACAACTACAATACCCCTTTAAAGAAACCAGTGTATTGACATATTAAATGAATCCTTATTACTTAAAATATAAGTAACATACTGAAATAAATGAAAACCAAGCAAGGCAAAACATTGAAATTACAGTAGTTGTACTTTTCTTGATTGCTGTATAAATGATACATGTTATGATAATGTACTTCTAATGCTAATTTGTACTCTACACATTTACCTACTTGAAATTTTAAATAAATAAACAGACAAAAGAATATAATAATAAATCTAAAACAATAAATCAATACATAAATGCATAAAATGCAACACTTGTATGACTGTCCATTTCTCTGAAGTAACTGAAGTGAGCATGCCATACAACAGTTGACTGATGCCGTTTGTCAAAACACATTGAAACATCTTGAATCTGCAGAGGCTTCGTCAGAGGTTATAGGTTTGCAGGCCAGCTCTCCCAAACTCCCTTAGAAGTTTAGTGTTTAAGATGTGCTTTGCTTATATATATATATATATATATATATATATTTTTTTTTTTTTTTTTTTTCTCATATCAGCCCTACAAGTGTATTGCCATCTGCAAACCTGATGTGATTGTTCTTTTGTTTGGTGACGTAGCTCTAGGTAAGAAAGCTGTGCTGTCGTGGGATGAGTACACAGCCCTTCAACACACCAGTGTTGATTATGATGAAAAGTTTTGCTAAACAAGTTCCTCCCAAATTTTTGTGTAGAAATCCATTAATGTGTGATCACTCTTATCACCAGCATATAATCACTTTGTTGCTCTAGAGAGCAGAATGGGACCCTAAACACTGGTCTGGTAGGTTGAGGTTGGAGGTGATGGACATGGTTATTTCAGAATCAGCAACCAGGAAGAAGACCTGAAGGCCTCTGAGCATTGCAAGAAAAGGCCAATGACAACTGGCGAGTGGAATTTGCATGCCAAGCCATCCCCCATACATGCCCATTCGAATTCTAAGGCTGAGTTGATGGCAATGCTCCTCCAGGCGGCCAAAAGCATCAGGGTGAATTCTCCAACTTCGCTCGAGTGCTCGAGGCTTGATGATTGGTATCTGATCGTGTGATTGAACACCTGATCGCGTTTGAGTTTTTCCCTCCTTGCTACCCTCAATGGTGGGGTGACCAGGGGGTACGTTGACATCCCCTAGGTGGAGCGTGCAGTTGCAAGTGCACTTGTGCCTGCAAAATGCCGCCACCTGGATGAACCATCTGCGCCTTCCGTCCAATTGCTGTAAGCTGTTGTCAACTCTGGCTGCCCAGGCTTACAGCGCTGTGGGCCAGGCATCATACAGGTACATCAGGCCAAAAAGCTGCACGAAGGTAGTTCTGACTTTGGGTTGATGCAGGAACTGTGTACAGTGACTAATTTTGCTCTACAAGTGACTAAGGTCATGGCGCTGTCCCTCAGTCAGGTGATGCCCGCCATGGTGGTCTAGGAACGCCATATCTGGCTGAACCTGGCTGAGATGCATGACGCCAACAAAGTCAGATTTTTTGACGCCCCTGGCTCCCAGGCTGGCCCTTTCGGTGACACTGTCGAGGACTTTGCCCAGCAGTTCTCGGCAGTCTAGAAGCAAACAGAGACCATTAAACAGATCTTGCCCCAGCAGAACATTCTGAACACCAAGACGGCGAGGGCCAGGTCTTCATCTGCTCATCGCACCTGATCCGCTCCCTCAAGAAACATCAAAGGAGGTAACCCCTCAACAGTGGTCCTCAGACGAGCGACCCAGAGATGACAGGATTCGTTCTTTGGGAAACACTCCACTGCTGATGCCAGTTCTGCCACTGACCTCCACTTCCTCAGTAAAAGAGCAATTTCCTTCATCTCTCCGTCTGTCATGTTGAATTCTGTTTGTGAGTGATGCACTGCTTCCTCACAGTCAGGCTCAGCGTGTGATTTCGACACTCAGCAGTTTGGAGCTTCGCTTCCTCGCACCCCTCTGGTTACGTCACCACGGGATCGGAAGGATCAGTTAAGTGCTGCTCCCAGCAGCTCGTATGTTCTTTGGAATGCTGTACCTCCTGGGTTCAGCCACTTTTCTCCCTGCAGTTTCTCCACCGTGGGTATGTCAGTAACTGCTCTGTTGATACCACTTGTACAGAGGTTGGGAGCTTGGTTAGCACTGCCCAGCCCATCTAGTTGGCTTCAGACTCCACTACACGATTCAGGCACTCTCCCAGGTTCAGGAGTGCCCTCTTTACATCTGTTCATTCGGAGAAAGATGCCTCTGTCCTGCATGCAGAGATTGCGGTCATCTTGGCGAAGGAAGCAATAAGTGATGACGTATTGTCAACTATGGTGACACATAGTCGAAATTGGTCCTCTGCATTTAACCCATCACGAGTGCACACACACAGCAGTGAGAAGTGAACACATGCACGCACGCGCACACACACTGTGAACACACACCCGGAGCAGTGGGCAGCCATTGCTCCAGCACCCGGGGAGCAATTGAGGGTTCGGTGCCTTGCTCAAGGGCACTTCAGTCATGGTATTGAAGGTGGAAAGGGCACTGTTTATTCACAATCCCCACCTTCCATTCCTGCTGGTGCAGGAATCAAACAAGCGACATTTGGGTTACAAGCCCGACTCTCTAACCATTAGGCCATGACTGCCCCCAATAGAGCCTATCTAGAGACACCTATTTACTCTTACCCAGGAAGAGCAGTGGGTTTCAGCCTCTCCTGGATCTGAGTCTGGAATTGGTCCCTCCACAGGCTTATGTTCAAGATGTTGGCGTAGAAGTGAATTTTTTTCTTGCATCTGACACCAGGATTGGTTTGCAGCTATCGACCTGAAGGACACATACTTTCATGTCTCGATTCTGCCTTGACACAGTCCATTTCAACGGTGTGCTTTTGAGAGTCGAGCGTATCAGTGCAAAGTCCTTCCCTTCGGGCTGTCCCTGTCTCACCGCGTTTTTTTGCGAAACTTGCAGAGGGTGTCCCCACTTTGGAAGAAGGGCATCCGGATCCTCAACTATCTTGACGACTATATATTATATATTATATTAGCTCACTTGCAAGATCTGTTGTGCAAGCACAGGGATCTAATGCTTCAACATCTCAGCCATCTGGGGCTTCAGGTTAACTGGGAAAAGAGCTGGAGAGCAATGGAGACCAACAGGTGGGAGCAGGTTCTGTTGGTTGCATTATTTTGGCCCACCCGGACCTGGTTTGCCAGTCTCATGCTTCTTATGACAACCCCTCTCTGGAGAATTCCCCTGAGGAGGGACCTTCTCTCTCAGAGGATGGGGCACAATTTGGCACCCGCACCCCAATCTATAGAACCTGCATGTTTGGCTTCTGGATGGGACGTGGTAGTCCTCTCTGGCCTTATAGATACTATCACTCAAGCTAGAGCCCCCTCTACGAGGCAGGCCTATGCTTTGAAGTGGGGTCTATTCGCTGTCGAGTAGTGTTCCTTTCGCCGGGAGGATCCCCAGGGATGCTTGGTTAGTCTGGTGCTTTCCTTCCTGCAGGAAAAATTAGAGCGGAGGCTGTCCCCCATTCACTTTAAAAGTGTAAATGGCTGCCATAGTGGCACATTATGATGCAGTGGATGGTACACTCCTGGGAAACCTGATCGTCAGGTCCTGGCAGGACTGCGGAAAGCCCCTTTTAAGCTGCTGGACTCAGTAGAGCTGAAATACCTGATTCTTAAAACTTTGTTCCTGGTCGCACTCATATCAAGAGGGGGTGGGGGACCTGCAGGCATTCTCGGTGTACAAATCATGCCTTGAGTTTAGTCCAGCTGATTACAGTCAGGTAGACTCTGTGTTCTGCTTGCAGTGCCATTCCTCCAGTGAGGATATGTGCGCTTGTTATCAAGTAAGTTCCCTGCTGGTGAACTCTAGCTTCCACTGGTGCCCTACAGCTTCAGATTTGGCGGAGAAGTCTTGTTGCTGTATCCGGTTTTGGGTTTAACATCTGTCTTCTTGATCTCGGATATCTTTTGCTTCCATGGTATGGTTTGTTACCACCGTGTCTTCCCTAGACAGCTTATTCTGTCATGTCACCTTTGTGCTAAACTTACCACAAAGACTCTCTCTCACCCCCCACCCCTGAACGTGACTGACTGAAAGGGACTGCCTAATGCCTTACGTAAGCCTTGTTCCCAGAAGAAGGGAACGAAGATGTTGAGTCCCTCATACTACATCCTTAAACTGCGCTGAATGCTGGGATGCTTCTCAGCTCCTCAGCATATACCTGAATGAGTTTGTGCACGCCGCCATCTTATACTCCCGCATGTACGGGGAGTGGCTTGGCATGCAAAGCCCACTTGCCAATTGTCATTGGCCTTTTCTAGCAGTGCTCAGAGGTAATTGGGGCTCCGAAGTGAGACCCCTAATGTCAGTGTCGGCATAACGTCTCGTTAATTAATTAATTAATTAATGCATTAGTTAACATGAACTAACAATGAACAACGCATCTGTTCAGCATTACTTAATGTTAACTAATACATTTACTAATACGTTAATGTTAATGCATTAGTTATCATCATGATCTAACATTGAACATGTCACGTGTTGGTGATATTAAACACACAAAGACGATGGAAATCAGAAAACAGTTTTTTAATTTGATAAATCTAGGAGACAAGGCAAGGAAACTAGCTAAACAGATGAGAATGGACCAAGACTAAGGGAGAACTTAAAAACCTGAACCAACGGAGTGAGGAGGTGAAGCTGGAGGAGTTGAGCCCCGAGGCGGCAGATGATCGACAACTGACCAAGGCGGTGCCGGAGGGACGAGGCAGCCCGGTGAAGTCAAGCTCCTCCTTCCCTTCAGCTCCACCTTGGTCCTCCGTCACTCCAGCTCCACTGCGGCCTTCCAGATCCCCGCCTGGACCATGGTCACCTGAGCCATCTGCTCTGCCTTGGCCCTCCGGATCCTCTGCATCACCCTGGCTCTTCGGCTTTCCATCTCTGCCCTGGGCTTCTCTACCACCTGCTCCGCTGCCATCAGTCAGCCCCCTGGAGTTGTCAGGCCTTCCTCCACCATGACTCCTCCCTTTGTCGGCTCCACCATGGGTCGCCTTCACGGCTGCAGCCTGGGTCCCGCCTGGATCCTCCTGATCCTGCTCCCTCCTGTCTTCTCCCTCCATCTTCGCCACCCTGGTTCTGTTCTGCCTTCTCTTTTATTTTGTTTTCATTCATTTATTTTGTTCCCTTGACCTAGTTTCTGTTTCCCCTTGATTACCTGAGTTAGTTCACCTGCGTCTTGTCAATTATCCTCATTTGCCTGTGTATTTAAGCTCCTGTCTGTACAGTTTTAGTTTGTTGGGTCTTGTCTATTGTTGCTTGTGTTTTTACCTTCCTCTGTGTGGATTACTCATCTGTGGTTTTATTAAAGAATGTTAAGCATCATCTTCGTTTGTCTTTATCAACACCATATCGTGACAGCAGGCAGTGGCATAGCACGTATCCGTGAATGAAGTAAACTTTAACAGTGCTCAGGGAGTAGGGAGCAAAGAACAGTGTAAGGACTATGTCAATCAGAGCACAGTTCATGCATGGAGCTCTCTTCTAATGAGCTGATGATCTGAGGTCTGTTAAACAAGAAAGACACGCAAAATATGCAGAGCTGGGTTCGCAAGGACTGGAATTGAGAACCACTAATGTATTTAATCAACACATATCATCATATCACCCTAATTTCTTAATGTTAAAGCATCAAGGCAGTGTTTCTCGACCCTGGTCCTGGGCGTCCCTCAACACTGCAGATTTTGTACGTCTCCTTTATCTGACATACTCATTTCAGCTCCTGGAGTTTCTTGTAATGAGCTCATGAGTTGAATCAGGTGTGTTTGATTAGGGAGACACACAAAATGTGCCGTGTTGGGTAGCACCCTGGACCAGGGTTGAGAAACACCGCAATATAAATAACAGTATGACCCATTGAGCTGTTCTTTCACCATTGTGTCATTGTGTCATGACAGCAGATATGGCAGTGCGTAACAGTAAGCGCTCTCCATTCTAATGTTTTTAACTGTATAAAATACATTTTATCATCTATCTCCACTACAACCCAGTCTCTACTGTAGTGTCAGTGTCCTAAAGTCCCAGAATGCATTGCCTTGTTGACGTCACGTTCCCATTCTTTATAATGTGTGGAGTGTCGCAGGAATAGGACGGAGGACCTAAAAAATGTCTGATAGAGTGGACTTTCTGGCTTGGAAAGTGGCACAGAAATGGTCTTCTTGAAAGACTTTTCAAGGACATTCATTGAAAATAGCACCTTTAAAGGTGATTACCAACTATTTGTGCTATATCATGCTTGCTCAGTTACAGATCCTCCTTGTTTAGGAGGAGTACACTATTTTGCTTAAGATTAACCTTAATTTATACCACTGCTATGTAATAATGTAATATGTAGTAAACTTCCTGAAAATGTAACTGAGGTGTGAATAGCTTTCACTTATTTAAGGTCCAGTAAAATCAATAATGACTGCTTTGTAACAAACTCACAAATGTTAGTAACACATCATTTTCAGGTTCAGACATTCCCTTAGTAAAAACTTTGTTAACGGTAAGTCATGTTAATAAACAGTCTACAAATGTTAGTAAAACGTTAGTTAATGTTGGACTAGTGTACACTACAAAAAGCTTCACAAATTTCCTTAATAAATACTTTGTTAGATGTAAGTCATGCTAATAAACAGTCTAGCAATATGAGTAACATAACTGTTGATGTTCAGATGGTTTCCCTTTGGAATTTACCAGTAGCCCAAATCAGTGGCCAGATGGCGAGTTAATATTGTTTATCCTTTGTGTGTGTTAGCTGTTACATAATAAACTTTGTGTATATATGCAGTATGAATTAGCATTACAATAAATAAAGCTATTTACAGGCATAGTTCATTATTTCATGCTAACTAATGCATTAACTAGCTGTAACTAACTAAGCTGTGAATGTAAAGAGATGCATTAGTAAATGTGTAAGCTGACATTAACAAAAATAATCCTAAACAGTGGTGTTGTTCATTGTTAGTTTATGGTAACTAATGCATTAACTAATGCATTAATATATACATAAGTTAACATGATGCTGAACAGATGCATTGTTAATTTTTAGTTCATGTTAACTAATGCAGTTACTAACGCTAACTAATACAACCATATTGTAAAGTGTTTCCAATAATAATAATAATAATAATAATAATAATAATAAAATAACAATGAAATGTTGTTAAAATCAAAATACTCAAATATAAATCAAAAGAAACATGCTGTGTTCAGAGTATCACAACAAGTGTTTGTACTGATGCATGAGATACGATTATTATACTTTACATCTTTATTTATGTTTAATATTTACATGTATCATTGCACTACTCTCAAAGTATGGGTGAATGGAATGGAATTTGGAATTTTACACAGTGAATCTAAAATATATTATAGTTGCAATTATATTATAGTTCTTAATGATGAATAATACTCTAATTCTAAAGATAAACTGGAAATGCACTTTTTGTAACTGAAGCCAACAGGATGAAACTGTGTAAAAATGACAGTAGTTATAACTTTTATACTGTTTGTTTATTTAAATAACAATAATTAAATCTAAGAGTCAGCATGAACGGCAACATTATTTAAAGCTTAGAGTCGGCATGAATGGCAATGAATGGGTCCTCTTCCTGGTTGCTGATTCTGATGCTAGCACGTCCATCTCCTCCAACCACCACCTGTTTGCCAGTACACCTGCCACTTTCCTTCTGACCAGAGATCACATCACAGTAGGTGCCTGCTGGCAGGCCGGTGGTGAGGGTCTCGTTCAGCTCCCTAAAGCACAAGTGAATGTTATAATTTATATACTGTTGATAACAGTGGCTGTAGCTACATACACAGCACCTACTAGTATAGCTTGTTCCAAAAACAGCATATATCTTAATAGAAATACAAACATTTTTTCTCATATTGTACCTTTTTTAAAGAAACAGTTCTTACCAGTCATCGTTGTTAATGACAAGGAACCCTTTGCTGCCACGGCTGAAAGCGATCTGGTTGCTTGCATTGTCCCACCAGTTAGAGAATGCCTGTCCATTTACAACATTACGGAAGGCCACCATGTTTCTGTGGAGTAAAGTTTGTTTTTATTGTATGTCTCTATAATGGTTAGAAATTCTCATGTACATTAATGCACAAAAGCTTGGGGTCAAATTTTTTATTTGATTGAAAATACAGTAAAAACAGTAATATTGTGAAATATTCACAAATGAATCTAAAATGAATGTTCACTATTATATATATGTGATTACGAAGCTTAATTTTAAATATTTGTATTTTAAATTGAAAAGATTTGTATTTTTAAATAGAAGTCTTATGAAACATCAATATCTTAGCTTTCACTTTTAATAAATTTAATGCATCTTGGCTGAATGCTGAATAAAATTACCCCAAAATGGATGCTTACAAGTGCAAGGCATTTTTGCAATGAAACTGTAGGATAGAACTCACTTGATCTGACGCCATCTGTGCTCACAAACCCAGCCATCTCCACAGGTAGAGTCAGGGTTGATGGGAACAGGTTTGGTGGATCCATCACTGTTGCTGGGGGGTCCCTGCCAGTCATTTTGGTCCTGAGTAATAAAAAAGTGAGCGGTTATTAAGAAAAAAACTTTAAACCTAAATAATATTTGTTTTCTCACTTGACTAAGCTTGATCATCTACCTGTCCATTCACAATGTTGCGGTCCCACCTGTAGCTGGACATTACTCTGGTAAATCCATATGGGTGGGCCAACATAAAGGCTACAGCCATTTTGTAAAGCCTACAAAGAGAATGATAAATAAAGATGAAAGGAACTGTTATGTTTTCAATTGCCAAGCAAATGCAGTTTTATAATTAAAAATAAGATGAATTTGCACCTGGAATCCCAGAAAGTCACAATAGATGCACCTCCGGCACCATGTCCTCTCTGGTTATCGTGGTTGTCAACAAACACCAAAGCTTTATCAGAAGGCATGAAGCCCCAACCTTCACCCCAATTCCTGAAACAAAAAGCAGTTTATCTGTCAGTTTTAGGTTGCAAGAAACAATACATACAACCAGGTGACAAATACCCTTGGAAAATGTTTAAATGAACAAAAAGGTTCACATATTTATGCAGTATTATATTTAATATCAATTGTTCTTGTTCTGTTTTATTGTTCAGAACTTAACATGGAGTAACAACTTCTACTTCACTTTACTTATTTTTGTTACACTATTGTAAATATTTCCAATTATTGTACAACTGTTGTGTGTCTCTGGGCAACAGCAGTGGTGCATCATTCCTGCATAAGTTAGTGGACTGAATGAATCGAGTAGGGTAAATTATTTAATTTCTTACTCATGAAAACTGTCCCTCATATCTATCCTGAATGAATCAGAGTTTTGAATGAACTGGCTGAGAGAATGATTTAATTGGTCAATTTTTAAAACAGTCACTTGTTTAGTTCCTGAATGAATCAGAGTTTTGAATGAACTGGCTGAGAGAATGATTTAATTGGTCATTTTTTAAAACTGTCACTTGTTTAGTTCCTGAATGAATCAGTGTTTTGAAAGAATAGGCTGCGTGAATGATTCAGTTGTTTACGCATAAAATCAGTCAGTCATTTCATCTCTGACCGAATCAGTCATTCAAAGGAATCAACTGAATGAATGATTCAGTTGTTCACATTTTAAATCAGTCACTTGTTTCATTTCTGAACAAATCAGTGTTTCAAATGAATCGAGTGAATTATTCATAAAAACAGTCACTTGTTTCATTCCAAGATGAGTGATTTGAACAATTGGGGTGAGTGAATAATCCAATTCCTTAATGATTAAACTGTCACTTGTTTCTGAACAAATTTGTGTTTTGAAACAGATCACCTAAATGAATGATTCAATTTCTCTCTCATAAAAAGAGTCACTTGTTTATTCTTGAATGAGTACCTATTTTGAATACACATTTGCTTGACACCACCTAACAGTGGCATAGCATTGTAACTACTAAAACATAGTTTAACAGTTTGTCTGGAACGTGCAAACACAGACAAGTGAGGCAATACAAACAGTGAAAAATCCCAGTGCTGTTGAACTGTACATCAGCAGTCTTGGAAGACTGTTTGACCAGTCAAATTCAATGATCTAATAACTGGTGTATAATTAATAGTAATGCAAATCCAAAACTTTACTTACTTGACATAGGAAAGTTTTTCTCCATTCCATTTGCGGATGACATTGCCCAGCTTGGCACCATACTTGAACTCAGTCACTCTTCCAATTCCAGTGTATTCACCTGATGTAATGGGCTCCCCGCCGAGATCAATAACCTAAAAACATACCTAATTAGTCACTAATACATACTTTGCCACCTTTATATATTTCTTCTGGGAATGACTGGAAATACCTCTTGGAAGATAAAAGGTCTGGCACCAGATGGGAACCACTGTGTATTCAGGTTATGGAGACGGCTGTAGACAGCAGAAAGATCACCGGGCCACATGTGCTTGCAGGCGTCCACTCTGAATCCAGCCACTCCCATGTCAATCAGCTTGTTCATGTAGTCGGCCACCTTACCACGCACATAGTCCTTCTCCAAAGCCAAGTCCAGAAGACCAACCAGACGACAGTTTCTCACCTGCCATCATTACAGTGCTCAGATTTGTAATACGAAAACAACAAGAGGCAACACTGCACAATAAATCAATGGCTGAAATAAACACTTTGACATGATATCATCTCATACTTGATAGATATCCCCATAGTTCTCAATGTTTCCACTGCCTGTGCTGCATTTGCCATCATTGAAGTCCAAGTTGGAGTAAGGAACTGTGGGGAAGTCCTTGCTGTTGGCATCGAAATATGAACCACAGCTTGAGTGGGTACCGGATCCACCACCTGCTCCACACATGTGGTTGATGACTGCATCAACATAGATGTTCACCTACAAAACAAACGGAAGTCTATGAATTTTACACAGGAAACAGAAAGCAATTTGCTAGTTATACTCTGTTTGTCATTTATATTTACCCCAACATTGTTGCACCTAGTGATCATGTCTCTCAGCTCATTTTCATTTCCTGATCTGGAACACAGATTGTAACCAATTGGCTGATATCTCTGCCACCAAGGGTGCCAGGGGTTTGTGACAATGATGCTTTCACTTGGAGGAGAGATCTGAAATGGAAAATCAATAGTTTGTTATTACTATTAAACATTTTGTTCTCATAAAGCACAAGCAATTATTAACTGCAAATGAACTCCTTGCAGACTTAACTATAATAATGTGTTTATAAATACCTGAACTCCACCGAAGCCATTTGGTCCAAGGTAGCGCTCACACTCTGCTGCAATATCAGCCCAGCGCCACTCAAACAGGTGGACGATGGCAGTCCTTCCATATTTGGTGTTTGCGTCAAACTGAGCAAAGCTCAATCCGAATAGCGCAGCCAAGATCAAAAGCTTCATCCTTCCCGTGTTCAGAGAAAAACCTACAACAAAACCGAGGCTCATGTTTCATTTTATATACAAAATGACATTTTTCCTGTGACCAATTAGAAACCTCAGGGGTTTGGGAAAGCCACTTTGAACAGGTGAAAAACACTGGCCATTTCCCATGGCACAAACTAAAAATACAGTCCTCTCTAAATACACTGTGTTATACAACAGTGTTATAAAACAGTTAGGTAACAAATTAAAAGAAACTTAATTTAAACTTAAAAAAAAATACTTTTCCCCTCCACAAACTCATTGAAATCACAGAGAAGAGACTATAAGCTGTAAGTTCTTTCATAACAAAACTCTAATGTTTACACTTGCTTTTACTGTAAAGCTGCTTTGAATCACCTTGTATTGTATAAGGTGTTATATAAATAATATTGACTGAACTTAATGACCAAAAGAAAAAAAAAAAAAAAAACAGAACAGGTCAAAAACACAGTTGAAATGTATATTACATAATTAGGAAGTTTTTGCAACAATCACTAATATTATGTGAGAAAAGAAATGATAACCAAACCTAACCAAAAAAAAAAAAAAAAAACTTACTTGGCTACATTAATACTCATTTTATCTGGATATGTGACTGGATATATTAAATGAATCCTTATGTTACGGATCTGGTCGGTGAGCTGCGGACCGCTCACCACCAGATGTCACTCTCACCTTCCTTACACACATTGACTGTTGCACAACACCCCAGACTCCACTCCCCATCAGCCATTGCACTTCACCCCCGTCCAATCACAGACTGTATAAAAGCCCCGGTCTTCCAGTCACTCACCGCCGAGTATTGATTAGTTTCTACTGTCATACAAAGCGTTTCTCCTAGGTTCCCTGTGTCTAGTTTTTCTTGTTTTGCCTCGTTGTTTTCGTTTAGTCTGTCTAGCTGCCTGCCTATTGGATCTATCGCCTGTCTGACCATTCTTTTACCTAGCCCTTCTCGGATTACGTTCGCCGCTGTATTGACCCTCGCTCGTTTAAGGATTACTCTTCGTCTTGCTGTCTATGTACCCGTCTGCTGTTGTTCGACCCTGCCTGCCTTTGACCATGTCTATGTCTCGTCCATATAATAAAAGTTTGCACATGGATCCGCTTGTCTCCCGCCCCTCTGTTACAGAATACTCGGCCACTACAGGATCCAGCAACTTCTCATCCGGACGCTACGCAGGTATGGACACTACAGAACTGTTGTTAGCCCTCGAGCAGGGCACACGTTCGCTCGAGGGCTACATACAAGAATTTCTTGACATCGCACAGTACTCAGATTTGCCGGATTGCGTGCTGATAGACTTTTTCCTAGAGGGCATGAATCAGCCGCTAAAATCACGGCTCAGACGCGAGGGTCTGCGCTCTTCACTTTGTTTGTTTATGGACTTTGCTCTTTTGTGTGTGGGCTCACCGCTTACTGTGGGTGTCGCGGAGGAGGAACGCGACAACGCGGTAATGGCGGCCGCGCACTCCACTCAGAAAATGGCGGCCGCGCCGGAGCGCGACGCCACGGACACGTTTGCCGCCTGGCTCGTTCGTGAAATGGCGGCCACGCTGGAGCGTGCTCAAACTATGGCGGCCGCGTCGGAACGCATGCCCAAAATGGCGGAGACGGAGGAGTCCATTCACAAAATGGCGGCGTTGACAGGGCTCCATCACATCACAGCTGCCATACCAGAGCCAAGTCACGCTGCATCTGTGTTTCCTAAGTCAAGTCAAGTTTCTAAGTCCGGTCAAGTTGCAGCTGCGTTTACTGAGTCAAGTCAAGTCTCCAAGTCAAGTCAAGCTGCAGCCGTGTCTCCCAAGTCCAGTCAAGCTTCCAAGTCCAGTCAGGCTTCCAAGTCCAGTCAAGCTAAAGCCATCATTCCTGAGCCCGAGTCTGCACGTAAGATGGCTGCCGCCACGCCCGAGTCTGCACTGCACAAGATGGCCGCCACGCCAGAGCCACGGCACAAGATGGCCGCCACGCCAGAGGCTGTCGCAAAGATGGCCGCCACGCCAGAGGCTGTCGCCAAGATGGCCGCCAACGCCACGTCAGCCCAGCCAGCGCCTGCTAACGCCACGTCAGCCCAGCCAGCGCCCGCTCACACCACGTCAGCCAAGCCACAGCCTGTTAAAGTCATGTCAGCTTCTCCCGAACCTGCACCAGTTGCTGTTCCAGCAAAGGCAAGTCACATCACAGCCGTTCCAGCCAGGCCAAGTCAAGTCGCTGCTGTTGCACTAAAACCAAGTCAAGTCACAGCCGTGGGACCTGAGTCAAGCCAAGATACAGCCAAGTCAAGTCACGTTCCAGCTGTTCCTACCAAGTCAAGTCAAGTCACAGCCAAACCAAATCGGGTCACTACTGAGCTTCACGAACCAAGTCAAACCATAGCTGATCTTCATGAGTCAAGTTACGTCTCGTCAGACCGCCCAGAGTCCAGTTACGTCTCGTCTGACCGCCCAGAGTCAAGTTACGTCTCGTCTGTCAGTCCAGAGCCAAGTCACATCTCGTCTGACCTTCCAGAACCTCGCCAGGTCAAGTCCACCATCCCAAGGTCACGGCCCGTTATGATGGCCAGTTTGCTGGACCCACCACTGGTGTCGGTACGGTCAGCCAACCTGCCAGTAGTGTTGACATACTCTGGACCCACCTGTAAGGAGATCCTATCTCCCGCTGCTGCTCTTCCATTAATGGCAGTTGCCGTTTGGTGCGTGTGGGCTGCACACTGCGCTCCTGAGGTCACGCCTGCTCCCAAGTCAGCTCCTGAGGTCACGCCTGCTCCCAAGTCAGCTCCTGAGGTCACGCCTGCTCCCAAGTCAGCTCCTGAGGTCACACCTGCTCCCAGGTCAGCTCCTGAGGTCACGCCTGTTCACAAGTCAGCCTCTGAGCTCCTGTCTGATCACAAGCCTGCGCCAGAACTCCTGTCTGATCACAAGCCTGCGCCAGAGCTCCCGTCTGATCACAAGCCTGCGCCAGAGCTCCCGTCTGATCACAAGCCTGCTCCAGAGCTCTCACCTGGTCTCAAGTCTGCCTCAGAGGCCCCATCTGGTCTCAAGCCTGCTGCAGAGCTCTCGTCTGGTCTCCAGCCTGCTCCAGAGCTCCCCTCTGATCACAAGCCTGCTGCAGAGGTCCCGTCTGGTCTCAAGTCTGCTCCAGAGGCCTTACCAGTCGGAGAAGCCGCGCCAATGCCTCCTGAGGTGTCAGCTTCGGCTGTAGATCCTCCTAGGGAGGCGGCGTTCTGCCTCAAACTCTCTGCTTCTCCTCTCATTCTGTCTGCCTCCTCTGTCACTGTTCTCCCCAGGTCCCAGTCCATGACGCAGCCTCCTGTTCTGCCCCGGAGGGCTGCGGCACCTCCTGTTCCGCCCCGGAGGGCTGCGGTACCGCCTGCTCCACCTTCTGTTCCGCCCCGGAGGGCTGCTCCACCTCCTGCTCTGCCTCCTGTTCCGCCCCGGAGGGCTGCGGTACCGCCTGCTCCACCTTCTGTTCCGCCCCGGAGGGCTGCTCCACCTCCTGCTCTGCCTCCTGTTCCGCCCCGGAGGGCTGCTGCACCTTCTTCCCCTATTCTGTCTGCCTCCTCTGTCCCTGCTCTCCCAAGGTCCCCGACCGTGACGCGGATTCCTGCTCCGCCTTCTGCTCCGCCCCGGAGGGCCGCTCCGCCTACTGCGGCGCCTCCTGCTCCGCCCTGGAGGGCTCTAGCGTCGCCTGCTCAGCCTCCGGCTCCGCCTTGGAAGGCTCTAGCGTCGCCTCCTCCGGCTCCGCCCTGGAGGGCTCTAGCGTCACCTACTCTGCCTCTGGCTCCGCCCTGGAGGGCTCCTGGGTCTCCCGCTCTGCCTCCAGCTCCGCCCTGGAGGGCTCCTGCTCCGCCTCCGGCTCCGCCCTGGAGGGCTCCTGCACCTCCTCCTCCGGCACCGCCCTGGAGGGCTCCTGTGCCTCCTGCTCCGCCCTCCAGCTCCACCCTGGTGGGCCCCTGCTCTGCCGGTCCTGCCTCAGTCACCTGGTCCTCCGCACGGACCTGGCCCTCCAGCCCTTGCCCTGTCTCGCCCCCGCCCCACCGCTCCCCTGGACTGTGGTTCGTTTGTAGCGTCTGGAAGCCGCTCTTTGGGGGGGGGCTATGTTACGGATCTGGTCGGTGAGCTGCGGACCGCTCACCACCAGATGTCACTCTCACCTTCCTTACACACATTGACTGTTGCACAACACCCCAGACTCCACTCCCCATCAGCCATTGCACTTCACCCCCGTCCAATCACAGACTGTATAAAAGCCCCGGTCTTCCAGTCACTCACCGCCGAGTATTGATTAGTTTCTACTGTCATACAAAGCGTTTCTCCTAGGTTCCCTGTGTCTAGTTTTTCTTGTTTTGCCTCGTTGTTTTCGTTTAGTCTGTCTAGCTGCCTGCCTATTGGATCTATCGCCTGTCTGACCATTCTTTTACCTAGCCCTTCTCGGATTACGTTCGCCGCTGTATTGACCCTCGCTCGTTTAAGGATTACTCTTCGTCTTGCTGTCTATGTACCCGTCTGCTGTTGTTCGACCCTGCCTGCCTTTGACCATGTCTATGTCTCGTCCATATAATAAAAGTTTGCACATGGATCCGCTTGTCTCCCGCCCCTCTGTTACACCTTATTACTTAAAATATAAGTAACATCCTAAAATTAATAGGAACAAGCAAAGCAAAACAATATTGAAATTATACATTATTTTCATTTTACTTTAGTTGATACCTGTATAAATTATAAATATTATGATAATGCACTTCTAATACTAATTTGTACTTTACATATTTACTTACTTGAAATTTTAAATAAATAAATAGAAAAAGGAATATAATAATAATTAGAAAATGCCAAATCAATACGTACATGCATAAAATGCATTAACCCCACTCTAACACTTGTATGGCTGCCCATTTCTCCACACAAGCTCTGCTGTGGTGGGATGAGTACACAGCCCTGCAACCAGTGTAGAGTATGGCAGATGAAAAGTTCTGCTGAACAAGTTCCTCCGAAACTTTTGTTTGGATATCCATTAGTGTGTGATCACTGTTATCACCAACATATAATCACTTTGTGCTCTAGGGAGCTGAATAGTTCGGTTAGTGTGATGCTTTCCTTCCTGCAGGAAAAGTTTAAAGTCCTGCTTTAAAAGTGTATGTGGCTGCCATAGCGGCACATCACGATGCAGTGGATGGTACATCTCTGGGAAAGCATCACCTGATCGTCAGGTTCCTGAGAGGAGTAAGGAGACTAAATCGTCCCAGGTCGCACCTCATCCTCTTGGGATCTCTCTGTGGTCCTGACAACTCTGTGGAGAGCCCCTTTTGAGCTGCTGGAATCCATAGAGCTGAAATACCAGTCTCTCAAGAGTTCGCTCTTGGTCGCGCTCACTTCTATCAAGAGGGTGAGGGACATGCAGGCATTCTCAGTCAACAAATCGTGCCTTCAGGTTGGACTGGCTGATTCTCATGTAACCTTGTGAACCCGGCCCAGTTTATGTGGCTAAGGTTCCCACTACTCCTTTTCAGGACCAGGTGGTGAACTTGCAAGCACCGCCCTCGGAGGAGGCAGACCCAGCCCTTGCATTGCTGTGTCCCATCCGTGCTTGGCGCATTTATGTGGAGCACACCCAGAGTGTAAGAAAGTCCCAGCAGCTCTTTGTTTGCTTTGGAAGACAGCATAGAGGTTGGCTCATTGGTTGGTGGACGCCATCACCTTGGCGTATCAGATGCAAGGTGAGCCGTGCCCACTTGGAATGAGAGCTCATTTCACTCTAGGTGTTGCTTCTTCCTGGGAGTTGGTGCATGACGCCTCTCTTGCAGACATATGTAGAGCTGCACGTTGGGTGACACCAAACACCTTTGCAAGATTTCATAATCTTTGATGGAGCAAGGGTGGAGCCTGTTTCCTCCCATGTATTGGGTACAGTCAGGTAATTTGTGGGAGTGTGGACTCAGTGTCCTGCCTGCAGCGCCATTTCTCTCGTGAGGATATGTGGGCTTGTTATCCAGTAAGTTCCCCGTTGGTGAACTCTGGCTTCCTCTGGTGCCCTACAGCCTCAGACTTGGCAGAGAAGTCTTGTTGCTCTTTGCGGTATGGTTTGTTGCCACCGTGTGTTCTCTCGACAGCTTATTCTGTCATGTTGTCTTTGTGCTAAAATTACCACCAAAACGCACTTTTATTCCTTGTACCTCCGCTCCTCAATTGTTGCTGAAGCTTATTCCATGAAAAAATAGCAGAACTATCTTTTTGGCTTCCCTGGTAGGCCCACTTACCTGGTTTATAGGGCATTGGGAAGGTTACGGATTGAGATGCATCCGTTCTGACATGCTTGCTTGTTGATCGTTGATCTGTACTACCGACCATTTCTGACATATGTAATTGTTGTGTTAACGTTGTTAATTTACTCTGAAGGCTTTTAAAAATAGGCTTGATCAGATGAATCGTCGCCACGTGAACCAATCGGTGTATGACATCAAAGTATCGCAAGAGTAATTCAAAAGCATTAAGAATTGTCTGCTCTCCAATTGCTCTGGCGGTACTTTGATTTCATATACCGATTGGTTTGCGCAGTGCCAGTGCATCTCCAACAAGCCTAATGGCTCCCTTCAAACTGCAGTCTATAATGGATGCTTTGCCTATTGACGTCATAGGATCCCTTGTTTGAGACCAGCAAAGTTTCGGGGCTGGTTTGGAACCAGGATCTGAGCACCGGCTTAGGGTTTTTTTTTTTTTTTTGAGTGGAAAAGCGTGACCTGGATCCCATTTGCGCTCCAAAGCGACTGAGGACGAAGGCAGAACCGGAGAGAGAATGAGAAGCCTGACAGAGCCAGAGGGACAGAGTGAGTAGGCGAAGCCGGAGGAGTGGAGCCCCGAGGCGGTGAATGGTCGATAGTTGACCAAGGCGGAGCCAGGAGCCAGGCCCCTCCTTCTCTCCAGCTCCACCTTGGTCCTCTTTTGCTCCGGCTCCAAGTTGGCCTTTAAGAGGCCTGTGCCTCTGCTGCCTGAGCCATCTGGCTCCTCCCTCTGTCTGATCTGCCATGGTTCCTCCTGATTCCTTTATGGCTCCTCCCTCTGTCATCGCGGCCCTGGCCTGGTCGCTACCACCTTGCCCTCCTCAAAAACCCTCTCTCTCCATCCTTTTGTCCATTCTGCCTTGGCACGAGGTCACATCTTCAGAGAAGGGGGCGATGTGTCACAATCACATGGACTTTTAGTTTGTTTCCATGCCTCATGTGTTCCCTTGACCTAGTTTCTGTCTCCCCTTGATTACCTGAGTTAGTTCACCTGTCCCTGGTGAAAAAACCAGCATATGCTGGTAGGTATGTTTTGATGCTGGAATGCTGGTCCTTAGCTGGTTTAAGCTGGTCCTTTGCTGGTTTTTGCTGGTCATGTTGCTGGTCAAGGACCAGCATGAACCAGCAAAGGAACAGCATAAACCAGCTAAGGACCAGCATAAACCAGCAAAGGACCAGCTTAAACCAGCATCAAAACCTACCTAACCAGCATCCCAGCATCAAAACATACCTACCAGCATATGCTGTTTTTTTCACCAGGGGTGTCTTGTCAATTATCCTCATTTGCCTGTGTATTTACGTTCCTGTCTGTTTAGTTTTAGTTTGTCAGGTCTCATCTATTGTTGCATGTGTTTCTACCTTCCTCTGTGTGGATTACTCATCTGAGCATTTATCAAAGACTGTTAACCTTCATCTTCGTGTTCGTTTGTTTTCATCGACACCATATCATGACAGCAGGCAGTGATGTAGTGCAAATCTGTGAATGAATATCCCGAAGTGAAGTAACCTTTAATGGTACTCAGGGAGTAGGAAGCAAAGAACAGTGTAAGGACCATGTCAGTCGGAACACAGTTCATGCATGAAGCTCTCTTCTAATAAGCTGAAGATGTGGTGTGATGATTTAAGGTGTGTTAAACAAGAGGGACATGCAAAATATGGTACAAGGACTGGAATTGAGATCCACAGATTTATTCAATCAAAATATATCATTATATCATCATAATTTCTTAATGTTCAAGCATTAACACTAAACACTGCACATTTTGTATGTCTCCCTTATCTGACACACCCATTTCAGCTCCCCTTTTTTTTAAGAAAAAATGCATTAAGGGTTAAATAACAGTACGATTCTCTGAAATGAATTGTATTATGAAAGTGCTACACCAAATAAGATTTGCTGGACTTAAATGGAACAAATACACAATTTCTTACAAAGAACTGCTGAACAATGAATCAAAGAAGCTATGCTTTATGAACACGGAGAGTAATCATAATGACTTATGTTGCACATAACATTTCCAAACATTTTTTTTCAAACATAATTCATGGTGTGAGCACTTACTTATTCAAGTGGATCAGAAATTCTGAATCTGTAATAAATAATTTAAAAAAAAAAGACGAAGCCACATTTTGGTCAAGTTGTTCATTTTCATTGAGCTCTACTTTCACCATTGTGTCATTTTGATATTTCAAGCTAAAAAGCAGAAATTGCGCTTCATGATTACCTCCACTATTTCCCAGTCTCTATTGTACTGTCAGTGTCCTAAAGTCCCAGAATGCATTGGGTTGCTGACATCATGTTCACATTCTTTATATTGTGTGGAGTGCCATGGGAATAGGATGGAGGACCTAAAACAACGTCTGATAGAGTGGACTTACTGGCTTGGAAAGCAGCACAGAAATTGTCCACTTGGAAGAGTTTTCAAGGACATTCATTGAAAATAGCACCTTTAAAATGCAAAGGCGATTAACAGCTATTTGTGCTATATCAGGCTTGCTCACTTACAGATCCTCCTCATTTAGGAGGAGTAAACTATTTTGCTTAAGATTAAACTTAATTTATACCACTGTTATGTAATAATGTAATATTTAAGAAAGTTCATAAAATCAATAATGACGGCTTTGTAATTAACCCACAATTCTTACTAACACATCATGATATCATAATAAACAGTCTACAAATGTTAGTAAAATGTTAGTTAATTTTAGACTAGTGTACACTAGTGTACAATATGAGTAACATATCTGTTGATGTTCAGATAGTTCCCACTTTAGTTTACCAATAGCCCAAATCAGTGCCCAGATAGTGAGTTAGTATTGTTCATCCTTTGTGTGTGTTAGCTGCTACATAATAAACTTTGTGTAGATATGCAGTATGAGTTAGCATAACAAAAAATAAAGCTATTTACAGGCATAGTTCATTGTTATTTCATGCTAACTAATGCATTAAACAGCATTAGCTGTTAATGTAAAGAGATGCATTAATTAATGTGTAAGTTAACATGAACAAAGATTAAGTAATGCTGAACAGATGCGTTGTTAATTTTTACTTAATGTTAACTAATGCATTAACTAACGCAACTAATACAACCTTATAGTAAAGCGTTACCAATAATAATAATAATAATAATAATAATAATAATAACAATAAAATCTAAATACTAAAATATAAATGAAAAGAAGTACGCTGTGTTCAGAATATCACTGATGCATGAGATACAATTACTACAATTACTTTACATCTTTTCACATCTTTATTCTTGTTTAATGCTTATATGTATCATTGTACTGTTTTCAATGTATGTAGGGTAAATGTAATTTGGAATTTTACACAATGAATCTAGAATATTTTATAGATGCAATTATATTATAGTTCTTAATGATGAATAATACTCTAATTCTAAAGATAAACTGGAAATGCACTTTTTGCAACTGAAGCCAACAGGATGAAACCGTGTAAAAAATGACAGTAGTTATAACTTCTATACTGTTTGTTTATTTAAAAAACAATAATAAAATCTTAGAGTCGCCGTGAATGCCAACATTAATTAAAGCTTAGACTCGGCATGAATGGCAATGAATGGATCCTCCTCCTGGTTGCTGATTCTGATGCTAGCACGTCCATCTCCTCCAACCACCACCTGTTTGCCAGTACACCTGCCACTTTCCTTCTGACCAGAGATCACATCACAGTAGGTGCCTGCTGGCAGGCCGGTGGTGAGGGTCTCGTTCAGCTCCCTAAAGCACAAGTGAATGTTATAAATTATATACTGTTGATAACAGTGGCTGTAGCTACATACACAGCACCTACTAGTATAGCTTGTTCCAAAAACAGCATATATCTTGATAGAAATACAAACATTTTTTCTTATATTGTACCTTTTTTAAAGAAACAGTTCTTACCAGTCATCGTTGTTAATGACAAGGAACCCTTTGCTGCCACGGCTGAAAGAGATCTGGTTGCTTCCATTGTCCCACCAGTTAGAGAATGCCTGTCCATTTACAACATTACGGAAGGCCACCATGTTTCTGTGGAGTAAAGTTTGTTTTTATTGTATGTCTCTATAATGGTTAGAAATTCTCATGTACATTAACATGCAAAAGCTTGGTGTCAAATTTTTCTCACGCATCAAGGCTGCTTTTATTTGATTGAAAATACATTAAAAACAGTAATATTGTGAAATATTCTTACAATGTAAAATGAATGTTTGCTATTTTCATATATTTTCACATTAATATATGTGATAACAAAGCTTAATTTTAAATATTTGAAGAGTTTAGATGCAAAAGCCTCTAAATCCATCTGACGTCTTTCTTTAAAAAAGAAAGGCATTTTTGCTACTAAACTGTAGAATAGAACTCACTTGATCTGACGCCATCTGTGCTCACAAACCCAGCCATCTCCACAGGTAGAGTCGGGGTTGATGGGAACAGGTTTGGTGGATCCATCACTGTTGCTGGGGGGTCCCTGCCAGTCATTTTGGTCCTGAGTTATAAGCAAGTGAGCAGTTATTAAAAACTTTAAACCTGATTAATATTTGTTTTTTCATTTGACTAAGCTTGATCATCTACCTGTCCATTCACAATGTTGCGGTCCCACCTGTAGCTGGACATTACTCTGGTAAATCCATATGGGTGGGCCAACATAAAGGCTACAGCCATTTTGTAAAGCCTAGAAAGAGAATGATGAATAAAGATGAAAGGAAATGTTATGTTTTCATTTACCAAGCTGTTTTGTAAATAAAAATAAGATGAAATTATACCTGGAATCCCAGAAAGTCACAATAGACGCACCTCCGGCACCATGTCCTCTCTGGTTATCGTGGTTGTCAGTAAACACCAGAGCTTTATCAGAAGGCATGAAGCCCCAACCCTCACCCCAGTTCCTGAAACAAAAAGGAGTTTATCTGTCAGTTTTAGGTTGCAAGAAATACAACCAGGGGAGAAAACAGAGCTAATGCCCTTGGAAAAATGTTAAATGAACAATAAGGTTCACATATTTATGCAGTATTACACTTAATATCAAATATTCCTGTTCTGTTTTATTGTTTAGAAGTTACAGTACTAACATGGTGTAGCTATGGAAACAAAAGGTTCCGCCTGGAAACAAAAATGCTGTGGCGCCAAGCCCCCTCATGAAAGAAAAAAGCTGTTGTGTTTACAACTGTGATGACGAGAGCCTATTATGATCAGCTAATTGCTGAAAACAAAACGTGATTGGTTGTTTTACCTGTCAGTCATATGCCCTCTTGGGCGGGCCTTGGCCATTCAAAGCAGCCAAAGCTCCCAGACCTTCTGCTGTAAATCTGAAGGTCTGGTTACTCAAGACTATACTTAAGCTTACGATGTTTTTGGAAAACACAGCCCTAAATGAATCAGTGTTTTGAAAGAATATGCTGAGTGAATGATTCAATTGTTTATTCATAAAACTAGTAACTTGTTTCATCTCTGAATGAATCAGAGTTTCAAATGAATCACCAGTTCAACAGTTTGTCTGGAATGTGCAAACACAGACAAGTGAGACATCAGCAGTCTTCGATGACCAAGTAACCATTGTATAATTAATAGTAATGCAAGTCCCAAACTTTACTTACTTGAGGTAGGAAAGTTTTTCTCCGTTCCATTTGCGGATGACATTGCCCAGCTTGGCACCATATTTGAACTCAGTCACTCTTCCAATTCCAGTGTATTCACCTGATGTAATGGGCTCCCCACCGAGATCAATAACCTAAATACATACCTAATATATCACTAATACATAATTTGCCACCCATACAATATGTTTCTTTTGGAAAAGACTAGAAATACCTCTTGGAAGATAAAAGGTCTGGCACCAGATGGGAACCACTGTGTATTCAGGTTATGGAGACGGCTGTAGACAGCAGAAAGATCACCGGGCCACATGTGCTTGCAGGCGTCCACTCTGAATCCAGCCACTCCCATGTCGATCAGCTTGTTCATGTAGTCGGCCACCTTACCACGCACATAGTCCTTCTCCAAAGCCAAGTCCAGAAGACCAACCAGACGACAGTTTCTCACCTGCCATCATTACAGTGCTCAGATTTGTAATACGAAAACAACAAGAGTCAACACTGCACAATAAATCAATGGTTGAAATAAACACTTTGACATGATATCATCTCATACTTGATAGATATCCCCATAGTTCTCAATGTTTCCACTGCCAGTGCTGCATTTGCCATCATTGAAGTCTAAGTAGGAGTAAGGAACTGTGGGGAAGTCCTTGCTGTTGGCATCGAAATATGAACCACAGCTTGAGTGGGTACCGGATCCACCACCTGCTCCACACATGTGGTTGATGACTGCATCAACATAGATGTTCACCTACACAAGAACCGGATGTCTATGAATTTTACACAGGAAACATAAAGTAATTTACTAGTTATACTCTGTTTGTCATTTATATTTACCCCAACATTGTTGCACCTAGTGATCATGTCTCTCAGCTCATTTTCATTTCCTGATCTGGAACACAGATTGTAACCAATTGGCTGATATCTCTGCCACCAAGGGTGCCAGGGGTTTGTGACAATAATGCTTTCACTTGGAGGAGAGATCTGAAATGAGAAATCAAGAGTTACTACTACAGCATCAAACATTTTTTTCTCATAAAGCACAAGAAATTATAAACTGCAAATTAACTCCTTGCAGGCTTAACTATAACGATCTGTTTATAAATACCTGAACTCCACCAAAGCCATTTGGTCCGAGGTAGCGCTCACACTCTGCTGCAATATCGGCCCAGCGCCACTCAAACAGGTGGACGATGGCAGTCCTTCCATATTTGGTGTTTGCGTCAAACTGAGCAAAGCTCAATCCGAACAGTGCAGCCAAGATCAAAAGCTTCATCCTTCCCGTGTTCAGAGAAAAACTACAACTAAAGCTAGGCTCATGTTCTGTTTATATACGAAATTACATGTTTTCTCTGAGCAGTCAGAGATTTGGGAAAGCCACTTTGAACAGGTGAAAAACACTGGCCATTTCCCATGGTGCAAACTAAAAATACAGACCTCTCTAAATACACTTATATAAACAGTGTTATAAAACAGTTAGAAAAGAAGAAACTTAATTTAAACCTAAAAAATGTTGTATTCCCGTACACAAACTCATTGACTCATTGAAGAGACTATAAGCTGTAAGTTCTTTCATTACAAAACTCTAATGCCTGCACTTGCTGCTTTGAGTCTATTTGTATTGTATAACGTGTTATATAAATAATATTGACTAAACCTAATGACCAGAAAACAAGACCAGGTGAAAAAACACCATTGAATCACATGTTAGATAATGAGGAAGTTTTTGCAACAATCACAGATATTATGTGAGAAAAGAAATGATAACCAAACCAAAAAAAATAAATAAATAAATAAAACTTGGTTAAACATTCATTTTATCTGGATATTTGACTCTGACATTTTTCATTATGCCTAGTTCTTCCATGAAACGCTAGATGGCGCAGGTCAACAGGTGTTAACGTAGCTGATGATATTCACAGCCTTATACCACTTGGCACAAGCTGATTGGTTCACGTCATGTACAAAGCCAATGAGTTTGAACCTTTACCTTTACCTTTGGCATTCACTTGAGCCTTTCGCAGCAGCGCGCTTTGAGTTCCTCTGAAACTCAACTAGATAAGTAAACATTCTCAGTCTTATTTTAGGGCTTTATTGCGTTAGTCAGCTTACATTTCCAAAACTATAAAACATACTGGCGTAAAACTATGCGCAGGTTGTTCACGAGAGAAGTAACGTTAATTAGTATGTTGTGTTCATATAACAGCAGCAGCGGCGGCTAATAGTTCATGTTTGTGAAAATACATCGCCTAGTGAAACAGTAAAGTGAAGGGGATTAACCTATTTGCCCGAAACATTTTATGTCTTAATATTATCTTGGGCATTCTCATCTATATAAAGTGCGAACGGGTTGATTTCAGAGGATGCACGCCACAGTGGGATCTGCTGCAGTGGCATTCACAGTCTTTTATAGTTTTAAGTCAAGGCAAACCTGTATTATGGCTTTTTTTAAATGTTCTATTGTCGTCAGGCTACTTCTTAAAGCAGAACAACTTAAATGAGCAAAAGAAATAATCAGAATCAGAATCAGAACAGCTTTTATTGCCAAGTATGCTTACGTATACAGGGAATTTGTTTTGGTGTCACAGGCTTCCAGTGCACAGAGACGACAACAACAGCACAGAGAAAATAATATAAGTTGAGAATAAAAAAATACACATATGTAAATATAAATAGACAAAAATTGCAATGTAAGATATAAGAAAATAAATAAATTGTATATACAGTTGTGCTACAGATGATAGAAAAAGAACAGAATAGAATAGAGTAGAGTAGAATTGAATAGAATAGAATAGAATAGAATGAGATGTCAGGATGTATTGAGATGTAGGTGGTAACAAATAAAGGTTATTGCACATATTTTTATTGCACAATTGGGGGGGGGGGGGTCTGGAACATTTAACTGTTCATTAGGTATATTGCCCGAGGGAAGAAACTGTTCTTATGTCTGGCTGTCCTGGTATTTGTGGCTCTGTAGCGCCGACCAGATGGCAAAAGTTTGAAAAGGGGATGACATGGGTGTGAGGGATCCAGAGTGATTTTCTGAGCCCTTTTCCTCACTCTGGATGTATACAGTTCTTGAAGGGTGGGCAGGGGAGCACCAATAATCCTCTCGGCGATCCGAACCGTTCTCTGTAATCTTCTGGTGTCTGATTTTGTAGCTGAGCCAAACCAGACAGTTATTCATGCGCAAAGAACAGATTCGATGACGGCTGAGTAGAACTGTTTCAGTAGCTCCTGCGGCAGGTTGAACTTCTTCAGCTGTCGAAGGAAGTACAACCTTTGTTGGGCCTTTTTTGCAATGGAGTCGATGTGAGTGTCCCACTTCAGCTCCCGGGAGATGATGGACCCTAGGAACTTGAATGTCTCCACTGCAGCCACAGTGCTGTCCATGAAGCTGAGAGGGGGGAGTGCAGGGGGGTTTCTCCTGAAGTCTATGACCATCTCCACTGTTTTGAGCGTGTTGAGCTCCAGGTTGTTAAGACTGCACCAGACAGCGAGCTGCTCAACCTCTTGTCTGTAAGCAGACTCTTCACCATCCTGAATCAGGCCGATGAGAGTGGTGTCATCTGCAAACTTCAGGAGCTTGACAGAGGGGTCTTTAGAGGTGCAGTCGTTGGTGTACAGGGAGAAGAGCAGTGGGGAGAGAACACATCTCTGAGGAGCGCCAGTGTTGGTGGTGCGGCTACTTGACATTAATGTCCCCATTCTCACTAGCTGTTGCCTATCCGTCAGAAAGCTGGTGATCCATTGGCAGATAGAGCTAGGAACAGAGAGCTGGTTTAGTTTGGTCTGGAGGAGTGTAGGAATGATGGTGTTGAAGGCCGAACTGAAGTCCACAAACAGGATCCTCACATAAGTCCCTGGTCTGTCCAGATGTTGCAGGATGAAGTGCAGTCCCATGTTTACTGCATCATCCACAGACCTGTTTGCTCGGTAAGCAAACTGCAGGGGGTCCAGTAAGGGTCCAGTGATGTCCTTCAGGTAAGCCAAAACCAGTTTTTCTAATGACTTCATGATGACAGACGTGAGCGCCACAGGTCTGTAGTCGTTAAGTCCAGTAATTTTGGGTTGACAGGTGTTAACGGTGTTAAAGAAATAAAAATGGGTTTTATAAAGAAATAATATACCTGCTTTTATTATATGTGTACTCATGGCGCATTGCAATCCACTTCAGAAGGGAGCACTCACTCTTAAAGGGGCCACATCTCTATTTCACTCGTTACATTTGGTTCAGTCATAGTGCAGTGTTTATTATGAAAGTCATGTTTAGTGGTAGTTTAAAGATAATGAATCAGTAATTCGTAAATATAAGGATACTATTACCAATAATAAATTGGTTCAGTTTAGTAGCCCATTTACAATGCAGCATAATAGTAGGGCACTTTTAAACCTGGAATTGTATTATTTGTTTATTCAGCTGGGCTCACAGGAATTCTAGTACTTTTGTGTAGCAGTAGTATCCATAGAAATTCAGATTGCATTATTAGCAAATTATTAATAGCTGCATGCATAGCAATTAAATAATTTATTAGTAGCAGCAGTAGGTAAACCATAGTCGAAGTTTCAATGGCTAAACATTGATGTTACACGAGCTCTTCAAGTGAATAGGAATTATTAGCATTTTATTTATAAAGGGGCTATAGCAATCATAAGTACTTGTACAGCTGTAGCAGCAGTATGCATAGCTATTCAGATGCAATGTTAGAAATAGCAGTAGCATGCTTGGCAAGCCAAATTATTATCCATAATATAGCAGCGGCAGCAGGAAGTGCTTTAAAAAATTTCATTTAACGTATGGGGTATGTAACTCTTTAATGTGAAATAGGCTTTTATTACTTTTCCTTATTTAACAGGGCTACTGTCAAGAATCTGGTCGGTGTCCCGTTGTCCGCTCACCACCAGATGTCACTCTCACCTCACCTACACACTCTGACTGTTGCACCACACTCTGGACTGCATCTCCCATCCTCCACCGCACTGATTGCGTCAGCCCCCGTGACCAATCAGGCGTTCGATAAAAGCGCCGATCCTCCCAGTGCACCTTACGGATTGTTAGATTGTTTTGTTGTGTTGTTAGCGTTCCCTAGTTTCCAGAGTTCCTAGTTTCCTCGTTCCCGTGTTTTGACCTCCCGCCTGGTTTTCTCGTTTTTCGACCGTACGCCGCCTGCCTTTTCGGACTCTTGCTCTTGCTCATTGGATTATTCTCTACGTTTGCCTGGTATGTTCCTGTCTGCTCCTGTCTCGACCCCGCCTGTATGACCATGTCTTTGTCCTGTGATTTAAATAAAAGCTCGCATATGGATCCGCTCGCCTCTCGTCACTCACTCTCGGTTATAGCTACAGTTAATTTTGTGAACTCTTAAGCGAAATAGGCTTTATTTTGATTGTTTGCTGTTTAATAAAGAGGCTTATAGCAATTCTAAGTACTTTGTGCAGCTGTAGCAGCAGTATGCTTAGCAATTTTTATAGCAGCAGCATGCTTAGCAAACTAATTCTTTTGCTAATATAGCAGCAGTAGTTAAAAGTACTTGGTCTGATTAAATTTTAGCGATTTCGCATGGACGGTCAGTGAACTCTCTAAGCAAAATTAGGCATTTTATTACTTGCTTATCCAATAGAACTACAATGCTTGTTTGAAGAAAACAGTCTATGATATATTATATGAATCATTATTATTTATATGAAATGAAAAATTATATGAAATTATACGAAAAAGTAACATACTGAAATAAATGAAATCCAAGCAAAGCAAAACAACATTGAAATTATACATTAGTTGTACTTTACTTGATAGCTTATATTATAATATAATATTATAAACATTTTGATAACATACTTCTAATACTAATTTGTACTTTACATATTTACGTACTTGAAATTTTAAATAAATAAACAGAAAAAAGAATATAATAAAAAATAGAAAATGATAAATCAATACAAACATGCATAAAATCCATGAACCCCACCCTAACACTTGTATGGCTGCCCATATCTCTGAAGAAATTGAAGTTAACATGCCATATTGAAGTTTATTTACTTTTCTGCTTAGCAATACTGAGATTTTTATTAAACTGAATTATAGCAGAAAAGTACATTGAAAGATAAAATTATATAACTGATCCCATTTGTCAAAACACTTTGAAACATTAAAACTTTGTGATTTTTCTTTTTTTTTTTTTTTTCCTCATATGATCCCTACAAGCTTGTGTCTGCAAACTTAATGTTTGGCCCTTGTGTTTGACCATGTAGTTGTAGGTCAGAAAGCTGTGCTGTGGTGAGATGAGTACACATCCCTGCAACACACCAGTGTTGAGTATGGCAGATGAAAAGTTCTGCTAAACAAGTTCCTCCCAAACTTTTGTTTGGAAATCCATTATTGTGTGATCACTGTTATCACCAGCATATATTATTCACTTTGTGCTCTAGAAAGCTGAATGAGACCCTAAACACTGGCGTGGCAGGTGGTGGTTAAAGGAGATGGGCATGCTTATTTCAGAATCAGCAACCAGAAAGAAGACCTGGAAAGATATGCTTAATACATATGCAAAAAAAAAAGAAAAAGGCTTCAGTAGTTTCTTGTTCTGACTAAGGGAGAACTTGTTCTGACTAAGGGAGAAGTTATAAACATGAACCAAACAAAGGGAATTAATGAGATAATTAACAAGACAGAATTACATAATCAGGGAACTCAGGAAAACTAGATCACAATGGAGAGAACCAAAAATACAGAAAACAAGGCATACGTGTAACAGTTTACCCTCTCTCAGGAAGGCGTATCCCTGCACCGTAAACGAAAACAACTGAGCAGGTAGAGTGGGGGTGGAGGGGGCCAGGAGTAGAAAAGCGGCAAAACAAAACCAAGTCCAGGGCAACTAATACAGTCCATAGGGGAGTGGAGGGTGGAAGAAGCCAGGGGGAAGCCAGAAGCAGGTAGGAGCCAGGTGCAAATCCAGAGACCAGCCAGTTTGAGACCAGAGGGTGGAGTCAAGGGGGGGAGGAGCAATGGTGGATTATTAGCAGACGACACCCTGGGGATGAGCAATAGATGCAGCCACTGGAGGTTGACTCCCAGGTGGAGTCGAGCAGATGAATATCCAGGGTGACACTGAGGATCCGGAAGGCCAAGGCAGAGCTGACAGCTCAGGCAACCGAGATGGAGGCAGAGATCTGGAAGACCATAGCGGAGATGGAGCGACTGAAGACAAAGGCAGAGCCTTTGGGAGAAGGAGGAAGGAGGAGCCCGACAGAGCCAGAGGGAGGGAGTGAGAAGGCGAAACCGAAGGAATAGAGTCCCGAGGTGGCGGATCGTTGACGACTGACCAAGGGGGAGCCAGAGGGATGAGGGAGCCCGGTGGAGCTAGTGGGATGACAGGCCACAGTGGAGACGAGGGACCTAGGAGCCAAGGCGGAGCTGATGGGTCGGAGTACCAAGTTTGGAGTCCAGTGTGACTGTCACTATGAGGCAGGTAACAAAGAATGTGAGGAGAGTAAGATAATGAGGGATTTTGGTAATTTGTATTTTATTTATAACACAATATAATCAATACATACATAATGAAGGTCAAAGACACATTATTGTACTCATTGATCTAACCACAGAGATGTGAACAGACTTTGTGTCATTCCTGTTCAGCAAGTGAAACTAGTAAACCATACCTGATATTTAAGTGTTTTCTGCTTCTTTCCATAGATTCAAGATAAAGAAAAAAAAAAAAAAAAAACATCAGTAATCACAGAACTTATTTTACCATAGAATATCAGTGTAGAAGAACATCTGATGTTTTGTACAATGCTCTCAGAGGAAAACAGTTTGAAGTCACTTGAGTAAAAAATCACCAAGATTCATCTGCGGTGTAGGTATCAGATCACTAAAAAACTAAAAACATCTCTGAGCATGTTAATATCAGAAGCATCCGTATATAATGATCTTGCAGTCACAGATTCACGCATACTTTGTACTATCTAAAAAAGGACATTTTATATCTGAGAAACAAATTATCGTTTAGCATTCATGTTACAGTGTACACTCATATTTTTCGTATTTTTTCATATTATATAGAAAAATGAAAACTTCATCGTGTCATAAGAAATTTAGATACAAGATATCATTTTCAAATTGTTTCACTCGATTTCCAACATTTTAACGAGGAATCATAGTCAGCTAGTAAGCTAGTAAATGTGTTCAAGCTTATGTCAAAATAACACGTTAACTAATGCAAAAAATAAACATTACTTACTCATCAGACTGATCTCTTCCTCTGGATCAGCCGTGCGTTGCGCTGTGTTCTTTATCTGAGGTGAATTCTGTGTTATTCCTCTCAGTGCGTCTTCTTTTTCTGGAGGTAAATTCTGTGTTATTCCTCTCAGCGTATCTTCTTTTTCTGAAGGTAAATTCTGTTATTCCTCTCAGAGCGTCTTCTTCCAGAAATGAACAGTAGTCAAGATGAACTTGATGAATTGTCAAGCTTTGTTTACGGTGATGTGAGCGCTAACATGCTGCGTCTCACACGTGGCTAATTATCATATAAAAAGGGAAAGTAGCTTGTGGGCGTGATCACATTAAAAATAATTAGCTCTGAGGGCAAAACTGTATATCATGTTGGTTTCATACGGATTACTGTAGAACAGAATATTTGCTTTTGATAAGACTTACTTTATTTAAAAGTACAGCTCTTTCTATAGATATATCTCTCCTGTCTGTGTGCCGAGTATTCACCGAGTTCAGGTTCATTTTATTGACACATTTCTAAAAGCAGTTCATGGAGACAGTGAAGACTGAGAAAGCACCCTGTTTATTTTCTTTATTTTAAAGAAGCACACAGTTCAGTTTTTATTGCGAGTGTGCACAAATAAAAGTGTACACTTAATGGTTTCTATTGATGTATAACACTTATTTGTGTGACCAAAATCGACAGAGTATTTTTATTGTCTTTCGCACTGATCTTAAAAAAAGTGAGCTGGTCAGTGACCGTCGACCCCAGGGAGTTAACATGACTTACTGTTATATTGTTGACACTAGATGTTGCTGCAGGGTAAAAGTAAGGGGAGAGGAGAAGTGTGAGAAGAAGTGTATGGTTGGTTGTGCTGTTGCATATGTATATTAAAGAGCATCATCTGGCCATTCACTGTCAACACCGTCTTCCCGCACATGGTACCAGTGTGTCTGATAAACGTTTGGCCAATGCACAAAACTGCCCTACTATCCATGCAAAATGGGGGACATTTTGCCCGTGTGTGATCGACTGGCACACGTTTATTGCACAAGATTTACCTGCCAGAGTAGATTCTGTGCCCCATTTCCACAACAGCTTCTGATACTACTGTAGAGGTTGACTTGATCGTAGAAACTGGCTCATCCGTCTCCATTCTGTCAAAGGTGATATATGAGGCCAGCTTCAATTCTGTGCCTCTTCATACATCTACTGCTCGCCTGGTCACATACTCATGTGCGCCGATCCCTGTGTTGGGTTTTTTTATCCGCCACTGTGTCCAGAGATACTGTTACATGCTCCGTTAAACTCTTCATAGTTGACTCAGGCACTGCATTGCTGGGCATGGATCTAGTAAAAGAACTATGTCTGCGCTTTGAGTGTCATTGCTTGTTTCCACCCCTCCCTGCTACTGAATCCAAGATTCCCTCTGCTGCTATAATGTGCCTATTAGAACCAGCTACATCTTCGAGTTCACTGGGATGCGCAAAAGGGTTCATCCACAAAGTTAAGCTCTTAGTATTGTAAATGTTGACAAACTGTCAAAAACTGTGACGCTTACTTCTGTCTGTGCGCTCTGCTGTTTCCAAAGAATTGGATCACCTTCTCAAAGAAGGGGTAATCAAAAAAACTGACATATCACCCTGGGTTTCCTTGATCGTTGTCACGCAAAAGAAAATGGGTGGTATCTGTTTGTGCGTCAATCTTAGACAACCCAATAAAGTTATCGTGAACGGCAGTTATTTATTCCCACATATGGAGGAGTTGCTCTCACTACTTAATGGGGCTACATTATTCTTGACCACAGATCTTCAAAGCGCGTACGATCAGGTCATGTTGCACCCTGATAGTACAGATTTAACTGCTTTCAGTACGCACAATGGCTTGTTCTGTTTTGTTGGGTCCCGTACGGATTGGCCTTGGCTCCGTCGATGTTCCAGAAAACTACTTGGATGATATTATAATTTGGGAACGCACTGCTGAGGAGCTTGAAGGCTCTCTAAAAACTGTTCTGCAACATTTGTAGGATTTTGGACTAAATATTAATGCATCAAAATGTCACTTCAGCCAGACCAGTTTACAGTTTCTAGGCCACACAGGTATAGTGCAGGGTATCAAGCCAGACAAACAACACCTGTCTGCAATTTTACAGGCTCCAGCTCCTACAGATTCCGTAAGGCTGCACTCATTCCTTGGCCTGCTGTCTTGGTACTTTAAATTAATTCAGAATTTTGCCTCTATGGTTGAGCCATTATGTGCCTGTTTGCGAAAGGACGCAGAGTTCTCCTGGTCGGAAGAAGCACAGAATAGCTTCACTTCGGTCAAAGAGTTACTTGTTAATAGTTCTGCTTTGGCCTTTTACAACCCTGATCTGCCTACACTAATCTCGACTGATGCTTCTGATTATGGCCTGAGATGATCACATCTCATTGCACCTGTGTCCTTACATCATGGGTTAGTGATGCTTGCATAGTATGGATGAAGCAGCGGCTACGTGATCTATACTTGTGGTCGCAGATGAATAAATCGGTCATGCGTGTTATCTTTTCCTGTTAACTGTGTCAAGCATCGGACAAAACCGCAAAAATACACCCTGCGCCTTTTTCTTCCTGAGCACTGGACAAAATTAGTAATAGATGTAGTGGGCCCAAGTAATATATTTCATCATCTCCGTGTTTAGTCGTCATGGGGACCTGTCATGGGAGCTACTTAAGCATTGTTGCAGTCCATGTACACCATTTCATGGAAATGGTATTCCCTGGTGGCTGTGGCCTCTTTTAGCAGGATAATGAGACCTTCCACAAAGCAAAAATGGTTCAGGAATGGCTTGAGGAGCACAACATCGGGTTTGAGGTGTTGACTTTGCCTCCAAATTCCCCAGATCTCAATCCAATCGAGCATCTGTGGGATGTACTGAACAAACAAGTCCAATCCATTGAGGCCCCACCTCGCAACTTACAGGACTTAAAGAAACTTCTGCTAATATCTTGGTGCCAGATACCACAGCACACCTTCAGGGGTCTAGTGGAGTCCATGCCTCAACAGGCCAGAGCTTTTTTTGGCAGCAAATGGGAATCAACACAATATTTGGAAGGTGGTCATAATGTTATGGCTGCTCTGTGTAAATACAAATGACAAAGCCAAATTTTGTTCAAGTTGTTTATTTTCATTAACCTGTACCTTCACGTTCACCATTGTGTTGTTTCAAGCTGAAAAGCAGAAACTGCACTTCGTTTCAGATCCGTTTCCACTCCAGTCATAGGAGGAGCAGATATGGCAGTTCATAACACAGTAAGCATTCACCATTCTAATGTGTTTTTAACTGTATAAAATACATTTTACCATCTACCTCCACTCTTACCCATTCTCTACTGTAGCGGTGTCCTAAAGTCTCAGAATGCATTGCTTTGGTGATGTCATGTTCCCATTCTTTATAGTGTGTGGAGAGTTGTGGGAATAGAATGGAGGACCTACAAAATGTCTGATAAAGTGGACTTACTAGCTTGCACAGAAATTATCCTCTTGGAAGACTTTTCAAGGACATTCATTAAAAATAACATCTTTAACCTGCAAAGGATTACATTTGTGATGATCATGCTTGCTCATTTTCAGATCCTCCTTGTTTTAGGTGGACACTATATTGCTTAAGATTCCTCATTCTTGCTTTTTTTAAAATAAAATAATAATAATAATAATAAAGTAATCACTATATTTGTGCAGAGATTAATTTCCAATTGTATTTTTATTCGTTTCTTATAAACTGTTAATTTCAATTTACAATTTACAATAAGGTGTCATTAGTTTAATGTATTAACTAACATGAACAATGAACAATACACTTATTACACATTTATTAATCTTTGTAAATATTAGTTAATAAAAATACAGTTGTTCGTTGTTTATGTTAGTTCACAGTGCATTAACAAAAATGCTAAAAATGTCAATCTTAAATGTAAATGCTAAAATTAACATTAACTTAGATTAATAAATGCTGCAATAGTATTGTTCATTTTAAGTTTATATTAACTAATATAGTTAACTAATGTGAACTATTTAACTGTATTGTGAAGTGTTACATATATATATATATATATATATATATATATATATATATATTGTGGCGGGCGGAGCATAACGACAGACACAGTGGGCATGACGTCAGGCCTCGGAGAGGCTTTTATTAAACAATATAAACAAAAGTGTCCAAAGGGGAGGAAATAAGTGTCCAAAATAAATAGGGGATCTGGTGTCCTCGACGTGCAGGGGTTCCGTGAAGGATGGGCAATGTTCAGAAGGGAAGGGTCCAGGTAAGGGGCGGAGTCCGGCGGCCGCACTCACTCCCCGCCGGGGTCCGCGGCACGAGGGGTAGCGGCTTCCTTCAGCTGCTTCATCCATCATTTCATCACGGCACTTCCGAGGCGGGTAAATCGGCCCAGCATCCTAGCCCGCAGCCGTCTGGGTGCGGCTTCACGTCCGGACCGCGGGTCCGGCAGCTCGTCCATCATATCGGCGGCGCTCAGTCCCTCTACACTCCCTTCCTGGACCCACGAGGACACCAGCGTGCATGCACGGGGAAGAGACCGGTCTCCTGAGGAGAGGCGCGCTCGGCATTTTAACAGCGGCGGTGATGAGGCTTCATTCACATCAGGTGTGCCTCATCATACGCCGCCACACCTGGATGTTTCGCCGCCCCTCCTCCTCCTCCCACACGCCCACTCCCGTTGGGAGCCTGGTGAAGGGCAGCGATTACCGACGGGGTGAAGCTGATAGTTAGGGGGGAGGCAGCCGACTCGTCACAATATATATATATATATATGGTGGAGTAGGGAGCTTAGGGAGCCATGGCAGAGCAGGCAGACCAGGGAGCCATGGCGGAGCAGGGGATGGGCATGACTTGGGATCTGAGGTCCTCCCTGGGCCAGACGTGGGAACAACAGCCTTCCTTGGGCTTGACTCAGGATCTGAGGCCCTCCCTGGGCCAGACGTGGGAACAACAGCCCTCTCTGGACTTGATTCGGAAACTGATACACTCCCTGGGCCAGACTTGGGAACACTAGCTCTCCCTGGGCTTGACTTGGGAACTGTGGCCCTCTCTAGGCCAGACATAGAAACACTGGCCCTCTCTGGGCTGGGCTTGGCAACTGAAACCCTTTCTAGGCCAGACTTGGGAACTGGAGCCCTCTCTGTCCTGGACTTGGGAACAGGTGCCCTCTCTGGGCTGGACTTGAGAACAGAGTCTCTCTCTGGACTTGACTTGGGAACAGGAGCCCTCTCCAGGCTGGACGTGGGGATAGGAACCCTCTCTGGGCAGGACGTAGGAGCAGGAGCCCTGTCTGGACTGTACTGGGGAATAGGAGACCTCACTAGGCTGGCTTTGGGATTGAGAGCCCTCTCTGGGCTGGACTTGGGAACAGGAGCCCTATCTGGTCAAGACCTGGGAACAGGAGCCCTCTCTGGGCAGGACTTGGGAATAGGAGCCCTCTCTGGGCCAGATTTGGGAACTGGAGCCTCTCTCAAGGCTGGACTTGGGAATAGGAGCCCTCTCTGGGCTTGACCTGAGAACAGAGTCCCTCTCTGGGCTTGTCGTGGGAAAGGAGCCCTCACCGGCCTGGACATGTGGACAGGGGTGTTGTCTAGGCTGGACTTGGGAATAGGAGTGTTCTCTGGGCTGGATTTGGGAACAGAGTCTCCCTCTGGGCTGGACATGGGAAAAAGAGCTCTCTTCGGGCTGGACTTGAGGACAAGAGCCATCTCTGGGCAGGACATAGGAGCAGGAGCCCTCTCAGGGCTGGATTGGGAATAGTAGCCCTCACTGGGCCGGCTTCGGGATTGAGAGCCCTCTCCATGCAGGAATTGGGAACGGAAGCCCTCTCTGGGCTAGACGTAGGAACAGAATCTCTCTTTCAGCTTGACTTGGCATCAGGAGCCCCCTCTGGGCTAGACTTAGGAACGGGAGCCTTCTCTGGGATGAATGTGGGAGCAGGAGCCCTCTCTGGACTGGACAGTAAAGCAGCCAGTGGGCTTGACTTCAGAGCAGACGGCGGGCCTGACTGCTGGGTGGCCGGCGGGTTTGACTGCTAAGCGGCTGGTAGGCTAGACTTTGGAGCGGCCGGTGGTTCTGGGCTGAGGACTTGGGCACCTGAGATTGGGCTGGTGGTCGGAGCTGTTGGTGAGGTATGTGGATGAGGAGACTTTGAATTTTCCTTTATTTCTTTCACTTCAAAACTGGAACACAGACATTGAACGACATAAGACACCGGACAACTTGAAACTAAACAGAACATTCTTTAAATACACAACTAAATGAGGGGATGACGAGACACACCTGAAATCAATGGAAAACAATGGGAATAGGAAGAGGGAAAACCAAATATGGGCATTAACATTGACAAGGGAAAACTAGGTCATGCAGCACATGGGACAAACAAAACACAAAGAACAGTATGGGGTGAGCGGGGCACAAACTAACGCGGGGTTAGATATGACACGCGTGGTTTAAATATTTCCACACACTCTAACGTAACCAAATTTACGGTGTTTACTAGTTGCCAAAGCAACACTATACAGAGAAAAAAAGTGCGTCAAAATTCAAATATCGTCAAAATGCCTTTTGAAGATATCGCTGAATATTTATTTTACCATAGTAAAAGTACATTTCTTGCTGAAGTAAGGTTTTCATCCAATCTGTTATTTATCAGTTTAGAATATAGTTTTATATTCCAGTCAAGCTGATGGGGAAAGTTGTAACATTGCGTTACAATCTGGCCCGCTATATTAAACTATGCTATTCTATGACATTAGCGATGTAATTTTCACTTTTTTTCTTTTATGGATTTTAAAAAAGAAGCCACAAGAAATATGCAAATAAAGAAATGTAAAGCATTTCGACCCAGTTATGTGTCTCATGTTCTATGCGAGCTGTGTTTGGAAGGAGGGGAGTGTTTTTCTGAATCTCTGAATGTGTTTCATCTATTTGCGGACATTGTTTTCAACTATACTGTATAGCTATGTTTTGCAATCGTAACCGTCCCACACATGGTTGCAATGTGTTCATTGTAAACCTCAAAATGACAATTTTTTTTAATTCTTAAAAAACGCCATTATTTTATTTGAAAAAGTTATTTTATTTTATTGACAAAATATTTTAGTTTGTCGTGTATATTTTTTTTCATTCGATCAGACAATATTTTAAGCTGTCATATAGTCATGTTAAAACGTGCCCCTCACATGTTACTTTATTACTTTAATAAGTTACTTAATTTACTTTATGTATGTTTAATGTTTTTATATATCATTGCACAGCTTTCAAAGTATGTAGGGTGAATGGAATTTAGAATTTTATACATTCAATCTAGAATATTTTACAGTAATTATATTATAGTTCTTAATGATGAATAATACTGATAAACTGGATGATAAACTGGAAATGCACTTTTTGCAACTAGAGCCAACAGGATGATACTGTGTAAAAAATGACAGTAGTTCTAACTTTTATGCTGCTTGTTTATTTAAATAACTTTTAAAGCTTGGAGTCGGCATGAATGGCAATGAATGGGTCCTCTTCCTGGTTGCTGATTCTGATGCTAGCACGTCCATCACTTCCAACCACCACCTGTTTGCCAGTACATCTGCCACTTTCCTTCTGACCGGAGATCACATCACAGTAGGTGCCTGCTGGCAGGCCGGTGGTGAGGGTCTCGTTCAGCTCCCTAAAGCACAAGTGAATGTTATAAATTATATACTGTTGATAACAGTGAATGCAGCTATATACAGAGCACCTACTAGTATAGCTTGTTTTAAAAACAGAATATATCTCAATTCTTTCAGAATCTTTTCTCATATTTTACCTTTTTTAAATAACCAATTCTTACCAGTCATCGTTGTTAATGACAAGGAACCCTTTGCTGCCACGGCTGAAAGCGATCTGGTTGCTTGCATTGTCCCACCAGTTAGAGAATGCCTGTCCATTTACAACATTACGGAAGGCCACCATGTTTCTGTGAAGTAAAATTTGTTTTTATTGTACGTCTCTATTATGGTTATAAATTCTCAGGTACATTAATGTGCAAAAGCTTGGGGTCAGATTTCTCTTGGGCTGCTTTTATTTGATCAAAAATGCACTAAAACGGTAATATTGTAAAATATTCTTACAATTTAGAAATAATCTATTTTAATATATTTTCACATTAATATCTGTGATGGCAAAGCTTAATTTTAAATATCTGCATTTTAACTTGTAAAGATATGTATTTTAAACAGGAGTCTTGTAAAACATTAATATATTCACTCTCACTTTTAATAATTTTAATGCATCCTTGCTGAATAAAATTACCCCAAAACGGATGTTTACAAGTGTAAGGATTTTTTCAATGAATCTGTAGAGTAGAACTCACTTGATCTGACGCCATCTGTGCTCACAAACCCAGCCATCTCCACAGGTAGAGTCGGGGTTGATGGGAACAGGTTTGGTGGATCCATCACTGTTGCTGGGGGGTCCCTGCCAATCATTTTGGTCCTGAGTAATGAGAAAGCAAGCAGTTATTAAGAGAAAAACACTTTAAAACTGATTATTATTCGTTTTCTCACTTGACTAAGCTTGATCATCTACCTGTCCATTCACAATGTTGCGGTCCCACCTGTAGCTGGACATTACTCTGGTAAATCCATATGGGTGGGCCAACATAAAGGCTACAGCCATTTTGTAAAGCCTACAAAGAGAATGATGAATAAAGTTGAAAGGAACTGTTATGTTTTCAATTGCCAAGCAAATGCAGTTTTGTAAATGAAAATAAGATGAAGTTGCACCTGGAATCCCAGAAAGTCACAATAGATGCACCTCCGGCACCATGTCCTCTCTGGTTATCGTGGTTGTCAGTAAACACCAAAGCTTTATCAGAAGGCATGAAGCCCCAACCCTCACCCCAGTTCCTGTAACAAAACGCAGTTCATCTGTCAATTTTATGTTGCAAGAAACAATAAATACAACCAGGTGAGAAAACAGAGCTAATATATGAATACGGTTCACATATTTATGCAATATTACACTCAGTATCAACTGTTCTTCATCTGTTTTATTATTCAGAAGTTAAAATGGAGTTACTTCTTCTGATTCTTATTTTTGTTGCACTATTGATGTTGTTATTGTTATATATGTCCAATTACTGTACAACTGTTATGTCTCTGGCCAACAGCAGTGGTGTTTCATTCATGCATGAGTTAGTGGATAGAATGAATAGGGTAAATTATCCAATTTTTCACTCATAAAAAACTACCTCAAATCAATCCTAAACGAATCAGTGTTTCAAACAAATCGGCTGAGTGAATGTTGGTCACTCTTAAAAACAGTCAGTTGTTTAGTTCCCAAATAAATCAGTGTTTTGAAAGAATGGCTGAATGAATAATTCAATTGTTTACTCGTAAAATCCACAGCTAAAACTCATGAAATCCACAGCTAAAACTCCCCTCTTCTCCTTCTGTCCCCTCTCGAGGCAGAAGTATCCAAACTTCTCCTCTCCAGCCATCCTACAACATGCCCACTAGATCCTATCCCCTCACACCTTCTCCAAGCAATCTCTCCTACACTCTTACCAGCACTCACACACATCATCAACACATCTCTCCTCACAGACACTTTCCCCACTGCATTCAAGCAGGCTCGGTTAACCCCACTGCTCAAAAAACCTACATTAAACACTTCACTTATAGATAAATATAGCCTATCTCTCTCATTCCATTCATAGCAAAAACACTTGAACGAGTTGTGTTTAACCAGGTATCATTATACCTCTCACAGAACAGCAAATTGGATGCTAACCAGGGGTGCGTTTCCCAAAACCAACTATGGTCGCAAGTTTCGTCGTTACCAATAGAGTTCAATGGACCTAACCACCACGGTTAGCTAACGATGCTTTTGGGAAATGCACCCGAGTCAGGTTTCAGGAGTGGCCATTCAACTGAGACTGTGCTACTGTCAGATTCTACATCATCAGTACTCATTTTGCTGGATGTATCTGCTGCTTTTGACACTGTGAATCATCAGATCCTCCTGTCCACTCTCATCCCTGGGCATCACAGAGATTCCACTTTGCTGGTTTGAATCCTATCTCACTGGTAGGTCTTTCAGGGTGGCCTGGGGAGGGGAGGTATCCAAAGCACACCATCTGGTCACTGGGATTCCTCAGGGATCAGTTCTTGGACACACAGCTCTATCTTTCATTTCAACCAGATGATCCAACGGTAGCTACACGGATCTCAGGCTACGTGGCGGACATCTCGGTGTGGATGAAAGAACATCACCTGCAGCTCAACCTGGCAAAGACTGAGCTCCTTGTCTTCCTGCCACTCCTGCTCTACAGCATGACTTCGCCATCCAGCTAGGTTCATCAACAATTACCCCATCAAGTTCAGCCAGAAATCCTGGTGTAATCTTTGATGACCAGCTGACTTTCAAAGACCATATAGATAAAACTGCTCGATCTTACAGGTTTGCATTGCACAACATCAGATCAGGCCCTTTCTAACGGAGCATGCTGCACAACTTCTTGTCCAGGCCCTGGTCAATTCTAGGCTGGACTACTGCAATGCTCTTTTAGCCGGTCTTCCTTCATGCACAATCAAACCTCTACAAATGGTCACACCTCTCTTTATCACTGTGCGCTGGCTGCCGGTTGCAGCTCGCATCAAATTCAAGACACTGATGCTTGCATATAGAGCAGCCACAGGCTCAGCACCCACCTACTTCGACTCACTGCTACGAATCTACACTCCCTCCAGAAGTCTGAGATCCACTAGTGAGCGACGCCTCGATGTACCATCACAAAAAGGTACAAAATCACTTTCCAGAACATTCTCTTTCACCGTTCCTAGCTGGTGGAATGATCTTCCCACCCCTATCCGGAATGCCGACTCCCTGACAGCTCTCAAGCAACTGCTGAAATTTCTGTTTTACTCTTTTCCTATTCTTCCCTTTCTAGCCTGTACTTATCTGAGCAATGCCTGTTATATGGTATTATGAGCACTTCCTATGTCGTCTTGCCACTTTAGGATAAATCGCTTGATGTATTCCCTATTTGTAAGTCACTTTGGATAAGTGCCTGCTAAATGAATAAATGTAAACTTAATAAAAATAGTCATTTTTTTCATTTCAAATGGGGTGAGTGAATAATTCAATTGCTTAATCAGAAAAATGGTCACTTGTTTCTGAATGAATCTGTATTTTGAAACAAATTAGCTTAGTGAATGATTAAATTGCTCACTCATATAAAGAGTCACTTGTTTGTTTCTGAATGAATACGTATTTTGAATAAATCAGTTCAATTAATGATTCAGTGATTTACTTGTACAGTTACTTGACACCACCTAACAATGGTGTAATATTATAACCAGTGAAAGTCCTAGTGCTATTGGACTGTACATCAGCAGTCTTGGAACGTTGTTTGACCAATCAAATGTGATGACCAAATAACCATTGTATAATTAATAGTAATGCATGTCCACAACTTTACTTACTTGAGGTAGGAAAGTTTTTCTCCATTCCATTTGCGGATGACATTGCCCAGCTTGGCACCATATTTGAACTCAGTCACTCTTCCAATTCCAGTGTATTCACCTGATGTAATGGGCTCCCCACCGAGATCAATAACCTAAAAACATACCTAATAAGTCACCCATACATAATTTGTTACCTTTCTATTTCATTACATTTCTTTAGGAAATGGCTATAATACCTCTTGGAAGATAAAAGGTCTGGCACCAGATGGGAACCACTGTGTGTTCAGGTTATGGAGACGGCTGTAGACAGCAGAAAGATCACCGGGCCACATGTGCTTGCAAGCGTCCACTCTGAATCCAGCCACTCCCATGTCGATCAGCTTGTTCATGTAGTCGGCCACCTTACCACGCACATAGTCCTTCTCCAAAGCCAAGTCCAGAAGACCAACCAGACGACAGTTTCTCACCTGCCATCATTACAGTGCTCAGATTTGTAATACGAAAAACAACAAGAGTCCACATTGTACAATAAATCAATGGTCGAAATGAACACTTTGATATGATATCATCTCATACTTGATAGATATCCCCATAGTTCTCAATGTTTCCACTGCCAGTGCTGCATTTGCCATCATTGAAGTCTAAGTAGGAGTAGGGAACTGTGGGGAAGTCCTTGCTGTTGGCATCGAAATATGAACCACAGCTTGAGTGGGTACCGGATCCACCACCTGCTCCACACATGTGGTTGATGACTGCATCAACATAGATGTTCACCTACAAAACAAACGGAAGTCTATGAATTTTACATAGGAAACATAAAGCAATTTGCTAGTTATACTCTGTTTGTCATTTATATTTACCCCAACATTGTTGCACCTAGTGATCATGTCTCTCAGCTCATTTTCATTTCCTGACCTGGAACACAGATTGTAACCAATTGGCTGATATCTCTGCCACCAAGGGTGCCAGGGGTTTGTGACAATAATGCTTTCACTTGGAGGAGAGATCTGAAATGGGAAATCAATAGTTTGTTAGCACTATTATGCATTTGTTTCTCATAGAGCATAACAAATTAAATTATAAACTACAAATGAATTCCTTGCAGGGTTAACTATAATGATGTGTTTATAAATACCTGAACTCCACCGAAGCCATTTGGTCCAAGGTAGCGCTCACATTCTGCTGCAATATCAGCCCAGCGCCACTCAAACAGGTGGACGATGGCAGTCCTTCCGTTTTTGGTGTTTGCGTCAAACTGAGCAAAGCTCAGTCCGAACAGCGCAGCCAAGATCAAAAGCTTCATCCTTCGTTGGTTCAGAGAAAAACCGACAACAAAACCTAGGCTCATGTTCTGTTTATATACAAAATTAAATTTTCCCTCAGACCAATCAGGGACTTCAGAGGTTTGGGGAAGCCACTTTCAACAGGTGAAAAACACTGACCATTTCCCATGGTGCAAACTAAAAATACAAACCTCTCTAAATACGCTTATCAGCATTATAAAACACTGTTAGGTAACAAATTAAAAGAAACTTAATTTAAACTTGAAATATGCTGTTTTCTCTTCCACAAACTAGTTGACATCACAAAGAAGAGACTAAAGATGTAAGTTCTTTCATTACAAAACTCCAATGCTTACACTTGGTTTTACTGTAAAGCTGCTTTAAATCAGCTTGTATTGTATAAGGTGTTATATAAATAAAAATGACTGAACTTAATGACCCAAAAAAAATAACAGGTGAAAAACAGTATATGATATATTATATGAATCGTTGTTACTTATAATATAAGCAACATGCTAAAATAAATTAAAACTAATCAAACAAAACAACATCTAAATTCTACACTAGTTGTATTTAATACCTGTATACATTATGAATATTACATTATGATAAAATAATTCTAATACTAATTTCTACTTCACACATTTACTTAAATTTTTAAATAAATAAGTAGAAAGAAAAAAAAAGAATATAATAATTTACAGAAAACAATAAATCAGTACATAACATCAGGCCCATTTCCCAGAAGAAATTTAAGTGAACATGCCAGATGACAGGTGTCAAAACTCTTTCAAAACACTTTTTTATGGGTTTGCAGGCCACCTCTCTCAGACCTCCTTAGAAAACTTTTGTGTTTAAGGTCCATGAAAAGTCACTGATTATGTTTACAATCATGAATATTAAGATGTGCTTTGCTTCTAAACTGGATATGGGAGATTGGTGTCCTTGCACCAGGCCTCAAGCGTGGGACGGGTACACAGCAGTTAAGTGTTTTATCATATTGTAGTTCCAACTCAATGCCATAACTATAATAATTATAGGTATTATAACTTATAACAATACTACTAATAATAACAACACCTTGTTTATATTGCAAAATATATATATATTTTTCAAAAATTTCATATATTATTTAATATATTTGAAATTAACAGACATGTACTGTATGTACTACTAAAACAATATGCAAGTAGATTATCTTAACTTATGAATAAAGGTGAAGCCATAATTCAAAAGGATATTTGCATTATCATTATGATGAATGACATCTTGTGACATTGTGGAATTATCATAAAAGTCATCTCGACATTATTCAATCTTTTTTAGGGTGACTGTTATGAATTTTCAATGTGTTGATTTACAATGTGTCATTCACAATATACATTTATATAAAAAGTGGACTCTTACTGTCAGCATGTGAGAAAGTGCACCAGCACCACCGTGAGACAGTAGATGATGTTACAGACCGCATAACACATCTTGAAGTGATCTTAACTACATATCAGAATTTGCTTGCTGAGCTACATTTCCTTTGATTGCACAACTGTGAACTTTGAATTCAGTTCAAACTGATGAATGAGAGTCTGCAATGAGCAAGTTAATGACTGGATGGCATCTGGATAAGGACCATGTCTACAAACTCTGTAAACACCCATTATTTTGACATCACACACAAACAGCAGCATTCATCAGTCAAACGTTTGTTGTGAGATGATGGCAGTAACATTGAAATCGCATTAATCTTTACAAAATGAGTCCAGGACTGTCAGTAAGTTCTTTTATGTGCTTACGTTCCAGAGCATTCCCTTTACCAACACAGTACAGTGTTTAATGTTTCAGGTTAGTGAGGATTAAATGGTTTTAAGTAATTATGGCAGACATTAATATTTTATATAATTTAGTTTTTGGTGATATATATGGATTTTTCCCAGCAGACAAATGGTAAATCTTTTAAAATAAGCGGGGATATGAAGGAAATGGGCTGAAGCATGTGCTGGTGAATGGAAAGTTATCCACAAACGTACAGACGGAATCAATTTAATGATCTCGTTTCATAGTAGTCAGTGGGAAACAGGCGCTTCGCTCTTATGGACGCATGCAGAAAAACGTAACTGAGGGAAACATTCCTCTCTTTCTCTCTCTTGTCTAAAAATTTGAGCACACGTTAATGAGGAAATATCTTTGTCTTACACTTAAACTTCTAAAACTTCTTTTTTACTTTTCTGTTGTAGTCTGTGAAAGTTTGTCTCGTACAAAATGTAAAAGGTCAAAATTATGGCTCTCTTCATTTTATATGGTTTTCTCTCACTCTCATTCAGTTGGCCACTCAAAACTTTGTGGAGTTTTATTGTACTATACAACACTAAAACAAAATCGTAAAATGGATGCAGCCATTTTGTAAAATCAAATTTCCTGTCAGCAAAATTACTGAATTTACTGAAAAAAAAAACACACATTAACTCTCTGACATTAATCCTCCTTGTATAAGGAAGTATATTAACAGTAATTATTTTCACGCTTGAAAAGATGCAAATAAAACAACATATAACCAATAAAAACAAAAACTGAAGGTACACAATATTTGTGTTTATTGAAACCAGCATAAATTCACACTAGTTACTGATTCTACACATGGAAACTATTTAAATCATCTTTGTTTAAGTTTTTGTGTCTACCCAGAGACCACTTTCGCTAGTAGTTGCCATAAATGCTGTAAAAACTGTAACTTGTGGAAAGGGCGTCTGGAGTGAACAGAAGCTGACCAGATGATTCAGTGGCTGTGGAATTTATTTGTTTTTGATCATGGATACAGTTCACAGTATGTTCACAGTTTTGCCCCTTTTGGTCCAACTTTCTGTCTTCGACTGGCCCTGTTCCCCTCAAACACACTGCCATAACAGCAGCCAAGAGAGGAGAGGTTTCTATCAGAATCACTGGCACTGGCATTCAGTCTGCTCAAGTACTGGGACGAAAAAAGAGACCCGCTTAGAACAGACATCATAGCTTTACGTAGTCTTCAATCTCTCTGCTCTGTACTTTTAAACTACGTGGTTAGCAGTTCCTATAAATGTCTTTTCCAGTGGTTGTATTCGAGCACACAATTCCTTTTCATTTCTCTTTTGCATCTTGTCCCGCTCCCTCTTTCTGAGTTCTGCTTTCTTTTGAACTAAAATAAGACTCAAAGAAAATCCATGTAAAATGCTGTGTATAAGGCGAATGAACCCTATTTTGTAAACTGGGCCTTAAAAATGTAGTGTTAGAAATTTCTCTCTAAATAGAAATTTTGATCACTCTGTGTCCCGTTTTCCAGGCATCCCCTAACAGCATGATGAGTGAATGGCCATCAAAGCAGGAATATTGATCTTGCGTGATCTGGCATTGGCATGAAGGTCACAGTCAGTCTGAGGCATGATAGGGCTGCCACCAAATAGTCATCTAAGATAACCTGAACATATGTGGTATTTCACAGCCACAACTTTTATGTAAACCCACAGAATTCTGCTTTCAGTTTATCTTCATTTGATTAATTCATTAGTAAATCCAGTGTCTTTAGGTTTTTCTTTTTCTTTTTTTTCTCAAGCAATAAAACTTGTTTTATGCATAACACATTTTTAGCCTTTGAAACTCCATTTTAAGCATAAACCTCTCCAAACTGTTAGATTTGTAAAAAAAAAAAAAAAAAAAAAAAGGTCAGTCTAAAAATATTGACAATTTTACTTTTCAGGTAAATGTATCTATCCAAATTACAATAGGGGAGAAAAGTAGGGGATTTTTTTTTTTTTTTCTTAAAGGCACAATATGTAACATTTTTGTAATAAAATGTCCAAAAACCACTTGCACCGTGTTATATATTTCATGCAGTTGTGTACTTACATTATCTCAAAAGTTTATGAATACTATGGCAACACACATGGACAAATGCGGAAGCTGTATGCCATTTTTGGCCGATAATTTTCGGCGGCCGAAAATTCGGTGCATCCCCAGTTTGTGAGCAAACCTATGGTAATGTAATTTAATACAGTATGTGCTGCACAAAAACATTTAGCCATAATTGCAAATACGGTGGGTTCGTTCAAATTTACTTTTAGAAGGACTGTTTTATACATAAAAATGCGCATCATTAACCCGCCAAATCATGACAAATAGTCACATATCAGTAAAAGGCTAATATTGAATCAAATTTCATGTTCTTTGCAGATAATTCATTACGATGACATAAAATACTGTTATTAAATGTACGGGTAAGTTAATAAAAAAGTAATACATTACCTCATCCTTGAGCATGATTTGTGAAAACGACATCTCACAAGGTTCCACGCTCCGTCATTGCATCATCGAGCATCGCCTCTGTTATTGTTTTGAAAATGCGACCTCTAGCGGCGAAAACTTACATATTGTGCCTGTAAGGGGAAAATCATTTTGTTTTATTTTTTTCATTGATATGTAGAGAATATAAGTGAATTTTCTAAGTGAAAAATCAATTTTAATATATTTTATAATGCAAAATGTACTTTTTATTATATTATATATTACTATGATATATTACTATTAATGCTGTATATAAAAACAAAAAGTCATTGTTATATTCTCATGTGGATACCTAAGTAAAGATGTATACATGTTTGAATGTGTGAAGCTACTTAACCAAACTGAACATATTTTGGGGACAAATTTGTACCAGAAGTGAGCTAAATCTGACAAAGTCTCTTAAAACCTTCTTTTGAGGACATCCTTATTTGTAAAAACAAACAAACAAAATTTAAAATGTTTTTTTGTTACAGTGTGTTAAGATTAGGTTATATATAAGCAGCTGTATATAAAAACAACATAAGTCTATGAAATATCCTCATTAAGATAAAGAAGTAAATCTGTACATGTATGTGTGTGTTTGTACATTATGACCTTTTTTAAAACTCTAAAAGGCAGAAAGTTTTGTGTGAGGGCTGGGTTAAGGGTAAGTGGATAGAAAATACAGTCTGTACAGTTTAAAAAAATAATTCCACCAATGGAATGTCCCCATAAAACATAGAAAGCCAAAGTGTGTGTGTGTGTGTGTGTGTGTGTGTGTCTGTGTGTCTACCGAACTTCATTTGGGAAAAATCTGACAAAAGGAGTATGTTTCATGAAATCAATAGAATGTCCTTGTTTGGTTAAGTTAACGTGTTAACAAGTTAATGTGTATGTGTGTGTGTGTGTGTGTGTGTGTGTGTGTGTGTGTGTGTGTGCGTGTGTGTGTCTGTGTATATGTGTGTACGTGAGCAAGTCTGTAACTGTACAATCCAGGAAGTTAACTTTGGCATGAGGCCACATAGCATTTTGATGGAAGCTCTTGCAGATTTGAATTAGGAGACAGAGATGTGAGAAGGAGGTACAGTTGGAAACAGAGCTTATATTGGCTCTGCAGTCAGACGGAGATTCCAAGCCGCACAAAATCGTATAAAACTCAGATCTCTCTCTCTCTCTCTCTCTCTCTCTATTTCTTCATATGATCTTCCAGAACAAAAAGGACTTGAGAAACAATACACTGATGATGCAAGTGGGCTGTTGATGATAACATGGTTCAAAACACTTCAGGTGGAACAGAGTAATCACTGTCCCAGTTCTTTCCACTAGAGGACACTCCACACATTCAAATGCCATATCAGACAAAAAAACGAGTAGAATTTCTTAGACTGCTTTTCAAGAATGGATCATTATTTATTTTATTTTTTTTACATTTTCATCAGATATTGAAAGAAATGGTTATCATTATCCCCCTCCAAAAAAAAAAAAAAAAAAAAGAAAAGTGACACAGTTTGTACTCAAAAACCCACTTTCCCACTGACTCATTCAGAAATGGCCACTAAGATGCCACTTGACAGGCTTCATCTCTTGCCAGGCTCTTGGGAGGTGTTTTCCAGTGAGTGCCAAGCAGTCTTGCAGTCTTTAGCTTGGCACCAGAGGGCACGTCTCTAACCCTCACTTAGATTGGCCAGACCATTTTGCGTGTCTTCACTGACACACTGAACCGCTGCTCCCCCTGACATTATTCATTTTTCATGACTACAGGGTTCCCAAGCATATTTAAGACTTTAAGACTAAAACTAACCACATGTGTGCAATCTTCATCAAGGCATTCATTGACCCACTGGCATCGTGATCGTCCATCGCGGGGGTTTTGAAACTGTATAAGCACTGCCTTTCATCCAAGACCATCATTAAGCAAGTGTTGCACATATTTGAAGCAAGCTTGACAAAGCCACAGTAGACTGGAATATGGTTCTGTGGTTTCATACAACTAACTGAAGCTTGTCCTTTGTGACATCATGCCACCAATTACAGTGGTTTGATTGCAGGCTGTCGAAAAAGCATGTGCTGCAGCAAAAGGCATTTCTCATTTGAAAGTGTTTTCTGAAAGCTTGCTCTTAAAATGGTTTATATGCAATGTATATGAAGAGTTCAGATGCAAAACCAGCTAAAAGCCATCTCGGACAAAAATTAGATAATGATACTGAGTGAATGTTCCTGAAACATAGTACAAGTACATCAAATACTTTTACTTCAAACTCGCTAAATTCCAGTGCCAGCCCAATCAGAAATACCAGTACTTGCATAGAAACCTATACAAAGTAGCCAGAAAGAAATGCTAATTTTAAAGAAAAACGTCAGATGGATTTAGAGCCTTTTGCATCTGAACTCTTTATATGGACAATTTTATGAATTTTGGCACTAAGAAAAAAAAAAGTATGTCCAAATGGTATACACTGAATGTTATAATCATTGCTTTGGGAAGATTTAAATTATATGGATTTTTAATTTATTGTGTGTGTGTGTGTGTGTGTGTCAATGACGTGATGCCTGCATTTTCTGTCCGATTGCAATTTTTCAGTCATTAATTTACATATATATATATATATATATATATAAAGTATTGAAAGAAATGGCTATCATTACCCTCCTTCAAAAAAAAAGAATGTATTCTGTATTCCTAAATGTATTCTGATACATTTTCGGCACTATTTGGCATGATTTCCAAAGTGTTTTTTAACAGCTGATATGTAGTTACCGCATTTGGATATCATGTGGTATGATCTAAAAAAAAAAAAAACAGTTATTTCTACAAGTGTTTATTTTAATTATAAAAGCTAGAAGCTAGCTTGTTTTGTTTAGGTGACCAATTCTGTGCTTGTAAATTTTGACTGAATCATGTGGTGCAACCAAATATCATGTGGTGCGACCACTGCAGAGTGTTTTCCATCATAGATGTTAATTGAACTCCTGGTGAAGGGTCAGTTGAGCAGCCAAGATTGGACAAAGTTTAGAAATAACTGGGGCTAAAGAAATGTCTGCAGTTAATGCCATGTGCTGCACTTTTCACATGTCTCTTTAAATAGATTTTTAATGATATAAGGCCTTTGCGTCATTGGGGGCGACCACTCATCATGTGGTGCGACCAATAATAGGAATAACTGTATTAAAATAAAAATAAAATATCTATTTTCTGTGGTTAAAATATGACTCACTGCTACAGCATGCTTAAGTGAATGGTATTTTTAAAACATTTGTATCAGTTTAATGCAATTTACAGGAAAAATAAGTCTGCTGACTGCATTTAAGAAGGCAACTCTAAAATTATAAAATAAAAATATGAGATCATTATTTACAAAAACTCAAAATAAATGCAAATACTTTGTTTCTAAACACTTTAATTACTGAGAAAATCTAAAAAAAAATGTTAAGCATGTTAAGGAAATGAATTAATTTTAATATCATGGTCGCACCACATGACATTGTTTAAGGCTATGGCCAATTAATCGAGATGGAAAAAAAAACAACAGATATTATTATTTTTGCATTTTAAAATTCTCCTGTCAAAAATATATATATACACACACACACCTTTTTTAACCTTTTTATTATCCGCTATTTAATATGAAATATACACAACAGCATTCAATTTTTTTTTTTTTTTTTTTAAATTGGTAAACTACTGTAAAAACAGTAATATAGTGAAATATTGTTACAATTTAAAATGGCAGTTTTCTATTGTTATATTTTTCAAAATGTAATTTATTCTTGTGATGGCAAAAGCTGAACTTTCAGCAGTCATCATTTATATAATATATTTAGCTCACCAGATTTTAAAAATTTTTGATACTTTGTACTGTGATACTCTTTAGGATTCTTTGATGAATAGAAAGAAAGAAAGAAAGAAAGAAAGAAAGAAAGAAAGAAAGAAAGAAAGAAAGAACTTCTTTGAGCACTAATTTGACTTCGGAAAAACATCAATATACCTTACAAAACTGTATACAGACCCAAAAGCAAACCCACCCTTTAAAGGTATAGAACTGTAAAAACCCCAGTGCCTATGGAAACAATGACACTCCATGGGAAAAACTGATTCCACATTGGGGAATGTGTCCCCTTGCTTTTTAACTGCTTCCAGATATGCTACATAAGCCTCAAAGTTTTTAAATCCATAACATCCATAGTACATTTGTTCGATCAGAGCTGTATCTGCTGACACTTGTCAGCAAATTGCTGGCATGGCGGCAAGCCAGTTTTGCATATGGAAATGGTGCTGCCGTGTACATATGGCTCATTTTCCACTTACTGATCTCTATTTATAGATTATAGCTAAATTATATGCTCTCTTTTATAGATAAGTGGTTCCACCATGATTCAAATCAACACGCCCCTTCCAACATCACAACTCAGCAACTCTTGTATCATCTAGATTTCCACTTGTAATCATGACTTTGCTTGGCCATTCATGTGCTCGCAGCTTGTAATTGCAGTATTTTCCACTGCATTTGAAGAGCACATAAGTATCGTAGAAATCATTGGCAGCACTGGTGCTTTTGGAAGATGCAGCCCAGATATTTTTTTTTGATAGCTTGTATGTGTTGAGTATAAGGCTAAAACAGTAATGATATTTTAGTTGACACAGTAAAAAAGTACTCAACACGACTCCGGGGGGTTAATAAAGGCCTTCTGAAGTCAATTCATGCATTTGTGTAAGAAAAATATCCATATTTAAAACTTTATAAACTGTAATCACTAGCTTTTGCCAACTGTCATACGTGTTTTCTTGAGAGAGTGGCATTCCAGCGGATGACGTAGGCACTGTGTAAGTTCTGGTGAGAATCCTTTGTTTACAGCAGAGGAAAAACAGTCTCCTCTTGGCTTATCCCTTAACAAAAATAAGTATACTTCAAGTTTATTTTATTAAGTATACTTAAGTAAAGTTCAAGTACACTTTATGTAGTAAGTATACAAATATCAGTGTTCTAGTAGTATACTTTTAAATGTACTGGATGTATTTCAATACTCCTTGGGACTAAATTGGCCCACATTCTAGTATATAAAAGTATACTTTTAAGTATAACTGAAGTAAACTTTGAGTACACAACTAGTTTACATCTATGTTTTTAGTTTGTACTGCAAGTATACTAAAAGTAAACTTATAGGTATACTGTTGGTTTACTAATTAAATACTTTTAGTACACTTTGAAGTATAATCTCAGTAAACTACTAGTGTAATGGTTTATATACTGCAGGTATACTCGTACTTTAAGTATACTATGATGTCCCTATTTAGGTATTAATTTGTATATATTTTGTTACTTGAATACTTGCACACACAAAACATCAAAAGAAAGTACAGGGTATCTGTTTGTAAACAAAAACGTTTTAGTCTAGCTACATGCATCCATTTTTTATAAACACTTGAATGTGGGTAAGTTGCATAAATAAATAAATAAATAAATAAATAAATAAATAAACAACATTTTGAACAAAAATGAAAATAAAAAAATAAAAAAATAATTATGATAATCAAAACGTAGATGGAGTTAATCAACACCCCAAATCATGACAGTCATTATTACCTCTTCATGGGTCGACATTTTATTCCATAACGTTACACAGTTTTACATATCTATGGCTTTGATGCTGTTTTTGATGTCTGACGATTGTGATTACACGTGGAAGCGGATTCTTGTTCACTCGTGTTTTGGAAGTTCTGTACAAAACATGTGAAATAGCGCCCCTAGCGTATAACAGTGAAAACACGGATTCTCAGAGCACAAGAATAGCTCAAATACTTAGACTTTTTCTAAGTATAAATCAAGTATACTTAAATGTCTTTTTAAGTATATTTCTGAGAAGTATATAAAGCACATATCTGAGAAGTACATAAAAGTATGCAGAAAGTATTTTTAGTTTAAAAGAAGTATACTAATAGCACACTGGAATAAACTTCTTTTTCGTAAGGGTATATAGAAATCCTCCGACATTATCCTTCACAAATCCTCGTTTTGTACTTTTTTGTACTGTAATTTGTGCCCGGTGTTTTGTATTCTTTTCTCCTCTGCGTTTCCGTGATCGTCACTTCTCACTAGAGCTTACATCCTGCGTCATCAACTGGAATGCCACTCTATCATGAACGTGCATACAACAGTTTGCTAGATATTACAGTTTATAAAGTTTTAATTCTGGATATTTTTCTTACACTAACACATCACTTCAGAAGGCTTTTTTTTTAACCCCCCAGGGCCGTGTGGAGTACTTTTTATGATAGATGGATGCACTTTATTGGACTTCAAAATGTCAACACCCATTCACTGCCATTATAAAGCTTAAAAGAGCCTGTGTATTTTTTATTATAACTCTGATTGTATTCTTCTGAAAAAGAAAGTCATATACACCTAGAATAGCTTGAGGGTAAGCAAATCATTGGGAAAATTTTCACTTTTGGGGTTAAGTATGTTTTATACAAATACGTTTGATGTATGCACGCTACTTTGTGATATATTGCATGACCTGCAGAGGACAGCATTTGTCATTACTTTACTCTTTCAAACCTTGGAACAAATGCTTCTGTTTTCAGACACACACATCCTTTATTGTTGTTTTCACCTTCTGCTGTTTTTATTGTCATACTGTTGTCTTCTTCTTATTCTTATAGACTTGTTAAATCAGTGGCCCAGCTGTGAATGTTTCCACCTTGTTGACCTTGACGCTGCATATGCGCGCATTGTTGAACTGACTGCACGCTGCAGGCGCGTGGTCAGCGTGGATTATTTTTACATCATGGTATGTGTCTGTTCCCTCTTTACATTTTAAAAGTTACAAACTAATTTATTTTTGTTTGACTGATGAGCTAATGTAATAGTGATAGGAAAAACAAAGCTTTTCGAAACTCGGAATCAATTGAAACTATTGATTCACTGTTTTGAAGTGCACTGTTGGTGACACCTTCTGGTTAAAACATGCATAAACACCTTTTACAAACCAATTAATTTTTATTTTATTTTTTTTTTATGGAAGTGTTTAAATATAGTGTCTGTATACTTTATGTATATGTGTAGTGCTTGTTAGATGTGTGTTTAGGCAGGACTTGGCTACACTGTAAAAGGAATTCATTTATTTATTTATTTCAGATGTTTCACCTGTATTTTGAATTTTGCACTTCACTGCGTGCCTTACGGTTAACAGAAATGTCTGTAAAATTAACATTGTTTTTTTTTTTTTTTCACCATGTCACCATTATGCTGAGTTTGTTTTAGTTATAGACTCTTAGTTTGTATTTTTCATTAGTTCCTGCTTCCTTTGTTTGAATTTTCCTGCTTCTCATCTGTGGTCATGAGTTAGTCTACCAGTTGTATTGTGGTAATTATCCTTATTCTTATCCTTATGCACTCCCTATTTAAGTTGCACCATCAGTGTTTTAGTTTGTCCAGTCACTGTCCCATTTAGTCCCATTTAGACAGAATAATCAGGCAAATTAAAAACTATTAACTATCCCTTTCCCTTTTTATTATACATGCATATTTATAAAAACTCATTAAAACCAAACTGGTCTCATGACGAAAATGTACTTGTGGGAACTTTTCGTGAGACACAAAATACATACGTACAAATAATGCTACCTATCAGATTTTTAATACTTGTTGGGGTAGGTGTACATGGCAGGGTAGCACAAATTGTCAGAACACCAAACATAATAGGCTTGCTCTGTAGTTCAGCCACCACAAAGGATGCAGAGTCCTTGGGTATGAATCCTGTGAAAAACATGACTCACAATGAAAGAGCTGAAAGATGAGAGATTGAAAAGCAAGCTAAAATGGCATGCTTGCAGTTCCATTTTTACATCACATTTGCTTTTGTTCATACTATCGTGTAGGTTTAAGGCAGGGATGCCCAAACTCAGTCTTCCGCGCAAGTTGAAAATTCTCAGCTCGAGCAGGAAATTCACAACACGTTGTCGCACAAGCCAAACAACGAAGAACTTATTAACATGTCCAGGTTGAAATGTTGTTGCTGATGTGTGTGAAGACACTCCTAAAAACATCCTGTGAAAAACATCCTGTGAGTAATCTAAAACAAGTAACACAATGCAGATATTTTTGTTTGCTTATGGTGCGTGTAATGGGTTGAGAAAATGGCATTTATGAATTTGCTTAAAACGGTGAACCCATCCCCGCCCCCCACCCACATATGTGTATTTGTGTGTAGGCATTTTTTATATTTATTTATTTATTTTTTTTAAACGAGAACTCTTCTAGTTAAGGTAACACAGTTTATTGTACCGTTACACCGCCATGCCAATAGATGGCGCATCAGGCGTTCGTGAAAAACGCGAGAGATCAACCTCAACAGTAAAGAATGAGATTAATCGTTTCATGCATGATTTATTCATCTCGATTCCATGTCTGTTTATAGGTATATATTGTACATATAAAGAGATAAAAATGCAGCTGAATGCCTTTTTTTTACACCATTTTAAACTTGGTTTAAATTCAGCATTTGCTTGCATTCATTGTGTGTACTTATACAAGTGTCATTAAAAAAGGATGTAAGTTAAATTTCACATTTGAAAATATAGTGTTTAATCATTTTTAAATATTTATTCAAATGAAAAACTTAAAAATAAGTAAGCAGGTATGACCTGCAATATTTTAGATACATGTATATTTAGTAAAGAGCCATACAGGTACCTAGTGGGTAAACCATGGCATTACAAAAGAAAATGATTTATTTTTTCCGACCACAAAATGACTCTAATTTGCCTCTTTGCATTGGAATTTAAAACCCTTTTCTCTATTTAACCTTAAATACTACACTAATTTTAATATAAGTAATATAAATATAAAATTATAGATATATTTTAAGTCATTAATGGACCATAATTATTAGACAAATAGTATTTAGTACTAAATGATCTGCTTAAAATATTACATGAATATTATTGAACTAAAATATAGAACATTTATTTAACTGAAAAATTGTTAAACTGTATGGTCACATTATAAGTAAGCAATACCTGAGGGTTAAATACAAGAAAACCATATTACCTCTTACGAAAATTAAGCATGGTTTTTCTACAAATACCGTGGTTAAACTATGGTTAGTGTAGCAAGACCATGGTTAATTTGTGGTTACCATGGTTTAACTATAGTAACCATGTTTTTTTGGTTTTATTTGTAGTAAAACCACACTTAATTTTCGTAAGGGTTGCCTCTCCATCACTCTCCAGAATAAAATTATACTGTAAATGTCATCGACGTAAAAATCAATGCATAATATGCTGTAACGTTCACCAAAAATTGCTGCAAATACCTGTATAGTGAAGCTGTTGTCTCTATCCTACTTAATCCTACACATTCAAATGTACTGTCAACGCTGGTTTGTTTTGAGAGCTTCGTGAATCATGTGACCGCGTGGCGGCGACGCCGGTGAGATCAAAGATTGTCGCAGCTGTTTTTCAATGGCTCTGGCATTAACAGAAGCCCTACATTTTACGATTTACGCTACATTACGTGCGCCAAAACGGTATTTATCTTTTGAATTTAGTATTAAAATTTACAACATTTGAAAGCTGAAACTTTGTTTAAAATTGCAAGCAGGTTTGGCTTGTGATTTACATGGGCAGAGTGAGAGCGTGAGACAGGGCCTGAAAGCGTGTGTCTCACGCCAAATGCGTGAGAGTTGGCAACCCTAATTGTATTTCACAAAATGCACTTTGAGCGTTGTTGAGTTTTGAAATGTTGAATTTATTTCAGAATTGAAAGAATTTAAAGAGAAATTATTGCAGTAATTGACTCCTGCTGTGGAGAGTTTTAACTTCTGTCTTCTCGTGTTTTTCACAGTTTATTCTTCGATCCACCGTGCATTATGCGTGTGTATCATTTGCTGCCGGCCCAGATATCTCCTAGATCGGAGGCCGGTAACATGTGCATACACCATTAAAGTGACCTTTCGGCACTTATTCATAGGTTCAGCAGATCAAGCAGCGAATCATCAGAATTTGGAAAGTTTTGAAATCAACTTTAGAAATGTCACAATGTGTTGCTTGCCGAAATCATGTGACATGGCCAGTTTGATGTGCTCTCTGAATTACTGATCTAAAGAAAAGGTTTTGAAGCTTCGTGAAGCAGTGTTTCAAAATTCCTATCACTTTAGTCACTAGTCATGAGATTCACAAAAATATTATAAAAACTCTGACCTGATTAGCTGCATTTTAAAACACTTATGTAGCTGATTATGTGGTCCACGTTACTTGTAGTTAGTCACTAGGCTGCTCGTGTCAGTCATTAGGCTACTTTTTGCTTTTTTTGAAGGAAATTTCCATCACTGGTCAGTGTGATCTGAATTTGGTCTGCATTTGTTGAGAAAATATAATGAGAAATGTTGTCTAATCAGAGGCCAGATAAAAATAAATAAATAAATAAATATCAAAGATATAATAAAATGACTTACAAACTATTACAAACTATGCAATTCGAGCTCTGTGGATCACCAGGAATGCAAATGGAAACAAAGCTTTGACCACATTGGTAAAGACCATAATGGAAAACCTGTGCGATTTATTTCCAGTCAGACTGTTCCATCACGCTATTAGAAGCAGATGCTGCAGAACAAGTAAAGTGTCAGCTAATGAATTGCGGGGGACACCGGTGGTTTTCCTGTCCTGAGTGTGGCCATGAGGTACGAGCACCTCCATCATCTTCAGATAGTGGGTTGCAGTGGTATCGTGTCGTACTAGGATCATTAACACATGTAACAGTGCTTAAGGGTATCTCTTTTTGTGCTGTTTATCTTAGTCACAGCATTATCTATAATCTGTTTAGTTGCTTAGAATCTCTCCCATCAAGTCCCATGATACTTTTGTTAAATGTTATGTGATTTTCCTTTCTTCTTCTGTGTCAAATATCCAGCATTCTTCGGTTGTTTGATTTTTGCTCATAGACATCCTCTCTTTTCTCTTCTGGGATGACCAGTCACCATTCCTTTCATTTTCCTTCCACTGAAAGTGATATGATTACGGTGCGACTAATCCAGTGCATGTGTTTTTCCAAACCCTTGGCCAGAGCTGCCTCTTTGGTCTTCAGCTTGGGTTTACAGCAATAATTGGAAAGAAAATCAAACCAATATGTTCTTAATTTACGATCTCTGGTGCAGCGAGAAAGTGACATCTTTAAGTTTCTCTGAGTTCTTTCTCTAACACAGATACACCCTCTGCAATGTATTTGCATTCCTAAGTAAATTATTTTTGTGTGTGTGTCTAACAGATGTCAAAAGGCAAATCCCTTAATGTGACAATTTACAGATTCTAAAATCTAGCCAAGCAAGAATGCAAGAATGCAAGAATTATGGGTTTATATTTATAACTGTTATTTATTTTTCTAATGAAAATATGTTGTAATGATAGACATCTAAACAGACAATTAATTGAACTGTTTTTTTTTTTTTTTGTTTGTTTTTTTTAGAAAATGTAGGACAGATCATTGGGAAATGTGGGATAGTGATAGTGTTTATAGCACATACTTTACTATCACTTAAATACTACAAAAATATTATGTGCAACTTTCATCTATTAAAGGTAAAAAAAAAAAAAAAAGGAATTGTAGCTTTTTATCTCATAATTCTTACATATATATTTACCTTCAGTGGTAAAAACAGGCTTCCATATGAACACAAGAAAAATTCTGTAATAATTCTGACTTTTTTCAGAATTATTACAGAATACAAACTCGCTATTTTGACTTTTTTTCCTCAGAATTGTTATAAACTCGCAGCTCTGAGAAATGAAGTCAGTTACGTGATTTTAAACTTGCAATTGCGAGTTATAGTCAGAATAGCTAGATACAAACTCGCAATTCTAACTCTTTCTCAAAATTGCGAATATATCTTGCAATTGACTTTTTTCCCTCAATATTGCAAGTTTATATCTCACAACTCTTACTTTCTACTAACTCTTAAGTCAGAATCGTGAGATATAAACTCACAATTTTCAGAATATATCAGTCTTTTTCCCCCTCAAAACTGGACTTTATAGCTCGCAATTGCAAGTTTATATCATGCAATTCTGACTTTATAACTCACAACTGCAAGTTTACATCACTTAATTCTGAGAAAAAGTCACAATTGTTAGTTTTATCTTGCAATTCTGACTTTATTTCTCGCAATTGTGAGTTTATATCACGCAATTCTGAGAAAAAAAGTCTTGAGAATTGTTAGTCTATATATTGCAATTCTGACTTTATAACTTGCAATTGTGAGTTTATATTACACAATTCTGACTTAAAGGAGAAGTCCACTTCCAGAACAACAGTTTATAAATGATTTACTCACCCCCTTGTCGTCCAAGATGTTCATGTCTTTCTGTCTTCAGTCGTAAAGAAATTATGGTTTCTGAGGAAAGCATTTCAGGATTTTTCTCCATATAATGGACTTCATTGGTGCCCGATTTTGAACTTCCAAAATGTAGTTTAAATGCAGCTTCAAAGGGCTCTAAACGTTTCGAGCCGAGGAAGAATCTAGTGAAACGATCGGTCTTTTTTTTTTTTTCGAAAAATACAAATTTGTATACTTTTCAAGCACAAAAGCTCGTGTAGCACAGGCTCTGGGATGTGCGTCCATGATGCTACGAATTAGTAATGGGTCGTTCCTAAACGATTTGTTCATTTAGAATGATTCTTTAATGTGACTCGGGAAGAACGAGTCGTCTCATGGAGTGATTCGTTCAGTTGCGCATGCGCAACATCCTATTAGGTTCTGTACTGGAATTAGTTCACCTGTTTCGAGTCTTCGGGTTTTACGAGTTGTTCGTTCATCTTATGGGGCTGTCACGTGATGAACGAACGACTCGAACCTGAAGACTCGAGAGATGATCAATTCTTTTTTCTGGCTCACACTGCATTGATTAAACTTATGGGGCTGTCACGTGATGAACTCAAACCTAAAAACTTGTCAAATAGACTAAAGACCCAGGTAAACAATGAATTTATCTTTTCCGTTTCTTATAGCATTATAGTTTTGTCTTGTTTGTAGTGTGATCAACGTTTGTGTAAGCAGTAGATGTGTTAGGGAAGTAACACGTAACATTTTAATTATGTTTTGCTAAAATGAACGAAATGACTCAGAAAGATTTGTTTATTTTCCTGAGCGAGACACAAAAGTCCGAGTCGGTAAAATGATCCAAACTTCCCATCACTACTACAAATCACGTCTAAGTTCATCGTCTGTGTACTCCGGCTCAAAAAGGTAGAGTATGGCGGAAAACTCCATGTTATTTTCTCTTACAACTTCAGAATCATCCAACATCATTGTACCTTTTTGTTTGTAAACAGCGTATAACTTACTTGCACTTTCTTAGTCTTTGCACGTTCGCTTTGTAAACACTGGGTGTGTAGTTCCACGTGACCTTTCGACGTAATTCAATAGTACTAGTGTCGTGAATGCACATCCCAGAGCCTGTGCTACTTGAGCTTTTGTGCTTAAAGTATACAAATTTTTATTTTACGAAAAAACATGACCGATCGTTTCGCTAGATAAGACCCTTCTTCCTCGGCTGGGATCATTTAGAGCCCTTTGAAGCTGCATTTAAACTACATTTTGGAAGTTTAAAATCAAGGCACCAATGAAGTCCATTATATGGAGAAAAATCCTGAAATGCTTTCCTCAAAAAACAAAATTTCTTCACGACTGAAGACAGAAAGACGTGAACATCTTGGATGACAAGGGGGTGAGTAAATTATTCATGAATTGTTGTTCTGGAAGTAGAGTTCTCCTTCAATTTCTCAAAATTGTGAGCTTATATCACATCAAGTTTGTATCACAATTGTGAGTGAAAAAGTTCAGAATTGTGAAATAAAAAGTCACAGTAACCATTTTTTATTCAGTGGCAGAAACTTCCATAGGTTCATGACCCTGGTTGGAGAGGGAAAAAAAAGTTAGTAGGTTGGTTTTTGGAGCATGAAGTTTGGATTGGTACTGGTCCAAGCAACACCAGCCCTACACTCATCATCTACTGCTTTCAGTAGATTAGGGAACACTATTCACTATTAATACATTGCTTATTAGCATGTATATTACTAACATATTGGATGAATAAACATCTGAGTTGAAACCTGAGTTTATCCACTTAATGTTTACCCTTAAACATGTCACATAACCTGCTTTCTGGAATACCCAGGATATTGCAAAATGTAAATTGTCAAACGGAACACAAACAGTTCTTATTAATGTTACATCAATTTTACAGCTTGATCTTACTGCATCTATTTGTATTTTCCCAAGAAATTTAAGGAGAAATTTTTGTAATTAACTATCCAGCCATAATTTAACAATCAAAATAATAAAGTTTTTGTAGGTGATGTATATTCCTTCAAGAGCCTTTCTTTTGCCATTTGATTTTCCATGTGTGGTGGGATCAGTTTAAGGATGACCACATCCACTATGATGATGTCAGGCAAATGAAAACTTTTTTCCAAATGAAAAAGACAGTTGTGGCAATTCCTCAGGAATATTATGTTTTAATAAAACTGTTTTATTGCCCCCTAATAGGTCAGTTTATCATGAAACATAATTTTTCTGCTTTATCTGATATCCCATTTGCCAAAGTCCCATTTTAACAATCACTCCCACTTTAAGGGCAGCAGTAGAACTGAAACATCTTGTTGACATGTTTAAACTGGAAGTACAGTCTTAAGTCTAGATTTAGTCTAGATTTGTCTTTCTCTAGAAGTCTTTGAATTGGCACTTACTTGTCATTCTTGAGCTTCCTGTTTAGTCTGTAGAAATCCCTGAGTGAATGGAGAGTTGTGAAGGAATGGGATAATGGGTTTTCCAGAGCATACAATGTAAACGTAAAAATGTTTTTTTTTTTTTTTTTTTTTTTTTTTTTTAACCATGTGTTTTTATTTCCATAATTTCCATTTGTTTTTCAGCAGCATAGTGATTCAAATGAATCATCTTAACCAAATCAAGATATTGCTGTATATATATAAAGGGAAATATAAAGTAGGATTTACTCCTCAAGACAGATTCGGTTTGTCTCTCGTGGTGTTTTTAGTCATTTGTAAAGCACGTTCCAAGTGCGAACCTTGATTAACCTCCTCCGGTGGCTTTCCCTGTTTATCCGCACCTAAGAAAACAGATAAGACTGGCCAATGCTAATAGGTGTAGAGAGTTACATCTATCTGTTACCGTCACTGATGTCAGTGAGTTGACTCAGTTGTTTAAACGAGTCGTGTGATCATTTTAAAATGAATAGCACTGGGAATAGGCTCTGCTGTAATTAATGTACAGACGTGCCGTGGAACACATGCAGAGAAGCTGGCGCTAATTATATACTTTGCACTGATTTATCGTAAGCCATTTTCTCACTGAATATTTTGTCATGCTTTTCATTTCTCATCAGCGTAGAAAATAAGATTTATGGGACAGTTGTTTGTACACCATGCTGAATTTCTGAGCTACAAATCATATTAAGGACAGCAGCACTATTGTATGTGTTTCAAAGGGAAAGTATTCAAAACAAAAGGCGTCAGAGCACCGATGACATCGCTAGATTAAACCTCTAAACCCCTGCTAATAAAGAACATGTCGAGACACTTATAATGCAATCACTCCCTTGTAAGATTACGGTAAAAGATGAAAACTATTAAATTCTCATAGCAGTTTGTTCTTTAGGAACAACTTTTACAGTTCTTTTTCTTTTTCTTTTTTTATACATTTGATACGGCATGCTACATTACGGCAATGCACATTATGTTCTTTGTAGCTCCATTTAATAGGTTCACTGATTAAAACTGTTGGTTTCTAAAAGTATACAGCATGTAACCAGTTTAAGTAATTGAACCACATGAAGTGGAAAAAGGTAAAACCACAGAGTAATAAAAGAAAAGATTTGGGTTTCTATAAAATCTGTGTAATATCTTTAATTCTTTCTGTCTTTCCTACATTTTACTACGGTATGTCATGTATGTATCCAATGACTTTCATATTATCACTGTATGTATCCCATGACTCAAATCTTAATCAGTTTGCTAAAATGATTTGATCTTGATGAAAAGATCTTTTCTGTAGGTTAGATCACTGAACCAGTAGGAGGCCACATGTAAGTTCTTTTTGAGTGTTATGATGTCTTAACTGGTTCCTTAAAAATGTTAAAGTTCAGTTCACGAGTTCGCTTGACCATCCAGTCCTGATGGTTAATGGTAAACAAGCTTGGCTTGTTGTCCTCAATGGGGGCTTAGGGTGTGTTCACACTTGTCATGTTTGGTTCGATTAAAATTAACCCTGGTGCGACTGCTCTGTTAGTGCGGTTCATTTGAGTAAGTGTGAACGCTGCTATCCGAACCCTGGTGTGCACCAAACAAGCGGACTGAGACCGTTATACTTAATGAATGCAACACGGACCAAATACTTCTAAACGAACCAAAAACGGGAAGGAACGCTAGGCGATATGATTTCACAAAGGGAACGAGCAGTGTATCCAAAACAAATGAGCAGAGAGCAAACGTGGAGCAATGAGGAGGTAAAGTGCCTTTTATAAGCTCTTTGTGAGTTCGCATGTGTTGAAAATAAAATCATATACACGCAACTGTGAGCGTGCTTAGTCCAGCAGACGGCATTGTGTGTGTTCAACTTAAAGCGGCGATGAGCAGACCGATCAGTGAATGGGTACTTTGATGTCATACACCAGCAGCGCCGCTGTAAGTCGAACGCACTTTTTCCAAACTCTGCATTAAGTCGAATGCACCTTTTGTTTGGAGTTTTCAGTGAGTTCCGTCACGAAAATATACGTCATTCAACCCGACCAATCAGGTTATGAACGTATCACTATGCCTTAGGTTCGGTATCTTTAGGTTCACTGTCAAACGGAATGCTAAACAGAACAGGACCAAATGTATCGTTTTCCTTTTTGGTCCGGACCAAATTAACCAAACAAACTGAACTACAAATGTGAACACACTCTTAAACCCAAGGCTTGGCTTGAACTCAGAGTTCAACCACCCCATTGTGGTACTACCTAGTCTCAGACTAAAATGCTTATCTGGATTGTTGAAACTGAAAGAAACTTGCACTGACTGATCTTAAAATGTGTCAGATTCATTGTTTTGTCTCAAGATGCACACCAGTAATGTTTTTATTTAAAGCATATTTGTGTATATGTCTTAATTGAACTATTGTCTAATCATGGCTTAACCTAAGCCATGTCTGTGAAACCGGGCCATAAACTCACAATTGCAAGTTAGAATTGTGAGATATAAAATCAGATTTGCAAGATATAAAAGTGCAATTGTGAGTTATAAAGTCAGAATTGTGAGACATAAACGATCTATTTGTCGCAATTCTGACTTTGCAACTCACAGATGATTTGTTCAGAGATCTTTTCTGTAGGTTACATGACTGAACCAGTAGGAGGCCACATGTAAGTTCTTTTTAAGGTTTACTGTATGATGTCCTTGATTCATTCATTTGACTGATTCCTTAAAATCTTTAAAATTCAGTTCACAAGTTTGCCTGCATATCCAGTCCTGATGGTTAGTGGTAAACGAACTTGGCTTGCTGTCCTCAGTGGAGGCTCAAACCCAAGGTTTTTTATAATTCTTCCGCTCATTTCTCATTGTTTTGAGCATGATTGAGTTACATGCCAAACTGAATAAACAACATTCAGTCTAGTTTAGTCAGTCAGCAGATCCTCATTAACACAGGGTGACCACACGTCCTCTTTTTCCCGGACGTGTCCTGGCTGAGATTTCTAAATTGCCTAAAAGGTCCAGGTTGTGGCTTTATTTTCCTCTACAATCCTCATACATTATTTGTATGCATATGCAGTGAATTACATGTAATAGAATTCAGTAATTTAATTGCAAAATAAATGTAACTGTAATCTGTAACAGTTACTGAGAAAAAAAAGTGGAATTCAATTAAAGATACTTATGAAAATGTTAACAATTACAAAGGTTACATATCTCAGTATTTTCACACACATACAGATTTGATTGATTTCTTTCCAAAATTGCATTGACTGCCCTAAAAAATGAGTCACCAATGTTTCAGGAGTTTAGAACACAGAATAGGACAATATAGTACTGTACCATACAGCGAATTACTTTAAAATGAAAAATATGAGTTCATATAGAGTGAATACACTCTTTCCTTGTGTATTGCTGCCGTAGCACAAGCGAGTAGATTTGACCACTTTTAAATAAATAAATAAAGAGATTGTATTAAGCAGCTGGTTATACTTCAGCACTGAAATTCATGCTCAGTCTGGAACAAATTCCAGAGTTTTGTGGTTAGGTCAGTCTTCCATAACCTACCACACACTTTTACTGTAAGTTCAGCCTACCCTCACAGCAACAGTTTCAGCTAATGTCAAATAATGGTAAGTCTGACTGTATTAACCTTGTCGATCTCTCTCTCTCTCTCTCTCTCTCTCTCTCTCTCAACCAGCAGAATGTCGTCATGCTACCATCCAGCGTAGGATGAAACTGCGGTTTTGTGTCGAGCCAAGACAGAAGTCGAGACAAAACCTCAAAAGCCAAGATGTAAGCAGTGACCTAGAACAAGAAGGTTTGAGGTCAAAATCTGACCAAAATCAAAAGGTTTGGACTAGGAGATCAGAGTAACAGTCATGGTTCAAAACTTCTCATTGATCAACATACAATGTGGATTAATTTCAGCTGCTTTTGAAGAGCAAACATCTCCAATGTCTGGCGTGAGAGAGTACTTCTTTCGAGTTAAATTGGACCTGCAAGTTAAACTAGTCAAACAAATTGAAAGGTTCGGAATGTCTAAAAACAACACAAGTGAATGTCATTTACTTACAGTGGTTCAATTATAGAATAATTATACTAGAACTTGGATGTATGTGCACTGATTGCTTAATCATATGGTATGTACAAATGTGGATCCTGCTGAAAATTAAATGGTCTAAACTGAATAAAAGCAACTATAAAAACATTTAGAGCTGTGTGTCTTTATATTTCATCTTTTCGTTTTTAAACAGTACTGCCTGTCCCAGTCAAGGGGTCAGTGTATGTTTGTGCTTCTGTTTCTTATTTATTTACGTGTTTGAATATGCAAAAAAAAATGTTTTACTCAAAGTGTGAATGAAAAGAAAAAAAAGGAAAGAAAGTAGAAAATGATACACTATAAATTTGCATAATTAACATTTACAAATGTTGAATGGACAAAGTTTGGGTAGCTGTATTATCCATCTGAAAACCAGACAGAATGTTCTGGCAGTGGTTTGTCAAACCCCTATTGTGTACTTTTTGGAAAACGTAATGAATGCTGACGGCACAAGGTAGTTTTATCTTTCTGACACATGGAAATCTTTCCATGTTCCCATTCTTATTACTTTATACAAGCAGTAATGTTTTAAGCTTGATAAGTGTATTAGATCGTTAAGTATTAAACTTAAAGGAATAGTTGACTCGAAAGTCAAATTTTGCAGATGAGTTTGAAATTTAGCATTACATCACTTGCTCACCAATGGATCTTCTTCTGTGAATGGGTCCCGTGAGAATGAGAGTCCAAACAGCTGTTAAAAACATCACAGTAATTCACAAGTAATCCACAAGACTCCAGTCTATTAATTAATGTCTTGTGATGTTAAAAGCTGCATTTATAAGAAACCACTCCATCATCAAGACGTTTCAAAAAAATCTTTTCCTTTAATGAAAAAAAAAAAAAAAACCTCTGTTGTTCTCTCACATCAAAATCCATCAACATTTTTGTTTAGAACTGTATGTTATTACAAGCACACATCTTTTTGCTTCACAAGACATTAATTGATGGACTGGAGTGATGTGGGTTACTTCTCGACTATTGTGATGATTTTATCAGCTGTTTAAACACTCATTCTGACGGCACCCATTCACTACAGAGGATCCATTGGTGAGCAAAATTTCTCCAAATCTGTTCAGATAAAGAAACAAACTCAGGTACATCTTGGATGACCAGATGAACTCTTCCTTTAGCAATTCTGTTCAGTTCAGTCAGAATTTGGCATTTTGCCCTAAAGTTTCTTAAAGTAAAACAGGCATTTGAACCTTGAACCTGTCCCATATGTGATCGAATAGCTTCTCATTTTATACAGCATTTTGATAAATGGAGCAGCTTCTTTGTTTCAGTTCTTTTATTGTTTCCCTCTGCATTCTCTGAAAGAATCTGCATGGCCCCAATTTATTGCGGGATAATGCATAATGATGGTTAATGTGTTCTGAATTTTAGTGACAATTACTGCTGTTATGCTGTCAATTATGCATCTAAACACATACTGTGGACTGACTGCTGGATTATACAGCTGCCACCTGCCCAATGACTTTTAAAGAGTAATTATTTTCACATGTCTGTGGTACAGCAATCCCATAAGTGGACTCTTTCAAGAATGTTTCTGGAAGGAATTCTGACTTGGCCATGAAGTCTCATCTGTAGTTCTCATTCATGTGGATGGTATCTTTTCTGGCTATCACTGTTTCTTGTGGAATTTTAATTGGGCTACTTCAGGCCAAAATTGGGTTAGCCTCTTTAAAAGTCCATTTTAACCAAAGTTCTGCCTGGTTTGACTGCAGTACCTGCGAGAACCATCACACCTATTTAAGTTTAGTAGTTTAGTGTCATCCCAGCCATTTACACTCAAACATAGTGGTTCCAAAAGTTTTTTTTTGTTTTGTTTTGTTTTGTAGCAGATGCCATAGAACAACTTTTCAGTGAACACACTAAAAAAAGAAAAATCTAATAATCTAAAGAACCTTTTTCCACTTTAAAGAACCTTTTGTGCAACGGAAGGTAAAGGTTCTTTATAGAACCATTGATTTAATAATAATAATAATAATAATAATAATAATAATAATAATAATAATTTAAGAATCTATATAGTGGAGTAAAATGCCATTTCATCAGGTCTGCAGTGGAAATTACATGTCCAAGTCGTGATCTACAAATGTATAAAGTAAACAAAGAAAGCAACTATTTAATGCTGGGGAGATAGTCCTTATCCGGTCCTGTATCTCTGATTCTGGATGTAGGATGATAATCCAAGTTAAGTGAGTATCTCCTCCGGTAAACCGTTGTCCCATCACCATCATCCCGGTGTTGTATGATCCCTCATAGTAGATACACCTTTGCTCTGAGTTTTCGGGGGAACGGTGTCAAACTTTTGAAGCTCTCATCAAAATAATGGGCGGATCTTTCCAAGACTGGTGATTTTCCCGTGTTCATTTCTTTTTCCTCACGGGTCAGGTTTAGTCCACACGTCCAGCCCTCCTAAAGACTTGAGCTCTTCAGGGAACAACCCGGTTTTCTTTTTTTTCATGAGAGCCCGTTTACCTTCAGTCTGAGAGTCTACTGGGCGGAGGGACTGAGGAGTTTGTTCACGACGAAAACCAATTGAATTTTTTCCGCTCATGGCCGTGCAGAAATAAATAAAAATAATCTGGATTGTGGAAAAGGAACGAATTTGAAAATAAGACACAGTTGAGGGCGCCGGTCATGGATAAGGATAAGGAAAGGTGGTCCACGAGATGGAAAACGAAAAACTCGCTCAGGAACTCCGCTTTAAGTGCAATCTTCACTCTGACTTTTGTCCTACAGGCAACACATGTGAGAGCAGGTAAGGAAAAGAACGTCTCTAGCCTTCCAGTGATGCCAGCCTTCAGTATATAGTTGTAATGAACTTAAAATGTGTAGTGAATTTAAATGTAAGAATATAATAAAATCAGCCTGTATATATTGGCTATATATTGTAAGATTTATTGGCTTCAAAACCTAGTGAGCTGCCTACCAAGACAGCATTTATGAAAATCATATGCTTATCTCCGAACTGAAAGGCATTTTAAATACTATATTAAATAACATTTTTGGCATCATAATGCTCGAAATGCAGCTTGATAAGAAAAATCATTAACTAAGCGATATCTGTGGCGTAAGTTCTGGCTGTTAATAATGGCATTGTTTCGACATACCCAGTATTAAAAAGTATTTATGATTCTATTATTTACAGATTTATTCACGTCTTATACAAGATGCTGCTTTTGAAATTTAGATCGGAAGAATCTACCAAGACAAATATTTAAATTACTTCAAAGAGTGCTGTTACAGGTTGCTTCATCGGATTTGTATTAAATATTCAAAATATAGAAATGTCAAATTTGTATAAATACACATTAAATACTGGATACAATATCTCTTGAAGATCATTCTTGTTATAAACAATTTTATAACGGGCTACTTTCCAACACAGAGTGATTCAATAATTAGCAGAAAGGTTGGTCTCTATTATATTTGGCATGTTGATGAGACAGCGTTCATGGTAACTGCACTACCGTGCACACACCAGTGAGGCACTCGAGTGCCCAGAATTAGTTTAGGAAATTTTATTGCTCAGACAGAGAGAGATACCGTTTCTCCACACTACCCCAGTCCACACTAAAGACCCGTCTACTGTCAGAAAGCTAATGCAGGAGTGATTTCTGACTTGGACACATTGTCTACTTTTTTAAAAGGACACTTGAGTGTTTTAAAGTGGTCCTATCCATCATTTTTATTTAGTCCTCCTGTATTGGCTACTCTAAGTAATAGGCAAAATTAGGGCATATTATCCTTCTGACTCACCTGTATATGAGAATCACAGATAGCAAACTGTTTTTGCATACTGTCTTTCTAGTAAGCTTTCAAAGAGCCTGGTCTCTCCTGCTTTAAGAAAATTCAAAATATAACAATTACTATGTAAAATAATAAAGAGCATATTCCCTTGTTGCTGTTCTGATGGCCATTTCAGATATGTAACATACCTCTTTCAAAATGGCTGCCTGATAATCTCTTCACCACATTGCACTTCTGCAGGCCAGTTGGGAGGTGGGGATACTTTGAAAGTGAGCTTCCACATATTTGGTTTAATACTAAGCTTGACCACAACTAAATTCCATGCATAAAAGCTACCTTTTGGCTCTTGTTTTCTGGAAAGATTTGAAATCCATATAAAATATCTCTTACAGCAGTTCACAAAGTTCACATGAGATATTGGCCACGCCCGCTCGGATATCCAATGATTCAACCAATGAGGATGCAGGGCCTTTTTTTTTTCAGTTGTAGTTTGTCTGGTACTGGAAATTTTATTGCTTGTTGGATCCGTTTGAATGTTATGATTTTTCTTGCCTGACCAATTGATATTGCGTCTCTTGTGTATTTGCCAGCATTGACATTTCTGCCAGAATTCTTTAAGGTTTGTAGTCATTTTAGAGGCTGAATTACTCAGATGATAAATTCTTTTCTCCTAAATACGTTTATCATATTTAATCATGAAAAAACTTCTGTGTCATTATCTATAGCATTGGCTCCCCCCAGAGAGAATAACTGGAGAATACAAAGAAAAATGTATCCAGCACTTTTAATTGTGGATGTGCATTAGGAGCAATGTGCCTATTTGCAGCTTTAATGGATTTTGGATACTGACATTTTTTTAAGAGCTTCTGTGAGAGGGGGGTCCTGTTCCTGCCAATTCTCCACATCTGGAATATATGAGGCCTTTAGGTATGCAGTAATGCTGAGAGGCATTCTGAAGAGCACAAAGAGACCTTTAGTTTAGAGTTTAGAAAAGAAAAGAAAAAAAAAAACAGTAGCACTGCATTTTGGAAGAGACTCATAGAATTTACAGATTATTACCCTCTCCTTTGAGAGTTTGGAAGGGTTTTATTCAGACTTTTTTTTTTGCATCTCATTTAGAATGATAATGCAGAAGGCTGCTCTTTGTTTTGTCAGTGGGGGTTACGCTGAATGGAAACTCTCAACAAACTGATTTGACAAAGCTACATTAAGACCTCACCGCATCATTAAGCTCACAAACGTGCACACAAATGTAGACACGCTGAGCTTTATTGTGTGCAGCTGTTTTAATGTTATCAAGAAATTTAAGCTGTTCCAAGGGAATATTGCAGTTTTTGTGATAATAAATATCAAAAGATCTTTGTTTTAAACATACACTATTGTTCAAAAGATTTTTTCGTGTTTATTTATTTATTTTTTTAAATCTTGATCACCAAGATAACAGTAATACAGCAAAACAGTATTACTGTGATTTAAATATATATATATATATATATATATATATTGTTATTTTATTTAAAATTTTAAATATATTTTAAAATGTGATGTGTCCTGTACTGTGATGGCAAAGCTTCCAGTCTTAAGTGTCACACGATCCTTCAGAAATCATTGTAGTATGCAAAAACAAACAAACAAACAAACAAACAAAAAAAATATTATTATCAGTCTTAATATTTTTTATGGAAACCATGGATTCTTTAGTCAGTAGAAAGAATGGCATTTTTTTTTTAAATAGAAATACTTTGTAACATTGCAAATATCTTTATTTTAACTTTTTTTTTACTCATTCTTGCTAGCATTCTTGCTGAATAAAAGTACCCCAATCTTTTGAACTGTATCATTTGCTATTAAACTCAGTCCCTTTATCTCATTCCCAGAGTAGAATAACAATAAATTTGTGCTTTCAGTGCATTATGACTTGGTTGGTGGTACACTGAGCCAGAGTTATCTGTAGGCTGTACCATGCCGACACCATAATGTGTTCAGCATGTGGACTAACCCTAAAAAAGCACCACCCCTCAGCTCCTGGCCACATATGTGGAACAGGAACTACCGGATCAGCACTTCCTGTGCACTCTTACCATATGGTTACAGAAAATAATGAAAAAAATAGAAGAATAGCCAAATGTAGTTGTTTTTTTGGTGCATGAACTACTGTAGCAAGAAAAGAACTCTCAGAATTTTTGTTCTGATCTTAAAATCCAATTAAACCTAACTGTGATGACCAGGCGTCTGAGCGACTTTTTCTCAGCGTCTATTTTTAACAAAAGCAGCTCATTGTCCTTTATATTTTATAAAGGTTTTGCTGGTTTTATTGTGCCTTATGTGCAGTGTTATAGGACTGATCTATCAAAAGACTACAGTATAATTCTCCTAAAGTGCTTTCCCAGCCTTAGTTGAGTGGGACAGGGTGGAAAATGAGCCTTTTTGTGATGTCAGAGCATATGAAAATAAAACCCTGGTTTGGATCCAACACTGAGTCCTGAGAGAGAGAGAGTAATGAGTCCTAGAAACTAGTCATTCTGCTTATATGGTTTATTGTTTTTAGGCCTTTGAAAGAGATACTTCCTGTCTGCTGTCTGACCAGCAGACAAATATGTCCATTTGACCTGACTCAGAAGTTTTTGTAGTCTCTGGTAGTGGGGGGAGTCAGAATAGGAGTATTTATGTGCTAGTCATTCATTCAGCCTGTGTTTCTATTCCCTTAAACCTCCTGAGAATCAGGGACTTCACGCAACTCGGCATCCTCAACCACAACGGTCGCAGTGGTGATGACAAACAGATGCGTCTTAAGGACACAAAGTTGTGTACGGGTAGTGATGGATGCTGATTCTCTTATCTCCCTGACCTTGCGTGCATCCTCATTCATCAGTCTCAAGTGAGGCCGGAACTTTTCCTTTTCACGGCATCAAAGACAAAGCCTAAAAGACTCGAGCGGAGCAATAAATCAGTGTGACATTACAGAGTCCACTTTACAGTACCAGCCTCTAAATTCCCATATTAATCATATCATAAATCTCCCAGCCTGTTTAAGCATTAGCATAGATTTGTTAGGGATCATTAGAAATGAGCCATTTGTGGGGTGCAGGCTGAGTGAAACCAGAACCCTTCATATATGACATTGGTAGCAGCAACGTGTAGTGTAGTGTAGTACCTGACAGAGCTGAGCTTCTTGTAAAGTCTGGATCATGCTGAGCTGCCATAACAGTAGAAGTGTAGTGACCAGCACAAGTGACTTTAACTTCTGGAATGTTTGGCTTTGTAGATGGTTCATGTAGGGGGGTCAGTTACCCCCACTGGATATTTCTTCACATCTTTACTGCTGTGCTGCTCGGGTTCCTCATAAAAGTACAATTGCTTTATTGGATGGTCACAGCACACATGCGATGGCGGTGAATTAGGTACAGTAAAACCGTCAGTCAGAGTTAGCTTGGTTGCGAAATGACATGTGGCTCCAGCAAAGAGGGGATTTTATGGGAATTTGTTTGTTCATGTCCATATCAACAAATGGCAAGATGTGGCCCATAAACGTTCTCACTTGCTGAACGATAATTGACTGTGGATATACTCACTCCACACCATTCAAGGACAAACAAGCCCTGTTGCATAAGGGAAAGCGGTTTAATTGAGGTTAACAATACATATTGAAACTGACTTCTTGTTTTTAAACTTGGATAGTGTTGTAAAATTACATAATAACCCAACTGTACTTGGAAGCATTTGTGAAAAGTAAATGGCTTGACATTTATTTCCGTTTCACAAGTTTTTTTCCGACTACAGTAGTTTTACACCAGAATCTCCGTTCTCATCTGTATGACAGATGAAAGGTATCTTTGGATAGCACTGCTTAATTTTCCCATCGTTGTTTTTGTGACATTTTTGTATTCACTGACAGACACAGAAGCGATGTCGTTGTTTTTCCTAATTTCTAATTTACCCGCTTGCTAACAGAGTTATTGCCTTTAGTTAAATTAGATAAACGAATGGACATAGCTGGACAAAGATTGTTTTGGTTTGATGTACCAAAGCTATTGATGCTAATATTGTTTGCTCGCATTCTGCCTCACAGCTGAACCCGTGGATGTGCTCAAGGTCTTAGACTTTAAAAGTTCACCAGAAGGAGTGAAGAAAACACAAGGCTTCTGCACCATCCGGAGAGGATCCAAACCAGATGTGGCCTACCGAGTGGACAAACGGGCTCAACTCAGCACCCCAACCAAGCAGCTCTTCCCAGGTACATGAATTGAGCTAATCTATGTGGTCTCATCCCTACTTACTCTTAAATACAACAACTGTTCTGCTTGGGCAAGGCTGTAAATCACTTCTAAATGTAGTGTAATTGGTTTGCTCTTGGAAAGTGACATTTTAAGTCGTTTCTTTCTTCTTTTTGAAACGCATCCAACAGGAAGTGCATAATGTAGCTTGACCGTCTTAGTTAAATGCATTTGGACTGTTTACAATGCTAGAAGTCTGATGCCCAGACCTTGATGAAGGAATTAAAGCCATGTTTATTGTTTCAAGAAGAGCCCATTTAGAAAGAAAGAAAGCTCTTGGCTACTGTTTTGACCTACATAGGCTCATTGGAAAAATGTGTTTCTACCCACATTTTTGCAAAACTCCAAAAAAGTACCTATACATACAATTCACTGCAGTTCCAGCTGAAATAAACACAAGTGACAGTACAGTAAAACACCAACTTTTATTCCCTTTTCGCACAGTTCCTTGCCTAAATACTGTTATGACCATAGAATATGTTTCATCATAGTGACATTTGCATTACATAACCATCTCCATATGTATGGCTTTTCTGAGGTAGTAAACTTGCTCGGTAGATCACCTGGTACAGTGTTGCACTTGTGCTTTAACCTTTAAATCGATATTTCGTTTCTGAACTGCCACTGACAGCAACCAACATAATACAATGAAACCAGACTCATATTCATCTGTTTTGAATAAAACTGAACGCACATTTAGAGCCACTTACCGGACATTTTACTTTGGAAGTGTGCAAGAAACATAATGTCACTTTGCAGAAATGTCACCACAGGCATGTTTTCACAATGAGCCTGGATGGGTTTTGGACAGAGAGTTTCTTGCTAATTCTTTCATGACTAGCTAAACAAAGAATAAGAAAGATCCATACTGCTGCTAACTGTTGTTGTCTGCAGCAGCATCATAGATGATGAGCTATTACATATAATTAAACTGAGAGCTATTTGACATAGTAATGCTAATCAGTCAGTGTGTCATGTCTCCTGCAAGTGCATGGCTATCACAGTTTTAAGTATAGTTTTTATGAATGGGATGTTGAAATCTCTAATTATTTGCTCAGTCTATAACAACAACATCATTTACATTTACTAGTTTAGTCTCATTAACTTGGACCTTCTGTTCTGTATGTGTTGGGTATTTTCCAAATTGGCCAGACTGCAAAGGGTAACTGAGGCACAAAATAGCAGGAGATTAAGTTAACAATTCGTTTTCTGTGATTTTTGGCTAAAATAAAAACGCCTCCGAACCTTATGATTCTAGGACTGGAAATTTCAGCTTAATAGTATGTTGGTGGAAAAAAAAAGGCTGGCAAAGTGAACAGCACTTCAGAGATAGATACTGTAGTTTGAGCTTTAGTTCCACTCCAGTGCTCATACAACGTGTTTCATTGTAAATCTGTTATGTCGTCTGACAGCTTGTAAAGTTAATGTGCCAACAGAAAAGACAAACCCTTTCATACTTCATTAAACCATCCTCTACAAACGATGTGGGGAATAGGTTGTTGTAAAAGGGCCGCTGCATATTACAAGGCCCGTTTAGATCACAGTACACTGTAGTCTTAGCTCATCAATGCCGAGGAAAGGAAGACGAGTTAATGAATCATCAATAACAGCTGATGTTTAACCCACAATGCCTTTCCTGTGTCTTCAGGAGGAGTATTCCCTCAGGATTTCTCCATCCTTATGACTATCAAGCCAAAGGCGGGAGCACAGTCCTTCCTTTTGTCGGTATACAACGAGCAGGGCATCCAGCAGCTGGGTGTGGAGGTGGGCCGCGCGCCGGTCTTCCTGTATGAGGATCAGCATGGGAAGCCCGCTCCTGAGGATTACCCCCTTTTCCGTGCCATCAACCTTGCAGATGGAAAGCAAGTTGACTCTTTTTATATTTTTGATTTGTGTGAAGGTTTTTGCTCCAAACAGATTGAGCATCTGAAGCAGTACAGTATAATACATAAATTTCAGAAGTAATCTTATTTTACTGTGCCTTAACATCTTTTTTTTGTATTTCGAGCAAGCTGTAGTACAGTTTTCATCGACTGGCCATTGAACGTGTTTGGATTGGTTATGCAATTTGCTTATGAATCTTTCCTAGTGGCCAGTTTAGTCCACTTTGTTTATTATTGGTACTATTTTGCAGCTGCTTATTCATTTATTTAACTATATCGATGTAATTAAAGTAGGAAAACTGTGAATATGCAGCCATATGTAACTAATTTAGCAAAGCAAACATTACTTTAAACGATACGAGAATGGCAGTAAGCTTCTGTGGTTTTGATTAACCCAAGTGAGGTTTACATGTGATAAAACAATAGTGTTTTCTCACAATTCATGTAATGAAAAACATTTATTTATTTATTATTATTATTTTTTTTCAATTTGAGAAAACATGGTGTTAAACAAAAACCAGCTTGTGAAATATTTATAATTGTGTCAATATGAGAGGTGGTGATCAGTAAAATGCCTTTTGTACTCACATGTACTGAGAAAGAATTCTGTTTTTTTCCCTTTTAAATAAATGTATTTAGGAACATTGTGTGCTAATATAAACCACCCTCAATGGCAGGCATTTTTTTTTTCAACATGCGTTTTAGTTCTAATAGGGAAAGCAGTAGTGCTGTCAAATCAATTAATCGCGATTAATCACATTCAAAATAGTTTGTGTTTACACAATATGTGTGTGTACTGTGTAAATATAAACATCTATGTGTGTGTATTTATATATACATATAAATATATACAGTACATACATATATGATGTAAACACAAACTTTTATTTTGGATGCGATTAATCGTGATTAATCGATTTGACAGCACTAGAAAGTAAATATATATAATATACAAACTGAGAAATCACAAACATGTTTCTTTGTTGTCTTTCACACACAATTTCCTCCCCACCGACAGGTGGCACCGTGTGGCTATTAGCATCGAAAAGAAGACCGTCACGATGATTGTGGACTGTAAGAAGAAGATCACTAAACCACTCGCCAGAAATGACCACGCAATCATTAACACCGATGGCATCACTGTCTTCGGGACCAGAATCCTGGACGAGGACGTTTTTGAGGCAAGCAAAGCTGTTTTACAAAAATCCTACTGAATACAGTCCATTCCAGTTATGCTTTGTGAAACAGTGTTGGTAGGCCAGGGATACACTCTCAGAAAAAATGCTGCAAGAGCTGTCACTGAACATACTCTTTCAGAAGGTACATTATTTACACTTAAAGGGTGCATATTAACACCAGATGTGTACATATTAGTATTTTTGAAAGTACCACCCCAGTGACAGCTTTTGTACCATTTTTTTCTAGGAGAGTAGAATTGCTTAGCCACTAGTGCTTACTTAAATTTGGCCACAAACTATACTCACACTGTTGTAGAGTGTGTCGAGTCTGTATGAATGATGCTGTGCAGAAAATTGGCAAATTATATGATTTACTGTTCAGTCAGATAAAATGTGTCAATGTTTCATTTCACTTACAAATGATAGGGCAATTTAGCGGGATTTATTTGCCCATAAATCAAAGGAGTTTTTGAACAAAAGAGCATCCCAGTCAGTACATTTACAATTAAAGTACTCTACGTGTTTGGCACGTTATCATATATGGAAAGCCGTTAAGGCCATTGGGAATGGCTATTGACCTGCTGTGACTTTGTGAGAATTAGGCTACTTGTGTTTGTTTGCTATTAAATAAACTAAAAAATAATACAAATAAATAAAAATAATAAACTACTTGCTATACTTGCTACAAAAAAAAAGAAACTTATTTCTCAAGAGCAGTAGTATAAACATCCACATGAAGATGCAACCCACTGTACTGTACTGTAACCCACATCCAAAGGAAAGTTTTAAGCTCGAAGTATTCCATTCACATTTCTCTTTGCTGTACGAAGCAACGCAGCAATCCTGTGTAATTCTGCACGCCCGATTGCGAGACAATATCTGCAGAGTCTGTCTTTGATGTGAGCTGAAGGAATGTTGTCTAATAAGAACAGCATGCTAAATTTTTGCCTCAGGTTAGAGATGTTGTACAGCACAAGAATCTTTTGAAATTCTGATCCTATTTCTTCCTCTTCCAGTGTTAGTCAGAGGGTTGTGATGAGCCTGCAAAATATATGGCCTGAGAGGTAAATCTGCCATAGTTAATGGGCTCATTTCAGCATCTCTTAATTCTTCCACCCACTGTATGTTTGCTCGTAATTTTGGAAACTGTGTCAAATAATGCTGCCCACTGGTAAACACAGATGTTTCAATCAAGAGAGTTGATTATGATGAAAGCAATGAACTGTCAAAAGCTTTGCTAATAGGTTTTAACGCTGCGAAATGAACTTCTTGTGGTTTTTGCTTTGTTTTTAAGTCAAACATATATCAAGTTTGGTTATGTTGGTGTTTGTATAAAACAAATTATAAATAATTTTTGCCTATATGCAGATAAATTCTTTAAACTGGTATTTGAGTGCATGTAAGTGATAGAAATATAAGGAAGGAAGGATTATTACCCCCAAGTCCCCCAGTGTATGTGTTTTCTGGAAATGACTTTTGTGGTTTTTTAGTTTATGTTCTAACCTTTCCTCTAGATGGAGAGAGTATTTGCAGATGCTTATGCTGAATAACATTTAAGTTGTTTTTGTTTGTATATGTGTGTGTTTTGGAAGAGAACGTTAAGGTTACAACCTACACACCAGGCAGCCAGACAAGAAATACATTCATATTAAACAGCTCAGGGAATGAATTCTGATTACTTCTGTGATAATGCCAAGAGAAAATCGCTACCTTGGACTGGCAAACGTTGTGAGTTTCAGCAAGTTGACCCACTTAGGAGTATATATATATATATATATATATATATATATATATATATGCATGTATATATACATGTATATATAATGTGTAATACTAAAGTAGACTGGGGTTAGTTGTCACACTTTGTATTTCAGTAAATGTTTATCAGGGTGGGATTATTTTTGAAATAAATAACTACACATTTCACTGTTTTAGTCCAGGAAAAATAGCCAGAATAACAGAGCATGTTTTTACACTACATGGGGTAACAGTGGAAACTATGCTTTCAGCAAAGTTTTTATTGTTTAGTAAATCGATCATGGAACATGGGAACACAAAAATGTAAGAGTAAGTGAAGAGTAACAATAGCCCCTTTCACACTTACAGTCTTCACTGGTAAATTACTGGCAAATTACTGTTAAGAGATCATGTGTGAACTGGACCGTTTTCAAAAATATTAATTCTGGCAATTAACCAGTATGTGAAAAATTACCAGTAAATTACCTGTAATGTGCTGTATGAACACAGAATGAGATTGCAGGTATACTCACACGTCTACTCTGGCCCAATCATAACTTTCTGATGCAGATGAAGCATTTCATTTAATGCGATTGTTAATAAGTTATCTAATACAATGTCTCTGGGCCAAAAGCAGCTGGATGAATGTGAACATTTGACAAAAATGAAAACATCAACAAAAACGCTGACTGCGCATACCTGTCCGAGTTTACAAACAAAACCAAATTTCCAAAAAAACTATGTCACAGAATTTACCGGTATTTTGAAAGTGATGTTTGAGTGATGCTTTACCGGTAAAAAGACAGAATGTCAGTGCCTGTATGAACAGCGCATTTCTGTATTTACCGGTAGTCAATCCAGTTATTTTATGCCAATTAACTGGTATTATTCTGTAAAAGGGCTGATACTATAGCAATAAATGAACTGAATAAATGTATCGAACAATTTACAACTTGGCTTAAGAAATGTGTGATAACTTGCGCTGACTTAACATTTAAAAAAACTACCCTTGTCCTGAGAACACAGGTCAACTCTTGTGCATAATCTGGTCTGAATTCATGTCAGTGTGGTTTTATTTTGTTTTAATTTCACTTACCCAATAGCTATAGAAAAAAAAAATATAATGATATTGTAAGTGTAATTTAGAGGACTGAGTTTACAAAATAACTCTAATTTAGGTTTTTAAATAGGTGTTTGAAACCAACAAAACCACTGGTAGAGAAAACACATTTTTGTAAATGGACTTTTATTTCCACCATATAGCTAACTGGGATGCATGCTTTATGACTTCTAGCCCCTTTAAAGAACTATAACGTGAAGACATTCAGTCGTCTTAGATGCTAGATGTTAAAATTTTTCCTAAAACTTTTCAGGCATCAAATTTAAGAGATTTGATATGCACACTCATGTTCTTTCACCAAAGTTCCTAGCAAGGACTGTTTGTGAAAGGGGAAACATATCTTGTCACTCTTGGCCAAGGAAGTAGCCAGGCTTAGCCAGCCCTGTGAGATATGGCAGAGATTTTGGGATATCTGGCCAGAAGTCCAGCATGTCATAAGGAATCCAAATTAGTGTTCCTTCGAGTACATGTGTTAGACATTGAGTGGATGGAAAAATCAAGCTGAATAACTGATCAAAAACAGAACATTTGATTTTCAGATTATGACTGGGTGTTTCATCTTTGAGATTTCTGAGAAGTGTGATCATTTTGAAATGAATGTCTGAATTTCAGAATGTCTGAAATGAACTTTTTTGTTCAAACATCCTTAAGGGACACCTTTTAGTGTCTCTTTCTGCAGGTTACATTGTTAACCCAGTAGGTGGTGACAAATTACTGTCTTTATGAGTGAGTCATTGCATCATTCGCAACAGTTTCTCGTTTGGCTTTGTTTGGAACTATTTTCATTGAAAGTAATTGGCAATAATATGTAAGTTACACTATAATAACTTATTCATTGAGCAGTTTTTAAAAAATGAGGTACCTGTCTGACATGCTTGTGTATAGTTGCTACCCATCTTTGAATTCAAGTTATGATGCTCATTATTTTCATGATGGTCACTGCTGAATACTTGTTCGCATTTGTAGAGAAACCTATAAATAAACAAGCTGTAGGCTGATCGTTTAAGAAACCTTGTCAACAGCGACGCTAGTGGCAGAGATACACATTTCAGTTGCAAGTACATGGAAATTGTGTTTTTGTGAGATAGCTTTGTGTAGAAGATGAGCTACTAGGTCTGAACAAGCAGCATACATCATGCTGGACCATCTGTGTTCCTAGCCTTTGCAGATTGCTTACCCAGGTGTGAACCTGGAACTGCGACGGAGGGGAAAATATGATCAGAGTGTGCTATGACTTGGCTGAACATTCACAACTGTTTAAGAGATACTGTGTTCAGTTTAGTTTTTTGTAACTCAAGAGGTGCAACTTGAAATCACTTTTTTTTGTACTATGCGACATTTTAATCACTTTTTATGTTCAATGAGAGAAACAAATCAGCATGCAAGTTAGAAACAGTCCATTCAAAAGGTACCTCTTTGCACCTAAAGGGTCCATACTGGTACCTTAAAGGTACATACTACTACCTAAAGTGTACATATTATTATCCGAAAGGTACCACCCCAGTGACAACTTTTGTAACTTTTTTTCTGAGTGTACTGTCATCAGACCACCCGTGGACATACTGGTCATGTAGGCTGGTTTCTTCAAAGTTGTTACTGTATGCTGTAACACATTTGGCCTTTTTTAAAATCTTTCCCTGTATCCTCTTCTCCCCCAACTGGCCTCCGCCTGTGTCCTGCTCACTGCTGGGAAACATATTTTACTGTTTAACGGCTCCCAGTAGAGTGATAAGGTAACATTTGAGGCCTGCTTCAAAGCTTTGTAGCGGCTGCTGTTTGGAGGATTGTTCTGGAATGGGGCAAAGGGTTGGGGTGTATTGAAGCTTTAACCATCATTTGATTTTTTTTGCTTTGGTACACAAAGTGTGCATGGAATCTGTTTGCCGGAATAAAACAAAGCATCTTCCCACATCTTGCCACAGAGACTGTCTGTATTTCATGAAAATGTGAAATAAGATCTGGGGTGCATTAGATGATCCACGTTTTCTGCATTTGACAGTCAGTTGCTGTTTGTGCACTTTTCAAACAATCTGCATTTTCCATGATATTATTCCAGTCTGTATTTTCCTCTGAATCTTTCCAAAAGTCTTTGCTGAATATCTAGGTTAAACTGTCAGGGGGGATAACTACTGACTCCAGGCCTTGAAATAAGGCTGCCTGTTCTTTGTGACTTTCACTAGTACAGCGCTGTCTAATCCCGCTCCTGGAGGGCTAACGTCACAGTTGGAGTTTAGCTCCAGCCAGCTGCAACACACTTGACTGAAAGTTTGTTGTAGTGAGTCTGAAGTCCTTGGGTGCATCTTCATCAACTCCCTCGCTCTTGCATTAGTGATTCAGTACATCGTGTACACAAATCCGGGCACTGGTAAGGACTCTGGCTCACTACACATTGGGACAGTGATTACTCAATTTCTGGCTACATGACTAGAACATTAATGTTTTTGAATAACATATAAATTCATTGTAATTGTTAACTAGATGTGTTCACTATTGGTCTAGCTGAGTGTGTTTATGAAATCTAATTTATTATGAAATCTAATTAAAAAAAAAAAAAAAAAAACGGTTGGCACCGATAGCCTCGTGGGCAATGCTGTGGGCGCATTCACACTTCTGGTGTTCGAATCCCGCCTCATGGACCTTTCCCAATCATGTTCTTCTCTCTTCCACTCATTTCCTATCAGATCTCCACTGTCCAATCAAGAAAAATGCAGAAACGATTGTCCTTTCAAATCTTCTATCATGTTTTATTCATTAAGTTGGCTTGTGCATTTTCTGTTTCGTGCTTCAGAAATGTGATGGTAAGGGAGCATAGTGAGCATTGATGCTTCCTCGTTTTTGTGATGGATTGTGGAAATTTTCAAGGAGCAAATGTTCCACTGCACTGGAAGGACTTTGCGATTGGCCGCCTCGGGAGCTAATTAAGATGCACCCCTTGATGAGGTGGTTCAGTTGTGTTTGTTTAATTTGGGTTGGAGCTAAATTCTACAGGACAGTGGGGCTCCAGGGACAGGTTTGGACAACCCTGAACTAGACCTTTCACATTGTTAAACACGAGAACACATTATGTGTGAATGAATCCTAAGTGTATATTTTAGGTGTTGTAACTAGTCACCCAGTTCATTTAAACCAGAGATTGTCAACAGGTTTTGGTCCACGACGCGTTTTATGTGACCCTAGCATGTAAAAAATGTTAGATGCTAGAGGTTCTCATGGACTGCATATTAAATTCTTGAGAGTAAGAAGAATTTGGTATTTAACTGTTTAGTCAGTTTCATTATTGTCGACTGCTGCTATTTTCTGAACCTCTCGAGTGACCAATGGTGATGAGTTTTTTAAATTAAATGTAGCTTAACTTTGAAAAGCACATTCAGTGACCTTTCTGCAGATTCACCTTTTGTAGCAGCTGGCCAGTCCTGTGGACCACAGCTGTTTGACCAGAGATTGGCCAGTTAGAGGTTGATTAAGCAGGGACATACTTATAAAAAAAAGCAAGTTTTACAGTACGTTTGCATAGTTCACTCAACCTCACCTGTTAAGTAAATAATAAAATAGAATGGTGTAGTGCTGGAGGCTCTGATAAGTTACTTTTTAAAAAAAAAAAAAACTAAAAATGATCTACTTTACATTGTCAATTTGCATTTAATTTTAATGTTCACTCTCCTAGTCTCTTGCCTATTGTGACAGAAAGGTCACATGGCAGGTTGTAGTGACTGGCAGGAATACCTGGCGTTCCTCAAGACATAATTACAGAGTGCTGACAGTGGTGATCATAAGCAATGATTTAACCTTTGGTCTGGTTCAGTCTCAGTGCACACGTAATGATCCAAACTTTCTTCTCTGGGCTTGACCTCTGACATGTAAATTGCACAGTCCTCAGCAGAGTAGGGCATTAACACTTCATCTGGTAAGGGTGATGATAAGAATGTGTGGACATCATGTGTTGAACTCATTTAACAATTGTTCCATTACGTTTTGTCATGCTGTTGCTAAAAAAACACATCTAGGCCACATCTTTAAGCACACTTTTTGTATATTTTATCAGCTTGACTTGAAACTATTTTGTATATGCGTGTTATTTCTCTTATCCTGAACGATTCATCCATCTACTCGCGATACACTGGCAATTTCTCATTTAAAGCTTAGTTAATGAAGCCAGAAGTAGAATAATAATAGATGAATGAATGAATGAAGTTGCTGCTAAACAGATTAGAGTTTTCTTTTTTTCCACTAAATATCCTAAATTTCCAATACTCTAGCACCTTTGAGGCTGAGGTACTTTTCATTTCGCTCTACTGCAAACATCAGTGGCTCAGATGTGAATGCATTACATCTGTCAAAATCCAAAAAACATTGAAGGCTTCAGTTTAGATCTTTAAGATCCTTTTGTACAAGCTAGTCCAGTTTTTAGTTCAGTTAGGCCAAGAGTCTTGTATTATACAGTAAAATTGCTGGTCATTAGGTTGAAGTGATCTGAACGGTCTTATATAAAATTGCTTCTTGGCCTGCGGCACACTTGAGAATATTATTATTACCGCAGCAGGAAAGACGAACGCCACAGGTTGCTGTCGTAATTAAAGGAAGAGTGTGAGAAGCAGATGAAGCTTTTGAGAATGTGTTGGTTAAGGGTGTAGTTTTAGATGTTTTGTTTTGTCCTGTCCGTGCTGTAACGACAACAATGTCTCGTAAGCAATGCAGGTGTTTTGTAGTTGGATCTAAAAGTAAACATTAGAGTCTTCATTTTCTCCCGACATCAGAGCAACTGAAGACGCAGTGGATTAGTTTTGTTTTTGATGGTGACACGCCACTGAAACGGAAAGGAGGGGTGGAGTTAGCAGTAGCTCATTATCATTTAAAGAGACATGCACTAAAAATAGGTCGCTGTGAACAGAGCTGGTTATGAATGTTCATGAAGACCCTAAAAATCATACCAACTTGTGGAAAATGGGCATCAGATCCTCCTTTAGAAAATGTTAGGAATAACTTGGTATTAACAGTAAATACTGGTACTTTTGACATCTGTAGCCTGGATTGTATTCAACTCCTGCCAATTTGAATGTTCTTTGTACTTTAAGCCTGAACGACTTAACAGAGCATGTAACTAAAACATTTGGAGATTCTGAGTGGACTAGTGACGCACATGAAGAAAATCAAGCCATAAACAAGTAGCTGGTGGGGATTTTGATACCGATCTCTTGTTGGAAGTTTTTGACCTCTTTTCAATTTTCAATATCCAGAATCTGAAATTAGCTCACTGTGCTGTACAAGGAGTTTTTCTCTTTGAAAAGAATGTGTCTGTTATGAATTAATAAAGCAGACGTTGTAAGACAGGGCAATCCCAATGGATGCTGAAGTATTCAAAGTAGATTTATATCTCCCTGTTTCCGTCAATGTTTTGTCCAGAGCCATGCTAGTATATTATCTATGTTCTCAATAGTAAAGAAGAAAATGTGCCAGATGCTTAGAAAAACAACTCCCGTTCAATGATGGAGAGTCATTGGATGGGACTCAGACTAGGAGTAAGCTGATAAGGGAGATGTGTTTGACCAGAGATGGATGTTAGTAGTGGGCCAGCACATTTTTGAATTCATGTTGAACTAGATCAGGTGTGTGTGAATGGTTTGTCTGACTATGTTTGAATGGGGTCACTGAATGTCAATGTGTCAGCCAAACTTCACTGTCTGTTCAGTGTGTTTCAAGAGTCTGTGTTGTTTTAGCAACATTTATATAGTATTACAGTATTTGTTAATGTTTTGAATTATCTTTTATTTTTATATTTTCGGTTGTCATTTAATTTTAGTTTTTTTGAGTCAGTTTGTGTGCTTTTATCATTATCATTATTATTATTGTAGTGTTTCTATTTAGCTTGGATTTATTTTTATTTAGTGTTATTTTAGTACTTCAGCTCAAACTTATTTCAGTTTGCTGCCACGACATTTGTCATTTTGAAAAAGAAAAATTACAAAATGTTTTTTACAAAATGTTATCGCATTAAACGTATATATCAGTTTCAACATTCAATATTCTGTAATATTAAAATTTCAATGTCTAGAGTCAGAAATCATGTCACAAATTCTTTGTGTTTCTCTGACAGACCTATTTTTTAACAGAAATTTAAATTGCTTTAGTACAATCACAATATAATCATAATTTAGTAAATATAGGAAGCAGCATGTTTATATAATATTGCAGTTCATATTTTACCTTACCTTATTTAAAATGCATTTGGCTCTTAGACGTGTTCATTCCTAATGGTGAGATGTTTGTTGTATAGAGGGATATCAGAGCTCTCCAGTGTCTACAAGGATTTATTGGTCATGCTTGCAGGAAGCATCATTTTGGTACCATAAAATGTCTTCCAGCGCCTTAAGCTCCTACAGATGTAGACCCTGTAATTTAATGTCGTCTGCATGTTAGCGTTCTCCTCCCCAGGCCACCCCGCTTGACTCGACTTTACACGCCAATCAAATCATAGAAATCTCTGTTTATTTACCCCTGCCGCCTTTGACTTTATTTACATATTTACAATGCATTATATCAGGCTTTGGGACAGGGGGGTCTAAGTGTGCATGGGTCAACTGAGGCATTCTGCGGTTTCTCCAGCAGTAGTTTACATTCTCTGCAGAGACAGACAGTTCCCGCTTGAAGAATTCCTAGGGTACGGCTTGTGCACGGAGCTGTTTGGCCTTTGTGTCGAGGTGGGAGAAGGGATCTTATTTCCTTTCCCGAAATTTTCATGAAAAACAGACGGCCTCAGATATTTCACATCAGCACGGGTGCTGGTTATTTTTCTTGCCATTCCTCAGTTGTTAACGTAGGACTGTTCTGTGAAATGTGACTCACTGTGGAGCACAATAGCGCTTTTTGAATGGGACGCAGATTAGTGGTCGTTTCGAGGTGTGCTCACACAGTGATGAGCCGGGTTCTTTAGTTCTTCCTTGTTTTTTCAGCTGAGCAGCACATCTGCCTTCTTCCTGTCTGTGAGCAAATTTCGAGAGGCTGGGAAAGAAGCTCACGACAGAAAGAGGGGCTAATGCTCAATGCCCCGCAGCTTCTTTCAGTGTTATCTCCCATATTGTTCTCTGTGACACACAGACGCATGCTTATTTGATTTAGTACAATATCAAAAGATGGTTTCTGCAGCGTGCCACTGTTCATAGTTATCTATCTATCTGTCTTTCTGTCTGTCTGTCTGTCCCTTTGTCCATCCGTCCGCCCGTCATCTGTCTGTCTGTCTATCTATCCATCTATATATCATCTGTCTGTCTGTCTGTCTGTCTGTCTATCATCTGTCTTTCTGTCTGTCCATCCATCCATCATTTGTCTATCTATCTATCTATCTATCTATCTATCTATCTATCTATCTATCTATCTATCTATGTTTGTCTGTCTGTCTGTCTGTCTGTCTATCCATCTATCTGTATATCATCTATCTGTCTGTCCATCATCTCTGTCCGTCCTTCCAACCGTCATCTGTCTGACTGCCTGTCTGTCTGTCTCTTCATCTCTCTGTCTGTCTGTTCATCCATTTGTCCGTTCGTCCTTCTGTCCGCCCGTCATCTCTCTGTCTGTCTGTCTCTTTGTATATCTATCTGTCTATCCATCTGTCTGTCTGTCTGTCAATCCATCAACTGTCTGTCAGTTTGTTTACCTATCTATCTGTCTCTCATCTGTCTGTCATCTCTGTCTATCTGTCCATCTTTCTGTCTGTCCATCTGTCTGTCCGTCCATCCATCATCTGTCTGTCAGTTTGTTTATGTATATATCTGTCTCTCATCTGTCTCTCGTCTGTCTGTCCATCCATCCATCATCTGTCTGTCTGTTTGATTACCTATCTATCTGTCTCTCATCCGTCTGTCTGCCTGTCTGTCATCTCTCTCTATCTATCTGTCCATCTGTCTCTCATCCGTCTGTCTGCCTGTCTGTCATCTCTCTCTATCTATCTGTCCATCTGTCTCTTATCCGTCTGTCTGCCTGTCTGTCATCTCTGTCTATCTATCTATCCATCTGTCTGTCCGCCCGTCCGTCCATCTATCATCTGTCTGTCCGTTTGTCTGTCTGTCTGTCTGTCTGCCTCTTCATCTGTCGGTCTGTCTGTCTGTCTGTCTGTCTGTCTGTCCATCCATCCATTTGTCCGTCCGTCTTTCCGTCCACCTGTCATCTCTTCGTCTGTCTGAAATCTCTGTCTATCTATCCATCTGTCTGTCTGTCTGTCCATCTGTCTGTCTGTCCCTTCATCTGTCAGTCTGTCTGTCTGTCTGTCCGTCCATCCATTTGTCCGTCCGTCCTTCCATCCACCTGTCATCTCTTTGTCTGTCTGTCATCTCTGTCTATCTATCTATCTGTCTGTCCATCTGTCTGTCTGTCCGTCCATCCATCATCTGTCTGTCTGTTTGTTTACCTATATATCTGTCTCTCGTCTGTCTGTCTGTCTGCCTGTCTGTCTGTCCTCTGTCTATCTATCCATCCATCTGTCTGTCTGTCTGTCCGTCCGTCCGTTTGTCCGTCCATCCATCATCTGTCTGCCTGTTTGTTTACCTATCTGTCTGTCTCTCGTCCGTTTGTCCGTCCATCCATCATCTGTCTGTCTGTTTGATTACCTATCTATCTGTCTCTCGTCCGTCTGTCTGCCTCTCTGTCATCTCTGTCTATCTATCTATCCATCTGTCTGCCCGTCCGTCCGTCCATCCATCATCTGTCTGTCTGTTTGTCTGTCTGTCTGTCTGTCTGTCTGTCTGTCTATCTCTTCATCTGTCGGTCTGTCTGTCTGTCCGTCCATCCATCCACCTGTTATCTCTTCGTCTGTCTGAAATCTCTGTCTATCTATCCATCTGTCTGTCTGTCTCTTCATCTGTCGGTCTGTCTGTCTGTCTGTCCGTCCATCCATTTGTCCGTCCGTCCTTCCATCCACCCGTCATCTCTTTGTCTGTCTGTCATCTCTGTCTATCTGTCCATCTGTCTGTCTGTCTGTTTGTCCGTCTGTCTGTCCATCCGTCCATCCATCATCTGTCTGTCTGTTTGTCTATCTATCTCTATCTATCTATCTGTCTATGGACCTATCTATTAATCTTGAAATGCATAAATGCATATATCATTTTTATATATAGATATCCAAAATATTTCTGATAAATTTCTCTGTGTTGTCATTTAGGGGGACATCCAGCAGCTTCTTTTGGTGGCAGACCCTCGTGCAGCCTACGACTACTGTGAACACTACAGCCCTGACTGTGAAACCCCCCATCAGGAGACACCACAGGCCCAGGAACCCGAGGAAGAGGTCAGTACAAGTCTGGATATGACCCAGACAAGTGTGTTGTGTGTTTGTGTGTGTGTGATGATGTATTAATGGATTATATACAGTCTACACCCACAGCTTCAGTCTGGGGCTTTTTTAGGCCTGGATCCAACAACATAAGCATCTGACTTATTCATCAGTATTTAGTAGGGATATGCACAAGTAATCGCCTAGTTGGGTTTTCGTTCTGCAACAACTAGTCAACTTGTAAAAACACTGTTTGAACTTTTTACATTGATTTCCCTTTTGCCTCTCATATCTAGGAATACTAGAAGTATATCATTTTCCATTGAATGTTTCATTTGAATATCAATTTTACAATTAAATGCATTAGGTGGCGCTGTGGATACTCGATAGCAAGGTGAGGGAAGGTCATATGATATGCTTTCAAGCACAGCCAGTTTTAGCAATAGTTTTTTATTAGAATATTTGGTGGAATGGTCATACTTGGAAGCATTCTGCACCTCACTTATGAGACTGAGATTTTTATGGCAGAAAAAAAAGTAAAACACTGCAGCTAAAATGTTAGTATTTTTTTCCAAATATGAATATATATATACATATTTTTAATTAATTAAGTCACTTATTTATTTATTATTTATGTATTATTATTATTTTGAAAGTTGAAAAGCTGAAACTGGCTTATTTTGTAAACTGATTAATGGTGATATAATATTTATAATATAACCAAATTTATATTAATGTATTTGCCATACTAATGTTAATATTCCTATTTTTTAAGTTTTGATCAAATAGAAATTGTTAAATGTCCACCCCTATTATATAGTCTGTTGTTGTGGTACAGAACGTTTTATTAGACCTGCAGGTCTGTACAAACTGTCCTAATGGAATCTATTGTGAATCACAAGTGTGATCTACAGGGATTAAATTCTTCTCCTAATCCCAAATTGAAACAGTGCGGTTTGTCTGGTTTTCGATATTAAGCATTTTTTCAGTGCGTCAATGTTTTCCAACAATATTTCATAGAATAACCAATGAGCTCACGTTGGAAACTATTTTTCCCCCTGCCACAGAGTCTGAGCCCACTTTTGAGTGGCGTGGAAATATATTTTTTTTTAATGACTCCTGCATGCTTGCTGGGAAAACCTAGTCTCTCCCTCCACCGCTAACTCTGGAATACCTGGAAAAGTGAAGTTATGTCTCTCAGCTGTTAAAGAACTCCTGATTGTAACATGATGATAAATCACTGTAAGTGCTGCTTGGGGTATTGAGAACTACACCACTACAGGAGATGGAAAATGTAGCTTCACGGATAAATGGAAGACGCCAGAGCAAAACCAATGGACAAAATTAGCTAATGAATACAGAGTGATAAAAGCAAATTACATAACTATATAGTCAACTTTTTAAAAACAGATGATATATAGCGTTATAATCGGTGTTAACTTACTAGTGCTATAACTCAATCCAGCATCAGCAACCTAACATCTATATCTATTAGGAAGAGCAGCAAACTTTGGATGCTGGCCCATTCTTTTCCCCTGCAAGGAGCTCCCCTGCGCCGTACCAAATGCTTTAAGACACGTGTGGGAAACGGGGACGCGTTTTTAATGGCCCAGGACGATATTTATGCCTTTCATCCAGCTCGCTGGCTACAGCCATGGCAGGCTCCAACCCTGGCAAGACCCTTTAATGCCGTAAACCGACTCGCAGCTGGATATTTCTTCCTTTTCGCTTCTCTTCTGCAGCCAGTGGAATGCAGCCAGTCCACAAGACCTCAGTTCTTTTTTTTTTTTTCCTCTGTTATTTTTATTAGCTCAGCTGATGCGTTGGGACTTAAATTCATCCCTTTCTGATGGACAAAGGCAGATCACAGAATGCCTGTTAAATTAATCTGCTGCGCCACACCTTATGCTCGTACACCTTGTTACAATTAGAGAGGAAAACATGGAGAGAATTGGAAGTGTATGTTTATGATTGCTTGTTTATAAAAGTCATTTAATTATTGGGAAGGATTTAACAATAGGGCTTTGTTGAATTGTTAAATTGACTGCCATTTAAGTGCTTAACAACTTTTAAAAATTGTTTGTGTGCAAGTGGCTGGCAAGTGTTACATTTAATTAATACGCTTTATAAGAAGCAGAATTATCTAATAAATTAAATATGAATTGCAAAATCTTATGTGTAACATACACAGTGAATGTACCATGTGCTCTGTTTATCTTTACGCAGCAAAAAGAAATGTTAAAAATCAGCACAGGTCTTTCACATGAATTGCTGAGTTCATTTTCTTTGTTTTTTTATGTTTTATAAAGGTTGAATTTTCTTGATTTTGTAAGTATTTTCAATAGTGACATGAATACTTTCTACTGTTTACTTGTGTCTCTTTTTAGTAACTACGTGTACTGTTACTTATTTGCTTATTTTGGGCACGGTGTTAAGAAAAAAAAAAAAAAGATTACATGTTTAATCTCCAACAGGGATGGAATTGTAGAGTTAAATGAACACCACTCATTTTCCGACTCCCCTAGAGTTAAACAGTTGAGTTTTACCGTTTTCAAATCCATTCAGCCAATCTCCGGGTCTGAGGGTAGCACTTTTAGCATATCTTAGCATAGATTATTGAATCTGATTAGACCGTTAGCATCTCGCTCAAAAATGACCAATAAGTTTTGATATTTTTCCTATTTAAAACGTGACTCTTCTGTAGTTACATCGTGTGCTAAGACCGACGGAAAATAAAAAGTTGCGTTTTTCTAAGCCGATATGGCTAGAAACTATACTCTCTATACTAGATGCTAACGGTCTAATCAGATTCAATGATCTATGCTAAGCTATGCTAAAAGTGCTACCGCCAGACCCGGAGATCGGCTGAATGGATTCGAAAACGGTAAAACTCAAATGTTTAACTCTAGGGGATTTGGAAAATGAGCCTACTTTCAAAAAAAGTGGAGTGTTCCTTTAAACCATAGTGAACTTCAACATTGGACCTTATTCATGAAACATGATTTGTATTCAAATTATTGAACTGAATGTGATTGGATACGTATGAATGGATTTACGGAGACATTCATTCTGCTCTTGTTTCATGAATAAGGCCCTGTTGGGCTCAAAGCATTTAAAGCATTACATTTAGTGCTTTTGTACCATAAAATGCTTTGAATGAAAAAAAAAGTGTGTTAAATGATACAGTAGTTAGATAAATAGCCTTTTTTTTAAAATGTCATGTAAAACACTAAATCCTTTTGACATTACTGATTTGATGGTGTACATAAATGGGAAGGTCAAAGAAATTAATGTTCTCAAATATTTGTTCTACAAAAGGGTTTTGTAGTTCACTGATTACTCATTATGTCAGCCGCATACAGAAGTGGATTTTGCAGGATTTAATTTCTTAAGCTTGTATTTTGTGTGATATGCCAATAATGTATCCTGCAGTGCATCTACCCTTTAGTATACAGTGACCCCAAAAAGTATTTGAACACTTAAAAATGTATGAATGTTGTTACAATATTTAGCAAAATGTCAAATCAAGGGGTGTTTATAAAAAAAAAAAAAGAAAAGAAAACGTACAAACATTTTTCAAGCAAAAAACAAGAAGTTTGTCAGGTTTAAAATGACTAAACAGTAGAAATATTGTTCAAAATTATGCCTACTAAAAATGAAAATAAATAAAAAAATAGGTTTGATATTTTATCTATTAAGTTTACACATTTGATATCTGATATTCAAAAAGTGTTTAAATGTGTTTTGAAGATTCTACACTGTATATAAAGGCTTTGAATTCAACATGCATCCATCTCTCTCTCAGTACACAGATTACACAGATTACAGTGACTATGACTACAGAGAAGAAATGACTGCCACTGAAAATCCCACTGGCAACGTCGGTACTGAGACCAAGGTAAACATTCTTGCTCATCTGTTTGGTCCAGGTGCATGTCAATCACTATGGGATTTTCTTCAGCCTGCCCACTTCCACACTGTGTGGTCTCTGATTTATTACCTCAACTCTCATGCTCCACTGTTCTGTTGCTCTCAGTCGCTTTGCGTTTCTCTCTCCTCATATGCCATCACTTTCATTGAAATACAGGGTCCAAATGTAACTTTTTGCAGATTTTGAGAAAATTTATTGACCATAAAAATGTATTTCATATTGTGTTTATCAAGAAATAATCCCACTGTCATAGAAAGACAAAATAAATGTAGCTATTTTTCTTTTCTTGGCATATTAGTGCAAATCAGTGTGTCCTATATCATATTTTTGATGATAGATGTTACACAGATTGTTTTTTTTTTTTTTGTTGTTTTGTTTTTTCTCAATTTGCAGACCGTTTGATTTCTTTCAGAGTGATTTTAAGCAATTTGTTATGTTGAAGTTTGTAATAAAGTTACCAGCCAGCTATTATTTACTTGCCAAATCCTACTTTTACTCGCATTTGAACTGCTCGTATTTCAAATTCGGTATAAACAGCTAAGAATAAGCAGTTAACATTCACATATTAAGATTAGATCAATTTTTTCTTCATTCTGAGTGATGTGAATATCTTTTGTGACGTTTACTCATAGCCCAGCACTGCTGACACTGGAGACTACTATGTTGAGCAGGACTATGTCACTGAAGCCCCTTCTGTTTCCATTCCAGACAATGAGGTAAAGATCTGCCTGCATCTAGTTTCATTTTAAGTAGGTTTCAATTCAAATGTCTGCTTTTGGTAAAGCTGATAAATAAAATCAGTTTTGACTTTAGAAAAGTATATTATATTTTGATAAATGTAAATAATTGCTATATTTTACATCTTGTTCATTACTAAGCAAGGAGAGAAAAGTAGTAAATCATCTACATTTGAGGTAGCAACTATACTCAAGATGGTTTTTCTTTACACAGCGGTTGTACCTCAGTCTGATTTTTATGGGTAAAAGTCAAATAAAAACCACTATTCCATTTAACGGTTTACGTTCAGCTGAAAGCAGTGAAATCATTGCGTTTTCCTTATTTATGTTATTTCAAAAGTTTGATGATTCTGTCACAGTCTGTTCTAAGACATTGCACAAATGAAGTCTGAATGAGGAACATCCAGCTTTAACTGGAACAGCATGTCTTGCATTTAGTGATGGCCAAACGTCTGCTTCAAATGATACACCTACATGGGCTGACGCGGCCTTATAAAGCACTCCTGGTGTACAATACAAAGGCTGGGATTAACTAGAGAAATGTTAAGTACTTTTGTTCACTGCATAAATGCCCCGGGGTGAGGAAAGCTGTCAGACTTAAAATCAAAACAGTTTTCCAGTAAAAGAAAAAGAAAAAAAAAATGGAAAGCACAAGACGTACAGAGTAAGATGAGACACCAGTGCAGCATTATTACATGGAAGGTTGTTGTGGTTTGTCATTTTTATTAACCAAAACAATTCTGATTCTGATTTTTGAAAAATTATTTTATGATAAGCTTTAGTTTCTATTCACTGCAATGGTAAAAATATTGAATATCATTAGTTGTTTGTCACATATATATAATAAAAAAAAAAAAAAAAAAAAAAAACAACTCTATTTTGTGAAAAACAGAGTGATCAAAATTAAAGAACAGTAACCGCTGTAGCACGAAAGAAGATTACAGCTAAAATTTTGGACGGTTACAGCTGTCAGAAAATAGTAGAAAGTGTAGAGTGTGCTGGTGTGATCTTAGTCCATTCTTATTCCACTCTCTGTAGTGGGTTTCTTAGCCATAACTTTGTCATCAAGGATTTTCCAGAGATGTTCAATCGGGAATAGATTAGAACTCTGGGAGCATTGTCTTGCATGAAAATTGCAGGCTGACTGGGAGATGCTTGCAGGGAAGGAACAAAATGTTTCCCATTAGATCCAAATAAATGAAGCTTGTTCTTATCATTAAAGTGAACTTTGGACCAGTTCTTCTCTCTCCACGCAATATGTTCCTCAGCAAAGGTGAGCTTAGCCTTTTGATTCTTTCTGCTGATGACAGGCTTGGTCACTGCAGAGTGAGCTTTTAGTCAGACATCAATATTCGGAGACTAATCCTTACCCTGTTCAGCACTGAACTGGCAAGCAATTCCAGCTGCAGTGCTGAACCCATTCCCCATTGCATTATCCTGTCCTCGTGTGCATTTTTCTTATGTGGATGACCAGACTTTTTGGGGGGACTTGAATGAATTAGTGTGATTGTAAAGCTGCAATATTCGAGAAATCACAGATTTGAAACGACCAACTTCTCTTGGAGTGGCTGAGAGGGTCATCCCTTTGACTTTTTCCGGATAACCTCCTGTCGCAGGGTTTTAGTCACCTTAGAGCGGCCCGCCATCTTGCAATCTCAGTGAAAATTGGAAAAAGATTGCCAGTTAAATAGAGTTTGTCATATAATTAAAGAAATTAGCACCAGGTGCCAGATTAACACCAATAACTTGGAGGTATCTGTAAGTGTTCTGTAATTTTGATCAGTGTTCTTTTTCAAATACATCATTTCAGTTTTTATACTGTGCTTCAAAATACAATGAATTAATGAAATATACATAAAAACTGCCCTTCTACTCCTGTCAGGATAACTTCAAATGGTACTAAGCAAGCAGTGACCTTAAAATTTTGGAAATCATTATATCTTTCTAAAATGATCCCATTTAGAATTATGCTTTGCTAGTGCAACTCTTTTACTTATAGAGCTTCATTGAATTAAGTCATTCATTTGATTAGATGTCTGCATTGACTAACCGCCCTGTTCTCTTCATTCACTGACCTCCTGCATCCCCGGGCTGGGCAGAATCCATCGCCAAAAGAGGAAATCGTAGATGACTACATTACAGGGATAGAAGAAGTTGGAGTGGATTCCACCATTGCCACCAATGAGAATGTGGATATTGTGGAGTCCAAAAACACTAATGGCGCAGAAAACCAGGACTTTAAGGAATACGACATTAACGAATATGATACAAAAGAGATAGACCCCAGCGTTTATGAGGATTCCTTCTATGACTACAATACTAATGGAGCTAAACCCACCGGATCAACCTACGAGAGCGAGATTGGACCGGGCCGACCTGCTGAAACGGAGTACACGGAGAGTAATGTAAGTTGACAAGCTTGTTTTTTTCATTGCAACCACATAAGTGTAATTCTAATGCTCCTAATTACTAGGGATAATGTCCATTTACCTTATTATGTTTCAGTATGTCATGCTGACACAGCAGCACATGAAAGTCTCTCAGTTGTAGCCGGTTTGCTTGTGGTGTGTGGGCGACAGGAAATGAAATGCTAGCTGTGTGATTGCAGTGTTGATCTGTTATAACTCAAGACTTATTTTCACAGTTCAACACACATGCTCATTCACACAGACACTTACCACAGTGGGTTTGTGCTCCTTTTCTTCATTCCTAGAGAGATATATCATCCTGGTCCACAAACACAAAAAACACACATGGACACACTAATGGGCTGAATTTAATACTTGTGTTAAAGGACTGTATAAATATTGTCAATTGACTTTCCCTGTGGGTCTTACAAGTAGACATTGTAGGAAAAGATGGAGTTCACGCTTCATTTCTAATCATCCTCACAGTAATCACTGGACATGTTCACCACTTAGCTTTATAGAGTTATAGAGTCCATTCTGGGCATTAGTTTTAGTGCTTAATGTACTGTTTTACAGTTGTTTGGTCTAAAGGAGTAGTACTTCCTCTGTCATTAAATCTCTGTTTGTTTTGACTCTGTTGTAGGTTGGTGGTGGCTATGGTGGGGAGAAGGGGCAAAAAGGTGAACCTGCAGTCATTGAGCCGGTAGGTAAACTCTGCATGAAGCCTTTACAAGTACCAAATGAAATGCAACTACTAATAATGCATCATATTTTTTTCCCTTCAATAGTATTTCAGTTCAGAATGTGGCAGGCTGCTAACTGTTGTATATAAAACCCAATATATTAACCCAAAATCAATTATGTATTAGTATAGATCCACTACAGTTCAAAAGTGTAAGGTCGGGAGGATTTTTAAATGTTTTTGAAAGTGTCTTATGCTCACCAAAGCTCTATTTATTTGATCAGAAATACAGTAAAACCAGTAATATTGTGAAATGTTATTACAATTTAAAATAAAACTGTTTTATACATTAATACATATTAAACTAATTTATTACTTTGATGGCAAAGCTGAATTTTTAAAATTTTATTCATATTTATTTATTTTTTTACATTTTGTGGAAACAATTTTTTTCTTTCTCTCTTTCATTTATTTGAATTTTTTAACAATGTAAAAATCAGTGTAACGCATCCTATATTTTAAATCCGTCAATATGCCAAATGTAGTCGTACCTCCCACGTAATTATTCGTTGTACAGTTGTACAGAAAAGGGAAGTTGGTAGCAGTCCAGGAAAAAAGATTCTTACATTAATGCTTTCAAATGTCAACGTATTATTCATCTGATTTTGACAGCAGTTTCATTATTCACTTTTCTTGAATAATGGAAAAAAGCAATTGGTTCGGCTGTACTAAATGAACCACATCTACTGGGTTCCTCTTCGTTCTTCTCTGATTTTCTTTTTATTTCCGTGCTGCTCATACTGTGAGATTTACGGCCTGCCCAGCATGCTACCGTACTCATGTTTTTCTTCCTCTCTCACTTTTAATTCTTTTCAGGGGATGCTTGTAGAGGGACCCCCAGGACCACCAGGGCCCGCCGTGAGTATCACCTTCATCCGCACTCTTTGAGAAACTCCACAGGAAAAAATACCTTCATGGAAAATGGAGTTAGAGTTGGTGTAAGCATTTCTGTCTTGGTCTCTTTTTTTTTTTTTCAGGGTCTCCCCGGCACTCCAGGTATACAAGGCTCCCCAGGCCTCCACGGAGATCCGGGTGAGAGAGTAAGTTGACATTTCCTTAAAAAACATCCCTCATCTAAGTAACTTACTATCTCATAATCCTATTTATTGTAGATACACCAGTCATAGGTAACAGTAGCCCTATCAGAACACAATCATTTTCTCTCTTTATTAGAGGAGTAAGTAGTTTCTGACATCCACATAAAGACAATGGTAACATTTACATTGTTTAAAGCACAGAGAGAATAAGCTAATGACAAGCAGCATGTTGTAACTATGTGAGTGAGCAGATGTGCACGTATTACAGAGACCTGGGAGGTTACGTTGAAACCAGATCTGCCTATAAATCCACACTCTAATAACACTTCCAGAGGAGCAACGGACCTTATAACCTCTCATACACATTAACACATACTCATTCTCTCATGTATCCTTATGCCTGGTGCTGTTCGCACCATTTTTCATGATTGTTAATGCGCTCTGTTGATTATTGCACAGAGAAATCTGTCCAACATACAAACAAACAGCTGGATTTTTTTCCTGTTTTTACGGCGGTACAGCTTGGCATCTTCTTCTTCTTGAACTCCCGCAGAGTTAACCTTTGCAGTGCATTCTGGGAATCAGACAGCACTCCCACCATCATTGACCTACGTCTTCCAGCACAAAGGGCTTTTTGTCTGAGGGGAAGTGATTTCCCACTCGCTTTGATGTCCGTCAGTTTTTCGCATGAAGCCAAACTCTAGCCGAGAATGCTTAATTAGCAACGATAGACAGTTCCCTTGATAGCCTGACCCTTTTACACATCACATCCTCCCTGATTTATATACAGAAGCACATGTGCGCTAAGCGTCAGTGTATATGTTACATAGAAAGGACGTTTGCCCAGCCTTAAAACACACGTACGCACTCACACAATTACACCGTCATATGGGAACAATTTAAAGTGAGCCGTCTACAAGAGGAGCGTGACATGCCTGCTAAAGAGATCTCTTTGCAAAACTGCCCTAGCAGCATTCCATCATATGTGTGCTTGCGTTATAGTCCTCCTGCTTTTCTTGTGGGGTGTCAGTTTCGTTATGAGCACACACACAAATAAACAACGCAGTGAAAGGAACTATAAACAAGACAAAACATACATAAACCTCAGTATAAATATAACGCGAAATAAACCTAAGTGTATTATTATGGCATAATGACTGGGCTTTAGCACATTAGCTATTTTTGATTTCGGGTGTGAGGAACTCTGCGGAATTCTCCTGCAGTTTAGATGCAATTTGCGAAAGCGCCACAGCATTTTTCTCAAAACAATTCAGTCAAGCTTTTGTTTTGGCAAACCGTTTAGGGATTTTGAGTTTACTTGGGTTACCTAACCGACAATTTAAAACGATCCTACATTATTTTTCCTTTGCTCGTGAGCGGATTGGTGTATTTTAAACTTTAAAGAAACAATCTCTTTCCATGCCTATAGTTTTCTTTTTTTTGTACAGCCGGTTTCCCACACACTTTATGCCTCATTTCCTTCTGCTCTCCCTCCCTCTTTTCTCCTTCTCTCGTCTTCTCTCAGGGTCCTCCTGGTCGTCCTGGTTTGCCAGGCGCAGACGGAGCTCCGGGGCCCTCTGGCACCATCCTCATGTTGCCGGTAAGCACGTCCAACCCATACATTTCCAATGATTCTGATTAAGGACAAGCTTTTCCAGCCCGCAACCACCGAACTTATCTCAAAATCAGCTGCAAATGGCCACTTCCACTAACATCGGACAAATGACTATCATTGTAAACGTCTAAGTAGGTTATGAATTGATACAGCTGCGAAAAGCCCTAACCCCACCCTGTAACCCCACTCACGCTACACCCAAAAGTCTACTTTAACTCTACACAAACTGGCACTTTGCAGCCCAGATGCAAACCCATAATGACAAGACCGTTGAGGCCGCTTTATGTTATAGTGACTCTAGTGGCCCCTCTAAATTCCAGCGTGCAGTAAATGTACTGAAATAAACTTGCGATTTCCGTGTTTGATTCTCTGACAGTTCCGCGCTGGTGGAGAAGCTTCAAAAGGTCCAGTGGTGACGGCGCAAGAAGCTCAGGCCCAAGCCATCCTCGCCCAGGCCCGGGTGTGTACCCTTACTCGTGTTGCCCTGAATGATTTTTTTTTTTTTTTTTTTTTGGCTGAAACGTGCAGAGAATGTATATGAGCAAGTTTAAAGGGACTGTTAAAACCAAGACAGGTTTATAGTTCTCATAACACTGTATGGTACATGGAAATTTACCAGTTGCCAGTAACACAACTTATGTACTCTACTGCAGTTAATGTCACATTTGCAAATTTTTGACTGTTTGCTTTGTCGCCGCAGTTGACTATGAGGGGACCACCTGGTCCAATGGGATTGACGGGACGCTCTGGCCCAGTGGTGAGTGTCAAATCTCTAACCGACATGGACTTAAAAAATAAAATAGTTCAGTATTTAATTTAGGGAAAACAATTAAATTATTCCTTTTCAACGAAACTATGTTACTAAATTCTGTTACTACCACATTAAATTCATATTTTGAATACATTTTTAGAAAATTTAGCTTTTTACCCAACCTTTTTTATTTATTTTTTGTAATGCACCTAGAAATAAATATATGTGACCCTGGACCACAAAACCAGTCATAAGTTACACTGGTATATTTGTAGCAATAGCCATAAACACATTGTATGGGTCAAAATTTTACTTTTATTTATGGCAAAAATCTTTACGATATTAAGTAAAGATCATGTTCCATGAAGATATTTTGGAAATTTCCTACTATAAATATATCAAAACTTAATTTTTGATTAGTAATATACATCACCAAGAACTTTATTTGGACAAATTTAAAGGCGATTTTCTCAATATTTAGATTTTTTTGCACTCTCAGATTCCAGATTTTCAGATTGTTGTGTCTCAGCCAAATATTGTCCTACAATACATCAATGGAAAGCTTATTTATACAGATATATAAATATCTATTAAAAAAAAAAAAAAAAAAAAAAAAGACCCTTATGACTGCTTTTGTGATCCATGGTCATATATATTAATATAAAGCGAAATACATTTATTTTGAAGAGGTTGGAGAGATTATGTTGGTAACACTTTACAATAAGGAGTCAATTGTTAACATTAGATGATGTATTTACTAACATGAATGAACAATGCATTTATTACACTATTTATCAATCTTTGTTAATTTTAATCAAAATATAGTCGTTCATTGTTTTTTCATGTTAGTTCACAGCGCATTAACTAATGTTAACTAAAGTTAACTAACACAACTTTTGATTTTAATAATGCATTAATAAATGCTGAAATTAACATGAACTAATATTTACATGCTGTAGTAAAGTACTGTTCATTCTTAGTTCATGTTAACTAAAGTAGTTAACTGATGTTAACTAATGAACCTTATTGTAAAGTGTTACCATGATGTTAGATTAAAAAAAAAAGAGTTTTTATCATTTGCCTTCATTGTTAATCAGTTGCTCGTCAGTCTGAGGGAAAACATAAATACATTTCAATGTAAATTATTACAATTTAATAAACAGTTTTACAAACCTAAATATTGCACACAACGAAATTAGGTTGCTTACAAAAAGTTTAGGAAATGCGGTGCTTGTTCAGTTTAAATAATTAGTTTTTATTTATTTATGCATGTACCTATTTATTTATTGAATATGAGGAGCACAGAAGATAAACATGATTAAGAAGCCACATCCATGTGAGATTTACCTTCATGAATGTCTCTTTTCCTTTCCCGTGTCTTCTTTTTGAACTTCCTCCAGTTGACATCACACAAACACTGATAGGAACATGTGTTACATTCATCTTGCAATGATTTATGGCCAGAAAATGAACAGTTCTTCGGTGCTGATGTGCTTTCAGGCTGTGCGCTGTTTATTTTCACCTTCCCTGCTTAGATTTCTTTTGTCATTTTCGAGTTTCTGTATTTCGTCCTCCTGAGATGAATCATACTAAGAATGCCACTAGAATTTCTCTCATTCTTTTCCATAGCTGCCTCCAAATCAAATGCCCTTTACAACAATGGCAGAGGAATGTGTTTGGATAGCCAGCGTGTGACCCAAACACAGCTCCACGCATATGATATTGGTGTTTAGAGACGTAAAACTCATCTGTGTATGTGTGTGTTTCAGGGTGGTCCTGGTGCACCTGGTGCTAAAGGGGAAAGTGGAGATCCTGGGCCACAGGTGACTATTTCTCTTTACACTTTAACAACATGTTTTAACAGCTTTAGTCCTAATTATAATTCTATAAATCCTTTGTCTTAATGTTTTATTAGAAGTCACATAATCACATTACTTTTCTATTTATTTAATGTTTTCAACCTTCGATTGAAGACTGCAGAGTTGGGATGATTAGATATATATATTTAAAGGCATAGTTCACCCAAAAATGAAATTTCAGTCTTTTCATTTTTGAATGAACTATTTCTATAAAGGGAACCCCGGGTAATAAGACTTGGCTTAATATAACCTAAATGATGTCTGTTACTAAGATATGTAGTAGAAACCCCATGGAAGATTTACATTATTTTAAAAATCCACATGCGCCATGATTTAATGATGTAAAATGGTTTGCAACTACTGGTGCTACTGTTTGCTTTTTTCTTTTTTTTTCTTTTTTTACCACAACACAACTTGCAAAAAAAAAAAATACTGATATGATGACCACACTATTGAAAGAGCTTACAGGTGGTGATGGATATAAGCATAGGCTTAAACCAAATGGCATACCTTCAATTTTCCCCACAAGGAGTCTAAACGCCCCGCTGATATCGAGTGAAATCTATGCTGAGAAACTCCTTCAGTGGCTGCAGTGTCATGACAAGTGTTAACGTGTTTACATCCTGCCAAGATGGCATCTAGCGTTTCTTGTCTCTGCCATTTGTAAGCTGTGGTCGACTAAAAGCCTTAATGGCATCTTTAGGAAGTTTTATTCTTCTACAGGCATCCTCCCATTCTTTTCTCCTCTTCTTATCACTAGGAAAGCAAGGAAGACTTACATCTCTTCTCTTGTTGCCCTTCGACTGAAAATTACAACCAAAAGCCGCACAATGTGGCATCATGTCATTTTTTTATTTTCCGAGTTGTGTTGTGGTAAAAATAGCAATAGTAGCGTCAGTAGCTTACAGAGTGCAACCATTTTACATCATCGGAATAATGGCGCCCCCCATAGGCCATGTGTTTTTTTTTTTTTTTTTAAATAACATATATCTTTCATGGATTTTCTACTACATATTTAGGTTAGAGACATCATTTACATTAATCATTTATATTAAGCCATACAAGTCCTAATACCCGGGATTCCCTTTAAGGCATGTTACACTGAAGGAGATATTGTAGGTATAAATGTGTGTCATGCTTATAAATGACTATGTTTTCTTTAGGCCCACCCTGAAATTATGTTTCTAAAAAGGCTGCTTTTAAATGCCAGAAAGAATGCAAAGTGGAATCCATTATTTGCTGCGGGTAAATGAACAGAATTGGAGTCTTGCGTCAAAGATTTTCTCTGCCTTGGAGCCCACAGGTGCAGCGGCCATAAACTTTAACGCTGTCATAACAATTAGCGTGCTTCTTTTCATGGTATAGCTTATGTGCAGTTGAATGTAAAATATGTTGGGGTGATAAACACTCATCCACCATAAAACAGAACTTTTTAATGTAAAAAAACATATGTGCTTGTACTCTTGAGCAGAGAGAGTCTCAGTCAGCTGACGGTTGAGGAAGAAGTATTAAGTGTTACTTCACATAAAAAGTAGCAATAACTTTTACTTGTCAGCGCCGATTGCCTCGTGGCCCTTTCCCAATCCTGTTCCCTTCTCTCTGTCTCCAAAAAAGTGACTTTTACGTAATTTTCAACACTGCTTTTCACTTGTCACTTAGCAGTATGCTTCCATTACAGAATGTTTTGTGTTTTTAAGGGACCAAGAGGACTTCAAGGCACTGCTGGACCACCTGGAAAATCAGGCAAGAGGGTAAGAACAGAAAAAAATCTGCTGTTGGTAGTGTTTAATTGTGGCATGACTTTGAAAAAGGTGACATACATAATACATCTGCAACACTGCTGCTGAAGTACTCTGGCAAAGTCAACCTGAAAGGCTCTACGCAAGAGCCCACTGTTCACTCTCCAACCGCGCACCAGATTTTCCATGCAGCTGTCTTTGTCTATTAGCTTTGACCTGAATTTACCTGTTGAATGACATATGTCTGTTGGATTCGCATTTCACATCTGCCACTTCTAATGCCAAACGTTTCTCAGATTCTCCTTTGACACAGTTTATTCACAGTTTTGTTATAAATGAGTCAAATTGCCACAATAACTCAATCCTCAAACGTGCTGTAGACTCAACACACCTTATTTAGGTTGTGTGAACTTGCTCGCTTCACATCAGCTCCTGTCTCACATCGATTCTGCAGTTGTTTGAAACATATGCTAAGCACATTAACCTGCCCGTAGCACATAGCATCAGGCTGATGATGCGACCTGGTTTTACAGGGCCGAAATGGAGCCGATGGAGCCAGAGGAATTCCTGGAGAATCAGGAGCCAAGGTAAAATCATCTGTGACTCAAAACCTCCACTTTCACACACTTAGCTCTGATTGCGGTTACAGAACAACTGCTTCTGTATTCAAAGCAAGTAGGGAGTTTTTGCTACTGTGTGTCTGTCTCATGTAATTACCGATTTTGAATTAATGAGTTCAGTTCTACAAGTTGAAAATAATAAGGTGCCATTTGTTAACATTAGTTAATGTATTAACATGAATGAACAATGAACAATATATTACACTATTAATCTTTGTTAATGTTCGTTCATAAAAATACAGTCGTTCATTGTTTGTTAATGTTAGTTCACAGAGCATTACCTAATGTTAACAAACACGATTTGTGATTTTAATAATGCGTCAAATTAACTAAGATTAATGAATGCTAAACATTAGTTTACTAATATAGTAAACTAATGTTAGCTAATAAACCTTATTGTAGTGTCACCAAATATTTTTAAAAGTGGAAAATTAATAATAATAAGGCAATTAATGCAGCACGTTTTTCACTGTTTATTTGTTATAATAGAATTATGTGACAATTGTTAATTTAAGGAAATGTATTTAAATTATAACACTGATAATGTTATGTAATTATAACAATAATTATCAAATTATTAGATATTTTTGTTAATGTTTTACTAACAAGGAAATGATAAACGTAAACACTGGCCTAAAAATAGCTATAAATGCTTTTTTTTAAAAAATATTGTTTTTCATATATAAAATATATCATGATAGTACATAGTAAACATATGCCACAAAATATATTTTTTAAATTATACCTCACTTTTCAACATTAATTTGAAAATCTATTGTGTAATTATATTTATAATAAATAATATTTGTGGCTACAAATTAAAAAACTAACAAAAAAAAACAAAACAAAACAAAACAACTAAGCAAATGTAGAGTTTATTTGCAAAAACAGATAACTTATTTTATTTTATTTTTTTTTAAATTTAAAATTTTTTTTTTTTTTTCTTTTTTTTCTTTTTTTTTATGTTATCATGGTTTTATTGTTTTATTGTGTCAGTTAGCTGTATTTTTTTTTACGTTTTTTTTACTTAATCAAAATAACCCAACTGCAGATTTGATTTGAATGCTCAGTGAAAAAACATTATTTTTGAAAATTGTTAAAAATTTAGTTATTTGTTTTTGCAAATGAACTCTTCCAATACTTTATTGTTTTTTTTTTTTTTTTGTTTGTTTTTTTTTTTTAATCAATGCACAGCCCTAGTTTTAAGGACAATACACTGGACAGAAATAAGTAACACTGAATGTAATAAATGCATTTAAAATGTTACAAAATTATTTATTTTTGTTATTATTGCTTACAGGGAGACCGAGGATTTGACGGGCTTCCTGGTCTACCTGGTGAGAAGGGACATAGGGTAAGTGCTGAACTGTTCTTAAGAAAACTACTTTGGTTTCTCACCATTGTTGTAATACTTGAAATGAAACCGAATTGTTTTAGACAGCAGAACGCAAGCCCTGACCACCACCCGTGAGAAAAATGTCTTTTTAATGCTCAATTATCAAACTTCCAGCTTGTCTTGAACAGCACTGTATGATTATGGGAACAATTCTTGCCTGGTTTCATTTTATTCCTCAGCGGCAGTTTTCCTACAGAAAACTAGCTTCTTGTCAGTTCCTGCCAAGACTGAGTGTATTTTTATAATGTTACGTGTCTGCCGCTGTACATTTTGTTTAGCGTGCTGACAGTCTTAGTGGCAAAAGAAGTTAACCTCATTATAGAGGCTATGGGGGTTGTTTGGCGTGCTTGCGTTTCTCTGGCAAACGAAAGCTGCTCTTGCTAGGCACAGCAGAGTGTGGCTTGCTTGGCCTAGGCTAGTATAGTGAAAGAGGCCCGCAGATCACAGGGAGCTGTGTATATTTCCAGCCAAACTGCTGTCCTCCTAATCCTGCCCCGGGTAATTACAGGCCCCGCTATGTTATAGCCTCTTCTTATAGGGATGCAGTCTTATAAATAGTGGTCATTGGCCCTAACAATGCACAGAGCCAAAAACAGGCAGGCAGGCAGGGATGGTAATAATACATTTACTCTTTTTCCTCCCTCTGTCATTTCATCTCTTTCGTTTTCTTTTAGGGTGAGGCAGGTCCCATTGGCCCACCAGGCCCTCCAGGAGAGGACGGACCAAGGGTGCGTTTGTCCAAGTGACACATTCATTTCCTATTTTGATTCATATGTACTTGCATGGGTTTGTGCAAACACATTGGCAAGCGTGTTTGTGCTCTTGTCTGCAGGGTGAGGATGGTGAGATTGGACAGAGAGGAATGCCAGGAGAAAGTGTAAGCATCTCCATTTGTATAATGTATTCAATTTATCATATTTTCCCTTTTTTATGTGATCTATTCAAAGCTAGAAGACATAGCTTTAACCCTCTTTTGTATCCCAGTGTAGACACAGACTTATGAAATAACACTGCTATCCAATATAATGAAGTAGCTTCAGTTTGGGGTCAGTTTGACCCTGAAAAAAGATACAAAAAAATATATATATATTTCTGTATATGCTACCATTAATTAGAACTTTTTCTTGTATTAAACAGCACAACTGTTTTCAATACTGATTTATTTATGTATTTATTTATTTATTTGCAAATCAGCATATTAGGATGATTTCTGAAGAATCATGTGACTCTAAAGACTGGAGTAATGATGCTGAAAATTCAGCTTTACCCTCACAGAAATAAATTACATATTGAAATATATTAAACTAGAAAATATTTATTTTAAATTGTAATAATATTTCACATTTGTACTGTATTTTGGTCAAATAAATGCAGCCTAGGTCAACATAAGAGACTTATTTCAGCATAAAAAAAAAAAAAATATATTGACTCCAAACTTTTGAACGATTGTGCATAATATCAGAGGTCTCTGAGACCCAAGCCACACGTAATGTGACCTTTTCACTGAAGATGTGTGTTAAATTTAGTGTATAATCGAATTAGGAAAAGTGAAGTATCAATTTAATACTTCAACATTAAGTATGTTTTTGAGTTCAAATTCAAATGGGCCTCAAGGCTCTCAGGACAGAACGTGAGGGTTATTACCTTTACTTTATGCCTAAAAGACCATGACTGCCCATTATAATTACTCTTCACGCTCCACCCTGCTCTTTCCACCCCGAATCTCAGTATTTGTTGCTCTTTGTTGCTATTTGTTGGCTCTGTACAGGAAAGGAGAGCTGCAGTTTTCTGTTTTCTCCAGCTCTCCTTCTTTCTCTGTTTCTCACGACACTCTAATGGTCTCACATATTTGACTCGCTCTTGACTAAATAGTCCATCAGCAGACATCTAACAAATAACAGAATCAGCCCTGAAGATGTGGAATCTAATTGGACCGAGTCCCACAGTTGATGTAGCAAACCTTCGGGTCTACAGCGAAAACCCAATGTGCCCTTGTTCCTGTCTTAAACTTTGTGTTCTGTGCTGACTGTAAAAATAATAATTAACCTTTTTTCATTTAAATAGTTTTAAAATGTCTCTCTGACTTGATCAAAACACATTATGCAGATATTATTGAAGCTTTTATTATTTAAGCACAAATGTCAGGGCATGTCAAAACATCTAAAGGGCCTCAAATTCACCTCAGACCCCAGAGGGTTAATCAGTTTGTAGGTTACGAAATAGACATTCTTTTGAAAAATGTGACTGTTATACAATGTAACTACAAGGCTAGTATTCAAGCTAATTTTAGTGAACAAATAAAATACATTTGCATTAAACAAAAATATAATATTGAGCTAATTTTAATCACAGTTAAAGTGCAGCTAAATGTTTTGTTGTCCCTTCCAGAGGTGGACGGTAGTGAAGTATTTTTACGTTACTCAAATAAATGTAAAAAGTGTAAAAAGAGTGTTTTTCTTTGGAAAACTTTTACTTTCACTACATTTCATAAATTAAAGTTTTGTTGTTGTTTGTTTTTGTTTTGTTTTTTACCTTTAATATATTACATTATACAAACATTAAAAATGTAGTACTTTCTTGTACTCAGGTAAATCTTTGAATTACTTTTATTTGAGTACTAGATTTCTAATCTAATTAAGTATTAAATGATATATAATATGAAACGTAGTGCAGTAAAAAGTACAATATTATGCTTTGGAATGTTGTGAAGTAAAGTTTTCTAAAGAAAAACACGCTGATAAAGTACAGACACTTAAAAAGTACTTTCACAGCAGAGTGAAAAAACTACTGTCCGTCTCTGGTCCCTTCCACTTAAAAAAAAAAAAAAAATTGAATGTAATGTTTAATTATATGACTCATCATTAATGTAATGTAGTGTAATCATCATTATAAAATATATAAATCAGAATATATTCCAAAACCGATACATAAACCAGGGCCTGTGGCCCAAAGCTGGTCCCTGATGCCTTTTGATTTGTCCTGCCATGCAGTTTTCCTTTCTTTCTTCTTCTTTTTTTTCATTTTTTTTTTTTTTTTCATTTTTTTTTTTTTTTTTGGAAAGAATATACGTGAATTAATTTTTAAAAATGTCAATTTTAATGTAATATTGTTGGATATAGTGTAACATTTACTTTTAGTCTGCGGCCTTCAATCAGGTTTGTTTTTTTGGCTGCTCATCGTAGACAGTTTTGGCAAATCTCTTGTAAAAGTATATGGTACTTGTAACTGAAAATACATCACATTTGTTATAGTGGGTCCAGGCTCCATAGCACTATCTGCCAGTGGGTCTTTGGCCTGTTGACCACTTGGCTGTCTAATTCTTATGACGTTTCTTTTATTGATTACCAGGGTCCAAGAGGACTGCTGGGCCCTAGAGGTTCTGCTGGTACCCCCGGACAGCGTGTATGTACCATAAACACCACACTTGCTTATTTACAACCATCCAAATATCATGAAACTCACAGCTAGACACTTCTGATTTCTACACTTTCAGGGTCTTCCTGGATTGGATGGACCACCTGGCCCTAAAGGAAATATGGTAAGGATTTTCTCTCCCCTGCTTTAATAGTGTGCTTATTACAAAAGAGAGCTTCTTCTGGTCTCTAGGCCCCATGAAGGGGTTTCCTGGTTAACTGGCCTTAACTGACAACCTATGACCTCTCTGTAACATATTTGTTGTCCCAAGCAAAGGTCACATCTAAGTAAGGCTATTAGATAAGAGAAACACAGTAGGCCTGCCAGGAGAGAGCTAACGTCACTGTTACTGTGGCAGCAGGAGGGTGATCTTTGACCTGGAAGTGCTGAAATTAAGAAGGCATGTCTGCCACTAAAATATGCCAAACAGGAAGTGGATTCATGTAGGCATACATATGATTCTGTTAGTTTCTTAGACATTTGTTCACAAATTGTGACCTTTGAGGGATTTAATTTGGTCCATGAGATTGACTGATTAAAAAATAAAATAAATACAGTTGAAGTCAAAAGTTTATATACACCTTGCAGAATCTGCAAAATGTTATTTTTGCAAAATAACAGGGATCATTCAAAATGCATGTTATTTTTTATTTAGTACTGACCTGCAGTTTTGGGCTAGTTTCTCAAAGAATGTAATACATTACTCATTACTAGTTACTCCTTTCAAAAGTAATATTGTTACTTTGCTTATAATTTTCTGGAAAAAGTAATTAGTTACACTACTAGTTACATTACATTTTCTTAATGCCCCACAGAAGTTGTAACTGTGTATCTTCCACATAAAATTCTTCTAGAATGTTACTAACAACATATTTCTGCCTCTTCATTTGACCAAAATCCACATTGGATCGCAGTCAAAAGTTATTACAAACACTCAGTAGTGATTGATAGTGAAATTCAAGTAGAAGTGTTGTATTAATCTCATTAATTGTCATGTGTAGCTGGAAGCTAATTGTAATTTCTCCATTACTCATATACGATTATATTTCATTATGTATTTTGTTAAATCACATAAGTTTGTAAGAAACTGTTTAATTTTCCAAAAAAGGTTTTTAAATATAATAATATAATGTACCACGTGCTGATCAGAGGGATGTGGGTGGGATGTAAAGCCAGAGTAGAGTAAAGCCACAACTTACACAAAAGTGTTCAGATCATCTTTTTTTCAGTATAATGCAATATTTCTATCTGCTAAATGTAAGCTTTTCCATCATCCAAGCTTGCCTGCTTCACTGGAGACATCACATGCATGTGCAAGTCGTGAAAATTATGCAAATAAATTTTGGAATTATTTGATTGTTGGATTTTAAATCAGCGGGGTTGAGGCATCACAAGTAACTAAGCTGTTTTATGGATGGTAACTGTAATATTATTAATGAAATCTTATTAATAGTTACACTACTAGTTACTGCAAAAAAGTAATATTATTACAGTAACTAGTTACTGGCCAACACTGCTGACCTGAATAGGATATTTCACATAAAAGACGTTTATGTATAATCCAAAAGAGAAAATAATAGGTGAATTTACAAAAATGACCCTGATCAAAAGTTTACATACATGTGATTCTTAATACTTGTTACCTGAATGATCCACATAGTGATAGTTGTTCATGAGTTAGACTGTCAGTTAAACTGCCTGCTGTTATTCAGAAAAGTCCTTCAGGTCCCACAGATTCTTTGGTTTTTCAGCATTTTTGTGTATTTTAACCCTTTCCAACAATGACTGTATGATTTTGAGATCCATCTTTTCACACTGAGGACAACTGAGGGACTCATATGCAACTATTACAGAAGGTTCAAACACTCACTGATGCTCCAGAAAGAAACATAATGCATTAAGAGCTGTGGAGCGAAAACTTTTGAACGGAATTAGGATGTGTATATTTTTTCTTATTTTGCCTTTTTTCATATAGTACTGCCTTTTAGAAGTTAAATTTACCCTGATATTCAAATTAAAAAAGTTTTCACCCCCCGGCTCTTAATGCATCGTGTTTCCTTCTGGAGCATCAGTGAGTGTTTGAACCTTCTGTAATAGTTGCATTTGAGTCCCTCAGCTGTCCTCGGTGTGAAAAGATGGATCTTAAAATCATACAGTCATTGTTGGAAAGGGCTCAAATACACAAAAACACTGAAAAACCAAAGAGTTTGTGGGACCTGAAGGATTTTTCTAAAGAACAGCGGGCAGTTTAACTGTTACGAATCAAGTGTATGTAAACTTTTAAACAGGGTCAAATATATGTAAACGTCTTTTCTGTGAAATATCTTATTCAGGTCAATACTAAATAAAAAATAACATGCATCTTGTATGATCTTTCTTATTTTGGTAAAATAATCAACATTTTGCAGATTCTGCAAGGTGTGTAAACTTTTGACTTCAGCTGTATATATGGTCCAGCTTCTTCAACTCATTAGGTTCATTTAACAGTTCATTTAAAAAAAAAAAAAAACTTTATTTTATCTTATTTTAGCAGCTTTCTGTTCACTCAAGGTCTCACTCTAACTACAGCTGCCTTTCTTATGCAATTTGCTATGAAATTTGTACCCATCTCTATGTCTCTTCCTCCTTGCCAGTGGTTTAAAGCTGCTATAATAGATTTTATTACAGTAGGCTGTGCAATTCAGGAAGGAAGGCCAATGGAAAAAGATGGATTTGTAATTTTCACGTGTCTGTTCTTTAACACGTGGAGTATTTTTGGAGTTTGAGGTATTGGGACTGTTTTTCATATCTTTATAAAATGTCATAGGCTCCCTGGGGCAGTGAAGTGTAAGAATAATAATAGTGTTGTGTACTAAAGTATTTCTGTTAAATGTTTTAACAGGGTCCTCAAGGAGAGCCTGGACCTCCTGGGCAACAGGGTAACCCTGGTCCACATGTAAGTATCTGTCAATTGATCACCTTTTGTCATTTTCTGTCTGACAACCTAATTGTGTTTTTCTAATCAAGAATCTTTTACTTCCCACTTTCCATGAAATCAACATTTTTGTTTAGTTTTGAGGACATCTATTCACCATCTATACATATCTATCCATATAATCTTTTGTAGATGTACTGTATGTACACTACTGTTCAAAAAATGGGGTCAGTAAGTATACTTAAAAAAATATATATATATTACACATTAAATTGTACATTTATAATGTTAAAAGTTTCAAACAAATGCTGTTTATTTAACTTAAAAATCCTGAAAAAAATATATCAGTTTCTACAAAACTACAACTATTTTCAGCATAGATAATAATAAGAAATGTTTCTTGAGCACCAAATGGGCATATTAGAATGATTTCTGAAGGATCATGTGAAACTGAAAACTGGAGTAATGGCTGACTTTCAGCTTTGCTATCACAGTAATAAATTACATTTGTAAAAACATTAAAATATAACACTTATTTTTAATTTTTATAGTACTATTTCACAAAATTTCTGTATTTACTGTATTTGATCAAATAAATGCAGCCTTGGTGACCCCAAACTTTTGAATTGTAGTGTAAATGGTCCAAAAATGTGATTCATGTTAATGAACTACACAGATTTTTGTCCAATCAGTTGCTTCCAGAATGAGAAAGTCCCTCCCGCAACTGACTAGCAATTAGCAAATCATGAAAACTGTAACGTACAGTTGCTATCCACCTTTTTCTTCCCGCAATATCAGGCAAGGCCATTTGTAAATTTTATGGGTCTGGCTTCCAGTCTTATCTGTGTCCAGCTATTTTTAGCTGAATAAAACAGCTCTTTTTGCTGCTTGATATTGCAAATTGGTGTGTCTTGACATATTATTTTAATGTATTATCTTAATTGTGACCCTGGACCACAAAACCAGTCACAAGTCGCACGGGTATATTTGTAGCAATAGCCAACAATACAATGCATGGGTCAAAATGATCGATTTTTCTTTTACACCAAAAATCATTAGGATATTATGTAAAGATCATGTTCCATGAAGATATTTTGTAAATTCCCTATCGTAAATATATCAAAACGTAATTTTTGATTAGTAATATGCATTGCTAAGAACTTCATCTGGACAACTTTAAAGGCGATTTTCTCAATATTTAGATTGTTTTGCACCCTCAGATTCCAGATTCTCAAATAGTGATATCTCAGCCAATGATTGTCCTATCCTAACAAACCATACATCAATGGAAAGCTTTATTAAGCTTTCAGATAATGTATAAATCTCAATTTAAAAAAATGTACCCTTATGACCCTCGTGGTCCAGGGTCACAATTATGAACACATAATTTAATACAGTTCTACTGTTTACTGCACGTTGTTATTCTTTTCATTATTTCCCTATAGCAGATAATAAACTGGAAGTCTCACTCATAGGCTTACTTCTGCGTTGAAGAAAAAGGCGGATAGCTTTAAGGCTGAAGCTTTTATAAATTTTTGGCTAGTTTAAAAGCAACCTTTAATATCTCCCAAGCAAACTTCCAATTTCAATTGGAAATACGTCAACACAAGAAAAGAAAACACTCGGTTTTGTGATTGCATGGGGTGATTAAATGCTCTTTTTATGAATTTGCTCTTGTTTTCAGTTAAAGGTGGAGCTTAATGAACTGTTGTTGAAAGAATTAGACAGAAAAAGCAATTAGGAAAGGAAAAACTGGTAGATCCGTTAATCAAAATCCACATCCAGGCTCTATAAGTGTGTTTCTAGAGTACAGAACTCATATATTCATACACTTACGCACAGACATTCAGAATAACGTATCCTGTTCGACATTCTTTCTGAGATTTGACTGAGAGGTGCTCACACAGCTTTTTCCAATATAAACTTTACTATCAGATTTCCCCAATCTGACTTCTGCAATCTTGTCTTGCAGGGTCTGCCTGGTCCTCAAGGCCCGATCGGTCCACCTGGAGAGAAAGTGAGTATGTGAATGAGAGCAGCCGTCGTCTTTGTTATTACAGGCGGCATTTTTCTGCCCTAACCCTATAAACGATTCAACAGACTCCTCGGTTTCCGAGCTGTAGGTTGCTTGCAGATCACTGCTGACTAGAGGAAAACCACACACGCACCTCAACACTCGCTAATGCTTCGACAAGCAGGAGATATGCTTACACACATAACTGTCATTGGTTAGTCTCTCAGACAAGCATTTTGTCGGGGCTGCTGGAAAGAGGCCAGAGAGTCTGAAATGTGACTCCAGAAGTGGTGGAGTGTTTCCAGACATACCGTATGATTAGATCTCTTCTTTACCAAGAGGAAAAAGATGATAATGGAGTGCTTTAGGATTGCTGAACTGCTCATAAAAGTTGCCCAGCGAATCACTTGGGCACACCAGTAATCGCAGTCTTAATTGTGTGTGTTTTTTTTTCCCTCCCGCTTCTCTTTCTTCCTTCTTTTCTCACTTGACCTCTTTCATTCTTTCTCTCTCTTTCTCTCATAGGGTCCCAATGGGAAACAGGGGCTCCATGGACTGGCTGGTGCTGATGGGCCTCCCGTAAGTGGAGTTCTCCCCTTACCTAAACCTCCATGCTCATATCAGAAAAGCTTTGCATCATCACACATCATTAGCCATCAGTAACCAGCTTGATGATGATCCAGGCTTGAGGGGAATATATATTTACCTTGCACAATATAAGTGTTGGCTCCCTTTCAATCCATGAGTTGAAATTTGAATGGCAATGACAGGAAGTGGAATTTATTGAATTGCAGTTCAAAGAAATTCAACACAGACATGACAGAGGACTTTCATTAGTCCAGCACAACATCAAAATGAGCAAAAACAGAGACCCTTCTTTGATTTCAGTCTTCTACCCTGTTTCATGTGGATTGACTCCATTTTGAAGACTTTAAATATAGCATTCTGGGAAATCAAATTCCACTGTGGTGCATAAAATTATATGTTTATTTAAATATATTTCCTTATTTAATATTTAAGTTTTATTGGTTGTTGATATAACTAAAAATATCTTTAAAAAAAATTAGGGCTGTCAAACGATTAATCGCGATTAATCGCATACAAAATAAAAGTTTGAGTTTGCCTAATATATGCGTGTGTACAGTGTGTAATTATTATGTATATATAAATACACACAAATTAATGTATATATTTAAGAGAAATATGTTATCTATGTAAAAATATTTGTATTTATATATAATATAAATTATATAAAAATTATAATAAATACATATACTTGTAAATATTTCTTATATATGTACCTGAATGTGTTTGTATTTATATATACATAATAATTGCACACAGTATACACACGTTTATTAGGCAAACTCAAACTTTTATTTTGTATGTGATTAATCGCGATTAATCGTTTGACAGCCCTAAAAAAATATATAAAAATATCTAAATGATACGCAATTATTTATTACTTAGTATGTGTTTATTTATTTGGTTTATTTTTGGAAGAATGGAAAATTGTGTGATAAAATAATCTAAAAATATATACTTTATTTTTAATTGTTTATTTTTTTCATTTAATTTAATTTAGTTTATTTAATTTATTATTTATTTTAATGGGTGTTTTTATGTCACAAATAAAAATATACACTACCGTTTAAAAGTTCGGGGTCTGTAAGATTTTGTAATGTTTTTGAAAGAAATATCTTATATTAAAAAATCTTTTGAGTACTTTATTTTAATTAATTTAACTTGCGCAAAAAAAAAAAGAAAATCAGTTTTACTGACCTCAAAGTTTGGAATGGTAGTATATGTTTTTGCACAATGACATATTCATGCACATTTTTAAATATTATTTATTTATTTTTCAAATTACAATTTTTTTGCTACCCCAAAGTGTTGCTCAACCCCTAAAAATTAGATTCCTGTGATACTGGAATAGTCATAACACTGGCATTGTTAATATTCCGAATACTGTATATTAGTGTACACTAAATCCTCCAAACCATACCCAGCTGTATTTGCCTCACATTGCTTTCAGACTTTCAATGAAGATGCTTTTGTTTGTAATCTTTGCGCAGGGTCATCCTGGGAAAGAGGGTCCTCCTGGGGAGAAAGGAGCAGCTGTGAGTGTATTTTTAGTTTGTCTCTAAATGAATTGTCACTCTAAATTGTGCAAAGCCGCTAAACACCCGTAAGGCACTATTTTGCAGCTGCCTGAAAGTTCAGTAGCGAAATTAAAGCCATTTCTCTGTCTGTAATTAACACTTAACGTGTGGCCCCTTTAGAAGTTTAAAACTTAATTCCCCTCTATTAATCCTGGTTGAATCTGTGTAATTATATTTACTAATTTCCTACAGGGCCACCCAGGTCCCCAGGGCTCCATTGGCTATCCCGGCCCTCGAGGCGTGAAGGTAAACAGTCTTGATTCATTCATCTCATTGTTTCTTTATTATCAAAATGATGTGCTTTTATTCTATCCGTTAGAGCCTCTATTCATTTTTCCGTCTGTTTAGGGTGCAGAGGGCGTTCGTGGCCTGAAGGGCCACAAAGGTGAAAAGGTAAGCAAATTATCTGTTTACCTCCATTACTAAGCTCTTGGGTCAGCTTCTAAAATGAGACACACAGATGACAGGCCAACAGCTAAAACTGGAAGGCCATTTTTAGAGACTATTTGCACCAAAATGGCTTCAATCAGTTGTTATAAGTGTGTGGTGTAATGCAAAGTCACATACAACTGGATGTCAGTAGAAATTTCTAAGAAGAAAAAATATATAATCTGTTCCAACTGTTTTGTGTATATATACAATGTTGTGCCACAATCTGCTTCAGGCTGTGTCCTCTGCAGTGGCCACCAAGTGTCAGTGTTTCTTTCATACAATAGTCAAGATTTTTTGTTTCTAAAATGTGTTGGCATGAAATATGAAGTCTCAGGCCTAACATTTAAAATTCAAGAACACTAGTTTGTTAAATAAACATACAACAGATACGAGTTAATTTCTCAGCCTGAGCTACCTTGAACCAGCAGTTTACACCATGGCCACTAGATGACAGCATTTAGCCATTATTTTCTTATGGAGTATTTGTAATTAGATTAAAAATGCTTGATAGGTTATTCAGTATTTTTAGATGTTCACTTTTGGAATTTAAAAAATAATGAATTATTATTATTATTATTATTATTATTATTATTATTATTATTATTATTTATTAACTATATTTATTTATTTATTTGTTTACTTACTTAAATGAGTTTGCATTTTACCCAAATAAATGTTCTGAGTTTGATCAATTTCAAGGAAATTATGTTTTTTTCTGCATAATAAAATATAGTCATTTATCATGAAAATGTACATTTTAAATGTTATTTCATTCCATTTAAATTTTGTTTTTAAATTACAATTTTATATAAATCCTAGTTACCACATTTATTTATTTATTTACCTTCATAAGTTTGCACAAGTTTATTTTACCCAAATAAATGATCTGAGTTTGATCAAGTTCAGTGAGAGGATATTTTTCCTGGGTTCAAGGGTGATGATATATAGTCATTTATTGTGGAAATATAAATTTTAATTATTATTTCATTCCATTTAAATTCTATTTTTAAATGACAGTTTTTGTTTATATATTTTTGTGTTACTACATTTATTTATTTACCTACCCTCATAAGTTTGCACAAGTTTATTTTACCCAAATAAATTATCTGAGTTTGATTTATTTATTTATTTATTTAACTACCTTCATAAATTTGTGCGTTAATTTTACCCAAATAAATTGATATGAGTTTGATCGATTTAAGCGAGATATTTATTTATTTACCTTCATAAGTTTGCACAAGTTTATTTTACTCAAATAAATGACAAATAAATTTAAATTTAAATAATTACATTTTTGTTTAAATATTTTTGTTACTACATTTATTTATTTATTTATTTACTTACTTACTTACTTACTTATTTACCTACCTACCTACCTACTTAAGTTTGCACAAGTTTATTTTACCCAAATAAATTATATGAGTTTGACTAATTTCAGGGAGAAGATGGTTTTCCTGGGTTCAAGGGTGACATGGGCCTTAAGGGTGACAAGGTGAGTAACAAATACTTTCATAATTCATTAAAGTTACATTATAATCATTATAATGACTCATTATCATTTGTTTGAATTGACTTTTACCCATTTTAGTAGTTATAAATCTAGTCTAATGCTTGTGCATTGTTGCTGGTGTTCAGGGAGAAGTTGGTGTGTTGGGCCCCAGAGGAGAAGATGGACCAGAGGGGCCGAAAGGTAAAGCAGGTCCCACTGGAGAGGCCGGTCCTATGGGCATGGCAGGAGAGAAGGTCAGTTTGAAACTCATTATGTTGAATATAACAGCAAAGTACTTGAAATGACCAGCCCTGGAAAAATCAACACTGGGGTTTTGGGGACACTTAAGTTTCTGTCAGGGATTATTAATATACATGTGAATAAAAAACTTAAGACGACACTGAACGCCAGTTTTAAATGTCAGCCAAATATTCCATTACAGCTCCCATATGCTTTTGCAGTTTGTGCAGGGAGGTGAAATGCTTTATTGTTACTGTATAGCGCCTGATGATTGTTTAAAACCTCAAATTGAAAATGTGCTGAGTTAGTTCTTTTTTCTCTTCTGTTTTAGGGAAAACTTGGTGTTCCCGGTTTGCCTGGCTACCCAGGAAGACAAGGTCCTAAGGTAAGTACTGACAAGTTTTCTGTTGCAACTTTATCATTATTTTATAAGTTTTTATGTTATCATCTCTCTTAAACAGTGCCAGTCTCAGTGCTGCTTTATTTATATTTTGCCAAGCGCTGCTTTTGACACGCAAGGCCTGCTGTTCTCTGATAGCCTGTGTTAACAGAGTTAATAGGATAAACTCACTCTCCATGACGCTGACTGCTTTATCTCTCGACCACCCAGCGTGCAATAAGTGCAGGCCTGTGAACAGCTCAAGACTATGTAGATGCAGTTTGTGATTTTTGCCAGCTTATTCATTCAGTTCAGGCTGCTGACACCATCAAAACAATCATTCCATTCGGTGTATAGGCTGGTCCAGTCAAATAGCTTGAATTCCCTGGTATTTATTCATTGAGTTTTATATTTGAAGTTGTTTTATGAAATGGATCCTACTTTGTTTGAATAGCAAGTGGTGCAAAGTGACACTGAAGTAGTCCTGCAGCAACCTGCTTTGTCAGCTATTTCAGCTCTGGGTTTACAGTTGATGTTTGGCCTGTTAAAGGGATAGTTCATCCAAAAATGAAAATTACCCCATGATTTACTCACCCTCAAGTCATTCTAGGTGTATATGATTTTCTTCTTTCCAGGGCTGCCCCCTAATAGTCGACTAACTGTTAGTCGATGAGAAGAGCCTCGTTCGACCAAGATTTTATTAGCTGCTTTGTTGCAGGAAGAAAAAATTCCAAAGAAAGTAGCGAATTCACGCAGTCCGTAATCCAAATCATCGACCTCAAATATGGTTTTTCATCTGAAAGATGTATGTAGTATCAACTTAACATGGCTACTCAGTCTAATGTTAACGTGGAAAAATGTGCGCTATTTAAATGTCTGTGCGGCGTGTGGAAGACAAATAGTCGCATACTCACTGCATGACAGATGGAGGCCCCTTGCTCTTGCTCTTAAAATACTCCCTCATTTTTGCTCATACAAATAAGAGTATATCTTTCAAATCTGTGAAGACTTTACGTGCATTCAGAATAACAATGAAATGTTGCGCTTTTGTAAAAAAAATGAAAACAGGATGCACTTTCTGCCATCTACGTCTCTGTGAACTTGAGCGCAAAACTCTAAAACTCTGTGTATACTTGCTTTACAGCCATGAAAAATACATCTATAGAGAGTGAAATGTCTACTTTTAAATGAACCTATTCAAACGGAAAACAAATATTCTCATATTATGTAATCCGTATGAAACCTGCACACAGGCGCATCACTACTGCGGAGATGACGAGTCAGTGTTGCCGACTTCATCTCTTAAATCGAAAACAAAGAAAGCACTAATTTATCAACAAATTGTTAAAATATTTGCTGTTTTTCCCTGACACATTCATAATTATTATATATGCCGGTAGGCTGTGACAAGCTGTTTTTTGCATGAGCAGGCTATGTAGGCTATTAAAGGCTCACTTTTATGATTTATATGTTTTAGTAATAAACGTAAGACTAATAGTCAACTAATGCTTAAAAGGAACGACTACTAGTCAACCGGAAAAATATTTAGTCGAGGACAGCCCTGCTTTTTTCATAGGATTGCAATCTGAGTTATATTAAAAAATGTCATGGCTCTTCCAAGTTTTATAATGGCAGTGAATGGGTGTTGAGATTTTGGAGTGCATCCATCCATCATAAAAAGTGCTCCACACAGCTCCAGGGGGTTAATAAAGGCCTCCTGAAGCAAATCGATGTGTTTGTGTAAGAAAAAATATCTATATTTAAAACTTTATAAACCATAATCTCTATCTTCCGCTAACTGTGTTCACGAGAGAGTGGCATTCCAGCGGATGACATACGATGTATGTGTAGCATAAGCTCCAGTGAGAAATGACGAAAGCGCTGAAATGCTGCTCATCCGCTGGAATGCCACTCTCGTGAACGTGCATATGACAGTTAGCAGAAGCTAGAGATTTTAAAGTTTTAAGTATGGATATTTTTCTTACACATATGCATTGATTCACTTCAGAAGACCTTTATTAACCCCCCGGAGAAGTGTGGAGTACTTTTTATAATAGATGGGTGCACTTTATTGGACTTCTACTGGACTATTGAATCTCAGCAGTCATTTACTGCTTTATAAAGCTTGGAAGAGCCAGGACATTTTTTATTATAAGTCCGACTGTATTTGTCTGAAGGAAGAAAGTCATGTGCACCTATAAGGGTGTGAGCAAGAGTAAATCATGGGATAATTTTAATTTTTCAGTGAACTATCCCTTTAAGGGCTCCATTCAAATTAGAATTTTGGAACAAAGTGGAACAAAGAGTAGAGTTGTGTGATTATTATTCTTTTTTCTCTATTATCCATTCCCCCCACCCCCTTTCCCCCACTTTAACCTTTTACTGCATAGATTATTTATTACTACTAGATTATTTGCAAAGATATATCACTCACCTATTTTTTTTTAACACTAATAATTTAGGAGTACTGTTAAATGTAATCTTTAGCAAACCTTTATTAAACCTATTTATTAAGGCACTGATGAAGGGCTGAACACCAAAACTTTTTGCGCTTTTTTACTTTTTAAGCTTTTTTATATTTTTGTGTGTGGATCTTTTTCCTCATTTAACTGACCCTTCGCAAAAACCCGCCCTTCTTAGTTACTGTTGCTATGTCTGACAAACTATGCCGCTCTGACACTACACATCATGTTCTCATGCAATGAATAATACATCGCAGAACAAAGAGGAAACTGACAACATGTTGACATACAAGACAGAGCAGGTTACTTTTTGTATGAAACAAGGTTCCAGCTTTAAAATGTTGTAATTTTTTAAGAAATTCAAAGAAGAAATGCTGTTTTGTGGCTCTTTAATGTGTCATGACAAATCACTGTATTGCCTTATTATTAGATCAATGACACGTAAACCATTCGTCTTTTCTTCTTTACATAAAGCATGAAAAAGACATGAATGAATATCAGAAAGTATTTTATTTCAACTGCAGAAAGATGTCAATACACAAAATTTTTCAAGTTTAAGTCCACCAAACTTAATATACTCTCCTGCCTGATGTGTTAGTTAGACAACATGGCAGATTCTGCATAATGATTGGTTAGATCGCCTGTCAATCAAGCTGTTTCTGAAGGGTCAATTTACTTTAAATTTCTGTATTAATTTTTCCTTTCTGAATTTTAATATCTGCTATTGGTTGTGGGGCATAACATTAAAAAAATAATTAATAACTGGCTTATCGTGCATCCAACATGAGCACAACATTAATGCGCTAATGTTAGTGTTTTGACAAAGCATTAAACATTTCTCCAAGTGCTTTTTTACGTCAATTGGAAAATGTAAAAGCCAGAGTGGAGCTGGAGCGTTGTGATTAGTGTTCACTTTCAGCGGGCATTGGAAATTGCTGTCGGCTGTCAACTCACTTTCCCTGGTTCAGTTAAACTGTGGTGTTCCTTTTTCTATGTGTGTGTGTGTGTGTGTGTTTGCAGTTGTCTGTTTGATTTGCTCCATTATCCTGTGCAGGCGACCATCCCGTGAAGTAAATTACTGATGCGTATCCATTGTGCACAAGCCGCTTCCCCTTCTTTGCCTGCCAAAATAATTTGACCTTTAATTTCATCTCCTGTCCTTGTGCTAACAAGCACATACCGCTCATGTTTATCAACCCCAAAAGCTTGCCCTCTGAGTATCACCCACATAACATTAGCATTAGCAGTAATGATGTTGAATTATTCTTCAAGGACACCCTCTCTCTGTCAACACAGCTTCACTTTTGCTCAAAGACCAAAGTTTTTGGCATATTTTATAGATGAGGATGAACATTGGATACTTTTGAAGTGAAGTGAGCGTGTAATTTACACTGTGTAGTTGAAAACCGCTCTCCTCAATGTGTCTAATCATCTGTCTCTATACAGGGCTCAACTGGTTTCCCCGGCTTCCCTGGAGCCAATGGTGAGAAGGGAGGAAGGGTACGTATGAGGCTCTTTTGATTTCTTTTAACGACCTGAAGGGAGCCATTTTTATCATACTTCTCTAGTTCTGATTACAAACAACTTCTACCAGAAGTTGTCTAGTCTTAGAGCTAAGTTATTATAATGATAGGGTTGTAATTTCATAGATGGTTGGTTTTGTTTTTTAGGGTATTGCTGGTAAAGCAGGTCCTCGAGGACAAAGAGGACCAACGGTATGAATCTTTTATGTAGAAATGAACACTTTTTTTTTCCACATACACTAGTGATACACAAGGCTTATCGCTAATAACTCTTGTTCTCAGGGTCCCCGTGGTGGAAGAGGTGCCAGAGGTCCGACAGGAAAACCTGGAGCAAAGGTCAGGCTTCATCAGTCCTGATTCAGCTAACTCAATTAGTTATTGGTATTTGTGAATGCTTCTTATAACAGGAACCTTTGACTGTGTTTCTTTTTTTTAGGGAACAGCAGGAAATGATGGACCAGCTGGTGGCCCTGGAGAAAGAGTAAGTGATGGTTAAATTATTTATTTCATTCAGCTGTATTTGTCGACCTTTTCAGGTCAAAAACATTTCTATTACATCTCCCTTACATGTTACTCTCTTCATGTTTTAGGGACTCCAAGGACCTCAAGGCCCTGTCGGATTGCCAGGCCCTAAAGGACCACCTGTATGTGTTTTTTTATCAATTCCAAATGTTTTTGATCATTTTAATGTTTTGGATAGAAGTTATTCTATTCTTTGATTCACTTTAGAATAGAAGCCTTTTTTCTGCCACAATTCACAAGTCAGAATTATGAGATAAATGTCAAAATTATAATGTAAGTCATAATCATGGCAGAAATTGAAATTATAACTAATGTAATACTTAATAAGTAATACTTATTTATGACATATGGTTGAAATTAAAATTACGTTTAAAGTCTCATAATTTGTACTTTTTACTTTACTTTTTTTTAATTATTAATTATAATTGATAAAAAAACTACCTTTTGACATAAAATGTTGTTGATCATAGTTATTTGTCATCATTTCTACTTTTTACGTCATTTTACTTTTTACTGTACTTTGTTCGTAATTATTAATTATAATTGATAAAAAGCACATTTTTACATAAGATTGTAAATTATAGTTGACATTTGTCATAATTTCTGTTTTACTCTACTTTTTTCTTAATTTTTAATCATAATTGAGAAAAAGGCAAATTTTTAACAAAATGTCGATTATAGTTGACATTTGTCATAATTTCTGCTTTTTGTATTACTTTACTTTTTACTTTTTAATAATTAATTATAATTGATAAAAAAGCACATTTTTGACAAAATGTTGTCAATTATAGTTGACATTTGTCATGATTTCTAATTTTACTCTACTTTTTTTCTGAATTTTTAATCATAATTGAGAAAAAGGCTATTATAGTTGACATTTGTCAATTTCTGCGTTTTACATAATTTTACTTTTTACTCTACTTTTTTCTTAATTATTAATTATGTTGATTATAGCTGAAATTTGTCATGATTTCTACTTTTAATGTAATTTTAATTTGTACTCTACTTTGTTCTTAATTATTAATTATAATTGATAAAAAGCACATTTTTGACAAAATGTTGTCAATTGTGGACCTTTGTCATAATTTCTGTTTTACTCTCATTTCTTTTTTAATTATTAATGATAATAGATAAAAAAGCACATTTTTGACAAAATGTCGATTATAGTTGACATTTGTCATAATTTCTGTTTTACTCTAATTTGTTTCTTAATTATTAATGATAATAGATAAAAAAGCACATTTTTGACAAAATGTCGATTATAGTTGACATTTGTCATAATTTCTATTTTTTACATCATTTTACTTTTTATTCTACTTTGTTGTTATTAATTATTCATTATTAATTTTTAATTATAATTGACAAAGCATTGCCAATTATAGTTGACATTTTTCATAATTTCCTATTTTTTATGTTGTATGTAGTTCTAGTAACTTAACTTTCAACTTATGTTAAAATGAAGACATATTGGCCTGGTTTCACAGACAGGGTTTAGACTAAGCCAGGGTTAGACAGTAGTTCAATTAGGAAATTAAAGTAATTTTCATAAACGTGCCTTAGAAAAAAACATTACTGGTGTGCATCTTAAGATAAAACAAAGCCACTGATATATATTTAAGTTCAGTCAGTGCAAGTATCTTTCAGTTGAAACAGCTCAGACTTACATTTTAGTCTGTGACTAGGCTTAAACCCTGTCTGTGAAACCAGACGATTAAGTCATAATTATGATTTAATTAATAGTCATGATTATGAACTACTGTAATTGTAACTGACAAAATTCAAAATTATGAACATGAGTTGAATTTAGAACTTTGAAAGTATGAGTTGAAATTATAACTTTATTTTGATTTTAATTTTGATTTGCCAAAGCATTGTTGTTTTTCCTTATGTGACTGAAATGGGCTTCCATACATTATACTGACTATACAGTGGGTCTAACTGTAGCCATTAAACCACAAAATCTGCGAGAATTCTAGCCACAAGTCTGTAAGTCTATTATATAATAATTACATAAATGTGATTTAATCGCTGTTAATTTTATAATTCCCTCAGGGGCCTCCTGGCAAGGATGGATTGCCCGGTCACCCTGGACAGCGAGGAGAGACTGTGAGTATCGCTTTGTCTTCATAAGTGTTTTCTGTCTCTTGAGTAAAGAGGAATAAATGTTGTGGATGGTGTTTATATGGTGTATTACCTTTTAGCTGCTGACAGTGTCAAGGCGCTACACTGCTCTTGGCAGGTCTATCTTTTTGTTTCTAATCAAGAACGTCCAACAGATGGAGTGCTAAAAGGAGAAACTCATTTTATCTTAAAACACTCGCCTTTGTGTTTTTCAAGATGAAAACACTGCACTTGACTTTCACTGATTTAGGAAAAGAAGTGGGTGTAATGAAAATTAGAAAAAAAGACAAGTGCCGCTGACATTTCAGAAGCTGGATTTGTACAGCTTAGTGATGTTCACATAAAGTTTCCACTATTTCAGATTTTCCTTTTCTTTAAGTTTGCATCCAAGAATGTGATAACTACAATAAATGGCATTTAATGTCTCACAATGATTATGCTTATTCTCAAACAGGGTTTCCAAGGAAAGACTGGACCTCCTGGACCTGGAGGTGTTGTTGGCCCACAGGTGAGCTTTAGCAGTTATATGAAATTAGAAATTAAAAAAACAACTTGTTGCTCTAATAAAAACATCTCCTGCAGTTAGCCAGAAGTTGAATGAAAAACCTGTTTGAATTTGAAAGGGCTCTACAGGAGAAACTGGTCCTGTTGGAGAGAGAGGACATCCTGGATCACCAGGGCCCCCTGGAGAGCAAGGTCTTCCCGGAGCTGCTGGCAAAGAAGGTGGAAAGGTACGGTTGGCCAAACGCGTTCACTTCAGATCACTCAAGGGTAATAACTGGGAAGAATTCGCATAATGTTCAGTCCAATGTGTAGGTGGCTGGTAATGCCTACAAATACCAGCTGTGGAGGTTGATGGATTTAAGTTTGAAGACTAAATTCTCATTGTGTCTCTGCTTGAAGGGTGACCCAGGTCCTCAGGGGGTTTCTGGAAAACCTGGCCCTGCCGGACTGAAAGGGTTCCCAGGCCAAAGGGGGATTCCTGGCGCAGCGGTAAGAACAAACGACTTAATGTCATGTGCCCCACCAAATGGCCATTAGCTGCTTAACCGCCTGCTGTTCATGCAAATGCTCATGCTGGATGAATGCCTCAGGAGAGGGTACAGTCCAAAATATTAGACTGAGGCTCATGGAGATTAACTGACATATTTAACATGCATTAAGACATTCAGCAAGCTTTTGAAAGTAAGCTTTAAGGCTGGAGAAAAATGATAGAAATAGCCAGTTTTTATTTTATATTGACTTTAATGCACAAAATCCCATAATTTATTGGAAAGAAACTTGTGCGTACCAACATACCAGCTCTTCTTGCAGATACATGTTAGGAAAATATTTTTTTTTTTGTTGTTGTTAGATTTTACAAATTAAAATCCTAACCTGTATCTTATAAAATGACTGAGTTTCAGTCGGTTTCAAAAATGACATATTTATTGTCCCTCTGATGTGGTAATCTGTGGGCCTGTAAATGACTTTGTACGTAATAAACCGCCACAGTTGGCCAACTGAAAGCAGCCGTATGTCACAGGGACTTGGAAATGTCTGTACTAGTTTTTCTTCATTAAGAGAATTTAAACTGTGGGGCTGAATATAATCAAAAATTGTTTTGTTTTTAGTTTAAGAAATAGCATCTGCCTTCTTGATGAATTTCAGCCTCCGCTAGTTATCTCTTTCATGAATCAGTTGTTGCTGAAAGTCACATTTGAAATGCAAAGCCAGTATGATTTCAATAAACAACAGTTGATTTTGCCGTCACTTGCTGTTTTGATGTTTACTTTTAGCTGGCTCATATGTTTTTCATGACTTGATGGGAGGAGAGTGACGTGTCCTTGGCGTCATATGACAATGCGCTGCCAGCACTTGTTTCTGATGTAGGAAATAGAGAGATTGCCAGTTTTACAAACACTCCGGGCTGTATTTTCAGGAGACATATAGTACAAACAGCTGCCATACACTGGCACAAACACGTGCGAGCACACGCAGAGTTTCAGATGCCACTTTGACAGATTCTGAAACGCAGCTCTCATTAGGGAATTAAACCGCTCTTTCTGTTTTTCACACAGGGTCCATCTGGTCTGAAGGGAGGCGAGGGTCCACAGGGTCCACCCGGCCCTATTGTAAGTACCTGTGTTACCATGGAAACTCTGTCACTGCAAATGATCAGTCTGCAAGCTTTGCCACTATTAGTGAAGTGACATCAGGCAAATTCTGGAGCGGGCGCAGTCAGCAGGTGGTGAGTTTAATGACCAGTAATGTTGGCACTGAGAGCCCAGTTTGGTGTGTGATCTGATCCCACGCAGTCTGATCACGTTGAATGAGTCAGGGCTTATCAGTAAGTCCGTCACCACGTCAGTAATTGCATTTGAATCATACGTGAAATATGCTTAGAGATGCAGACCTGTTGTCATTAGGGATGTCAAAAGCACTGCAATTGGATACGGTATGTGCTTGTGTGGTTTGTGAAGTGCACTCATGATAATGCTGCTAAGAGCCAGAGTGATGTACTTTGGGCAAAATGCCTGACTTAGCGGGATATTAATGTAACTTTTACATTACATGTTTAGTGTCAGAATATTGGACCTGTGTATTAGGCCCATAATCCAAATACTGAAAAGGAAAGATTGTATTTAGAAATCTGAATATATAAATTTAAATTGTGAATATATAGAAGTAAATATAAATTAGAATATATAAATGCAAATCAGAATATATAGTTATAATTCTGAATATATAGAAGTAAATAGGAAAATGTATTTAGAAGTCTGAATATATAAATGTAAATTGTGAATATATAGAAGCAAATCTGAATATATAGTTATAAATCAGAATATATAAATGCCAATCATAATATATAGTTATTATTCTAAATATATAGAAGTAAATCAGAATATTTAGAAATCTAAATATATAAATGTAAATTGTGAATATATAGAAGTAAATCTGAATATAGTTATAAACCAGAATATATAAATGTAAATCAGAATATATAATCGTAATTCTGAATATTTAGAAGTGTATCTAAATATAGTTATAAATCAGAATATATACATGTAAATCAGAATATATAGTTATAATTCTGAATATATAGAAGTAAATCAGAAAGTTTTTAGAAATCTGAATACATGAATGTAAATTGTGAATATATAGTTATGAATAAGAATATATAGTTATAGTTCTGAATATATAAAGTAAATCAGAATACATATTTAGAAATCTGAAAATATAAATGTAAATTGTGAATATATAGAAGTAAATCTGAATATATAGTTATAAATAAGAATGTAAATTGTGAATATATAGTTATGAATAATAATATATAGTTATAGTTCTGAATATATGAAGTAAATCAGAATATATATTTAGAAATCTGAAACTATAAATGTAAATTGTGAATATATATAAGTAAATCTGAATATATAGTTATAAATAAGACTATATAGTTGTAATTCTGAATATATAAAGTAAATCTGAATATATATTTAGAAATCTGAAACTATAAATGTAAATTGTGAATATATATAAGTAAATCTGAATATATAGTTATAAATAAGACTATATAGTTGTAATTCTGAATATATAAAGTAAATCTGAATATATATTTAGAAATCTGAATATATAAATGTAAATTGTGAATATATAGAAGTAAATCTGAATATATAGTTATAAATAAGAATGTAAATTGTGAATATATAGTTATGAATAAGAATACATATGTGTGTATGTTCGGCACTTCATATTAAAGTATTACTAACTTTGTAGTACTACAATCATATAGAATGTAGAATAAAAAAGAGACTTCATTCTGCATGAAAGTAGCATCCTCCCATTAAAGTAACTGCTGTCTGTCTTCTGTCGTAGTGCAGCGAAGGCACAGCAGCACAGCTTAAAACCATCAAAGCTTCAGCTGTGCGCTATGTGAAGCCCCTTTCAGCCTGAGGAAGATTGGTGTAGGGATTCATTGTCTCTCTTGTATAAAAAGCATCTGTACAGCCCGGCAAGAAAAATCTCTGAAATCAGAAGGATTTTGAGTCAGTGGCCCACCCACGCCAATCAGCTATTTTATCTTTGCCTAAATAGACCTCCCGCAGGTGCCTGAATTGAGTCACCGGCAGCAGAGTACAACTCTTCTGAGAAGTTTCTAACAAAGAGTTGAGTCAGTTTGCACAGTGTGTTTTCCGAGAAGTTTTTCTGAGTGTGTTTGTGAGGTGGTATACTGTATCAAATGAGAAGTGAGTCAGGACTGTGTGTGGTGTCAGTTTGATAGCTTGTATGATTGGTCATAGTCTGTAGTGTTAGTGGGCCATTCATTGTGAAAATGACCATGAACTTCGATCTTTAGATATCTGTTCTATTTTTAAAGGGAACCATGGGTATTAAGACTTATATGGCTTAACGTAAATGATGTTTCTTACTGAAATATGGAGTAGAAAACCCATGAAAATTTTGATATTTTAAAAAACCACATAGTTTTATACATATTTTGGACTATGGGGGTACCACCGTATTTCGATGACATGAAATGGTTGCACTTGGTGAGCTATTGGCACTACCTGTTGCTATTTTTACCGCAACACATCTCGGAATACACAACTCAGAAAATAAAATACTGATACGTTGACCACAGTAACTGAAAGAGCTTACAGGTGGTGATGGATATTAGCGCAGGCTAAATCCAAATGCCCACGGATGATGAGTGAAACTCACGCTGAGAAACTTCTTCAGTGGCTGCATTTACTTTCCAACTTGTGTATTCCAAGTTGTGTTGCGGTAAAAAAAAAAAAAAAAAAAGCAAAAGGTAGCACCAGTAGCTCACAGAGTGCAACAATTTTACATCATCAAAATAATGGTGCCCCCCATAGTCCAAAATATGTGGAGTTTTCATGAGTCATGACGTGCAAAACTGTTTTTACGTTTAAATATACACTACCAGTCAAAAGTTTTTGAACCAGTCAAAAGTTTTTTTTGATGTTTTTAAAGAATTCTCTTCTGCTCTACAAGCCTGTATTTATTTGATCCAAAATACAGCAAATGCAGTAATATTGTAAAATATTTGTACTATTTAAAATAACTGCCTTCTATTTGAATATATTTTAAAATGTAATTTATTCTTGTGATCAAAGCTACATTTTCAGCATAATTGCTCCAGTCTTCAGTGATCCTTTACAAATCGTTCAAATATGCTGATTTGCTGTTTAAGAAACTATTATTATTATTGTTATTATTATTATTATTATTATTATTATTATTATTATTATTATTATTATCAATATTTAAAACAGTTACATTTTTTCAGGATTCTTTGATGAATAGAAAGACCCAAAGATCAGCATTTATCTGAAATAAAAAGCTTTTGTAACATTATACATGATGCCATTCAAAAGATTGGAGTCATTATTTTATTTATTTTTTATTTTATTTTATTTTTATTTTTATTTTTTGAAAGAAATTATAGAAAATAATACTTTTATACAGCAAAGAAGCTTATCATCAAAAATTATAATAAAGACATTTATAATGTTACAAATGATTTCTATTCAAGATAAATGCTGTTCTTCTGAGCTTTCTATTCATCAAAGAAACTTGAACAATTCTACTCAGCTGTTTTCAACATCATAATAATAAACGTTTTTGAGCAGCAAATAAGAATATTAGAATGATTTCTGAAGGATCATTTCACTGGAGTAATAATGCTAAAAAATTCAGCTTTGAAATCAGAAATAAATTAAATTTTAAAATATATTCAAATAGAAAACAGTTATTTTAAATTGTAAAAATATTGTACTGTTTTTGCTGTACTTTGGATCAAATAAATGCAGGCTTCGTTATTAAAAAAAACGTTAAAAATCTTTTTGACTGGTAATGTATATATAAAAACAGGTTTTAAGTAATGATTAAGATGCGATTAATATAATACACTCAGATGTTGAAACAACGTTCAGCCCTGCTTGTAGTCCAGTGTGGTTTGCAGTGACCTTGACCCGTGACTATGTTTAGAAGCGTTACCACTGCTGGCTAATGTAGTCAGATGATGTTGTGTGAGTTTTAGCATGTGTTTCTGTGGCTATGTGCATGCATGTGAAAGCCACCGGATGTCTTTAAGTAAACGGTGAATAAAGCCCTCGCTCTGAGAGCTCTCTTCAGCGCTAATCCTTCAGTGCTAATAGAAGCTCTAATGGACTGTTTCAGAAAAAGACACGCCATGCATTGGTTTTGAACCGGAAAGCTCTCTCTCACATCAACTTTTGTCTGTCAGTAAGACCTGCTGATACACTGCAGGAAAGAAATGTATTTAATGTAATACACAAATGTGCTTAAATGTTGCTCAGTGCAGCAAAAAGTATCTGTATGAGAACTAAACCTCAGAGCCAAAACAAACCACCAAATAACCTGGAAACATCAGTGACATCTCAAACTGTAATTTCCAGGCCTGGAAAAGCCATGAAACTTTAAATGTAATGTTTTATAGTTTTGTTTTGCTCTAAAATATTTACGTTTGAAAGTATATGTATTTATTATAAGAGATATTTTTAGAGTAAATAGTATGGTTATTTATAATATAATAGTATATGTATTTATTTTAAGAGACATTTTATGGTGAATTAATTTAATTGTTTTCATTTGTAAAAATATATATATAGAAACTGAAGTCTGGAATCAGCACACCCAACAGAAGAGCAATTGTTAATCTGAATTAATATTTTTAATCTGAATTATTCAGTTTGGTTAATAATGTCTCATGGATTCCAGTTGTGTTCCAGTCAGATTTAATGGGATATGTGTGTCACAGGGATCACCAGGAGAGAGAGGAGCAGCTGGACCAGGAGGACCTATAGGTCTAACAGGACGTAATGGCCCTCAGGGACCCCCAGGACCTGCTGGAGAGAAGGGTGCTCCGGTGAGTGCACATTGTTTGGAGATAATTAATGCCAATATTATCGAGTACATTGTCTAAAAGAATAAGAAAAAGAAATAGTGTGAATTCAAATAAATTGGGACACTTTTGTTAAGATGAATAGCAAATGTGGCCTAATTTACCTGACTTCACCATATAGAAAGTAAAATAGCAACTATGCATGGATACATTAAAGGAGAAGTCCACTTTCAGAAGAAAAATTTACAGATAATGTACTCACACCCTTGTCATCCAATATGTTCATGTCTTTCTTTCTTCAGTCGTAAAGAAATTATGTTTTTTGAGGAAAACATTTCAGGATTTTTCTCCATATAATAGACTTCTATGGTGCCCCGAGTTTGAACTTCCAAAATGCAGTTTAAATGCGGCTTCAAACGAACTCAGATGCGGTTGTAAACAATCCCAGCCGAGGAAGAAGGGTCTTATCTAGCGAAACGATCGGTTATTTTCATAAAAATAATACAATTTATATACTTTTTAATGTCAAACGCTTATCTTGACCTACTCTGCCTAAACTCTGTTTTTTTCCGGTTCATGACAGTTAGGGTATGCCGAAAAACTCCCATCTCATGTTCTCCCTCAACTTTAAAATCGTCCTATATCGCTATTTTACCTTTTTTGTTAAGCATGTTTAATCTTCTTTGCATGTTCACTTAGCAAAGACTGGGTCGGTACTTCTGGAGCGATGTAGGATGATTTTGAAATCATTTTTGAAGTTGAGGGAGAAAATACGATTGGAGTTTTTCGACATACCCTAACTGTCTTGAGCCAGAACACACAGAGTTTAGGCAGAGCAAGACAAGACAAGCGTTTGAGATTAAAAAGTATTTAAACTGTATTTTTTAATTAAAATAAATAAACCCTTCTTCCTCGGCTATAATCGTTTACAGCCGCATTTGGGATCGTTTGAAGCCGCATTTAAACTGCATTTTGGAAGTTCAAACTCGGGGCACCATAGCAAAAAAAATCCAGAAATGTTTTCCTCAAAAAACATAATTTCTTTACGACTGAAGAAAGAAAGACATGAACATCTTGGATGACAAGGGAGTGAGTACATTATCTGTAAATTTTTGTTCTGGAAGTGGACTTCTCCTTTAAACAATGCTCTAAAGTCTAGAGATTCCTGTGGAAAACAAAAGGAGCTGGAGGGAAAAAGTTTTGGTTCATTAAAATTCATCTTTTCAATAAACACATCTAGCACAGATAGCTTAGCTAGTTTAATGCAGCATCCAAACAGAAACTTAATTCAGTTCATTACGACTTTTACAGCACACATTAAAGCTGAAATCAATTAGCTGACAGAAAGGTTCTATATTAATTAGTGAAGATATTCTTCTGCATAGTGTTTAAATGCTGTTAATTAATTGCGGTGGATATGCCATTAGCCTTGTGTGCTCAGACTGCCTGTATTAACTGGATTAAAGTATTCCTCATAGGATGTAATGCATAGAGGTGTTAGCAGTTTCCTAATCAGCTTTTTCAGACTTACAGAATGTAAAATGTTCATTCTTAACTTCGCACAGGGTGAGAAAGGACCTCCCGGTCCTGCCGGTCGGGATGGCATCCAAGGTCCTGTTGGACTTCCAGGCCCAGCCGGACCTCAGGGTCCACCTGGAGAGGACGGTGACAAGGTACAGAACTCACTACAGCATGATGTTTCAGTTCATAGACATCATGCCCTTCTTACATCTGCACACCATTAGCGACCATGCGGACAGTGTTTTGACTTATCCATCACTATAACCAAACAAGACACAAAATCATTAGTATAGTGAAATCGAGGTGCACACATACACTTCAGCACACAAACCAAGTAAACAAACGTGCTTTGAGGCTAATGTATTCCAGAATCTATTATCGCCCTGTTAAATGTAGAATAGTGCTTTTTTAGATCCTCATCACGTCCCAAGCCACATTATTCTTTTCGGCTGTGGCGGCAATAGTGTTGAAGGGGCCAAGTAATCAATTAATTGCAAAAACATCCCAAGGTCTTGGTTTTACTGTTAAATTAAAATCTCCAGAGTAAAGTTTGCTCTGCTGTTGATGCTGAAGTGACCTTGAGAAAATTTTGATGACCAGGCAAGTTGGGAAAAGTTGTAAACAGAGCTTGATGTTACTTGATTTTCAAAAACTTGATTTTTTTTCTTTCCAGGGAGAAGTTGGAGAACCAGGTCAAAAGGGAAGCAAGGGTGACAAAGGCGAACATGTAAGTGGATCAGTATTCAAACAATTTATACAAAGTATTTGTATTTACATTTGTAATATTTTATTATAAATAAAATATTCATAATATTAACTATTATATATATATATATATATATATATATATATATATATATATATATATATATATATGGTAACATTTTATAATATGGTCCCATTCGTTTAATGCATTGACTAAGTACTTCTAAAGCAGTCATATTCCATAATACTATGATCTGTCTTTTTGTCCATATTTTCTGTTGCTTTTTTAATCCTTGTGACTGTCTATTGCATGTGTCATTTGCAACATGTTAGTTCATGTTAGCTCCGGTCCACTGAATGATATTAACAGTAAAAACAACTTTTGGTTTTAATAATGTATTAGTAAATGTTGAAATGACCAAGTTTAAAGGGATAGTTCACCCAAAAATTAAAAATCTGTCATTAATTGCTTATTCTCATGTCGTTCAATACCCGTACGACCTTCATTCATCTTCAGAACAAAAATTAAGATTTTATTTTTTTTTTTTTAATGATATCTGAGCTCTCTGACCCTGCATAGACAGCAATGCAACTACCACGTTCAGGGCCCAGAAAGATATTAAGGACATTGATAAAATAGTCCATGTGACATCAGTGGTTCAACCGTAATTTCATAAGGCTACGAGAATACTTTTGGTACACAAAGAATACAAAAATAAGGACTTCATTCAACATTTTCTTCTCTTTCTTTATTTTTGTTTTCTTTGCGTACAAAAAGTATTCTTGTAGCTTCATAAAATTAAGGTTGAACCACTAATGTCACATGGACTATTTTAATGATGTCCTTACTACGTTTCTGGACCTTGAATGTGTCCGTTGCATTGCTGTCCATCAGGGACAGAAAGCTCTCGGATTTCATCAAAAATATCTTAATTTGTATTTTGAAGATGAATGAAGGTCTTCTGGGTTTGGAACAAGATGAGGTTGAGTAATTAATGACAGAATTTTCATTTTTAGGTGAACTATCCCTATAACTAAGATTAATAAATGATCTGATTATATTTTTCATTGTTAGTTCATTTTAACAAATGTATGTTAACTAAATTGAACCTTATTGTGAAGTGTTACCATTTATTTTATGTATAATGTTAATATTATTATAGTAATATTATTTATGCATGTTTGTTTACCTTTTCACCTTTTCATTTACACTTTATTACAACTATTGTTCATATGAGATCTAGCGTCTTCACAATCAATCCCTAAATTGCTCTGATTGTCTGTTTCTGTAGGGTCCACCAGGTCCAGTAGGTCCTCAGGGTGTAATTGGAGCTCCAGGTCCTGCTGTGAGTACTTACAACCTTCAGTTTGAGCCATATAAGATGAAACCCAAATGATCACCTCTTTTGTCCATTCATCCTGGAATAGTTGTCACACAAATATATCATCTTTATTATTGCAGTGATTTCACACATACAGTTGAGGTCAAAAGTTTACATACACCTTGTGGAATCTGCAAAATGGTAATTATTTTACCATAATAAGAGGGATTAGACAAAATGCATAATATTATTATTTTTTATTTACTACTGACCTGAATAATATATTTTAAATAAAAGATATTTACATATAGTCCACAATAGAAAATAATATTTGAATTTATAAAAATGACCATGTTCAAAAGTTTACATACACTATATTTTTAATAATGTGTTGTTACCTGAATTTTTTGTTTGTTTTGTTTGGTGATAGTTGTTCATGATTCCCTTGTTTGTCCTGAGTTAAACTGCCCGCTGTTCTTCAGAAAACATGTATCTTCTGTAGCTTCTGAAGGGCAGTACTAAAAGAAAAAATAACATGATATTTAGGCAAAATAAGAAAAATGTACACATCTTCGTTCTGTTCGAAAGTTTACACCCCTGGCTCTTAATGCATATTTCTTTCCATATGAAGCATCAGTGAGCATTTGAACTTTCTGTAGTAGTTGCATATGAGTTCCTCAGTTGTCCTCAGTGTGAAAAGATGGATCTCAAAATCATAAAGTCATTGTTGGAAAGGGTTCAAATTGATTTGTGGGACCTGAAGGATTTTTCTGAAAAACAGCAGGCAGTTTAACTGTTCAAGACAAACATCGGAGTCATGAATAGCTATCACTAAACAGCTGTGGATCATTCAGGTAACAACACAGTATTAAGAATCAAGTGTATGTAAGCTTTTTTTTATTTTTTTTGGCATTTTTATGCCTTTATTTAGATAGGACAGTGTAGTTGGACAGAAAGCAAAGTGGGGAAAAGAGAAGGGGGTGGGATCGGGAAAGGTCCACGAGCCGTGATTCGGAATCGGGACACCTGCAGGTAATTTTTATAAGCTCAGCCATTATTTTCTCTCGTGGACTAGATGTAAGCGTCTTTTATGTGCAATATCTTATTCAGCTCAGTACTAAATAAAAAATAATGCGTTTTCAATAATCCCTCTTGGAGAATCTGCAGGGTGTACTAATGTTTTATGTTTGCAAGGCATAGTGGCAAAATCATTAGAACTTTGTAACTACTGGCCTGAAAGTGATGGTTACATCAACTGGACAAGGTTTTCTTAGATTGAGTCATTCTGATTTGTTTAACCCTGGTCATTATTGCTGCAGGAGGATTATCTTTGTGTTAAGTACACTATGAGTTGCTTTGGATAAAAGTTTCTGTTAAATGACTAACTGCTCACACTTGCTCAGTTTTGCCTCTGTCAGGCAGCCTGCTGAGTTGATAAAGCAGCAGTGAGAGTAAGTAGTCAGGGCCAGGTGGCACACAGTTGAATATTTAAAGTTTATGACTCAAGCTGAACACTCCCAGCTGGGCCTCTCTGTTTCCCTGATACATTAGCTCTATAAAAGCTGATAATTACACCTATTCTGTGCAGTTATGTGAAGAACATTCTTGGAAACTATTCAGCTGTTCCACTGAGTAGAATCTTACAAATTTGGAAACGTGCGAGACGTTAAATCTATTAGATGACTTAATGATGTTAATACTGCTTGAAAGATCCTAGTCATAAGAGCAATAAGAGCAATATTTGACTTATCCTTTCTTTATATGCATACATTATTAGGATTGTCACTTGATTAAAAAATGTAATCAAATTAATTAAATGCAAGGCTGTGATTTACACAAAAATGAATGTGTTTTCCCACATGAAATGGCCTTATAACGTACATTTAAACACATGCCGACCATATTCCATACATTTGTAATAAGAATTGTTTGCTTTTAGGTGTCCCTGTTGTTTTATGTAATGATTTCACATTTGAAAGCAAAGAAATTGACTTTTAGTAGTGTAATTTTACTGTTCTGTTATTTTATTTTATTTTATTTTATTTTATTTTAGTTAGTTTTATCAGTTTTTTTTTGTTTGTTTGTTTGTTTTTGTTCTTCACTGATTACATGCCTGTACAAAATCAACTAATTGAATTGGTTGCATGTATTTAAGTAAATGAAATAATCATCATTTACATCAGTAATTTCTGAGAAGCCACTATAATAGTCAAGTTAGTCAAGTTCACATTGACTAGACATTCAGTGAGCTGTTTTTTTTTTTTTTTTACTTTGTTAAACATATCAAATTAACATGTTAAACCAGCATAAATTACAATTAATAAATTACAATTAATATATATATATATATATATATATATATATATATATATATATATATTTTTTTTTTTTTTTTTTTTTTTTTTTTTCATATTAATAATGCTTGTTAACCATTATGGTGAAATCTGTCCTGAAGGTCTGTCGATATTGCATTCCCTCATAGCCTCCAATACAAACACTCCATCATATCCTGCAGTGACCTACCATTCAGACATGGTCTTCTCACAGGCAGCGTTGTTACCTCACATCTTTTTAATAACTTCATCTTCATTCCGCTTTTGTTTGAACTGTGCTGAACCCTTCCTTTCCCCTTCCACTGACCCTGTAGAGCAAGCGGCATCAGAAATGAGGGCAGCACATTCTCACCCTCAATAATTCCTCTGGGCATTCCTCTGAATGGCACGTCTTTTCAAGCTTGACTTTTGATGTCTCAGGGGGTAGATCTCATTTTCATGCTTGTCTGCACCGTACAGTAGAGTATGAAAGACATTCTGGGGTCAGCAGACTTTACATGTACAGAGAGTGTTGTACTATAGTTTCCCACCATCATGTTAGGAGTTCGTATCAGTTTCAGATGTTAACCATCTTTATGTTATCATTTATCTGACTGTTTTTTCTTGTGTAGGGAAGTGATGGAGAGCCCGGACCTAGAGGTCAGCAGGGTATGTTTGGGCAGAAGGGAGATGAGGGGCCCCGTGGTTTCCCAGGTCTTCCCGGTCCCGTCGGTCTGCAGGTACAGTCATCATGCATATTATTTAATTTACACATTGCTCCACTATTAAATATCATCAATGGAGGATAATTGAGCAAGGGGAGCAATAGCCATTTTTCAAATCTGGATTCAGTTATGTTGCTCTAAACATCCCTGATTGATTCCGTCAGGTTTAGTTTACTTTGACGATTTCAAGGTGAATTATAATTTTTTGGCCGCTAGCGCCACCAGTTGGATTTGCAAAAATGATAATTGCTTCTCAAAAGTGAACAGAGAGTCCCACTTCAGCTTCCCAAGTTTAAGCCATTGGCTGAACCATTGTTGCAAACATTGAAACACAGAAATATTTTGATAACCACTTTTCACAGAACCCTGCTGAAAAAAAACCTAAGCTGGTTGACTGGTTTTAGTTGGTCATAGCTATTCACAGACTGTTTTTGGCCACTTCTCTAGCTGGCCAGGGAGACCAGCTAAAAGCAGCTACTTCCATCTTAAACCAGCTAAGATCAGCCAACCAGCTTAGGTTGGTTTTAGCTGGTTTTTCAGCTTACGAATTGTTTGCTTATATGCTGCCCATTAAAAGCTCTGGGGTCAGAAGATTCTATTTATTTTCTTATTTATTTATTTATTTATGAATGAATGAATGAATGAATGAAAGTAGTACTTTTATTCAGCAAGGATGCATTAAATTGATCAAAAGTGACAGTAAAGACATTTATAATGTTACACAATTTTTCTATTTTAAATTAAAGCTGTTCTTTTGAACTTTCCATTCGTCAAATAATCCTAAAAAAGAATGTATCATGAGTTAATAAAAATATTAAGCAATGTTAAATTTTTAACATTAATGATAATCAGCATATTAGAATGATTTCTGAAGGATCATGTGACACTGAAGACTGGAGTATTGGCTGCTGAAAATTCAGCTTTGCCATCACAAGAATATAGCATTTTAAAAGAGAACAGTTTTTGATTAAGAAATAGTTCTGTTATATTTTAATAATATTTCTCAATATTATTATTATTATTTTTTTTTTTTTACTGTGATTTGTTTGAGTCTAATAAATATGAGATCCCGTTTCAACCACTGAATAAAAAATAAAAAAGGTTATTGTGACTTTTGATCTCACATTTCTGACTTTTTTTTCTGATGTTTATCTTATTTATATAAATGTTTATTTATATAAACATGCAGTTGTGCATTATAAAGTCAGAATTGTGAGCAATTCTGAGAACATCAGTCTTTTTTTCACCCTCAAAATTGGACTTTATAACTTGTAATTGCAAGTTTATATCTCACAATTTTGAGAAAAAGTTAGAATTGTGATAAAGTTTTTATCTCACAATTGTGACTATAACTCACAGTTTCAAGTTTTTATCTTGCAATCCTGACTTTGGAACTCACAATTTTACATTTTTATCTTACAATTCTGACTTTAGAACTTACAATTACGAGTTTATAAATCTTAATTCTAATTATGAGAAAAAACGTCAGAATTGCAAGGATTTATGTCAAGTATTTATGTCGCAGTTCTGACTAACTTGCAATTTCAAGTATTTATCTCACAATTCTGACTTTATAACTCACAATTGCGAGTTCATATCTCTTTACAGAATATATTCTGTAAAAAAAGTCAGAATTGTGACTGTGATTAGAAGTTGCAATAACCTTTTTTTATTTTTTATTCAGTGTCAGAAAAAGGCTTCCAAAAATAAAAAGGGCCTTGGTGAAAACCTTTAAAAAAAAATCTTACCAACCTGAAAATTTTCAAGGGTACAGCAGCTTTCTCTGAGAAAGTATTATAATATTGTAAAAAATGACACATCACCTTTATGGGAATAATGAGAGAGTGCTTTTCAAATGGCAACAGAGGCTGTTACTCAGCACAGCAATATTACAAAGTCACTCAGAGCAATTGACTAGTAATCAAAGGTAATAGGAATAGTGATTCATCCAAACTGTGCTAATTGTTTGTGCTCTGCGTCTCCTTGTTAGTACCTCTCACTGGTCCTCTGCAATAATGATTTTTGGTCTGAAGAAATTAACCATCTTAATTTGTTTTCTCTCAAGTTTTGAATAACTTGCTAATGAGAAGTAATTGAACTTTATTGTCTTTCCAAACCCCACTGTAAATATAACGTATAAGCTGTTTTGACAGTTGGGAAAATTGTGTCCCCCAAAATGACTGTGAAATGTCACTTCTGTCCTTTTATAGTAACAGAACATTTATCTCAACAATAAGCGGTAAGATGCGCGTTAACGGATACCAAAGAGCATGTCTGCGAAATACAATGACCCAGAATAGCCTTGTAATTACAGATGTTGACTATGAACAATGGAGAGACGTCTTGGTATTGTTTGGTGATAATGATCTGAATAACATTCAAACCTCTTTAGTCAAGCACAATTATATTGCAAAATGAATGGCTTGCCAAGCTTTGCCTCTTTTTGTGTTTCATATTTTCAAAGTGACACCGGGTGTGACACATTCACAGGCACCCAAATGCAAATGCGTTAATTGCCATGAGGTTCCTTCTACTGCTAATTACCAAAATTGTTATTTGATTAATAGTGTTTACCCGACGGCTCAGAGCTGTAAATGTATAATATTAATATTCAACACTATGAGACTGATTGTTATTCTAAATTGTCATGTTGTTCATGGGGGAAGAGGAAACATTAATGTATCCTCTCTTGTTACTGAAGGTTTTAGCATTTTTGAAATTGTAATAGGTCAACTCTTATGTAACCTGGAGTTCTGCCTGATTAATATGTAAAACTTATTCTCCTCTAGGGTTTGCCAGGACCACCAGGTGAGAAAGGAGAGAATGGAGATGTCGGCCCAATGGTGAGTTTATAGTATCCTTGTTGTCAAAACACAGTGTTTACTATAGTTTTGTCATAATTAGTCTCAACTATGTACATGCATACTTGCTTAATTTAAAATAGAATTATAAGTCTGTCAGTGTACTGTATATCTTAACGAAATAGTGTCATAAAAACATTAAAGGGATAGTTCACCCACAAATGAAAATTCTGTCACAATTATTCACCCTCATGATGCTTCAAATTAAGATATTTTTGATGAAATCCAAGAGCTTTCTGACCCTGAATAAACAGCAACACAACTACCATGTTCAAGACCCAGAAAGGTAGTCAGGACATCGTTAAAATAGTCCATGTGTCATCAGTGGATCAAATGTAATGTTTTTAAGCTACAAGAATATTTTTTGTGCGCAAGGAAAACAAAAACAATTACTTTATTCAGCAATTTCTTCTCTTCCGTGTCAGTCTTTGACGTGCATTCACAAGTATACCACGACCCCTTTAAGTGATAAATAATAGTTAGTTTTTCTGTTAGTGTTAATTCACTCGTGTTCATTCAAATTCACCACACTGACCAACAGAAAACTTGACGTCTTCTGCTTTATGTATTGCCACAGTATTGACAGTGCATCAGTCTTTTTGCCCATTACATTTTGCAGAAATTTTGCTAATGCGACTCTTTATATTATTAGTGCTAGTGCTACTGATTCTTAAACAAAAGATGGGTAGATTCGTGTTAAAAATAGGTCAGAATAACTCACCAACTTTTGGTTTGAATGAATCCATTGAATCTTTCAGAGCTTATTATCTCCATTGTTTGACAAACAATTTTTTTTCTTACAGGGTCCACCTGGTCCTCCTGGTCCCAGAGGTCCTCAAGGTCCTAGTGGAGCAGATGTGAGTTCAACTGTCCAATATTTGTATAGAAACGCAGCCAGAAAGATTTGAAACAGCATTGTGTTATTATTTGATTGACAGGGTGCTCCTGGCCCTCCTGGAGGTATTGGCGCAATGGGTGGAAATGGTGAAAAGGTGGGTATTTTTTCTTGAATAAATGACTTCAAAACATGATTATACATAAATATATATTGTCGTTATTATAATGATTGTGTACAGATGTCACATTGTAATCAAGACCAGGTAAAACTGAATTTGTTTCCCTTCAGGGTGAGACCGGTGAGGCAGGTAATCCAGGACCACCAGGAGAGCCTGGTCCAGTAGTAAGTATTTGTTTTGTGTTTAAGAGTCATTGAGTCTGATTTTATGATTGTTTACCAGACGTATCTGACCTGTATGTAATTGAGGCTAATCTATTGACATTCAAGGAGCATAACTACACAAATCCTCATTTCCAGAACACATAAAGCTAATGACCTTCAAGGCGTTAAGGCTGCTGCAGTCCTTTGCGGTGGATTAATTTTACCTCAGTCTGCTTTATAACAACCATGTGAAAATTTTCCTCTAGCTCATATATGCTGAGGTGAACATCACTTGCATTCCAGATGGTTGCTGTTATCATCATCCTTTTTCACTCAGGGACATTATTTCAACCGCCGCCTGCTGCACAAACCTGTTTATGTGATATCAGCATCTTAAATGCTGATGTTTGTCTGTTGGTCTCAATGCTTTTTGAGCCTAAAGAGGACAGTAGATTTCTGCTTGCATTAGGAGTTTAAGACAACATTCAAAGTTAGTTTTGACAACCTTTCTTTACACTTAATATGTTATACTTGTTGCAGTGATATGAACTTCAGTTCACTTTGTCAAATTTAAATTTGAAATGCACTTCACCCTGTTGGCTGCCTCAATTCAAATTCAGAAATTTAAATTGGTTCTGAATGGTGCAACCATCCAAAATGGCCTAATAACTGCTAAGCAAATAAACAACCATTATAATGTCTTCATACCCAACATTTTACTTGAAAATAGCATAGCGTCAGCTTAGAATTACATAGTTAATTTTACATAGTTAAAAAAGCAGGATGTTGATAGTTGTTATGTCCTTCCATAGGGACCCAAAGGTGAGCTTGGAGAGAAAGGCGAATCTGGCCCTCCTGGAGCTGCAGGACCCGCTGGAGCAAGAGGACCCCCTGGAGATGACGGTCCCAAAGGAAACCCAGTAAGTCTCCATCAATGACATCCCAGAAAGCAGCCTTCAGCTATTACACTGAAATAATACTATGAATTGATCTATCATTTTTTTTGTAATTTAGGGTCCTATTGGCTTCCCTGGAGATCCAGGTCCTCCTGGTGAGCCCGGAGCTGGTGTAAGTTCAATATGGAGACATTCAAACACAAGAGTTTATTTGCTTCGCGACAGTAAATTAACTATTTCTGTGGGAAACAAATGCATTTTAAAATGCTGGAAGCAATAGCGTGAGGGAAGAAAGTGTGCAACTGTTTTCCGAAGCACAGTCAAAAGTTTACATACACCTTGCAGAATCTGCAAAATGTTAATTATTTTACCAAATTAAGATAGATCATACAAAATACATGTTGTTTTTTATTTATTACTAACCTGAATAAGATATTTCACATAAAAAACATTTACATATAGTCCACAAGAGAAAATAATTGTTGAATTTATTAAAATGACCCTGTTCAAAAGTTTACATACACTTTATTCTTAACATTGTGTTGGTACCTGAATAATCCACAACTATATTTTTTATTATTTTTATTTTTTTTGTTAAGTGATAGTTGTTTATGAGTCCCTTTTTGTCCTGAATAGTTAAACTGCCCGCTCGTCTTCAGAAAAATCCTTCAGATTCCACAATTCTTTGGTTTTTCAGCATTTTCGTGTATTTGAACCCTTTCCAACAATGACTGTATGATTTTGAAATCCATCTTTTCACACTGAGGACAACTGAAGGACTCATATGCAACTATTACAGAGGGTTCAAACGCTCACTGATGCTTCAGAAGGAAATAATGCATTAAAAGCTGGAGGGGTGAAAACTTTTGAATTTGAAGAACAGGGTAAGGGAAGTTTAACTGTTCAGGACAAATAAGGGACTTATAAACAACAATCACTAAACGAAAAAAACAGCTGTAGATCATTTAGATAACAGCACAATATTAAGAATCAAGTGTATGTAAACGTTTGAACAGGGACATTTTCATATATTCAGCTATTACTATATGTAAAAGTCTTTTATGTGAAATATCTTATTCATGTCAGTACTAGATAAAAAAAATAAAATAAAACAGTATAAACATTTCAAAGAAAGTCATGTAGTTCAATGCGCACAGGTTTCCACTCAAGCAACCTTTTTTTTGCAGGCACTGTTTAGCATATATTATAGGCTTCATTACACATTGTTTAAAAAAAAAACATTGTGCAAGATGTGGACAATCAATCAAATAAATAATTAACAGGCTGTCGAAATAGTCATTAGTTACAGGCTTAATGTCCAACAGCATATTAAGTAAATGTTGTGAGGAAACTATAATATGATGCTTGATGGAAATGAAATATTAGGCAATGTTGTGATGTAATGTCCTGTTTCACACAGGGACTGGATGGCCTTCCCGGAGACAAGGGAGATGATGGAGAGGCCGGTCAGCCTGTGAGTGATGGTTGACTTTCACTGAAAATCATATTTTATGTTCAAACATCATGAAACGAGCTACTAATGCATTGAGTTTTTACACCACAGGGTCCACCTGGTCCATCTGGCGAAGCTGGTCCTCCAGGACCCCCTGGAAAGCGAGTGAGTAGTTTACCAGTGATATGGTTTATTAGGTTTAGTGTTGGATAAGCTTTCCAAATAACAAGCTTCTTATAATTTAGAGCAGTCCAACTAGAGACAAGCTACCATTCTGAAAATCAGTTAGTTACATTACAAGCTAACTACTTTTAGCTGCTTAATAGGACACTTAATATACATAGTTATTTGTATTTGATTTTAATACATATTTAAAAAAAATATATATATATTCTTAAAAAAAAATACAAAATATGTGTTAAATTTAAATATGGTGTACCAAGTCTCTGCTCAATTAGAAATAATAGAAAAATTGTAAAATTAGAAAAATAAGTGATGTGTCTGGTGGTGATGTAATATTTTAGATGCATGCGACTGGTTATATCTAGAAATGCACACATTTTTGAAAAAGCATACAAGTTGTTCTATTTTATGATAGGTACAATATGTTATGGACTAATGATGATTCTAAAAGAAAATGTGCAGAGATCCTACTGTTGCTATAGTTACAAACGCAACTTTCATGTACATCTGATTGAATGAACTGCACGCTCTTATATCAGTGTTATTATGATGTGGTTATTTCAGCAAACACTTTGCGTTATAGCTCATACATTCAACTTAACAGCATTAGGAGAGAACACATTATTATTCAACAGAACTGTGCTCATGCGTTTTAGACACTTACATTATGTTCTTGCTCCATCCATGCATTGAATGAGCAGGTTCAGAGTGGGTTTGGAGTTGTGAACTCATGCTGTGAACAATATTTGTGTTTGTCTGAAAAATTTTCTTCATCACTAGTAAAGTATGGCAAATATTCTGGGATTTTTCTCAGTGGATGGCAAATTAATCCACTTTGCCTTATAAAGCATTGTGAGACTGTTTTACCCTGCCAAACGATTCAGTGCTTGAGTAGACTGAATATCAAAACATTTTGGAATATTTTGCATAACATTTGACACATTCATTGAAAATGGGAGACTCTAGATGCTAAAGAATTCATCATTTGCCAGTCGGGCATCGCAGTTCATATTCTAATCAAAATAATGTAGCGTTTTATGTCACTACACCGCTACTTGGTTAAAAAATAGCTTGCTACTGAAAATGCTGCACTATTTAAAAAGTAGCATCTCTACTGTCAAGCTACTGAAAAAAAAATCTAGTTAAACATGTAGCATTTTTGTTTTTAATTACTTCTCCAACAATGATTTGGTTATTACTACAACAGCTCAGACTTAAAGTATTAGTTCACTTCCAAAATTGAAATTTACTGATGATTTACTCGCCACTTCATCATCCAAGATGTTCATGTCTTTCTTTCTTCAGTCGCAAAGAAATGAAGGTTCTTGAGGAAAACATTCCAGGATTTTTCTCCATATAGTGGACTTTAATGGGAATCAGCGGATTAAAGGTCTAAATTGCAGTTTTAATGCAGCTCCAAAGCCCTTTGAAGATGCATTGAAACTGCAATTTGGACCTTCAACCCGTTGGGCATCATTGATTTCCACTATCTGGAAAAAAATCCTGTAATGTTTTCCTCAAAAACCTTGATTTCTTTGCGACTGAAGAAAGAAAGACATGAACATCTTGGATGACATGGGGGTGAGTAAATTATCAGGAAATTCTAATTCTAGAAGTCAACTCATCCTTTAAGGTGATGATACATGGCAACTTTTTTAAAAATGTTGCCATCATTAGGGAAGCCAGGTGAGATACAAGGGCCTACAACCAAGCTTAAGTATCCAGATAGAAATGTGTTGCCCATTCTCAATGGGAAGGCAACATTGCTCAAAAAGTTCATCACCTTCAGTGTTATAGATTCAAACAGACCCAAGTATCAAATCTTTGTTATATAACACTGTTTGTTCTTTAAAAAACATGTAGGAATGTACTTGTTTGTATTACCCCTTTGCCGTTCCTTCTATAATCTGCTGAGACACACGTTTTCAAATAGGTTTATGAGCCTCCCTTGTAAATTCATGCTAAAAGTAGCCCATATTTTATGGGGCGCGTGTATTTTTAACAGATCTGAACTCCACAAACAATAAATCTTTAAAAGGAGAGCACAGTCAGGATTTTACTGGGTCTTCCCTCAGTAAATTGTTCCCAAGTGAGCAAAGAGTGCAGGTTTTGCTAGGGAAAAGGCATTCCTGTGAAATCTCAGCGTAACATAAAACCTGTTTAGGGGAGAAAAAAAAAAATGGGTTTCTCACATCAATTTGCATTGCTTAAGAGCAGTTGAGGTAAGGCTGACATTTAGACAGTTCTATTATAGAATATTGACCAAAGTGGGTTGAATGACAGCACTGTGATAGCCGAAAGGAAATGAAGTTGTCATTGTCAGCTCCGGTGCCATCCTCAAGACTTGGCTTAGAATTGATTACGCTTTTAACTCTAACATGTCTATGATCTGATGTATTTACCACAGTAAACTTTTCATTTTCAGTAGCTGACTCATAACTTCAGAGTGAATTTTAGTTGTTCTCAGTGAGTTTTATTGCCAAATATATGTCAGGAAAGAAATTAAAACTGTATGAACAAGTCAGGCTTTTAGTCTGAAAAAATTGAATTTTCTCAAATCAGCAGAGCCGTTAGCAGCAATAAAAATGTATTTCAGAGCTTTCCATTTTAGCTCGCCTTGCTTACAACTAAGTGGGTCTGTGCATGAAGCTGATTCGTTCAGCAGACCTCGGCCTTTGCTGTGTCTTGAATCTAAATGCGCACACCCATATTGATTATGGACTTCTGGGAAACATATTTCAACCTGTGTTGTGTTCATTCCCACGCTGAGAAAACAATACCATCATTAAGTCTTTCACGACTTACTATTTGTCTGCATAATCATATTAATAGTGTTCACAAATGTGTAGACAGTAATGCTAAATATCTGGATGCCTGCCCAAGCTATTGGCCATTGCTATCACTAATACCTTCCCTCCAAAAACAACTGTATTAATCTGTATTTTGGTCTTTTCCACTAAACAGTCTTAAAACATGATGTATTTACTTCAGAATCAATATTGTGTATAAAAATGAGACTTGTTTTTGAGTATCTCGAATTTACTCCATTAGCAAATGTTAGCGCATTAACAATAGCAAAACCTCTGAGTCATATACATCATAACAGACTTAAGAGGTATAAAAGTGTTTTGGTTTCTGTGAGATACCGGTGAACAAGAGTGTCTAAAAATGTGCTAATGGTACGTACATTGTTGCCATGGTACATTTGGATGCAGTACCATTTGTTGATAGCTCTTAATAGATATTTGCTGTAGAAGGTTTTGAGTTTTGTTTTTCTCTCTTCAAGGGTCCTGCTGGCCCAGCTGGTACAGAAGGCAGACAAGGAGAGAAGGGCGCAAAGGTAAGACGGTTTCCATTATTTAAACAGGGCAGACGAACAACCAAACAACATGATTGTCATTTGTATTGCAGCGTAAATCACTTGTCCTCCTCAAAGCTTGATTTGTTATCTGTCCATGCTTTTGTCTGTTGAATCCAATCTCTCACGACACTTAGTGGTCCTGACTCTTAAAATCCTCATTGAAAGATCTGAGCACGACAAAGCTTAATTGGATGCCACAAGAAGTTGAGCTTATACTACAGGTTCGATCACAGGAACTGACAGGAAATCTATATTTTCCCTCTAAAAGCTTTTGTTCTTCAAAATGATTTGTTGATCCAATGTTATTATTCATCTTATCACATTAGCCATGTTCACATGGATATCATAGTAGTTTTTTTCAGGACACTTGCATTGAAAAGGCCAGTTTTAAATGACCAATTGCATTAGATGTGTAGAATATAGGGTTTTCCCCCCTGTATATTATCCTTTAATTGTATTTTCGTCACATAGGGTGAGGCCGGCGCTGAAGGGCCAGCGGGCAAAACTGGGCCTGTGGGCCCTCAGGGGCCCCCTGGAAAGTCTGGAGCTGAGGGGTTACGTGGCATCCCTGGGCCTGTGGTATGCATTTGGAAACTCTGATATAGTTCAAATTGCTGTGTAATTATATTAAGTAAGCAGAATGGTACACAAGAATATCTTAATTTGAATAATTAAGCTTTTCAAGTTCAATCACTCTCCTTGTCTAGTCGGTAGATTTGGGTATATGTGCCGTGCATTAATTTTGGCATATTATAGTATGTTTTAATGGGTTGCTGGTTTCTGTTTGCTCTTTCAGGGTGAGCAGGGACTTCCTGGAGCTGCTGGACAAGACGGTCCTCCTGGACCATTGGTAAGAAGATACAATCGGGCACCATTACGTGTTTTTTGTTTTTTTTGTTTTGTTTTTTTGCCTAAAATTTAACTATGACATTTATGTCTTGATAAATTCTAGGGTCCTCCTGGTCTTCCTGGCTTGAAAGGTGACCCTGGTACTAAGGGTGAGAAGGTATGTTTTAACTAGTATTCAACTAGTACTTGACACAAAAATAAGAATACTGCAAATGGAACATGTGAACAGATCATTTTATTAAGAAAATGTCCTGTGAATATCAATGTTAATTTTGTACTTTTATATATTTTATATTTAAATATTTTCAAATGTTCAGAATTTAGGGCTGTACACTTTATATAATTTATTTATTTTAATTTTTTTGTTTTGCCTCATATATACACTGGCATTCAAAAGTTTGGGATCTGTAAGCTCCCAAAGTAATGTTTTTTAAAGCCGTCTCTTCTGCACGTCAAAGCTGCATTTATTTGATCAAAAATACAAAAAAAAAAAAAAAAAACCCTGCGATATCGTGAAATATTATTGAAATCTAAACTACCAGTTTTCTATTTTAATGTAATTTAAAATATGGTTTATTCCTGTGATGAAAAGCTGAATTTTTAGCATCATTACATCTTCATTGTCACATGATCCTCCAAAAAATAATTTATTATCAATGTTGGAAACAGTTGTGATGCTTTTTATTTATTTATTTATTTATTTATTTATTTCAAATGTATTTATTTATTTATTTTTTGGAAGCTGGGATAATTCTTTCAGAATGCTTTGATGAATAAAAAGTTAAAAAGAACAGCATTTATTTAAAATAGAAATCTTTTGTAACAATATACATTATTGTTTAAAGCTTTGGGGTCTGTATTTTTTTTTTTTTCTTTCTTTTTTAAAAACAATTTGATTCTTTTATTGAGCAAGGATGTGTTAAATTGATACAAAGTGATAGTAAAGAATTATATTGTTAAAAAAGATTTCTATTTTGAATAAATGCTGTTCTTTTTAACATTTTATTCATCAAAGCATTCTGAAAAAAAAATATCCCAGCTTCCCCGTACTTTTCCTAAACCTGTCTATGTATATTTACAATTATGCTGAGCTCAGTTGAAAGTTTAAGATGTGAGAGCACCGGCCCTTACTGGCATCTCTATTTCACATAATGACAAGGTATAAACAAGCTCTTAGTGCTGTAGATTAAATACAGTGTCAGACAATGATTAAACAGTTACTCTGCCTGCAATACATAATCAATGCACTATACATCTGTAAATCTGTTTTATGAGAGGAGACCTGCTGAGATGTGAAGTATTAATATTCTGGAGAGGCAAGTACAGTAGCAGTGGCTGTAAATATCAGGTGTTGAAAAGAAAGTAAAGCACTTGAGCACCTCTCAGGTTCTGTGTCTTAAATAAGATTTATATTGTACATGCCGTATACTGCGGCAGCAAAAGATCCAGAACAATATGTTGTATTTTGTACTTGATGATAAAAGACATTGTTTGCCATTTCAGCGTTTAAACTGAGATTTGCATTGATTTTTTTTCTCTTTTTTACTAAATAATGCATGCTGTTGTTCCACTGAACACTTTGGCAACACATTTTCATACTCATGGGTTAAATACAACTTGCGCACTTTGAAAGCATCCATGAAATGCAGTTTAACTGAAAAGTGTGACTGTAAGGTAGCATTTGTGGAATAAAGGAATAAACAGGGATATGTATACATTAAAACCTTTGACTTAGTATTAAAGTTTCTCTTTACTTATTCAGGGTCATCCAGGTCTGATTGGTCTGATCGGACCTCCCGGTGAACCAGGAGAGAAGGGTGACCGAGGACTGCAAGGACCTCAGGGAGTTGGTGGAGGCAAGGGTGACGCAGTGAGTAACATGCTCTTTTCATACACCCGAGTTAGTTCAAGATCTGGGTGTGTTTTTGTCCGTTAATCATAAAAATATGCTTTTGCCCTGAAATATATGAAATGTTTTATTGACTGCAGGGTGCCGTTGGTCCTGCCGGTCCCGTCGGTCCCCCAGGTCCTCCTGGTATTCCTGTAAGTTCTTTTTAATCTATTTTCTGGTCAAACCTTTCTTTCTGAAGACATTTATATGCTCCACAGCATATATTCCTTCAGAGAAATATTCCTCAATACATGTTTTATCATCAAGCTGTTCCGGTGCTATTCTGTTTCGGCAAACCGGAAGATGCCTCCCACCCACTCTTGCCATTTATTCAACTGAATTTAAATTATGTTGGTCAGTAATGTAATAATTTTATAACATTTTTAATGAACTCTTTATTTTTCAAAGTTTTTACAAAAGAAAAATGCTGTGCATGACCCAAAATTCTGATTAACTCAGATTTCAGGAATCTTATTCTGTCGTGACAGTTGGGTTAATGCATTGTGCATTGTGCATGTAAACATGGTTCCCTTTCAGTCGGTCACGTTCGACGTTGCGTCGACTGACGAGTGGGACCCCTGACGTCAGTCAACGTAAGATCGAACGTCACCGACTGAAAGGGAACAAGGTTTTACATACATAACTGAGACGTTCCCCTTCAGTCAGTCACATTGGACGTTACGTCGACTGATGTCAGGGCTCCCGAGTGAGACCCCTGACGTCAGTCGACATAACGTCTCTGTTACCTCCTTCAGGGAACGAGGGTTACATACGTAAGCGAGATGTTCCCCCTTCAGTCAGTGTCACGTTTGATGTTACGTCGACTGACATCAGGGGTCTCACTCGGGAGCCCTGACATCAGTCGACATAATGTCGAACGTGACTGACTGAAGGGATGTCAGTCGACATAACATCGGACATGACTGACTGAAGGGGGGACGTCTCGGTTACATATGTAACCCTTGTTCCCTGAAGGAGGGAACGGAGACATTTCGTCAGGGGTCTCACTCGGGAACCCTGAGATAATGTCTCCGTTCCCTCCTTCACGGAACGTATGTAACTGAGACGTTAACCCCTTCAGTCAGTCACGTTCGACGTTACATCGACTGACATCAGGGCTCCCGAGTGAGACCCCTGACGTCAGTCGACGTAACGCCTCCATTCCCATTCCGTACAATTTCCTTTTGTACATTCGCCTAATTGATTTCCTTGTCGCTCTGTCTATAGGGAACACAAGGACAGAAGGGATCAAAAGGATCATCTGTAAGTGCTGAACCTGTCCATTACACATGGTTATTGAGGTGGTTCACATGTTGTTTCCGGCTTAAATTAAGCATGTTTTCTGTTTCCCCAGGGTCCAGCTGGCCAGAAGGGAGAGCCTGGCCTGATAGGACCACCTGGCCCTCCTGTAAGAAAGATTTTATATTGCATGAAAATAAATCAGCTTGCATCGAGAGCTGTGCTGAAAATCAAATTGACATGCTTATGTCTCCAATGGGATTGAAGCTGACCCTACAGAATTGTCAGTGATTTATTTTTGATTGTCTATCACTAGGGCCCAGCTGGTGACATCATTCAGCCCCTCCCCATCCTGACAAGTAAAAAATCGAGGAGGTCACCTGACATGCAGGATGACGAAGCAGCGGGAATGACGGATTACGGTGTGGAGGGAATGGAGGATGTGTTTGGATCCCTCAACACCCTCAAGCAGGACATTGAACGCATGAAGTTCCCTCTGGGAACCCAGGATAACCCAGCCAGAACCTGCAAAGACCTGCAGCTCAGCCAACCAGACTTCCCTGATGGTGAGAGAAAGTTACTTTAGCATAGATAAGGCAGAATTTTTTACAAGTCCGTCTGACATAAACAAGGGTTAGTAATCAAAGATTAAACAGATAAAGATGAAAAGAGATATAAAGAATTACTTCTTTTTATGTGGAGTTAAGAGAATTTTAATTTCCATGTATTTGACTGTAGGACATTACTGGATCGATCCAAATATGGGATGCATGTCAGACGCCTTCAAAGTGTATTGTAACTTCACTGCAGGAGGAGAAACTTGCATTTACCCCGATAAGAAATCCTCAGGGGTGAGAGGAACTCATCTCTGTTAAATCACATGATTGGTAGTAATATAAGTCAAAAATAAAGAACTGTACTATCTTGAGTTATTTGATCACAGTTTCCATTTGTTCCAGGTTAGAATATCAAACTGGCCAAAGGAGTCCCCAGGATCTTGGTTCAGTGAATTTAAGCGTGGAAAAATTGTAAGTGGCCATTTTTCTCTTGCATTATAAATTTCATAAACTTTGAATCATAGCTTAGCAGTTTGGTCATGAATGTTTCTATTGTTTGAAGGGTGACAGTAGTTTAGGGCTGGGGAAAAAGTGGTTCAGTTTAAAAAAAAAAAAATTGCTGAAAATAATTATTGTCATGAAGTTGGGTTCTGATAACTGTCCTTAAACGACAGTATTGTTCTGCCAGTGCAAATTGAATAGTAACTTTACAGTGATTCAGTTAGCAAATGAATGTGTCGGTTCTTTTTAAGGAACTAAATAGATTAAAATCAGCTTTGAATTCATGTTGAATTCAGCTTTGAAGTCTTTTCACAGTTTTTTCACAGTCTTATTCTATTAGAAATCTAAAATATGTTACATAAATCAAATTTTGCTAGGCATTTTTATATTAGAACTAATTATCAAAAAGCCCTTTCTCAAAAGTACTAAAAAAAATGTTATTGGATCAAGGAATCAGAACCATTCAATCCCTAATGATTCCCATCCCTGCAACACTTTGAAAAGCTCTTGAAAGTTCTTCTTTCGGCCAGATGTTTGACCCGTCTGTTCCCTGTATCTCAGTTGTCTTATGTGGATGTTGAGGAGAGCTCAATAAACTCAGTCCAGATGACATTCCTCAAGTTGCTCAGCTCTTCTGCCCGGCAGAACTTCACATACATATGCCATCAGTCTGTGGCCTGGTATGACGCCAAGGCTGACAACTACGACAAGGCGCTGCGCTTCCTGGGCTCTAATGATGAGGAAATGTCCTATGACAACAACCCCTTCATCAAGGCTCTTTCAGATGGCTGCTCGGTAAGACTGGTGTTAATCAGTTTGCTGGTTATTCTAATGCTGTATAGTAGAAACACTCACTGAAAGCAGGACTTCAAATTCACTGAAATTTATATAAATTCACAAACTGAAGACAAGGGAAACGCAGGAGAAAACAACATAACTGAACAGCTTATACAAGACTATAGAGCTTAACTCAGCTTAACTAAAGACTAATTACAAGTGAAACTGAAGGCATATATATATGCCGAAGACAAGGAAGCTAATTAACCAGGCACCACAAAACAGAATACTGAAATGTACCACCAAGGAAACAAACAGGCAGGAATGAAAATGACTGAACTAATTAACAAACTAGCAAGCTAATGTAGAAACACAGACATGGACAAAACAGGAAAAGAGATCAGAAACAAACTCTAAACAAACTGAAAATGTGACAGTTATACTGGGTCACACTTTATTTTAAGATCCAGTTCTCGCTATTGACAAACCATTAACTATGGCTTTTGCCGCAATAAACTCCTAATTTGCTGCTGGATTTGCTGGATTTTCATTTTGAGATTTTTTAATTACATTAAAGATTAATTATGTTTTGAAAGATTAACTTAAAAAAAATTAAACATTAACTTAAAGTGAACAATAGATGAGAGCAAAGGGGATTTAAATGTTAAAAAGAGAGAGAGAGAGAGAGAGAGAGAGAGAGAAAATGAGCTGGACAATTAAACATCTAATATTTAACCAAGCCTGTTTCAGCCACTGAATTAAAAAAAAAAAAAAAAAAAAATGTGAGATTTTTTTTTTCATCACAATTGTGCATTTACATCTCCCAATTCTGACTTTTTTCTCAGAATTGAGATAAAAACTTGCAATTGTGAATTAAATCAGAATTGCAAGATATAAGCTTACAATTCTGCCTTTTTTTTCTTCCAGAATTGCATGACAAAATCACAATTCTGACTTTTTTTCTTAGAATTGTGAGATAAAAACTCGCAATTGCAAGTTATTAAGTAAAAAATGCAAGATATAAATTAGCAATTCTGAAAAATTAAATCAGAATTGCTGGATATAAACTGGCATTTCTTAGAACATATCAGTCTTTTTCCTCTCAGAATTGGATTTTATAACTCGCAATTGCAAGTTATGAAGTCAGAATTGTGAGATACAAACTCACATTTGCGAGAAAAAAAAGTCTTAATTTCTCGGACTTAATTTCTCAGAATTGCGAGTTTACAATATTTGGCCGAGATACAACTATTTCAATTAGGGCTGTCAAACAATTAATCGCGATTAATCGCATACAAAATAAAAGTTTGAGTTTGCCTAATAAACATGTATGTACTGTGTGCAATTATTATGTATATATAAATACAAACACATTCAGGTACATATATAGGAAATATTTAAAAGTTTATGTATTTATTATACTTTTTTTATAATTTATATTATATATAAATACAAATATTTTTTACATAGATAACATATTTCCCTTCCCAATTTCTTCCTCTTACAGATAAAGCAGGGATACTCAAAGTCTGTGATGGAAATTAATACTCCTCGCATCGACCAGGTGCCTATCATCGATGTCATGTTGAATGACTTTGGGGAATCCAGTCAAAGGTTTGGCTTTGAGGTAGGCCCTGTCTGCTTCCTCGGCTAAAAGACACCCCTTCTACCTTAATGGCAGAGGTCAAGGAGTGTGGCCAGCCAAAGAGACCCCCTACCCGCCTCCTCCTTGCGCCACAAACACACACACCAGCACCCGCACTGTGTAATCGGAAATGGAATACTCATCGCCCTGGTGGGATCCCAGTCACACGACTGAAACCTGCAATTGGAATAAAACAGAGAGAGGACACGAACTGCCTGGTGGACAATGGCGCACTTTCAGGAGAAGAAGGAGGACCCATTCCTTTACCATCTCACCACTCTAGAGCCTGTAGGAGTCTTTTCCCATTTCCAAACTCGTTTTTTTTTTCTCCACTTGAAGTCTTAAGCCTTGTTTTTTTTTTTCTCCCATTCCATCCTTAATCCCAGCACCATTTACTCCTGATCCCAGTTCTTCCCCAAGCCCCAATCCAATGAATTCCCAATCCCATTCCAGCCCGTTTTCCCTTTACAGATCCTCCTCCAGGTGCTGCTGAGAGCAAGACAACCACAGTGGTGTGCTCTTGTTGTAAACACCCAAACACTTAAGGTGCTATTGAAAGTGGATTTTTTTGGTAAAACTGTAATTATTATTTTGTACAATACTGTTCTTTCTCAATTGCCTTTAAATATTGCATGTGCATCAAAATTGATTTGATGAAATATTGATAACTATCAAGAGTCTTTTCTCTAGATTTTTTTTGTTTGTTTGTTTTCATGTTCGAAAACCAACAGTGCAACAGATTTCTTCACAAGATGTCAATCAATCAAGTGTCCCTGCCAACTATAAAATAAAACAAGCATTTCAAACCATCCAAATTTGTAATTATAAAGTATCCACTTTGTAAATATTGACCAATTTAAGCACTTGAAGTCTCCTTTTTGTCCAGTGATATATGGGCATGTCTGACGTAGTGAAGGATTAATGGTCTTCCACTAGCTTTCTTTTGTTCTCAAGTGGTAGCAATAATGCTGTGGTAATCAGTGACTCGTCTACAATGCTAAAGAAACTTGATGAAAAGTAACTTGATGTCAGATTGAATTTCTTGACACTATACCTCAATCTCGTAAAAGGCGTATCCAAAAGATGTTCAACCCTGTACATACAGAGCCTTGGTTAGAAAATCAAGTTTATATATTTGAGGCAGGGAATTTTAAAATAAAAAAGACTGTAAAACGTTTGTTTGGTTATTTTGTGATTGCTATGATTAACCCTTTTAGACCTAAAACAGAAACAACTATGTTGAGGTGCTTTTCATCGATATTACAGATTCTGGACAGTATTGTATTAAAAGTGATAATTGTTTACTGTTTGTGTGAATCACATCTGTGTGATTCTCTCAGTCATGCTTTTTTTCTGTGCTGTATGTGCTAAAACTTGCATTTCTCTTCATATTTAAAGTTTCTGCAGTAAAAATGTGTTCAGGTTGTGTGGTTCTGTAATGCTTAAGCTGTTTTGATTGCTTTATGCCTTCATTGTTTTTACGGTTCTGTCTGTGTCCCTCAAAACCCTTCAAATATATGACAATAGACTCAGAACTTACACGTCTGTGTAACATACTTATAATTTATGTAAAACTTGGAATAAATGATCGATTACATTTCAAGTAGATAATCTACTCCGTTTCAGTTTTGCTCGAACCAACAAAGATTTATCATTTCAGTTCAAAACCACTCACTCAGTCACACCATGTTTGATTTTTGAGGCATGTCTTGTTGATCTTCTGCTATTAGTTTTAAAGGAGAAGTTCACTTCCAGGACAAAAATTTACAAATAATTTACTCACCCACTTGTCATGCAAGATGTTCGTGTCTTTCTTTCTTCAGTCGATAAGAAGTTGTTTTTTTGAGGAAAACATTTCAGAAATTATCTCCATATAGTGGACTTCAATGGTGCCCCCTAGTTTGAATGTCCAAAATGCAGTTTAAATGCAGCTTCAAATGGTTCTAAACGATCCCAGCCGAGGAGGAAGGGTCTTATCTAGCAAAACAATCTGTCATTTTCTAAACACACTGACAATTTATATACTTTTTAACCTCAGATGTTTGTCTAAGCTCCGTGATGCACATCTGGGGCCTCATTTATAAAAAGTTGCGTATAAAACGTCCTAAATTTGTTCTAAGATCATTTCTCAAAAGTTCGTAAGTGCGATACGGAGAAAACTGAAAACTAACGTGCGCACAAACACGTGCGTACGCCTCTCTTCCAGATGTGACATTTATAAATGGCAAATGATCTTGAAATTGTGCGCAGCTGACTGGTGTCAGATCTCCGCCTTGTAAACACCCCCTAATTAATATCATAAAACCAAAATAATTTACACATGAGAAAAAAGCGAAACCGTAAACAGTTTACTTTTAGGCTATTTGTGTACACTCATAAATACTGTGCTTTAATTTGTAGCATTAAGAAAAACAGGATGCCTTTTTAGCGGTCTTAATTGGAGAGCGAATGACAGAAACGAACCAAAACTTAGCATAGCTTATTTTTTATGTTTTCTTTTTTTTTTTTTTTTTTAATTCAGTTCCATCACACAAACGCACAAGGCAACCATAGGACAACATTGCACATCTCAAAGCATGCAAAACAGGAAAAAAAAGAACAGCTACATTTACAGGATAACATCTATGAATAATGTTGTGAAGTATTTTTACTTTATTAGAAATTACATATTTAAATGGTAACATCCAAATGCTGTGCCATGATATACAACGAGGTTTAAGCCATTTTGATTTACATGGAGGACTGGATCCAACATTAAAGTAATTTCTTATAAGAGTGTTAAAGCGTTTTTTAAAAAAGGAAAGACAGCATAGCTTACATGTCTTGCAGGGTTTTTTTTTTTCTTTCATTTTATTTAAGCAAAAATAAAATTACATACTTCGAGTAAGCTTAATTATATACCATTTTATTCCTTTTCTCCACTGAGAAAATGGCAGCAGATGCATGACATGTCAAAACTCATCTTCAGTTTATGGTGATATTAGCACATTTACGGCATTATTAACAGGTCTCAGACATTCATATTTATTTATTTAAATCTAATTCAGCTTTTATTTAACATTCTAATCTTGCCTGTTAACAGTTTTCCAGCGTATGATATCTGTCAGGAAAATTAACCGAAATGCACATCCATAATACGATTATTATTATTATTATTACTATTATCATCAACATCATCATTATCATCATGGCTGCTGCTAATATTTCCAAATACCTGCAGTACTCCAATCTGACAAAAGAAAAAATGCGTACGTCTGCTCAGACCCTGACGTGGCTTTAGGCACTTTTCTACGCAAAGATAATAAATATATTAAATAAATATACATAAGAACGTACCCGTGGCTTTCAGCGTACGCACAGTCTGAGATCAAACTTGTGCGCACACGCGCTTTATAAATGAGGCCCCTGAACTCTGTGTTATCCGGGTCAGTACAGTTAGGGTATGTCGAAAACCTCCCATCTCATTTTCTTCTCCAACTTCAAAATCCGACATCACTGCAGAAGTACCGACCCAGTGTTTACAAAGTGAACATGCAAAGATCAAACGCCCTTTACACAAAAAAAGGGGAAAACAGCAATGTCGGACGATTTTGAAGTTGGAGAAGAAAACGAGATGGGAGTTTTTCGACACACCCTAACTGTATTGACCCAGATTACACAGAGTTCGCATTGGCAGCGCAGAAAATAGACAAGATGAGCATTTGAGGTTAAAAAGTATATAAATTGTTAATTTGATTAAAAAATGACCGATCGTTTCGCTAGATAAGACCTTTCATCCTTGGCTGGGATTGTTTAAAGCCCTCTGAAGCTGCAATTTAAACTGCATTTTAGAAGTTTAAACTCATGGGCACCACTGAAATCCACTATATGGAGGCAATTCCTGAAATTTTTTCCTTAAGAAACAAGTTCTTTACGACTGAAGAAAGAAAGACCCGAACATCTTGGATGACAAGGGGCTGAGTAAATTATCTGTAAATTTTTGTTCTGGAAGTGAACTTCTCCTTTAAGCTCACAAAATGATCCTGAAATCTAGAATAGAGATTTGCAGTTTCTTTAATAGCTGACGTTACCATGGTGCTATAGGTGAACAGCTCATGCAGAAGTGATTATTCAGCTGCTGGAGCAGAAACTCAGCTGTGGTAATTCACCTGATGAGCAATACACGGCTACAAGCACCTGCATGTGTTGTGCCTTGGATGTTAACAGCCTTGCATTTAGTGACCCTGAAAAATGCAAATTATTATTATTTTTTTTTTTTTGTCTAAGGTAGGAAATTGCTTTTTGGGATAAAAATATTAGCGCACAAAGTATAAAGCATAAGTTTTTTTGGGTTTTTTTAGTTCATAAATGGCCATGGAAACAATTTGATTCAGAAGAGAGGTTTTTTTTTGTTGTTATTTTCAGAGGACACAATTACAAAGAGCTACGTAGGTAGTACATATTTTTAATAAAAACTACATTTCAAGTGCTGTGCATGAAGAGAAAAAGGCCATTCTGTCTCTGTGTATCACTCAGAAAGTAAAGTGTATTAGTAAACTTATTTCTTTATAATTCTGTCTTCCTTGCAGACCAATTTGGAGTAGACATCACAGTTACGTCATTTGCAGCTGCGCACGCATTGTGGTGGCAGAAAAACACTGGTAACAAGTGGAGTGAAACAGGAAAAATCCATGGAATAAGAGATAAAATGTATTGCTGTGCATTTAGATGTCAAAATCGAAATGCAAATCATTTTTATATAGTCCGGTTGTCAAATATGCCATTTGAAGCTAAACACAGATGTTTAAACGGACAGACTAATGGATGAAACCTGCTGTGAATACTTTAAAAGGGCAAATTTGATTTAAACAATAGGTCCACATAATATTCACATACTGTATGCAGTTCATAGGAACATATTATATTAGCCCTACAGTTACAGCATGAAATACTATTTAAACCTATAACATTTTACATTTACTCATCTTCTCTTACAGTTCTGACTTTTTTTTCTCGCAAATGCAAGTTTATATGTCGTATATTGGACTTTATAACTCAATTTAACTCAACAATAATCAGTTTCTCCATTCTGAAGGGAGAAAAAGCCAGAAGTGTGGGATATTAACTCAAAAGAGAGAATGACGAGTTGATTTTTTCTTATCAGAATTGTGAGTTATAATCTCGGAATTGCAAGAATAAAGTCAGAATTTTAAAATATAAACTTAAATGTATCTTTTTTTATTATTTTATTCCTTGTGTTCCATAGACTGCCACTTAAAAACTGCCATTTTCTGCTACCAGATAGGCTCCGCCCACACATAAAAAAAAAAAAAAAAAAAAAAACATCACTGTTTGCAAACACCGAATTGGTCTATATTGACTAAAACAATAAAGTGAAAACATTAACTTGCAGTAGTTTCTGTACAACCTGCATCACCAAACAGAATTGCAAAATGATTTTCAAACCCACCTTATTTTTCTAATAAGAGTGGGTGTGGCCATTTGTAAATTTTATGGGTCTGGCTTCCGATCTCATCCGCGTCCAGCTATTATTAGGTGTACAAAACAGCTTGTTTTTCTGCTTGATATTGCAAATTATTTTAATGTATTATCTTAATTATGAACACACACTTCTATCGTTTACTGCACAATGTTGTTCTTCCCATTATTTCCCTAAAGCGGCTAATGAACCCCAAGTCTCACCCATAAGCTTATTTCCACGTTGAAGAATAAGATCAAAGCCAATAGAAGGCAAGCTTGCAACCTTTAGCCAAAAAAAAGCATAACGGCTAATGCTAATGCTTCCGGTTTGGGAAAGGAGACCAGAGACTGTTTTCTTTAAATGGATGTCAGTGGAGGAGAGTCTTCACTATGCTGAATAAACAGCTTTTTAGAGGAAACAGCTTATCATTTAATGAATTGACCACCTATCGGCTAATTTTCAACATGTTTTACACTAACCAATAGTTTTGGATTGAACTATTTTTAGAGTTTACACCAAAAAAAAAAAAAAGGCTGTTTTATAAGAGAAGTCACTGACTTTTTGCGACAGGTGGTATTCAGCTTAAGGCACTTCCTAATCATTCCTATGGTGTCCGTAAATGGCGACTGAGTGTGGCACAACTCTGAACAGAAATTTAATGACCTCAAGGCTGTAATGTGATTGGTTATCAAGCCAGTAGTAAGTAATACAGACCCTCTCATCTCCCAATAGTGAGCAAATCTTTGATAAGGTGGATAGTGTTCTTTGAACACTTACCTTGACTCCCATTGGTCAGACAACCCAACAGTCCCGCCTCCAAATCAGCAACTGATAGATCCCATGTTGCTGTTTTTTGTGAAATGTTTCATAGTGCAACACTGTTTCCACTTGCCGCGGGAACTAGCCAGACTGTAAAAAAGATGGAAGACGCGTCTCCGCAATTAAGCATCTCAGTATCTTTTATTATTATTATTATTATTATTATTATTGCAGAACTTGAAGAAAAAAAAAAAAAAAAAAAAAAAAAAAAAAAAACATACAAGCATCTCAGTATCATGGCCGCTGTCATCTTGGGAAAATTATGTCATTTGGAACCAGAGTCTGTGCAGTAGAGATTGTTGCCAGTTTGGAGCCAGAGTCTGCCCCAGAGTATGTGAGCGGAGTGGAGTGGGAGCGGAGCGCGGAGTGGAGCGGTGTGATTTTTAATGGAGTGAGGAGCGTAAATTTTAAAAGTCGGAGCGTTGTGGTTTTTACTCGCTCCAAGGACGCTCCACTACCGCTCCATCACGAGTACAATTCATGACAACGACCCATAATATAACTGCATATATAGCAAGAATTCAAGTGTTAAACATAGCCTGTTTAGCTAGCTTGATGGAGATAGATCACTCAAATCAGAAAGAATGTGAAAACTAGGATGACCGCAATGGAAAATTATAGTTTTCAATGAATTAGTTTGTTCTTTCAAGATACTGAATATTTTCAAGTGAAAGCGTGATTTAATAATGCATTCAAACAAATGTAAACTTACTGTGGTACTTTATCTGTATATCCGATTTCAAATGAGAAGAAATCTATAAGAAATGCAGCGATCTGTATGTAAAATAACTGACGAAACGTATTGTTATTATTTCTTGATCACAAACCTTTGCACTGCAAAAAGCAGCAATTATACCTTTTAATGCTGACTGACAACCATGGCAAAGGAGGAAAAAAGTTTGCGCACTAGTGTTCCAATAAGCCACTTTAAAACTATACTTTAAAACTATACTTTCGTTTTATTTTTGTTACCTTCGTCTTTTAATATACGTTATGAACAGAACTGTGGTATTTCAAACATACTGATATAGTTTAGACGCGGAGCGGTGTTTCTGGTATCAGTGAGCGAGGAGTGGAGCGGGAGCGGGAAACAGTGAATCCGGAGCGGAGCGGTTATTAGTGATGGGTCGTTCTTGAACGATTCGTTGATTTTGAACGAATCTTTAATGTGACTCGGGACGAACGAGTCGCCTCGGGGAGTGATTCGTTCAGTCGCGCATGCGCAACATCCTATTAGGTTCTGTACTGGAATTAGTTCAACTGTTTTGGAGTCGTTTGTTCATCTTATGGGACTGTCACGTGATGAACGAACGACTCAAACCCGACTCAAAGGATGAACTAATGAATTATCTTTCTGGCTCAGGCTGCATAGGTTAACATTACGGGGATGTCACGTGATGAACGAACGACTCAAACCCGAGGACTCGAGAGATGAACTAATCAATTCTTTTTCCGGCTCAGACTGCGTTGGTTAAGCTAATTGGGCTGTCAGGTGATGAACGAACGACTCAAACCCGAAAACTTGTCAGATAAGAGGCGAGGTGAGCGAATCATAGACTAAAGACCCAGGTAAACAATGAATTATTTTCTGTTTCTTATAGCATTATAGTTTTGTTTTGTTTGTAGTGTGATCAACGTTTGTGTAAGCAGTAGATGTGTTAGGGAAGTAACAGGTAACATTTTAATTATATTTTGCTAAAATGAACAAATGAACGAAATGACTCGAAAAAAGATTCGTTCATTTTGCTGAACGAGACTCAAAGGTCCGAGTCGGTAAAATGATCCGAACTTCCCATCACTAGCGGTTATAAAATGCACGGAGCGCGGAGGGGAAATTGTTATCACTCCACTCTGCTCACATACTCTGGAGTCTGCGCAGTAGTGTCCTGAGGTGGAGCCGCAGTATTAAAGTCCCGCCCAAACTCCCTCAGACCTAATCACAAGATCACAATCATGACACCACACCCCATTTTTATAGCGTCAAATAACTACCTAAAAGCAAACTTATAAGAAAAAAGAACACTTCAGCATGATAAGAACTACCTCGAATGATGGAAACTATCTTTAGGAAAAAAATGTATTTGAAGTGTAATTTGATTATTTAGTTTGTCTCACATCCCATTAGATTACACGAAGAGGGCGGGGTTTATGAGCTATACATCAGCCTGCCACCTGGGGGCGATTGAAACGCTTTGTCTTCACTCTTCAGGACTCGGGCGGCACGCTTGGAATTAAACCACAAATGACGCACGTTGTTTAACATCAACAAAATCACACAGCATTATATTTGCAAAATATAAATATGACGGTGGAAAACCTGGAAATGTGGATTTTTAAAATCGTAGTTTTCAGGCATGAAAACACAAATTTCACAAAGACACAAAGACCTCCATATGTTAATTTTGATTGGCAGGCACAAATGTAGATTCTTCCCAGTAAACTCCATAATTTATTTATTTATTTATTTTAAATACAGTATACAGTATTGATGAATAACTGACAAACGTGATGGTTGGGAACTCTGAGTACAACTTCATATATTCCTGAAAAGTGGTCAGTGCTTGCATAGTGATATTCATTAATCAGGAGTGAGTACAGTAGCCTGTGTACTGCTGCTCTGAATTTAAAATGTTCTTCTAGTAGGAATAACAGCAATTTAATAACAGAGGTAAATTCAAGGACCTGGCATTGCATCAGCTTTTGGTTTTTCTCTTTTGCCTTTCTGCGCTTTGATTATAGTGTAATTGGATTTGAAAAGCTTGAGATCATCCTTTTGTGGGAAAAGGAAAAAAAAAAAAAAAAAAAAAAAACATGTGCAAAGAGTGATTTGATTCTACAGTGCTAAATACAGCATTACTGCATTGCTGTTGTTGAAAAAACACCTTTTGTGGCATGTTGAGCCAGACTGCTATCATCCTCTTGAGCTATTTGAACAATCTAAAAAGAGCTTCAGTGTAAGCTGAGCAGACCTAGTACTCAGAATACTGAAGTTTAATACAAAAAGATGTCACATCAAAAGGTCCTGACAGCTACTTGTGAATGATTGCCTTGAAATAGCTTTATTGCATTATTCATTCCTTCCGAACTTCAAAGGTACTTGATCACTTCACAAAAGTGATTGTCAATGTCCTCAGACAAGAACTTTTAGAAGTCTTTCTCCTTGAGCCAGTGAGATAAATCTAGCTATATAAGGCATATATGTCTAACATATATGCCTACATCAAATTTTAGTAATGAATTTGCTGAAAGTTAAAATAAGTGACAAATATTTTTTATAAAAGAAATAAATCTGTACTGCAGAATATAGTCACATCTAAAGGTACTGCAACTGTTTTGGTCATGAGTATATTCACATTGTACTGTCTCTTTCGCTACAAGGGAGCAAATGGAGACAAATAACTGTCTTTATGTGCAAGTGATTGGAATCAACATTTGGCCGATTTGTTCAAAGCACTGATTCATTCAGAAATGAAACACCACTACTGTGTGTTGCTCAGAGACACAACAGTTCATTTTACAGTGGCTTCTCTTGGAACTATTTCTGTTAGCCGAGCAAAAAAAGCAAAATAACTGTCAATATTGTGTCTAAAATATCTAAAATGATTTAATCATATTTTTTGATCATCTATTCAGGATTAATAGAAAGTTCAAAAGAACAAAATTTATTTTAAATAGAAATCATTTGTAACATTATAAATGTTTTTACTGTTACTTTAAATCAATTTAATGCCTCCCTGCTGAATAAAAAGCTTAATTTAAAAAACTTACTGACCCCAAACTTTTGAACTGTAATGTGCGTTTGAGACGACGGTTAATTTAATTGTTAAAAAAGAAAATATTATGCACTTCTTATGCATGTAACAAAGTAGCCACAGACAACCAAAAAGTTTTTCATGATAATGTAGTAATGCAATGCATTATATTTTACATTTTATGTAACTGGATTACAGTACTGATGTCAATGAAATTAAGTTACTTAAGTTACAAATGCAGTGTTAAGAAAAAAATATTAAGTAAAATGCATTTTTAATTCATGTTTTGCGCATCAGTATGCCCTTTAATAAATCACAGGAGAATGCAAGCTAAAATGCAGACGAGTCGTACAACGTTTAGATGCAATGAAAGGTTGCACTTCAAAATGTTGCATATTTCACATATTTTAGTCTAGCAATATAGTTTAGGATAAATCCACTTAGTAGTTAAGTGCATACAAGTTTATGTCACAATAACACTAATATAAGAAAGAATAAATGACTTATCAGAATGATATCCTCTGCTGGATCCAGCCTCGTGTTGCATTGCATTCTTTTTCTCAGGTAAATACAAGGTTGATTCCTCACAGCACGTTTTCTTCCAAAAATGAAAAGTAGCCAAAATGAACTTGATTAATCTTGCTGCTTTGTTTACAGAGGTGTTGTGGGTGTTTACATGTCAGCGTGTCTCACGCGGATGACTATCGTATGAATAGCGCACGCTGCACATGGGTGTGACCACAGAGTTCAGACAGGAAAAACTTTATCAGAGAATATTTGTTGTTGATTTGACTTATTTAATTTTAAAATAGACACTTTAAGCATTCTTTCGATATATTTAGATATATTTACCATGTCTGTGTGTCAAGTATTCACTGAGTTTTGGTTCATTTTTGTGATGCGTTTCAGAAAAAAGTGCAAGGAGACCAAGCTGGCAGAAAATGCACCCTGTTGTTTTTTTTTTTTTTTTTTTTTTTTTTTTTATTTTACAAAAGCACAATGTTTTGTTCATATTGCCAGTGTATACAAATAAAAGTAGGTCTTAAAGGGGTCATATGACGCAATATATATATAATATCCATAAAGTTGCAAATATTAAAGTCTCAAACCCAAAAAGATATTCTTTATAAAAGTTAAGACTCATCCACACCTTCCTAAAATGCCTCATTCAAGCATGCCCCCCACTAATCTACACTGCCCAAAATTATAAACGCAACACTTTTGTTTTTGCCCCCATTTTTCATGAGCTGAACTCAAAGATCTAAGACTTTTTCTATGTACACAAAAGGCCTATTTCTCTCAAATATTGTTCACAAATCTGTCTAAATCTGTGTTAGTGAGCACTTCCCCTTTGCCGAGGTAATCCATCCACCTCACAGGTGTGGCATATCAAGATACTGATTAGACAGCATGATTGTTGCACAGGTGGGCCTTAGGCTGGCCACAATAAAAGGCCACTCTAAAATGTGCAGTTTTATTACACAGCACAATGCCACAGATGTCACAAATTTTGAGGGAGCATGCAATTGGCATGCTGACTGCAGGAATGTCCACCAGAGCTGTTGCCCGTGAATTGAATGTTCATTTCTCTGCCATAAGCCGTCTCCAAAGGCGTTTCAGAGAATTTGGCATTACATCCAACCGGCCTCACAACCGCAGGCCACGTGTAACCACAGCAGCCCAGGACCTCCACATCCAGCATCTTCACCTCTAAGATCATCTGAGACCAGCCACCCAGATAGCTGCTGCAACAATCGGTTTGCATAACCAAAGAATTTCTGCACAAACTGTCAGAAACTGTCTCAGGGAAGCTCATCTGCATCCTCGTTGTCCTCATCGGGGTCTTGACCTGAGTGCAGTTCGTCGTCGTAACCGACTCGAGTGGGCAAATGCTCACAATTGATGGCATTTGGCACTTTGGAGAGGTGCTCTCTTCACGGATGAATCACGGTTTTCACTGTACAGGGCAGACGGCAGACAGCGTGTATGGCATTGTGTGGGTGAGCGGTTTGCTGATGTCAACGTTGTTGTGGATCGAGTGGCCCAGGGTGGCGGTGGGGTTATGGTATGGGCAGGCGTATGTTATGGACAACAAACACAGGTGCATTTTATACCGAGATACCGTGACAAGATCCTGAGGCCCATTGTTTTGCCATTCATTTGGCCTTCCAAAGGAGGACACAACTAGAAATGGTTAAGTTGTATTTACAACACTGTTCCAGAACAGTACAACCTAAATATTTGAGTTTGTGCAGCACATTTTACGGAGGATTGTTACCCAGTATTATTTTGACAGACATTTTTTATTTAGTTTTAGTTTTTATCTTGAGATGAAAGTGTTTAATAGTCTTAGTCACAATTTAGTCATTTGAGTCTTTCATAGTTTTAGTCTAGTTTTAGTCGACGAAAAGTTTGTCGCATTTTTGTCAACTTTTAGTCTTTACTTTTAGTCAAACTGCAGTTACCAACATTTATTTTGGTAGATATTTTATATTTAGTCTTTAAACAAAAATAGTCATTCATTCTTCTCTTACGCTTATGAGAAATTTCAATCAAGGACCGGCATAAATGATGGCAATTTTTATTTTTGGGTAGACACAAATTAAACTAATTTTTCAGATACAGTAGGTTTACTTATCATGCATTCATTTATTTAACAACTTTTGCTGGTTAACATTAATAACACAGATATGTTTTTAATTAGGAATGCTGTCCCTTTAGGACGGAAGGCATGCATGTAATACTGACACACATTCAGTTTTCACCCAACTGTTTATGTTCACTTAAGCCATAACCGACTGTATTTATGTGAGATACACTACATGATAGACATTTGGATTTCTGTGTGTGAATTTTGAGAACTGAGAACTGATCGTTCGCTGTCTGAGAACTGAAGAAGTGGAGCGTGCATGAGAGAGAGCACTTCTGGTGTGTGTCTATCAGCGAAATTCCGCCTATCCCGCCTCCACTAACTTCAAGTTAATCAACAACAAATTGTGACTCCCAGGAAAAATGGGACATCTGGTCACCCTATTCCTAACCCTTAAGGTGTTGAGGCCATTGATTCAGATCGCTAGTTCACGTTTTGGTAGCTTATCTGTCCACTGTGGCTGCCAAACTGAGACCAGATATGCAAACGCATATCCTTGTCCGATTGCAATCAATGACAGGGACGCACATTTTGAAAGACAAGCCTATAGGATGTCCAATTATCCTTAAATAACATTCTAGTCTCATCTCTTCTTGCTAAGGAAGACTCGGCATAAAACTTGGCAGTTTTTATCATCAGATATTAGTTTTAGCTCGTCACCGTCTCGATTTAGTCACAGAAAAAATGTTCGTTGACAAATATTTTTCATCTTCGTTGACGAAATGAACACTGTTGTTACCTGAATCTGGGAGAGTACAGCTTTGTGCCAAGTCTGTTTCTAAAAAAGTGGGGCAATTCCAACTTTGCAAGGACAGTCTGGCACTTCTGACTCACAGCCTGCAAGTATGTTTTCATATTTAAAGAATTTGCTACTGACTATTCAAATGCGAGTTTTGAGCAGTGTAGATTAGCGCTTGTTGTTTGACGTTTCTACGATCACAAATGCAGACATTTATGTTTACATATTATCATACCTGTGGCGCGACGTGACGCAACCCGTAAAAAGACCGTATAAGTCATTATAATCAGTGATTATGTCCCCACTGGATGCAACAAATGGCTCGTTTATAATTGGTGTTGGTATTGCTTTGAAAGCTGATATTCTAAATATGGTTGAGTGGCGTAACATTTCCGTCACACACTTGAGGTATTCAGCCAATCACAACGCACTGGATAGCTGGCCAATCAAAGCACACCGCACTTTTCAGAACGATGAGCTTTGTAGAAAACTGACACGTTTCAGAAAGGCAGGGCAGAGAGGAGCAACAGTAATGTACGGTATGTGGAAAATAATGTTGTTTTTACCTTAAACCGTGTAAACAAAGTGAATTACACCAAATACACAAAATAATGTTCTTTTTAGCAACATCATATGACGCCTTTAAATCACTGAAAGAACTATGAATTTCACTTTGTAGTGTATTTTCAATGCTATCTCACTTCCAATTTATATGTATTTTACGAGGTGGCTAATATGTACGAATTTGTACGACCTCACTTGTACGATTTTGTATAATTTGTCTAGACCCCAGTGACAGGTATGTTTAGGGGTGGGGTTAGGTGTAGGTCATTTGTGTCAATTCATACGAATTGGGGAACTCATAAAATACATATGATTTAGCAAAAATCGTGAGGTCTTACGAATTCGTACAAATGAGCCACCTCATAAAATATGTATGAATTGCCATAAGATCGCGTGTATTTTTTTAAGGTTTGATAGCTTGAAAAGTAAAGTAAACTTATAAGTAACTTGAAAGTAAAGTAATTAGTAATCTGATTACTTTTTAAATGCAGTAATCAGTAATGTAATCCAATTGCAATTTTAAAGAAGTAATTAATCATTTATAGTGGATTACTTTTTTGAGTAACCCAACACTGTAATTTACTGTACCTCAACTATAAAGTCAAACAGAGCAAGAAAAAAGGGAGAAAGACAGATTTGGAGGAGGAGAAAAGAGCAAATGATGAGCAACTACACATGACAAAAATGTTTATTTGTTCGTTGTGAGTCACTGCCCTTATCCAGATCTGGAACTTGTTTAATCATCATTACATTTTCTATTTAGTCATGGCTGATATATTTTACAGTTAACTCATTTCACAGGACACAAACTTCTGGCAGTGGCTTAAATCTTGTTTGTGTTCATCATGCCCATTAATTCTTAAAAAAAATCTCATTTTGTATTCCTTCCTGTAATGCTTCCTTGGTGTTGACGGGTTCAGTAATACCATGTGGATTACGCTAAATACAGCATACCACATACAAAGCTTTGCTGGGAAAACAGCAGTGCTAGTAATATGAAAATGAAAATGGATTTATAGCCAAATGTTCCACAAGCAGAAAGTCCATTATCTTTGGCTTCCCTGCCGCCTCCATGTTTGATGTGCCTAAGTGTCCAAAATAAATCAGCAAAGCTTATTTGCCTTTATTGAGACAGCTCCTGTCTGAGTAATGACTGGTGAGCTGCTCCAGCTCATGAATAATGTCTCTTCGTAAATGTTCTGTTTTTGTGTGTGTGTGTGTCTGTTGGTGGGTGGGTGCGTTATATGCCTGCGTGTGTATGTGTCTGCCGTCCCGCTCCTGTTGGGAACACCTTTCATTCAGAGCTCTAGCAGGCAGCAGCTGTGGCCAGATGCCAGACACAAACGTGCCCAGAGTTAATGTGCTAGCGTGATTCAGGCAACGCACATTGCAGCCTGCTGGGTCAGTGTCCCAGCGTGTGGTGGCCTCTTTCTCCCTGTTTTTCTCCCTTTTTTATTCAGTTTCTTTTAATTCAAAATCTTTTTGTGCTTTTCTGAAGCCACTACAACATGAACCATAATCAAAGGCAACCAGGCCATTAGTGAAGACCTGTTGAGGGAAGCAAATGTCCTGCGCTCGCACCTGTGCAGCCTCAGCGCTGCTCTTGGAATCAAACAGGTGTCAGAGAGAAGACCATTTATTCAGCACACTGTGAAAAAACATCAGACTTTTATCTTCCACAATATTGGGATGAAAGCCCCTTTCTTCTTAAAAAGAAAAACATGCCCTGGAGACTCTTAGAAAAACAAATTAAAATAACAAATTAAAAATTCACTTAAGGCCATCATATAAATACTTAGCAAAATAAATACTCAAGGCCAAAGTATACTCATTTTTTATGCATGCATATAGTGCACGTGACATACTGTGAATTTCATCATTAGCATAAAATGTGTGTATTGCAGGAAAACAGGTACAGTTTTCACTGTACATTCAGCTTGCTCAAGTATGGAAGCCTGTTTTCACTGGATAAAAAATATGATTGACTTTTTCATCTCACAATTCTGACTTTTTTTCTCACAATTGTGAGATATAAACTCAAAATGCAAGGAAAAAAAGTAGATTTGCGAAACATAAACTCAGAATTTTTGTCTCGCAATTCTACATTTACATGTTTTTTTCTTTGAATTATGCAATCTTGCAATTCAGTTGTGTGTGTGTGTGTGTGTGTTATTTCCACCACAGAATAAAAATCTAATTGTGACTTTTCATCTCATGATTCTGACTTTTCTTCTCAGAATTTAGCAGTGACTGTATGATTTTGAGATCCATCCATCCTTTTCACATTTTTCACATTAATGAGGACAAATGAGGGACAAACGCAACTATTAAAAAACTGATGCTCCTGAAGAACACAATGCATTAAGAGCCGGGGGGTGAAAACTTTTTGAATTTGAAGATCAAGGTAATTTGTGTCAAGTATCTTCTGTTGCTTGTGAAGGGGAGTACTACATGGAAAAAAATTCAACACTCTTAATGAATTGTTTTTTCTTCTGGAGCATCAGTGAATGTTTGAACCTTTTTAACAGTTGTGTTTGAGTCTCTCAGTTGTCCTCAGTGTGAAAAGATGGATCTTAAAATCATACAGTCACTGCTGGAAAGGGTTCAAATATGCAAAAGATGCTCGAAAACTAAAGAATCAGCATGACCTGGAGGATTTTACTGAAGAACAGTGCTCAGTTTAACAAAAAAATGTCGTATATCATTTGGGTAACCACACACAGTATTAAAAACCAAGGGTTCCCAAAGTTTTGGAGGGGGTTGTTTTAATAATTTTAGCTTTTTTTTTTTTGTCTTGTGGGCTATATGTAAACATCTTTTATGTAAAATATCTTACTCAGGACAGTACTAAATTAAAAAATGACATGATGACTTTTTTTATGATCTCTCTTATTTTGTTAAAATTATTTGCATTTTCACAGATTCTGCAAGGGTTCCCAAATATCGCATCCCACTGTATATACAGGTTAATAATTAATGTTAATAATGCAAAATGTATAATTAATTCTAAGGTGAAGATCATGGTAACCCACTAGTAATGACTCAAGTATTACCAAATCTATCGGAAGTAATTACTAATTATTTGGATCAGTATTCTAAAGTAACAATCATGATAACTCTCTAGTAATGACTAAAGTCATTGTAAACTTTTGAGTTTTTGTAAGGTTCTGGATAGTAATACTTTCGATGGATGTTACCATGATCTTCACTTTAGAATACTGATCCAAATAATTAGTAATTCCTTTAGAAGGATGTTGTATCCGAAACCTTACATATACCTCAAAGCTTACAATGATTTCAGACATTACTAGTGAGTTATCATATTATTCATTTTAGAATACTGATCCAAATAATTAGTAATTTCTTCTGACAGATTTGACAATGCTTGAGTCATACATTAATCAGAGTTTCTTGTTCATTAACAGTAGTTACTAAAATGTTAATAGTGCATTAGTCATTTGTTCCTGTGTAGCTATTTATTAATGATGAAACAATATTCTGAAGTGTTACCAAACTTTTCACTGTGCATGTGTCAAGCACCTGTGTTTGCGGATTCACGACGTTGACCAAAATAAAGCTGCTAGGTTTGAAAGTCACTTCTGTGTAAACTTCTATGACAAGTGCTTTCTTGGACAAGTGATTTTATGGTTTACCAACTTGTATTCTTTATTCTTTCAGACAGTCGTGGCCTAATGGTTACAGAGGTTTGAGTCTCTGTACCAGCAGAGATTGTAGGTGGGGGGAGTGAATGACCAGTGCTCTCTTCCACCTTCAATGCCACGACTGAGGTAAGACCCTGGAGTAAGGTACCGAACCCCCAACTGCTGCCTGGGCACCGCAGCAAAAATGGGTGCTGCCGGGTGTGTGGCCTAATGGTTAGAAAGTCAGACTTGTAACCCAGGCTTGTAACCCTTGTAACCCAGACTTGTAACCCAGGGTCTCAGGTTCAAGTTTCTGTCTTCGGCAGGGATTGTAGGTGGGGGGAGTGAATGACCAGCGCTCTCTTCCACCTTCATTGCCACGACTGAGTTGAGACCCTAGAGCAAGGCACTGAACCCCCAACTGCTCCCCGGGCGCCACAGCAAAAATGGATGCCCCCGGGTGTGGTTAGATAGTCAGACTTGTAACTGAAAGATGCAGGTTCGAGTCTCTGTACCAGTAGGGATTGTAGGTGGGGGGAGTGAATGACCAGCACTCTCTTCCACCTTCAATGCCACGACTGAGGTAGAGCAAGGTACCTAACCGCCAACTGCTCCCCGGGCGCCACAGCAAAAATGGATGCCCCCGGGTGTGGTTAGATAGTCAGACTTGTAACTGAAAGATGCAGGTTCGAGTCTCTGTACCAGTAGGGATTGTAGGTGGGGGGAGTGAATGACCAGCACTCTCTTCCACCTTCAATGCCACGACTGAGGTAGAGCAAGGTACCTAACCGCCAACTGCTCCCTGGGTGCCGCAGCAAAAATGGGTGCTGCCGGGTGTGTGGCCTAATGGTTAGAGAGTCAGACTTGGAACCCAGGGTTGTAGCCCTTGTAACCCTGACTTGTAACCCAGGGTCACAGGTTCGAGTCTTTGTACCAGCAGGGATTGTAAGTGGGGGGATTGAATGACCAGCGCTCTCTTCCACCTTCATTGCCACGACTGAGTTGAGACCCTAGAGCAAGGCACTGAACCCCCAACTGCTCCCCGGGCGCCACAGCAAAAATGGATGCCCCCGGGTGTGGTTAGATAGTTAGACTTGTAACCGAAAGATGCAGGTTCGAGTCTCTGTACCAGTAGGGATTGTAGGTGGGGGGAGTGAATGACCAGCACTCTCTTCCACCTTCAATGCCACGACTGAGGTAGAGCAAGGTACCTAACCGCCAACTGCTCCCTGGGCACCGCAGCAAAAATGGGTGCTGCCGGGTGTGTGGCCTAATGGTTAGAGAGTCAGACTTGGAACCCAGGGTTGTAACCTTTGTAACCCTGACTTGTAACCCAGGGTCGCAGGTTCGAGTCTCTGTACCAGCAGGGATTGTAAGTGGGGGGATTGAATGACCAGCGCTCTCTTCCACCTTCAATGCCACGACTGAGTTGAGACCCTTGAGCAAGGCACTGAACCCCCTACTGCTCCCCGGGCGCCACAGCAAAAATGGATGCCCCCAGGTGTGGTGAGAAAGTCAGACTTGTAACTAAGGGTCTCAGGTTCAAGTCTCTGTACCAGTAGGGATTGTACAGTAGGTGGGGATGAATGACCAGCACTCTCTTCCACCTTAAATGCCACGACTGAGGTGGAGCAAGGTACCTAACGCCCAACTGCTCCCTGGGTGCCGCAGCAAAAATGGGTGCTGCTGGGTGTGTGGCCAAATGGTTAGAGAGTCAGACATGTAATCCAGGGTTGTAGCTCTTGTAATCCAGACTTGTAACCCAGGGTTGCAGGTCGATTCTCTGTACCGGCAGGGATTGTAGGTGGGGGGAGTGAATGACCAGCGCTCTCTTCCACCTTCAATGCCACGACTGAGGTGAGACCCTTGAGCAAGGCACTGAACCCCCAACTGCTCCTGGGTGGTGCAGCAAAAATGGGTGCCACTCGGTGTGTCCACGGTGTGTGTGTGTGTGTGTATTGTTGGGTATCGTTAGAATTTTATCAATTCTGATTCCGCTTATCGACTCCGATTCTTTTCTATTCCCAGTTTTGATTGCAATGTGAATAAAAGATGATATCAAGCATATTTATTCTGTTTCTTTTTTGCTAAACATTTAGCTGCAGCTGAATACCATAAACAAAAATCAACAGGCTACATAAAAACCAAATTCACTTAAGAGCTGTTTGCAAAATAGAGTTACATGATTCTGGATAAATTGAGTTGTTGTTGTTTTTTTAAATGGAAGTTGTGGTTCCATTTAAAAAAAAAAAAATGTTAGACAACAAAATCACATGTAGGCCTAATTTATAGGTGAATGATTCAGTGATTCACTCAAGATTTACTTGGTTTATTACAGGATGAATCAGTGTTTTTGAATGAATGATCAAAGACAAATACATTATTAACAGCCCCCTTTCGCCACCTACTGACATAACTACATAATCGATAAATCTTTAACATTATTTGGAATGCCAAATTAACTTTCAAATCTGAGAAGAATTAACTTTCAATCTCTACCGTACATATCAGAGTTTATATCCGGATTATGAACTTTTATCCCAGTATTTCTGTGATTATTTGAATGTTTGTAACACAGAAATAATGAACTGTGTGGCTTAAATGACTGTGAAACTGTTCATATACATCATTCATATAGCCTCCATGACAGTGGCTCTCTTTAGGTCAGCGGCAGCACGAGCGCAGATTTGAATGTTGAAATCACACTAGTATGATCATATGCTGCACGGAAGAAAGGTTGAGGAATCAAACAGATGAGTCATTGTAATTTAGGAATAGAATCACGCTGGTATTTGAATCGTGTTTGTGATCTTTAACAATCTGTTAAATTAAAATGCTTTGTCATATTGGTGGTGACACCTCTACTGCAACATGTTTAGCTTATCACAATATAATACTTTGCTTTTTCGACTTCTGATCGCAAGTGTAGCCATTCTGTGAAGCGCTATGTGCTTAGATTAGCAAGCAAGGTCCTGGCAGAGAGCTAGGTCGGGTCCTCACAGATAAAAAAAAAAAAAGAACCGCACATAGGAATCGATAGGCAGAATCAAAATTTTTATTTCACAAGAACTGTCCAATTCCTGACCTTAAGTATCAGATTCTGGAATCTGAATCGATTTTTGATACACAACCCTATGTTAGTGTTTATTTGTTCACTACTCACTACTGTGTGTGTGCACTTCGATGGGTTAAACGCAGAGCACAAATTCCAAGTATGGGTCACCATACCTGGCCACATGTCACGTTCTTTCCTTTTTTATTTCCTTTTGTGAATTCACTATTTCTGTTGATTATAGATATTAGTACACAGCTCAGTGGAATACTTCATTATTTATGGTCAATCACCCTATCCTTTTCCTGATATCAAGTCGTCCATGTGACCACTGATCTAGGTTACTGAAACCAGTGCTACTTACATGCCTCTCATCTCACACCGCCAACTTCTTGCTCTTTCTTGTTTCATACAAACGCAACTGTTGCCATCAAGTAATATATTGTAATGAAAATTCCCCTCAGGGCTGAGTTTAAAGGAATAGTTCATCCAAAAATGAAAATTCACTGAAAATTTAGTCACCACCAGGCCATCCAAGATGAAGATGTAGTTTCATCAGAACAGATTTGGAGAAATTTAACTTTACATCACTTGCTCACTAATGAAACCTCTGCAGTGAATGGGTGTCAGAATGGGAGTTCAAACAGCTGATTAAAACATTACAATAATCCACAAGCAATCCACATGACTCCAGTCCATCAATAAATGTAACGTGAAGTGGAAGGCTGTTTTTACCTTTAAACCATTGCTTCTAGCTAAAATGTGAGTTCTCTATCCATAATATTGCTTCCTCCAGTGAAAAAGTTGTCACATCTGAATCAAGAAAGAAAAATGTACAAATCAAACACTGTTTACAAGTAAAAACAGTTCGAAACAAATATGTCAGTATATTTTGATGTTAGAGGACAAAAAGTCATGGACAGTCAACTATACTTTGCGTAAAACAAAACTCCATCTGACAAGGTACATTATCCCTTATGTAGTTCACATTTCATCCCTTTTTTCATCTCAGTGTTAAAAATCTGCCCCTGTGTATATGCATAGAATAATGAGAAAGATAACTGCTTACTGGGGCATGGTTATTGATTTTTTTTCTCTTTCTCTGCTCGTTGACACATGTTGGCTTGCGGTCTGAAGACAGTCTCTGAGATGTCTGTCTGCAGCTGCTTTGAGCTTTGATACATAGCTAGATTGATGTGTGCTCAGGGGGAGTGGGCACCTCCTGGAAAGACCAAGGTGACTCCTGCAGCTTCTGCAAGAAAGGAGACCAGGTTTATAAAAAGTAAACTCATATGTCCTTGTCTATACAAGAGTAACCATTTAAAGAGACTTTAATGAGTATTATTGCTGCACTTGGGTGAAATTTGCCTTTTCATACCACTAAGTTAATTAAACCAAATGTCAAAAGCATACCTAACATGGCTAACTACGAGCACAAGGATGCCCTGCTTATCCCGCAATTTGTTTCTGGCCCCAGCTGGTGCTGTCTGGATTCGGTGAAGCATTACCCAAACCCAACTTATTTTTAAGTGTTTAGTAATGTCTCTAAATGAGTGTGATTTCAGTGACATTGATTGTAAACTGATATGACACTAAGGTAAAAAAAGAAGAAGAAGAAGAAAAAAAAAGGTTTTCTCTTTTGATAAAGGAACAGATAAAGACAGGAGCCTACCTTTAAAATAAGGACAGACTAACCACACATGTTGCCAAGCAACTAATTGAGAATGTGAGCAGAGGCGCACTGAAGTTTGTGTTCCAACTTCTGAGGAGGCTATTTTAGCGTTTGCAGGTCTGTAAATAATATGTGGAAATGCTTGTTTTTTTTTTTCAGGTTAATAAAAATAGCATCTAAACAGTAATTGTGATGCAAAACCTTATAATAGGCTACCTTCAGCTTATAACCTTTCATTTTTATGGAGTGCAGTATATTAACACACATTAAATAGTTATGAAACTTCATATATATATATATATATATATATATATATATGTATTTGTATTTGTATTCATATTTCAAAGTATGTCATTTATTGAGTATTGAACTTTTAAGTAGTAAAGATTTAATGTTTCTAAATGACTTATCTGAAGTTTAACGAATGCAGCGTTGTCAGGTTGTCACTTGTATTATCATAAAATATGAGAGAAAAAGTCTATGTTTAGACGCCAATAATTGTTTCTGATCCTTTTTTAAATATTAATATTTAATATTAATATTCTGACTGTGGTTTCTGCACTATTATTCGTCACCACACAACACTTGAATCTGCAGCGCTATTCATTAGGCGACCAATTTGTCTGATTTCTGAAAGACTGACCTTTCTGAGCTGATTCCTTCAACTAAATCAAAACAACACCCTTTTTACCTTGTCAAAAACAGCTCTGTTCACAGCGTCCCGTTTCGGTGCATGTCCCTTTAAATGCTAACGAGCTCTGCTCACCCCACCCCTCTCTTCCGTGGAGTGACAAGCCATTCTCTGAGAGACTATAAACTTTAGCTGCATTTACCTGCAAGACTAGGAAAGGCAATTTGCAAAGATTTATAAAAAAAAAACCTTACGCTCACTTCTTCCGTATGTGAAGCTGCATCACAAATGATTCGCACAAGGCAGATTTATTTCACATTTAGGCAGATTGGGGTGTGCGTTCTCTTTAAAAACAAAAGTAATCCTCTGCGTCTTCAGCGGCTCAGATGTTAATGAGTAAATGATGACTGCTATGTTCATTATTACATCCAACAACAATACACCTCAGTTGCTTAGGAGCCATTCTTATCTACCCCTGCTCAGACGTCAAAACAATGGCGGACTGTTCACAGCTCACTCAGGCCGGGTCTGTGCTAAATCAATAGTCGTGGGAGGGGCCTGTGGAGAATTATGTCATTCTGCCAGGAATCGCAGAACAGCCTGATATGAATAAGTGTACCCACACTGCCAACGCACATTTATGTCCAAACAACATGTAAAAGTGAGTTTTGCATCTGATGACCCCTTTAAGAATTTTTGAGGCCCATTCACACTAAAAACGACAATTAGCGTCCATACCAACCAATTATAACGTCCTGTTTATTATAAGCACACATTTGCGATTATGTCATTTGCAGCTTTAAATGCTCAAGTTCCTCAAAACAGAATAGATTCTAATTTACTGTCAATAGCCCCTTTCACACAGTAATACCAGTAAATTGCCGTAAAATTACCAGAACGTCTTTACCAGTACAAAAATGAAAATAGAACATTCTGTGTTTTTACCGGAAAACCACCATTCACACAATGGTTTCAAATTACCTTTAAATTCTGTGACCTCATAACCAGAAATGATCTCTAAATGGCTGCGCCTCCCAGTATAAAAATGGATGGATATACGAGGTCAGTGTTTTTGTTGATGTTTTCATTTTTTTGTGCCCAGCGTTCACATTCATGCAGCTGATTTTGGTCCAGAGACATCATATTAGATGGCTTTAAACTGAACTACACAAGCTCAAAGTAAATGCGTCATCAGCATCAGAATGTTATGACTGGCCCAGATCTGTTAAATTGCGCTGCAGCACCCAATAAAAGGTAAGGAGTTTTTGCCCTAACTGGCCGCGACATGCAAAATTTCTAATTTAGAAACGGGTACTATTTCCACGTCGTCCCAGCTGGAACAACAACATACAAACATACAAAGTTAAACCTGTCTAATGTGAGTTTGAATATCATTTTGTGTGACCTTATAGCCATACTGAAAGCAACAACTGATAGTTTACCTCGAATCTTGAAAATGAATTAAAGCGTTAAAATTGTATGCAGTTTTATAGTGCGTTAAAACTCATTGCGAACCAACAAGCATATCCCATAACAAAGATATCAGTCACTCACTAAGCCTATGTACATTTAATAATCTTAAAAAGATTTAATGTTTATAAATTACATTACAAACGTATACATTTCCTTGTGAGTGCAGTGCACTTCCAGAAAGAGCCCGCCCACAAACGCTTTTGATTGGCTGTGATATTTGATTGATTCTATCGCGTCTGATGTGGACACCCTAATTTCCTGTCGCATCGCGTGTAGTTAGGACACATTGTTACGTCACCGCATTCTGAATCTGTTCACACATGATCTCTTAACGGTAATTTACCAGTAAAGACTGTATGTCTTGAAAGGGGCCAATCAGCTGGAGAAAAAAACGATTAGTAAACGAAAGTTGAATCATTATATTTGTGAGGTGGAATTCCGTATTCTCATAGAATTAAAACTACTATCAAAACTTATAGTTATCATAATAATATCATTCTTAGTTAGTTTGAACCTTTAGTCAGACAGTTACTGAATTCTGAATCTGACTCTAATTGGACCACACTACAGGTGCATCTCAAAAAATTTGAATATTGTGAAAAAGTTAATTTTTTGTTTGTAACTTTTTTCAAAAACTGAAACTTTCATATATTCTAGATTCATTACATGTAAAGTAAAACATTTCTAATTTTTTTTTTTTTTTTTAATTTTGATGATTACAGCTTACAGTGCACGAAAGTCAAAAATGCAGTATCTCAAAATATTAGAATATTTCCTAAGATCGATCAAAAAAACGGATTTGCAAAAAAGAAAAGTTCGAGTTCTTTGAAGTATGTTCATTTATGCACTCAATACTCGGTCGGCAGCATATAATACAACAAATTCCTTGCTCCTACAGCATCAGTAAAGTGTGACATGTAAGCGATCAGCATGTGGCACTGCTGAGGCACTGCTGAGCCTTCAGATCGTCTGTATATTGTTGGATTGACTGTTTCTCATCTTTCTCTTGAAAATATCCCATAGATTCTCTATGGGGTTCAGGTCAGGTATGTTGGCTGGCCCATAAAGCACAGTAATATCATGGAGGGCAAACCACTTGAAAGTGGTTTTTGCACTGTGGGCAGTTGTTAAAGTCCTGCTGGAAAAGGAAATCAGCGTCTCCATAAAGCTTGTCAGCAGATGGAAGCATAAAGTGTTTCAAAATTTCTCAGTAGACAGCTGCATTGACTTTGGACTTGATAAAACACAGTAGACTAACACCAGCAGACGTCACAGCACCCCAAATCATCACTGACTTCAGAAACTTCACACTGGACTTCAAGCAGCTTGGATTCTGTGCCCCTCCAGTCTTCCTCCAGACTCTGGGATCATGATTTCAGCATGAAATGCAAAATTTACTTTTATCTGAAAAGAGGACTTTGGACCACTGAGCAACAGTCCAGTTTATTTTCTCCTTAGCCCAGGTAAGATGCTTCTGACATTGTTTCGGTTTCATAAGTGGCTTGGAAGCCCTTTTCCTGGAGACGTTTGAGCATGGTGACTCTTGATGCGCTAACTCCGGCTTCATTCCACTCCTTGTGAAGCTCTCCCAAGTGTTAGAATCGGCTTTGCTTGCCAGTATTCTCAAGCTTGCGGTCATCCCTGTTGCTTGTGCACCTTTTCCTACCCAATTTCTTCCTTCCAGTCAACTTTGCATTTAATATGCTTTGATACAGCACTCTGTAAACAGCCACCCCTTTCAGTAATGACCTTCTGTGACTTATCCTCTTTGTGGAGGGTGTCAATGATTGTCTTCTAGACCATTGTCATGTCAGCAGTCTTCTCCATTATAGTGGTTTCAAAGAACAAGAGATACCAGGAATTTATACTGTAGGGATGGACATTTAATGAAACTCAAATGTAAATATTCTAATATTTTAAGATACTGGATTTTTGACTTTCATGAGTTGTAAGCTCTAATCATCAAAATTAAAACAAAAAAACTTTAGATATGTTTTACTTTACATGTAAATCTAGAATATATGAAAGTTTCAGTTTTTGAAATAAGTTACAAACAAAAAAATGAACTTTTTCACAATATTCTAATTTTTTGAGATGCATCTGTATATTAGTTATTTGTCCCTGGAAAGGAAGCCAAAATTATTATAGTTGTGAGACTTAAAATCTTTGTACTTTGTTGCTGAAATCATTGGTAAGTTATGAATGAATCAATGATTTTACCATCTTTTGGTTTCATTTTATTGAACATACAGCTTAGTTATGACCAGTTTTATTACATTTAAGCCACCTTAAAAAGTACAATTAAATCGCGATTGTCTTATAAATTGCCCAAATAATTGTAAATGGAACTGTTAAGGAGCCAGAATCGTTCGATTCTTTACGATTTCTATCCCTAGTGAGCAACATCTAATTAATATTTTGTTTAATCTTTACTCCTTACATTGTAAAGATATAAAAGTTATAATTATATCTCTTCAAGTTACTGTTGGATATGTTTTAGTTTGGCTAATGAATGAGTAACCCCGCATTGAAATGCTCCAATGATGTAATATCCGCTGAGAGTCTCCACACATCTCTCAAACTTTTCTGCGCCCGGAGCGACGATGACAGCGCACGCACTTTCAGCGGCTCTATCGAGGGTCTCCGATCCCAAGATACTGACAAGAAGCTCGATCTGAAACATCGGAGAGTGAATCAGGCTGTAAGAGAGACGTAGGAGGGAGACTGGAGGCAGAATGCGGGCGCTGTTCGTGGTGCTGAAACCGCTGTGTTTTCTCGCTCTTCTCAGCTACTGTCCTTCCGCGGTGAGTGCTGCGCACCTTGCTGACTTTACATAGACAGAAACTTGACATGTCTGAGTCCCGCTCCTACTACACCACTGAGTCATAGAAACGAGACATTTGTGTGCAGTGGAAAAACAAAGCTGTTAATGTGTTTAACAATGTCTGCTTATGCGATAATATCCTAGTCAGAGAAGGAGAAAATGAAATGCGATCAAACTTAAGATGGGTTAAAATCTTGAGAGATGTGGGATACTTTACAAACGTGATTAAAAAATCACCCTCTATTTCTGTTATAGTGAACGAGCTACTGCACATTAAAGCATTCAGAAAGCATTCTCTCTGATTTTAAACTGCAGAGGTTGTTAACGTACTGAGCATTGGCTGTTTATTTAATCTTAGGTTTTACACTTTATATTGTGGGTCTTTTTTTAGTTAAATGCTATATATTTACAGTAAAATATAAAGCATATGATACAGTGTATTGTGTACATTTTGTTGATGTTGATTTTGTTAGTTTCTTTACAACTGTAATACTAGAATATATTATGGTTTACACTGTAATACAAATTAAGATGGATATTTCCTACTGTAAGTACAAGAGTAACCTATAATTACAATAATTACATGCAGTTACTTTAAATATAAGTACAGTGCAACAGCATGTACACAAAATGGACATTTCAGTGCATTTTAACTTCATTTTAACCTAAGTATCATTATTTTGTTAAACTGAGAGTTAAATAGTAATCTACAGTATTTGATGTTGATGAAGAGTTTAAAAATTAGGAAATGTTTTTCTTCCTCAGCCTATTCTCAACACTACTATTAATCTGTACACAATCCCTAGTTGGTCTATTTTAGCACTGGGTCAAGATCAGATCTGCATCGTTGAGGCACAGCCAATTATTTGTCATGTGACTTCCAAATAACTGCATGAATTTCATGTCATTTGTGACCGGAAATAAAAGCAATCCGTAGTGTCAATGAGAGCGGCATGAGGATCTCTCAACCAATCTTAATAAACCCAGCTGCGGGTCTTATTAGAGGAGCAGAATCCCTCTGCTCATATTTCATAATGGCAGAGAACTAGCAGGAAGTACCCATCCAACTTGGATATGTTACAATTTGCTGAAATTGCAGTTAGTTGTTAGTTGCGGCAGCATCAGGAAGTGTGCCAGAGTGTGTAAAGAACTCTCTTTTTTCAGCTCGGCTGTAAAAGGCTAGTCCCCAGAGCCGGCCTTTCAGAGCCCGCTGTGAGAGTGGAAAAAATGAATGTGGGTGTTTACAAAGCAGCTTTATTGTTGCAGACAATCTAGGGAAATTTAAGGGGGATGAATGGAGAGAGAGGCTTTATCATGAAGGTGTTGCCACGGGGTGCTATTTGTCGTCAAAACATGCTATTTATGGCCTGCCATGTTTTAGTGGCGTGTGCTTGAATTGCTTTCAGAATTCTGATGAATCAGTGTGAATCGAAATGAATATTCAGTGGTGTACACAGTTACTGCACAATATTTCTCCTGCGCTTTTGTTATATGATTATAAAGGAAGCCAAATAGGTTCTTATAGAGTCAGAGACACAGATTTAAAGGAATAGTTCACCCAAAATTAAAAGTACTCACCCTCAGGCTATCCAGGATGTAGATGAGTTTGTTTCTTTATCAGAACAGATTTGGAGAAGCATTAGCATTACATCACTGCAGTGAATGGGTGCCGTTAGAATGAGAGTTCAAACTGCTGATAAAAACATCACAGTAATCGACAAGTAATCCACACTGGACTCCAGTCCAGTAATTAATGTGTGCATAGTCCATAATCCATAATAATGTTTCCTTAAGTGAAAAAAGTTCATATGTTGTCCTCTCAAATCAAAATCCACCAACATATTTAAAAACTGATTAGGACTGTTTTTGCTTGTAAAAGGTGTTTGCTTTATGCATATTTCTCTCCTGATTCAGCCAAGATGACTTCTTCTCTGGAGAAATCAATATTATGGACATTTTCAACAGCTTGAAGTTAAAAATGTCTTATTTTTGGATTTGTGTCTTACAAACATACTTCTCTCTTAACATGACAGTAATTGATGAACTCAAGTTGTGTGGATTACTTGTGGAATATTGTGATGTTTTATCAGCTCTGATTCTTATGGCACCCATTCAGTGCAGAGGATTCACTAGTGTGCAAATAATGTAAGACTAAATTTCTCCAAATCCTTGATGAAGGAAACAAACTCATCTACATCTGGGATGGCCTGAAGGTGAGTACATTTTCAGCAAATTGTTTGGGTTAACTACACTACCAGTCAAAAGTTTTTGAACAGTAAGATTTTTAATGTCTTTTAAAGAAGTCCCTTCTGCTCACCAACCATGCATTTATTTGATCCAAAGTAATTTTGAAATGTTTTTACTGTTTAAAATAACTGTTTTCTATGTGAATTAATATTTTAATATGTAATTTATTCCTGTGATCAAAGCTAAATTTTCAGCATCATTGCTCCAGTCTTCAGTGTCACATGATCCTTCAGAAATCATTCTAATATGCTGATGTGCTGTTCATTCATCATTATCATTATCATTTTTTTTTTTCAGGATTCTTTGATGAATAGAAAGATCCAAAGCTCAGCATTTATCTGATATAAAAAAACTTTTGTAACCTTATACACTATACCATTTAAAAGAGGGTAAGGGGGGGAAGAAATAATTGAAATTAATACTTTTATTTAGCAAGGATGCTTTAAATTGACCAAAAGTGATGATAAAGACATTTACAGTATACTGTTACAAAAGATTTCTGTTTCAGAGCTTTCTATTCATCAAAGAAACCTGAAAAAATTCTACTCAGCTGTTTTGAACAAATTAATAATAATAAATGTTTCTTTGAGCAGCAAATCAGAATATTAGAAGGATTTCTAAAGGATCATGTGACTGGAGTTATGATGCTAAAAATTCAGCTTTGAAATCACAGGAATAATTTACATTTTAAAATATATTCAAATAGAAAACAGTTATTTTAAATAGTAAATAGTAAAGTTTTTGCTGTACTTCGGAGCAAATAAATGCAAGCTTGGTGAGCAGAAGAGACTTCTATAAAAAACAAAAAAATTAACTGTTTAAAAACTTTTGATTGGTAGTGTATTTCTTTAAAATCATTTTACCCAGAAAGCTAGACATATAATAAATAAGAGCCATGCTTGTGGGATCAAGAAAAATGTGATATTGCATATTTACTCAATAGTCTCTCTATATAACAAATGTACTGAAATAAGTTATAAACTGAAAAAGGATAACAAAATGAAGCACTGGAAGTGAATAGTGTGCATTGTAAGTTTATTGTAGTTCTCAATAAATATCCACATTTCAGCTTCACTCTACTGCTTAAAGCATGCTTGAGGCATGAAAATCAGATTATGTCACATTTTATGTCATTAAAATTCATTGCATTAAGAATGTCATTTAGAATTTTAAATTGTAAGCAAAAACACTAAGATATGTCATGCACGCCTGTGTATGTTTGCAGACCATCAGACCAAAGGAAGGCTGGCAGGTGTACAGTTCAGCGCAGGATGCCGACGGCCGCTGCATCTGTACGGTGGTGGCACCAGAACAGAACTTGTGCTCCAGAGACGCAAAGAGCAGACAGCTCCGCCAGTTACTGGAGAAGGTGTGTGTGTGCACATAATGTGTGTCTCTGAAGTCGCTTATATTGAGATGTGGTTTAGATAACAAAAGCTCTCATTTCAGCAATTTGAAAGCATTATGCTAGACTGCGCGCCATTGTCATCTATTAAGAATGCCACGGGCTTCTCTGCAGCTGATTATGGAGGAGCATAAAGATGATGGTAATGCTAAAAGGCCTGAGGGTGTTTTATGCTCCCTCTTGTTCCTACTTTCTATGATTTTCTTCTCTATTAAAATAAAAGTCTGCGATAGTTATTGGCCGTAAGACGTCTCTGTGTTTTGTTTGGTGGATGCTAGTGAAGGAAGTATGAGGGTTAACCAATACATAGTCTCGTTTTCATTCTATTTTAAATGTGTCAGCTGTGGTGTGTCTCCGAGATCTTTCTGTCTTTGCTTTGGTTGCGTTGAGTGGAATTATGGAAATGCAGAATTCCTTGGAGACATTGTGTCAGGGCTGATTTACACCGGGTTGAAAATATAATTTAAATCTATCGCATCTTCCTTTTTGCAGTTCAGAGAATGATTAATGGATCCTAACTTCATTTCGGCCCATCTTCTTCTCTTAAGATTCAGAACATGTCGCAATCAATCGAAGTGCTGAACCTGAGGACCCAGAGGGACTTCCAGTATGTCATGAAAATGGAGAGCCAGATGAAAGGGCTCCGATCAAAGTTCAGACAAATCGAGTCGAACCGAAGAACATTATTGACTAAAAACTTTCAGGTGGGCTACCATTAAAGTCATGCCTCAGAGAAAATCAATGGTCCTTTCTCATATGAACAGAACAGCTTGAAAAAGCCACATTCTTGCCATTACTCTCCGAGAATGAAGAATCAAATCCCACTTAAAAGCTTCTTGTCATTATCCTTCACAAACGTTTGAAAAGGCCGCACGTAATTCAGCGTTCCTGGAAATCCTGTAAACCTCTAAAGGTCATGTTTTATTTCCAAACAATAATATAATTTAGGTCTAACATGTCATTGTTCTTGCTGTTTACTGGACAAGCTGCGCTGTGCTCTTGCATCTGTTTCTGTTAAAAGGGACATGTCATGAAAATCGAACTTTTTCCATGTTCAAGTGCTATAATCGGGTCCCCAGTGCATCTACCAACCCAGAAAACGTGAAAAAGAACAACCCAGTAGCTTTGTTTTGTTAAGCCTTTCTCTGTAAGCATGTGAAAAAAATGCTCAGATTTCGTTCCCCAGTGACGTAGGAAGGGGATCTTATTATAATATTACCGCCAATTAATCTGCACATTTCTACCCATGGCATCGCCATTTTTCAGTTTTTTCCCCAGCTGTTTTTGTAACTCACGTTTTTAACATAAACTTGTGTGTATTTGACATTTTAAGCGCAATAAGACACGAAAGAGAACTTAGTCACAAAAACATATATATATAAGAAGTTTAAACTAATATGGTTGAAACACATGGTTTCAACATAATAATCAAAACCAAACAGATGTTTTTAGCAGAGTATCTGATGTAGGAGCTGTAAAGGCACAGTTGTACTCTGGAAAAGGGGGCGGGGAGCAGCAGCTCATTTGCATTTAAAGAGACATGCACGAAAATCAGTGTGTTTCTGCTTCCACTCAAAATAGGCATTTTCAAAATGATATAATAAATGATCTATGGGGTATTTTGAGCTGAAACTTCACAGACACATTCTGGGGACACCTGAGACTTATATTACATTTAGTAAAAAATGGGGCATAACAGATTCCTTTAATGTAAGCAAATCTACCCTCATGTGATTTCTGTTTAAATGTCTTTTTTTGGTTTCGCAGGAGCTGAAGGGGAAGATGAATGAACTGCAGCCGCTGATTCCAGTGTTGGAGCAGTACAAGACTGACGCCACGCTCATTTCACAGTTCAAGGAGGAGATCAGGAACCTCTCTCTGGTGCTGACTGCTATCCAGGAAGAGATAGGAGCGTATGATTATGAGGAACTCCAGCAAAGGGTCCTCGGCTTGGAGGGAAGACTGAGGAACTGTATGAACAAACTCAGTGAGTTGAACTTAACATGTCTTTCATGGTATTTTCTTGTGTGGTGTTCCCTTAAAGCTGAAGATGTGTTGACATGCTTATATATCGGCTGACATTACTTGTCATTCTTCACTTTGCCAGCATGTGGGAAGCTGATGAAAATCACAGGGCCCACCACTGTAAAAACGTCAGGAACAAGGTTTGGAGCTTGGATGACAGACCCTCAGGCTTCACCTAAGAACAACAAGGTAATAATCTATAGCCTGGTTTCCATCCAAATGTGAATGTAACTTTTGTGCAAAATTGGAGTAGTGCATAAAACATTTGAGAATTTGCCCCGCTTCGATCCAATGAACAAAATCAAATCAATCGTCATTTCATGATAAACTGGCATTAAATATCACTAAGAAAAGTAGGAGAAGCCACTAAATATAATAATTTTCATATATAATAAATTACTTGTGCCTCAAGCAAGCAGATGAAATACAGTAAATGTGGGCATTGCTTTCAAAGGTGGATGCTGCTGTTTGTAGTTGTGTAAGATAGTTTGGAGGCAGTTATACAGAAATGCTTTGACAACAGACTTTCTCTAGCATTTCAGCATGACTATAACTGCAATTGAGATGCTGTGCATTGAGATCGGTCTGCTGGTTAGTCAGGTCATACTGTCCCATCGCACAAAGTCGCATGACTTTTTGATGCGCATGGAGGAATTTATTTGCGGAATGCGTTTCCATCTCCCATTATTTGCATTAACTTTTTCACACAAGTCAAAAACCACCTCAAGTAACCGTAAAAACAAATTTGCAAATTAAGGGATTTTTATTTTTTTTAATTTATTTATTTATTTACTTTTTCAGAAATTTGGCATTTCCATCACTCTTTCTGATGCGATACTTCAAAATGCACAAAAAACAGGGTAATGAATACATAGTGGCTGTGCTTTTTAGTGGCTTTGTTTACAGGTACTAGTTTTTCCATTTTTTTTATCTAGCAAAAAGGCAAAAAGGCAAAAAAAAAAAAAAAAAAAAACCCTTAGCTCCAACCAGCTCTGGGGTCAATCACAACTTTAAAGATTAAAAAAAAATGATTTAAAGCGAAAGTAAAAAAGAAATCAGATGAAAAAGACAAAGATATAAGACTGTAATTTAATGTTAATTAAATATTAAAATAAATAAAACCTCATAAATAAAAATACATTTTATATAAATTATTTAATTATTACATTTATCAATAACAATAAAATTAAATATAAATAATTTAATATTGTTCAAAAGTAACAATAATAAAAAAAGCTGTTACCAGAATTTTAATTAATGATGTTCTTTTGAGCTTTCTATTCATCAAATAATCCTGAAAAAAATTTATCATACTACAAAAATATTAAGCAGTACAACACTGACAATAAAAATGAGCACCATATTAGAATGATTTTTGATCATGTGACACTGAAGACTAAAAATTCAGCTTTGTCATCATAGGAATAAATTACATTTAAATGAATAAAATGTATTAAAATAGTTGCACTATATTAATATAATTTTTTACTGTACAAGTAAGGGATAATTGATGGTTTGCCATGTATTAAAGGATTTTAAATGCACGACGCAGTGGCAAAGAACCACCTGACGTGAAGCAGAGTGCATTTAAAATCCTTTAATGCATGGCAAGCAGTTGATTATCCAACTTATTCCATGGTCATTTGCCAAGTTATAGACAAGTTAAAACTAGTATTGCTCTTTGCAGCACAATATTTGACTGAATGGGTAAAAATGACTGGGTTATTTTCATCATCAGCATTCTGCCAACTTCAAAATCAGACACAGAGATGAAGTGCAGTAAGATCACATTTATTTGAATGAATTATAGCATTTATTTCAATTAATTATAGATAGAGAGTGAGAGCCGTGACTGTTGTGTGTGCGGTACCTGCATGCTGCGTCTGCACGTCTCTCTCTACAAACAATTAATTACTTAAAACAGCGATTTTACCACCTTGTTGCTGAAGAACATAATGTAGCGATCTAGTATATATTATATATATCTAGTACTAAGTAGATCTAGTATCTATTTTATTAATAAAAATTGCGGGGAAGCGTAAACAAGTTTATGTGTGTGCTCAGCGCAATCTGCGATCTCCTCTTTCTCTCTGTGTGTGTGTGCGAGTGATGTGTGTTGGTTAGTGTGCATCAGTTAAAGCAGTGCATTAATATAAAACAGTGATTAAACTGACTTGGAACTACATGTGCATTACACAGTTTTACTGCATACCTACAAGTCAATCATAATCCAGTATTTAGAGAGACCATGGAATAAATGTATATAATTTCTCGCTTCAGTATGATGGTTTGTGCACTTCATGCAGCTAGTTTTACAAAGTTTACACATTTTTTGTGTTTAATATGCAGAGCTCATGGTGAGATGTCGTCGGAAGGGGTCATCGGATGCCCATTTTCCACAAGTTGATATGATTCTTTATGGTCTTAATGAAAAGTCTCTAATATACTTTGATTAAAAATTCTCAATGGTTTTGTAAAACAACACCCTTTTTACCTTGTCAAAATGAGCTCTGCAAAAATCATCCCATTCTATGGGGTTGTTCCTTTAAATGCAAATGAGCTCTGTTCGCCCCTCGCCTCTCTTCGCTCTGTGGAATGACGAGCTTGTTTACTTTAGCCGCATTTAGCCGCTAAACTTCCTAACTACCACGTTATAAGGAAAGGCAATCGCAAAGATTCAGAAAAAAACGCTTATACTCACTTCTGCTGCAAGTGAAGCTGGATCATGAATGATTCGTGTGAACATAGACGGATATATGTAGATCGGGAGGCGCATTCCAAAACAACTGTAATCCACTGCATCTTCAGCGGCTCAGATGTCGGGAGTAAGTGACGACCACTATGTTCATTATTACATCCAGCAACACAACACCTTAATCGCTCAATCTGAGATATTCTTGTCTAACTTACATCCCTGCTTCGGCATCAAAACATGGAAAGTTACTGGACTGTGACAGCTGGTCTGAGGTAAAACGCTCATGTCAATCAACTATCGCGGGAGCGGCCTCTATCTGTGTGACGGCACACCGACAGGCATCTGAAAACGGCTCGATTTGAAAAAGGGGTTTTATTTTTACAGATTAATTAAAAACCACTGCATGGATTTTTTATCATTATAGGGTAGATTTGTACATACACTGCCAACACACATTAATGTTCAAACAACATGAAAAAGTGAAGTTTGCATCCGATGACCCCTTTAAAGGGTTTATCTGTAAAAATCAATTTCTGTATGAAGTTTTACTTCCTGAACCCTGTTGTTGTGCTCTAAATGATGCATTTATAAAATAATTCGAATACAAGTTTTAAATGTTATTCTTGTTCTAATGCAGGTCTGGTACATGGACAGCTACACAAACAACAAGATTGTCCGCGAGTACAAATCGGTAAGCGACTTTGTGGCTGGGGTCGAGTCAAGAACCTACAACCTTCCGTTCCACTGGGCGGGAACCAATCATGTGGTCTACAACGGCTCCCTGTACTACAACAAGTACCAGAGCAACATCATTGTCAGATACAGCTTTGAAAGCGGCCGGGTCATGACACAACGAGCGCTTGAGTCCGCCGGCTTCCACAACGTCTACCCGTACACCTGGGGCGGATTCTCTGACATTGACCTGATGGCCGACGAGCTCGGTTTATGGGCCATCTACGCCACCAATCAGAATGCAGGGAATATAGTGATCAGCCAGCTGGATCCTCTGACCATCCAAGTGTTGAATTCATGGAACACAGAATACTCCAAACGGAATGCAGGTGAGTCCTTCATGATCTGCGGCACGCTGTACATCACCAACTCCCACCTGACCGGGGCTAAGGTATACTACTCTTATTCCACCAAAACTTCTACTTATGAGTACATGGACATCCCTATCCATAACCAATACTTTCACATGTCCATGCTGGATTACAACGCCAGGGATCGTGCACTTTACGGCTGGAACAATGGCCACCAGGTCCTGTTCAACGTCACGCTGTTCCACATTATTAAAACTGACGATGAATCCTGAGGGATCTACCCTGAGGTGAGATGGAAAACTTTGATTCTGCAGTTACACTGATCTGTAATCGCTGTGGTATTGCTGTGAAATAATGAGTTTTATATATTTTAATCAAAAGATGAGCTTAGTTTGAGGTTCAGTGCCTCTGGAGATGTCAGTCAGCATTGCACTCCACCATTTGTAAAACAATCATTATTACACTCAAACTTGGACTCAGATAAGGACATTCATGAACTTTTAAAATTATTTAAATGTTGTTTGTGCAACTTTCAGTGCGTAGCAGTGGTGTTCAGCTATAATACTCGATTCAGCAAAGAATGTAATGAAAACTTTAAACTAGAAACTTAGAAACATTAAAAAAAATCCTTATTATGAACATTATATACTGATCTATCAAACTGTGACTCTTAGTTGTAGCTTTTACAATGTTTAGAGGAGTACGGACATGTTTTTCAGCTTTTTTTATGACGTACATTGAAAGGGATTGTTTTTACCATTACTCACCATTATGTAGTTCCAAAGCTTTATGGTTTTCTTTCATCTGTGGAACACAAAACAGGATATTTTGATAAATATATCTACACAGTGGAAATCATTGGGATCCCATGTTTGATTCCCAGTGTTCTTTAAAAATATCACCCGCAGAGGGAAGAAAAAACATGCAGATTTGGAACAAAAATGAAGGTGAGGGTAAACTTGACCCTTTAATGCTTTCAAATCAATCCATGCTCAAATTATTTCGCATTGTACATTGTAATTACAATTAAAAATGTTACTTTAAGTGTTCATGGTTTGTGTGGTATATATACTGTATAGTCTGAGAAAAGAATTCATCTTTCAACTTTCCCACAACTGCAAGCAGCAGTCAAATCTGTGGTGTTTTTGTCAGAAATGCTATTCAATAATGTTACCGCTACCTCATATTTCCAGATGTAATTCAACAAAGGCTTTGTTCATGCTTTTATTTTCTGCCCAAGGAAATTTGTGGATAAGAGAACTTTGTGAGAGGGCTTTGTGATTTTGCTTTTGATGTTGATGAGAAATCATCTGAGTTTCATCACCACCAAAGAGTTGATTCTTTATTTAGTTACAATGATCAGACAAAAAAAAGTAAAGTAAAAAAAGTAAAAAAGTAAGTAATCTTCTCTTCTGTTTATTACTCATTCAAAATTCCTCTCCCTGCTAAAAGATGGTGGTGAATATTCAGAATGTTCATACACTGACACTAATCATGCTGTTGTTTTCTCAAAACATGTGATTCAACCAGTTCTTTGCCAGAGGATGCTTTATCAATATTCATAAACCTGAATGACAAATATCTAAAATAAAGTCATTCAGTTTCCCCTTAAAGGAACATTCGCACATCTTGTTTCACTGCCCATCTGCTGATGCAGAAACAAGCAACAACGCTAGTCTGACGAGTCTCACTTTAGTCAACACATCTCTGCAGGCTCCTGATTCAGAGAAACATTATTCAGCAGAGTGAGAATAAGTACGTTTATATAAGGGATAATGTACAGTCAGCCGGGCATTATTTCAAAATAAACCCTGATAGGAGGATCTTGGGATCAGGGCTTGTATCCTTCTAGATCCTGCAGGGGTTTCATTTGCTATATTTTCCATATGACTATATTGTATATTTCACTGCTTATTACATAAAACAAATAAACAAACAACTGAACATGAAAGATTGGTTTTAATGTTTATTATACAGAGGCTGACCAATCAGAATAAAGTATTCCAGATACCTGTGTAATAACTATGGGAAAAATATGTGATAAAATGACATAAATTATTAAGTAAAGTTCTGGGTGGAATATTATGGTGAGAACTTTGTTAGATCTTATTTTTTAGTGTTCCCAAGTTCACAATCAGTCAAAAAGCTTTTAGCTCTAGAGAGGAGTCAAGATGTGCTGACACTAACATTTAGCAGGTTTCAGCAAATTAAAAAGTTACTAAATTACCACTGCAATTATAGTGACATATGTAATAAAATGTAGTTTTAATACCCTCTGAATATAAGCACCTGAATATATATATATAAAATTTAAAGAGATGAAAATGAATACAAGTTAACATATTTTTCAAGTCAAGAGCTTTCTGACCCTGCAAAGACAGCAATGCAACTACCAGCTCCAGAAAGGTAGTAAGAACATCGTTAAAATAGTACATGTGACATCGTAATGTTATGAAGCTACAGGAATATTTCTGTGCGCAAAGAAAACAAAAATAATGACTTTATTTAACAATTTCTCATCAGAAAGCTCTTGGATTTTATCACAAATATAATTTGTGTTCTGAAGATGAACAATGTCCTTACAGGTTTGGAACGACATGAGGGTGAGTAATTAATGACAGAATTTAGATTTTTTTGCGTGAACTATCCCTTTAAATTATATATAAATATAATACTTCATACCTGTGAGCAGCTCTCAGGAAATCAATGACATCCTCTATTCAGTGTGCTTTTTTTTATTTACCAAGGGATAAAATAATATGTGTAAAACAATATAAAGAGTTCTTTTGTAAGGGAAATCATAGCTTTATCTTCTTTTTACCTGTCAAATTTGGCTCAGTTCACCACTTGCCCATTCAGCTCTATTCACACATCGCATGTCTCTATGACAGACAATATAATCACTAACTTATTATGAGAAAAATGAATGAGGGTCTCCTTGTAATTTGTCGTGTGTGACCTGGCTCCAGTTAGCCCGGTGCTCTGGGGTGTCTCTGTGTTGACTACAATGCCCATGACTGGCCGTTTGACTGACAGCTCCTGGGCAGATGAATCAGGCAGACTGTCACCCCGTATCAAAGCTGGGGCAGGTGCTGGCTGAGACAGGCCAAGCATAGCATATAAGGCCAACACTAAAATTAACTTTCTCAACACCCATCTCAGCAGGCAGCCAGAGATGCAGACTTTGAAGATGAAAATGAAGGGGGAAAGAGAGAGGGCCAAAAAAAAGAAAAGATGGATGAGAAGAATAGATGAGGCACAGTGAGAAAAAACTGAGTAAATGGATTTAAGTTCCTGTGTGCGAGCAGCAGGCCTGTGGGTGTTGCAGGCGTATGAAGTTGAGTCAGCTCTCAGGTGGACTGTCAGAGTGATTGGGTCGGAATACATTAGACATGGTGAAATGAGAAAGATACCATGTCACATTGCTCAGAATGTGCATTTATTAGCTTTCAGCTACAAATAAACTGTGTCAATAACTGTGCACAGCCATTTGTTATGCTGTCTTTTGGTTCAATACACACACACACGCATGTATGCATGGCTTTCTTTAAAAAAAAAAAAAAAATTTTTCTTTGAAAAAAATGTTTTTTTAACATTGATAATAATAAGAAATATTTCTTGAGCAGCAAAGCAGCATATTAGAATGATTTCTGAAATATGTGACACTTAAGACTGAAGCTTTGCCGTCACAGTACATTTTAAAACTTTCGTTAGCACTTTGAATTTATTGTTTTCCTGTATACACAGCTGTCTTATCTTTTTAAATTGATACAGTATATAGCTGAGGTCAAAAGTTTACATACACCCTGAAGAATCTGCGAAATGTTCATTATTTTACCAAAATAAGAGGGGTCATTTAAAATGTATGTTATTTTTAATTTAGTGCTGACCTGAATAAGATGTTTCACATAAAAGACACTTACATATAGTCCACAAAAGAAAATAATAGTTGAATTTATAAAAAATAACCCTGTTCAAAAGTTTACATACACCTGATTTTTAATACTGTTTTGGTACCTGAATGATCCACAGCTGTCTCTTTTTTTTTTTTCTTCCTTTTTTCTTCTTTTCTTTTTTTTTTTTTTTAGTTTAGTTAAATTTAGTGATAGAGTGAAGAGCCAGGGGGTGAAAACTTTTAGAATCTGAAGATCATGGTAAATTAAACTTATTTTGTCTGTAGCTTCTGAAGGGCAGTACTAAATGAAAAATATGATATTTAGGCATAATAAGAAAAATGTACACATCTTCATTCTGTTCAAAAGTTTACACCCCCTGGCTCTTAATGCATTGTTTTTCCGTCTTGAGCATCAGTGAGTGTTTGAACCTTCTGTAGCAGTTGCATACAAGTCTCTCAGTTGTCCTCAGTGTGAAAAGATGGATCTCAAAATCATGCAGTCATTGTTGGAAAAGGTTCAAATACACAAAAATGCTGAAAAATCAAATAATTTGTGGGACCTGAAGGATTCTTCTGGAAAAAAAAAAAAAAACAGTATGATCCCTTTGGATTAATCCCCTTTTTTTTTTTTTCTTTTTTTTGGTAAAATAATTCTGCAAAGTGTATGTAAACTTTTGACCTCGACTGTATCTGTTAAAAATAGCAAGATATGATTTTTAGATGTCAAATATGGTGAATTCAGGTAAATTGGGACATTTTGTCTCCCGGTTTACCTGAATTCACCTATGTTAAGAACAATGTTCATGGTAGTCTCTGTGTGTGTTTGTATTATGATAACGTATGGTGTTTTGGGGAGAATAAAATGAAGATCATAAAATGAAACAGTTAATGGCTAAAAATAGTGCATGTAAGCCTTTGCTGTCTTATATAAACTCTTTCAAGATTCAGGACTCCCAGTAGCTACTACTTGACTCAAGTGAGTTTGTTCCTTCCAGCTAAACCAGCCCAGAGCTGCCCTAAATCATCAGCATAACTCAATGTTTTCTTCCCCTTTGGTCATTGAAATAAAGGTCAATAGAACGAATTGCTGATTTATCTCGTGTATCAAGGTTTCACAAGCATCTGCATTTTATCTAAATGCAAAGAGCTGGACAAAGATCTCCACTGAGGAAAATGCTGCTGGAGTCCTATCGACAATCGGCTCAGGCAGGTCCTCTCAGATTGATTACAGGATGTTAAAATAATTAGCTCCCATTTGCCTCTTCAAATCCAGCTAAAAATGAAGAAATTCCCTTTTCTTTGTTTCTTTTCTTTTTATAGTGTTAGTACCATTCATGTTCAGTAGATCAAGGGTTATCATACAATTCCTGGAGCCTTAGGTTTATGAGTAAAACAGGGTTTGTGGTCCATGTTTTGTTTTACAGCATCAATTACATTAAAAACTCAAATTTTCTCAAAATGTATTTTACTACTGCTAATAAAAACGAACAAATTGCTGCTAAAGGACTACAACTACAACCAATATGTGAGTTTGCGTGCTCGACGAATCTGCGTTCTTACACAGCAACGTGTTAGCAGTGTGCTGTTTCTCACAGCGAATTTACAATTTAAAAAAAAAAAAAAAAAAATCTCTTACGTATGTATGACTGAAATGTATGTTGTAGAACAAAGCATGAAAGTCTCTTCAAGTAATGTTAACCATAAATGGAAAACCGGCGTTCCAAGAAACCCATTAGAAGTTCCCAAAGGAAGTAAAGGCTCAAAAATGCTAATTATTTTCCAGGTTTTATGACTGAACAGCATTATTCTGCTGAGTAAAAACAACAGCGGCAAGAAACACGCGCTCTCGTGTACTGTAAAGAAAGAGCGAGTGCTGCCTCTTAGCGGTTAAAAACGGAATAGAATTATGAGCTCAAAAACAAGTCTCGGTAAACAAGGGCCATCATTAGACCTATCAATTTGTTTTTAAAAAGGTAGACAAATTGTGTAACAGAAACACTGTGTTGTTTGTCAACTGAACTCGTTGTTCATTATGAAAGAACCTCAGCTACTACTTCCAATTACAACAGCATTTAGTCTCTGTTTCCTGAAAGCCCGCTCAGTCAGTTTAATGAGCGCAGTTGTCTCATCCTCAGCACCTCTTGATGTATGCCTGATTCTATGGCTAATTATCTACTGTATTGATCACTGGAGACAACTGTCTATTTATTTCCAGCAGTGGAGAGCAGTTACTCTCCATTTGACATTCTCATTAGGATTGAGCAGGAGATATTTAGTGGGCTGATAACATCTCATTCAAGAAAGGCAAGGCAGGGCTCCATATGAGGAATTATGGCCTCTTCTGCTCATATGGACATGCTGGATGAAAACATTGATTCTTTAAGAGGCTGGGAGACAATTGTGTGGCATGGATTTCATCTGGAGGACTGGAGGAGGCATGGAGTCATTAATAGAGTCGCCTATTTCGAGGTAATTACTTAAATTACATTTTGGCTTTATTTTGTATGCCACAGATGTTTTCTGTTTTAAATAGCAGAACTAAAATATCTGAATGCGATAGATGGGTTATATTGCTGCAGTTAATGAACTGTTTTTATGCCATATGTCTCCCCATGACTTACTTGTCATGCAGTTAACAGAATACTTATTAATTATTTATTATTATTAATTATTTAATGGCTTTAGCTAAAGATAAACCAGTATATTTACTGATTTTGACAATTTTCTGATTGTGGTTGTATGCTGTTATGGTTATTGGTCCTAAACCCTATCCCTATCAGGCATTATTATTTTAATGACTGTAGATGGGTCTACAAAATAGCACATAACAACACCATTAAAAAGGCGTTAAAGTAAATATAAATTAATTTAATAATAGTGCTGTGTACAAAAAAAAGTAACTTTAAAAAAAAAAGTTAAACCTCTTAAAAACAAAATCTAATAAAAAAATTAATGCAATATATGCATTTTACTAGCCTTGCCACATTTGCAAGTTTGGTTTTGAAAAACTATGTATTAATAATAATAATAATAATAATAATAATAATTATTATTATTATTATTATTATTATTATTATTATTATTATTATTATTATTATTATTATAACAACAATAAATAAATACATCATCCATGTCAAAATGGACCCAAATGCATTTTAATAGTTATTATTAATAATAATATTAATAATAATAATAATAATAATAATAATAATAATAATAATAATAATAATTTGTTACGATTAATAATAATTTTGTTTATTATTATTATTATTATTATTATTATTATTATTATTATTATTTATTATTATTATGTTGTTGTTGTTGTTGTTGTTGTTGTTGTTGTTGTAGATTGTTTAGCTGTCATGCCAGAAATTATTAGTGCATACCAATTGTCAGACAAAAATATACATAATCCATATTGACTTTGGTCATGAACATGATTTACAGTGACTATTAATATGTGATAAAAAATAATTAATAATTAAACAATAATTATAAAAAAATAAAACTGCATTTTAAAAATGACATTTATTATTATTATTATTATTATTATTATTATTATTATTATTATTATTATTATTATTATTATTAATTTCATTTTCATTTGATATGTAGAATAAGAGGCTTCCTGAGTGATCTCTGTGTGTGGTCACATCTACTTTCCCAGTAGGGCTGATATCTCAGCAATGCTCTGCTCTAGTTTTCCTTTAAGCTGTAATCAAGGCTAGAGTATCAATAAAAGGCTGGATACGGTTAAAGCGCAATGGGGGGCCATCTCCCCTTACCAGAAGGATTAAACTCAAAGCACTTGATGAAATGATAGTTGACAGTGTTATTGGGGTTCAGAGGTCTGTGAGGCATGGTGCAGCGGGCCTGATAAATTGCCCCTCGCCGTCAGAGACAAATATAGACCAGCCTGCAACTCCAAATTCAAGACATGCCCCTCACGTCTCCTAATGGCTGTGCATCTGTGTGCACTGTATGTTGACTACATGACAGACATATTCCTGCAGAAACAGATGACAAATACTCCAAATAAATTACCACAGGCCCTGTTTTCTGGAAATGAAAAGTCATGCAAGCTTGACAGTGCTTAAAATTTCAAATTGTGGTAACCTGAGCTAAATTATGTAACTATGTCAACAAGATACTCTGGCTGCGATACTCAACTCGATATGCCTGTGAGGTCGTCATAAGCATTCCATCTCTTACCATGTGGCTGTAAGGGTCTGATCGCATCTGTACACCAACCACCAAAACCAGGGCTCACCTACAGCCCTCAGCAAGCATCATGGAATGTGTTGATTTAAGGAGTCTCTTCACCGTTGCCCATTTCATAAAGGCCAGATGTGACCACGGCCTGAAAGCTGGTGTCTCCAAGAATAAGAATTATGTCTTTTTTGAGGTGGAGATCCTGGACCCCAAGAGCAAGGCGCAACTCTGCTACCTGGATAAGGTGCATTTAGCAGTGTTATTTTACTATTATTAATATACTATTAAGGCATTTATTAGTATTTTTAAATTAGTTTTTATTTTAACATTTTAAATTTTGACATTTTTAATAGTGGTAAAACAAATAGTAAAACAAATAATTTTATTATTTTTAGTACTTAAACTACATGAAGGTTTTTGTCTATATTTATATGCTTGTAGTTACATATATTTTTAATATTTGTCTTTTAGTTTTATTTGAATCAACAAAAAATATTATTATTTTTTTAATAGTGTTAGTTTTAGCTTGATACACAATACTGACGTTGGGTCAGAAATCATATTTGATTAAACAAAGGTCTTCTTGTGTGGGAGTTTCAGTTGAAAAAAAATTCTTGAACTTTCTTAGGTAGAGCCCAACGCCACCATTGCAGAGATCAAGACATTGTTGCACAAAATTTGTAAGTCTTTTGGTTTTTACACAATCAAAGACTAAATTAAATGCTTATTCAAGCTGTGAAGCTTTCATATGTGATGTAATATGATCAAGTTGTTGGAAATACTTCAATTCTTGAAATCCATGCAGACCCCAAGTTTTATCCATCAAGGCAGGCACTGAAGCTACATCCAGGTAAACTTTCCATCCATCAATTCTTTTTTATTTATTAAATTTTTTTGTATTATTTAATTTTATTCTTTTGAACATCCTGTGTATTGCATTGCAAGTTTTGTTTGAAAATGTTCACCAAAGCTTCAAAGGAGATGGTAAAATGAAAAATCTAGAAAAATTAAAGCCTAGTACAGTAGCCAGATGCTTTTGCAATCTTAGATCTGCAACAGCTGTGACGCATATGTGCACGTCTGCGCTTCTCCTGACAGAATGTCAGGCATCATTTCACACTGGAGAAGGCAAGCATGAGAAAACATCAGTTAGTTAACAATATAAGAAAGAAAATTTGTTTATATTGGATTATTTATTATAATATTTGAACTGAGGTGCATTTATTTTGATATTTCTTCATATTACGACTGACTGAGGTTGATTGATTTTCAGAGGGAAAGGCCCTCAGTGATGATGATGTGCTGGAGGATCTACCAGTTGGCACGACCGCAACGATGTTCTTCCAGGACCTCGGCCCACAGTTAGGCTGGACTATGGTAAAGAAAGCATCTGATTCTCATTTAGACTATAGCAGCTCATATAGTGTGTATGACAATAATGGTGTTTTTGTTGGGGGCTGATGGTAGGTATTTCTGGCAGAATGTCTTGGGCCGCTTTTCATTTACCTGCTGTTCTTCTTTCGGCTTCCATACGTCTATGGGCACGAGTATGACTACACCCGGAGTCCATTTAAAGTTGTCAGGTAAGTTCAGAGTGAAAACCCTTATTCAGATGAACTGAACTTGATGTATGCTCATGGATAAAATATTTAAACACTAATACAAATCATTTCTATTTCTCAAATACCTGAACTATTGCATTCAGTTTTGTTGGTGTAACACAGTGGTTCCCAACCACGTTCCTGGAGGCCCCCCAACACTGCATGTTTTCCATGTCTCCTTAATGAAACACACCTGATTCAGATCATCACCTTATTAGTACAGACTCCAAGACCTGAAATGGGTGTGTCAGACAAAGGAGAGATGCAAAATGTGCAGTGTTGGGGGCCTCCAGGAACGTGGTTGGGAACCACTGGTGTAACATATTTCAATTGCTTCAGTGCTCTTAAACTGTATTTTTGACTTTAGATGTTACCGCATGTGGAGGCCCGTTTCTGGTACTGAATAAAAATAAAAAAGCTAATTGGGATGTTTTCTCTCAGGGATTGTGAGATATAAACTAGCAATTGTGAGTCATAAAGTAAGCAAGAACTCACAAGAACACAGGAGTGCTTGAAATAAACTTGCAATTGCAAGTTATAAGTCAGAATTACGAGATGTCAGAATTGTGAGTTTATTTCTCGCAGTTGTGACATTTTTTCTCAGAATTGCATCTATATCTCACTATTCTGGCTTTAGAACAGGCAATTGCGAGTTATCTAGTCAGAACTGTGAGATACGGTGCCTTGCGAAAGTATTCATTTTTTTCGCGTTTTAGGTTGCAGCTTTATGCTAAATTGTTTTAAATTACTTTTTTCCTACATCAATTTACACTCCATACAACATAATGACAAAGCCAAAAACTGATTTGTGACAAATTTGCAAATTCATTAAAAATTAAACACTGAAATAAGTACATTGCATAAGTATTCATACCCTTAACTCAGTACTTAGTTGAAGCACCTTTACAGCCTCAAGTCTATTTGGGTATGGTGACTCATCATACCCAAATCTGACTGAATCTCAGCTTTCAAGCTCCGTCAGGTTGGATGTGGGCTGGCAGACATTTTCAGGTTTCTCCAGAAATATTTGATTGCATTCAAGCAAAGGCTCTTCCTGGAAGCCTCAAGGACATTGACAGAGTTGTCTATAAGCCACTCTTGTTGTGTGGTTAGGGTCATTGTCTTGTTGGAAGGTGAACCTCTTGCCCAGCCTGAGGTTCTGAATGCTGTGGACTGGGTTTTCATTAAGACTATCTCTATATTTTGCTGTGTTGAGCTTTCCTTCTACTCTGATGAGTCCCTCAGTCCCTGCTGCTGAAAAACAGCCCCACAGCATGAGGCTGCTACCAGCATGCTTTACTTTTGGGATGGTAATCTGCAGGCAATAAGCAGTGCTTGGCTTCCTTCAAACATGATGCTTGGATAAGAGGTTCATCAGACCAGAGAATCTTGTTTCTCACAGTCTGAGGGTCCTTTAGATGCTTTTATTGCTAATTCCAAGTGAGTTTTCATGTGTTTTCATTGAGGAGAGGATTGAGTATGGCCACACCGCCATAAAGACCGAATTGGTGGAGTGTTGCAGTGATGTTTGTCCTTCTGTAAGTTTCTTCTATCTGCATATATGATCATGGAGCTCAACTAGAGTGACCATCAGCTTCTTGGTCACCAGTATAATCAAGTTGCCATCAATTGCTCAGTTTGGCCAGGAGGCCAGCTCTAGGAAGAGTCCTAGTTGTTCCAGGCTTCTTCCATTATGGACAGTGAAGGCTACATGCTTCTGTGAACCTTCAGTGCAGCAATTTTTTATTTTTTTTTCTGAACTTTTCCCCAGATCTGTGCCTTGACGCAAGCCTGTTTCTGAGCTCTACAGGCAGTTCTGTTGTCCTCAGGGCTTGGTTTTTGCTCTGATATGTATTTTCAGCTGTTAGACCTTTTCTGAGAGTTGTGTGCCTTTCCAAATCATACTCATTCAAATGAATTTGCCACAGTTTAACTCCACTCAAAGTGTAGTAACATCTACAAGTGATATGAACGCTCCTAATAATACATTTGCAAAGTTGTTATAAACCTGTTTTATGCTTTGTCACACTGGAGTGTAGACTGATGTGGAAAAAAAGTAAAAAGTTAAGGCAGTTTAACATAAGTCTGAAATGTGAAAAAAAAACAAAGGCACTGTATCTCACTGTTCTGACTATTTCTGAGTTTATATCATGCAATTCTGAGAAAAATTTTAGAATTGTGAGAAAAAATGTTAGACATGCAAAACAAACTAAAGAAAAGAGTAATAATTGCGAGTTTTTATTTTGCAACTCTGACTTTATTTTGCGCAATTGTGAGAAAAGAGTCAGAATTGTGATTTTATATCTCACAATTCTGAAAAAAAAGTCGGAATTGCAAGATACAAACATTTATGAGAAAAAAGTAAGAATTGTGAGATTATATCTCATAATTTTGACTTTATAACTTGCAATTGTGAGTTTATATCTCACAATTATGAGAAAAAATTGGGGGAAAAAAAGTCAGAATTGCAAAGTAAAAACTCGCATTTGAAAGAAAAAATGAAGAATTGTGAGATTTTATCTTGCAATTCTGACTTTATTTCTCACAATTGTGAATTTACATCATGCAGTTCTGATTAAAAAGTAAAAATTGTGAGTTTATATCTTGCAGCTCTGACTTCATTCTCAGAATTACGAGTTTATATCACAATTCTAAAAAATCTAAAAATCTATTTTTTATTCAGAGGCAGAAAAGAGCATGAAACATTTTTAAGTAAAAAAAATGCAGCTCATTTTTTTTGTGTGAAAATTAATACTGAATAATGTAGCAAAGGTGTGGCAAACCGTTTGTGGTTTATATTTGACCCTGCTGATACAGGCTGGCTTGCTGGTGCCACTCTCTTCATTACATTAAGAGGCTCGTGGAAACTATTTTTATCCATCGCTTTTCTGGCGGAACATTACCTTTACGCACCATCATGATGGTATGTTTATGTCTGTGTTTTTTTCATACCAAATTGTCACAGTATTTCCTGTTTTGGCACATCATCTAATGTGTCTGAAGTGCTTATGACATTGGCGTTAGTTCAGTAGTGTCAGTGAAGCGTTGAGGAGCCTTGGGGGGAATCTTTGGCTGCTGTCCATTAAGCGTCCTCTAGCTGGTTTAAATTATGCCCCTACAGTATCTTTCAACACACTCAGAATACATTTGGTTTGACCATATGGAGGAGTTGTTCAAAATATTGCCTGCAAATGTAAATGCTAATCATGCAGATGAGCAAGCTTAAATAGAGTTAAACATAGCTAAAGCATACAGTTAAGGTTTGTATTTAATGTAAAGTTACTGTGAGCAGTTACTGTGTGTTATATTAGATACGATCCTTACGTGAATTGAAACTGTGATTCTGTAGCTCTGTCTCTATTACTGGGGGTTTGCAGCATGGCAGGCTTATTACATCAACCATCCGCTCTACACCCCACCAAGTAAGTGCTCATTATCTCACACATTGCTTTAGTTTGTGAGCCTCGATATTAACATCTGATTTTAACTTCTGTTTCTCTAGCATATGGAAGAGTTCAAATTTACTCTGCACTGGCAATGTTTTTGGTATGTATATCAAAATCTTCAAATATTAAGTATTTATTATTATATTTTAAATATTAAGGTACTACATTTGAATTTGAACTTACTACACAACCATTAAAAACTATATGCTGAGTAATATGAATATGAGTAGTAAAATTTGGATGTACTATATCAACCATGTTGACATGATCATGTGATCTACAGCATCAGTAGCATCGCCTAAAGAGATAGTTCATCCAGAAATGAAAATTACCCCATGATTTATTCACTCTCAAGCCATCCTAGGTGTATATGACTTTCTTCTTTCAGACAAATACAATCTAAGTTATATTACAAAAATATCCTGGCTCTTTCAAGCTTTATAATGGCAGTGAATGGCTATTGAGATTTTGAAGCCCAATAAAGTGCATCCATCCATCATAAAAAGTACTCCACATGGCTCCAGGGGGTTAATAAAGGCCTTATGAAGTGAATCAATGCATTTTTGTAGAAAAAAGTCATCAGCTGTATTAAAAAAGAAAGAAAAAAGAAGTAAAAAAAATGTATTTATGTGACCATCCACTCAGATAAGATGTATTTTTACCGCTAGAAGACCAGATGTTACATACAGTAGTGTGTCTTTAATTTTCCATAGCTGTGTTTCTTCATCATCTCTTTGTTCATTTTTTCAGGTCTGTGAGTTTGGAAATTTCTCAGTTCATCTGATTTTGAATCGAATCAGCTGTAATGGTGAGTCCTAATAAAGATTTATCTCTGTAGTTGTGTGGGCTTAAACATGACCGATCAAGACAGACAATGAAACCTAGTAATTGTGATTAATTGCCATTTCTTTGTTCCTTTTATAAAGGTACACGTGGGTGTGTGCAGTAAAATTATCTGTCACATTAACACCTTCTTCAGAGACTATGTATTCTTCTGACTGAATTCTTAACTCTCAGCTATATTAGATATTTCCATTACCACATAACCTTGTGCTTTTCTCGCACGTCGACAGGGTCCAGGCCTACAGAGATTCCATATCCCACAAATAATCCATTCACCTGGCTCTTTTTCTTCGTCTCCTGCCCAAACTACACATATGAGGTTTGTCAAGTTTACAAAATAACTTGTTCAATGTCAAAAAAGCAGTAAATGAGACATTTGGAATGTCTGGGGTTATGTTCACACCTGTGGAGAGCAGATGTATCTCAGCTTGTGAAGTATTTCTGGATGAAGTATCCCTGTGATTTAAGAAATATTGTCTGTGTTTTGTGTTAGTGATTTAAAATTGGAAATCTGCATTTATTTCCAGGTGGGAGCATGGATCAGCTTCACAGTCATGACACAGTGTGTTCCAGGTAGACATTATTCCATCACACACCATCTGCACACTACAATAAAAAGTCCAAGGCTGCATCTGAAATTGCATACTTTCCTAGAGCCTAATATATACTAAGTTAAAAACAGCAGTGCTTTTTTGTTTGTTTTTAAGAAAGCTTGTGTTATCTACGGAAGCCTGTTTTCCCCACTGAATAAAAAATAAGAAAAAGGGTTATTGCGACTTTTTATCTCACAATTCTCCATTTTTTTCTCAAAAATGTCTTGCTATTCTGACTTTTATACAGGCAGGTCTATATATATTTGAACACTGACACTATTTGTATTATTTTAGCTGTTGACCAAAACATATTCAGGTTACAGTTATATAACAAATATAGGCTGAAAGTGCACATTCTGAGCTTTAATTTAAGGGTAGTCATCAAAATTGGAGGAAAGGTTAAGGAATTACAGCTCTTTTTAAGGGACCATAAGTAATTGGACAGTTGACTCAAAAGCTGTTTCATGGACAGTTGTGGGCTCATTTTTTCTACATCAATTAAGCAGGTAAAGGGTCTGGAGTTGATTTTAAGTGTGCCATTTGTATTTGGAAGCTGTTGCTCTGAACCAACATCATGCAGTCAAAGGAGCTCTGTAGGGAAGTAAAACAGACAATTGTTAGGCTTCAAAAACAAAAGAAATCAATCAGAGAGATAGCAGGAACATTAGGAGTGGCTAAATAAACTGTTTGGTACATTCTGAGAAAAAAAGTACACACTGGTGAGCTCAGCAACATAAAAAGGCCTGGATGTTCAACAGTAGTGGATGATTGGATGATCCTCTTCATGGTAAAAAAATATCCTTTCACAACATCCAGCCAAGTGAAAAACACTCTCCAGGAGGTAGGGTGTCACTATCAAAGTCTACAATCAAGAGAAGATTTCACAGAGCAAATACAGAGGGTTCACCACAAGGTGCAAACAAGGCCAGATTAGACTTTGCCAAATTACATCTAAAAAAGCCAGACCACTTCTGCAAAAGCATTCTTTGGATGGCTGAAATTAAGATCAGCCTGTACCAGAATGACGGGAAGAAAAAAGTATTGAGAAGGCTTGGAACAGCTCATGATCCAAAGCATACAACATCATCTTAGAAACATGGTGGAACAGTGTGATCGCATGAGCATGTATGGCTTCCAGTGGCACTGGGTTACTGGTGTTCACTGATGAAGTGACAGAAGACATAAGCAGCCGGATGAATTCTGAAGTGTACAGGGATATACTGTCTGCCCAGATTCAGTCAAATGGAGCAAAACTAACTGGGTGGTGCTTCATAGTACAAGTGGAGGATGACACAGAACATACAGCAAAATCAAACCAGGAGTTTTTGAAGGTAAAGAAAGTGGAATATTCTGCAATGGCCAAGTCAATCTTGTGATTTCAGCATTTCAGCTTGATTGAGCATGCATTTCACTTGCTGACGACCAACTAAAGGCAGAAAGACCCACAAACAAACAACGACTGAAGTCAGCTCCAGTAAAGGCCTGGCAAAGCATCACAAAGGTGGAAACCCAGTCTCTGGTGATGTCCATGAGTCCCAGACTTAAGGCAGTCATTGCCTGCAAAGGATTCTCAACAAAATATTACAAATTAACGTTTTATTTATGATTATATTTATTGTCCAATTACTTTTGAGCCCCTGAAAATGGGGGGTCTGTGTATAAAGAGGGTTGTAATTCCTTAGCATTTCATTTTATATTTTTGTTCAAGCCCTTAAATTAAATCTTAAAGTCTGCACTTCAATTTCATCTTGGTTGTATCATTTTAAATTTATTCTAGTGGCATACAGAGCCAAAATTATGAAAATTGTGTCAGCGTTCAAATATATATGGACCTTACTGTATTTATTTTAGTTTATATCTTTAGAACTTTAGAACTTTCTAACTCACAATTGCAAGTTTATATCTCTCAATTCTGAGAACAAAAGTCAGAATTGTGAGTTTGTCTCACGCAAGTTTGGGAAAAAAGTCAGAATTCAAGATGTAAACTCGCAAATGCAAGGAAAAAAGTCTGAATCGTGAGAAAAAAAAGTCGCAATTACCTTTTTTTTTTTTTTATTTAGTGGCTTAAATGGGCTTCCATAGTTAACAGGCCAATAAGAGAATATTAACCACTACTCTTCCCTTTAATTACACAAATGTCTCTTTAAAAATATCTACAAATTTATAAAACGGATCCGAGATTAGGTAGAAACTATAGACTCCGGTTCTATGGTTCTCCACTAGGGCGTATGATTCACAGGTTCACAGAGATCGCCCCAACCCCCCCAGACACAGCCTATATGTCTAAGGCCACGTTAAAAATCTGGGAATCAAAATCTAAACCTGCAAATGAACAGTTATGTAAAGTTTAAAAACATAAAAATAGACATTGATATAAAATGAATAAGCTATATTTAAAGGGGTCATGGCATGAGAAATCAAATTTGGCTTTTCTGCATATAAGAGGTCTTTGTACCATTACAACATCCTGCAAGTTTCATAACTTAAAACCTAATCCTCATTTTAAACAAAGCATTTATTTAATTATGCTCCAAAAATGACTTGTTTGGATCTGAGGTGTCAGGTGATGTCACCCAGACACAGTCATTTGCATAAACACTGCCTCCAGAGCAAGACGAATAGTTATGAATAGTCGTCCTCTCACCACAGGCCCCGCCTACTGGTGTTCAGTCACTTATTGGCTGACATTTGATTACGCTGAATGTGAGTGTCGCATCAAAAGCACATAGAAATTTCAATCACTGCTGCTCTCTTGTCTACACTGGATACAGTATACAGACGGGCATTCGCTTTCTGACACAGTCCACAAGCTTGGATCTGTCCTTAATAGGACAAATGTAGTGAAAGAACGTTCGCTTTGACGCGTTTGGTTTAAACAGCTCGTTCGTGTCTTTGTACAGATATCAGAAGGATCCCAGCAAAAGAAACAAGTGGATAGTTTATTTTTAACAGCATCCCGGATCGTGTCAGAGGAATGTCCAGAGCGTTTTGTTTTGTAAATGAGGCACAGTGTCATAGAGAGTTCACAAAGAAACATTTGTTGAAAGATGAAGCAGTACTAGACCTGACTGCAGCTGCATCACAAACCGTAAGGAAAAATTATTTATTAATGCTTCATGTTGATCATGTTGTCAAAACACTCCCATGAAATAGCGAGGGGGCACTGATACTGTTTCCTGCAATGGCGTTTACTAGCGAGCCTTAAAGGACACGCCCCTTAAAACAGTTCATTTTAGACAGAGGGTCAGAATGAGGGTTGAAAATAATATTTTTTCCACATATTTGAAAAAAAAAACCTTTATTAACACAATATAGCTGCAAGCAGTGATTAACAGTGTTCAAATGCTCTAAGGCATTTAAGCACATATGAAAAAAGACATTATGTAACAAGCCTGTAACCACTTAAATCAATGATTTAAAAAAGCATTTTTGGCAAATCCAGGTAATTTACAATAGAAATATTATGTTTCTTAACGTTTACGACTGTTATAGCACCAGCTGTGATCTGATCTCCTTAGAACGTTGCATGCTTGTTTAGAATTACCCGTTGGATGTGCTCAGCAGGTTTCGTGAAGTTTTGAGTTTTTCTTTAGGCTTTATAGGATTTTATGTAAATTTGGACAGGCACCTTTTCCAAAACTACCCCGTTATAGCTTCCCGAAGGGTAAGAATTGTACTGCAGTGGTTTAATCCAGATTGAGCGAATAACCCAGGACTAGTTTGCAAAAGTAGTTTTTTTTTTTTTTTTTTTACATCTGCTCAATCATATAAGAAACGATTTGATTGACAGAAGTGGTTTTAGAGGCAAAGGAATGAGGAGTTCTAGCATATGAAAAACCATGCAATGAACAATTGTTTACAATTGAATTTCGTTCCGATCAGCCTAACCTTGTCTAATAAGTGCTCAAACTTCACCGGCCAATGGCAAGCATGTTTTTTTTTTTGTTATGCAAATGTCCTTATAGACACTTGTGGCACTTTGGACAAAGACTGTGCTCAGCGATTTTCATGTTGATAGAACAAATGGTCACATAGGTATAGCCATTTTTATATTTTTTTTCCTCTTATAGCACCACCAAATGGCCAAGCACCACGATTTGTGTCCTGTGACCTCAGATTGAGCTCTTACATAATTGTTCTGAGTTTGGTGAAGATATCTCATTTCGTTCAGGAGTTATAGGCATTTTTCTAAAAGGGCCCCGCCCTTTCAAACGTTTTGGCATCTCTTTGTGAGGAAAGTTCAACTTTTTTTCACTCTCCACAGAAACTTTATGCATTGGTTTGGTTCAGATCGTGTGAAAAACCTAGGACTAGTTCACAAAAGTTTTTTGGAAAAATCAAAAATACCCGAAAATGTTGCCAGGCTCACAATCAAATCTGTTGCAATGAGCCATTGCGTACTTTTGATCGCTGTAGCGCCCCCGTCAGGCTGACTGGGGCAAGCCGTTGTCGGCGGTATGAGTACTACCATCCCTCCAAGTTTCAAGTCTCTACAACTTATGGTTTGGTCTGCAAGATTAGTTTTACATGGAGATTGCTGATCCTTGACCATTCTAACAATTACAAGAGGTTTTAGTGCTATGCACATGAACCCCTGATTATAAGTAAAAAACAAAAAAATCCATGTCATGACCCCTTGAATATTCTGCTTTGTGTTGGAAGAAAAGCTAAACATTTTCCACCAGTGGTCTCTGACTATATTTTGAGTATATATTTTGCTGCATCTGCCTGATGAGAACCATTTAATCTTTCGTATTTCTTCAGTGGGAGTTTTCGCATTTTTGGGTTTTATTCAGATGACTATATGGGCTCGGGCAAAGCACAAAACCTACACCCAACAATTCAAAGACTATCCTGACCTGAGAACAGCCATCATTCCACTCTTCTTCTAGATCGTTTGGATGGAGGATGAACCTACATGCACTTTTGTCATCTGATGCCTCACCAAAAATCATATTATAAGCAGCAAAATAAGTCTATTGTTTCTCTGTCAGACCTTGTGATTTATTCAGAAGATTGTGATGTACTCTCTGAAGTGTGAAATGGTAATTACTAGTAATTACATTAATTATGAAGAGAGGCTTACTGAGAATAGACTGAGGTTGTACTGCAAGTTTGAAGGGAATATACTAACAAACTTTTTTTTTTGCAAACTTAAAAATTTGCTTGACATCAAAGAGTGTAAGTTGAGTCCCAGTTGTGAAGGTCTTCAGACCATCAAGCAGAAACATGGTGTACAGTATGATACTGTTTTATTGATGTTGATTGTTCACTTTTGTATTCCATTAAAACATTTTGCAGAACATATCCGAGAGTTTGTGGCATAAAGATGTTACTGAAGATTTTATTTCCCAGAAACAAGTGATCATCAGTTTCCAAATGCCAGTATTTTGAAGACATGCAAAGCAAAAATCTTACAGAATAGTGTTTGACATTGAAATCTGTATTTCTGCATATTAAAACTATTGCTTAAAATATTTCTTGAAGAATGCAACTGAACCTCTTCTTTCCCCAAAACAGAAACAGAAATATCCTTCCCGATTTTCACTGTCTACACCATGAGGTCAAGGTTTGCCTGGTTCACATGGTCAAGTTAGCCTGTTGAGAGATGCCACAATTACATCATCAGTGTATTCACTACATGCAAAGAATACCTCAAAAAACACCTGCCACCTGCCAAGCATAATGCTACAAAGTGAGCGCCAGCCAGCTGACCCTGAGAGAGAGTAACAATAAAAAGTAACTTTGATGGAATAATGCAATGATGCTGCAAATTTGCAGAAATTACAGGTTCGAATTCAGATTTCAAATTCATTTTAGCTTATGCCGTTGACGTTTAAGCAGTATAAAAGCAATGTATTATCAGTATCAAATATTTCATTGCATGTGCATTTACAGACACTGCTGTAACAGATGCGCTCTGAGTCAGCATTTGAAAGATTTGTACAACAAGGTTTCCTGTAACTGTGACTGCAACTGCAAGAAAGATAAACACTAATATTTACAAATGTATAAACAAAGACATTTCAGTTTGCATGGAAATCAAAACTGTATAACTGTTTTATACAACTTCTTTAAAGGGATAGCTCACCCAAAAATGATTCAGAAAATTCTGGCATTAATTACTAATTAGTTAATTAATTCCTGTAGTCGTTCCAAACCCGTAAGAACTTCATTTATCTTCAAAACACAAATTAAGATTTTTTTGATGAAACCTGAGAGCTTTCTGTCCCTGCATGGACAGGAACACAACTACCACGTTTAAGAATAATGACTTCAGTTACTTTAATTCATAAATGACTGAAGTCATTACTTTTGTTAATGATTTTCTTTTTCCACATTTCCGAAAAAAAAAAAAGACTGATATGTTCTCAGAATTGTGAGCTTTTACTTCACAATAACTCTCATATGCGAGCTTGTCTCAAAATTCTGACTTTATAACTTGTAATTGCAAGTTTATACGACACAATTCTGAGAAAAAAAAACGGCACAATTGCGAAAAAATAAACTTGCTATTCTGAGAAAAAAGTTGCAATTGCGAGAAGTTAACTTGCTATTCTGACAAAAAAAAAAAAAAAGTTGTGAGTTTCTATTTCACAATTCTAACTTTATAACTCACAGTTGCGAGTTTATATCATGCAATTCTGAGAAAAAAAAGAATTGCGAGTTGATATCTCACAATTCTGACTTAATTTCTCAGAATTGCAAGTTTATATCTCACAATTTGGACTATAATTCGCAATGCGAGTTTATATCTCAATTCTGACATTATAACTCACAATTGTTAGTTTATATCTCATAATTCGGAGAAAAAACTGCGAGATAAACTTACTTTTTTTCTCACAACTGCAAGTTTATATTGTTTCATGCAATTCTGAGGAAAAAAAAGTCAAAATTACAAGTTTATATCTCGTAGTTTTCAGAATTGTGAGATAAAAAGTCGCAATTACCTTTTTTAAACATTTGTATTCAGTGGCGGAAATGGGCTTCCATATGCGGTAACATCTAAAGTCAAAAACACCATTTATATCTTCCAGTTCTGAGAAAAAAAAAGTCAATAGTGAGATACAAACTCGTAATTCTGAGAAAAAAAATAAACTGCGAGATATAAACTCGTAATTCTAAGAAAAAAAAAAATCAACTATGAGATATAAACTCACAATTCTCAGAAAAAAAGTCAAAATTACGAGTTTGTATCACGGAATTCAAAGAAAAAAGTCAGAACCGCGAGCTGAAAACTCACAACTGCGAGGAAAAAAAAGTCAGATTTGTGAGATAAAAAGTCACAATTACCTTTTATCTGTTCAGTGGTGGAAACAGGCTTCCATAGTTTTGATTCCCTTTGACTTCCACTCTATTTTTTATTCATATAATAGAGGTAATTAGGAACCAAATCTGTTTGGTTTCTAACATTATTCACAACATCCTATTCTATGTTCCAAAGCAAAAAGGCCATAGGTTTGGATCAACATGAGCTTGAGTAAATGATGACAGAATTTTCATTTTTGGGAGAACTATCCCTTTAATGCAGGCATGGGCAAACTTGTTCCTGGAGGGCCGGTGTCCCTGCGCTGTTTAGCTCCAACCCCGATCAAACAAACCTGAACAAGCGAATCAATGTCTTCAGGATTACTGAAAGGCAACAGACAGGTATGTTTTATCAGGGTTGGAGCTAAACTCTGCAGAGACACCGGCCCTCCAGGACCAAGTTTGCCCATGCCTGCATTAATGTGTGGACGTTTTTCTTTCAGTGAATTTGAGATTGACCTTTGGCTCAAAGTGCTATAGACTGAGGGCAGATGTTAAAAAAGTTATATATTAATGAAAAAACCTGAAATTTTTAAAACCTAAAATAGATACAGGAGGTTTTGTGTATAAATACATGTATATAAAAGGCTTTAGGAACTTCATAAACAACGGTGTAATGTGCTGTCAGCCACGAGTCCTTTTGAAGCATATGAGTTCATTTTAACTGTTTTTCGTCACAACTCTTCGTAGCGGCGAGACCTTTTTCTCTCGTCTCGGCGCTGATGCTCTGAGCTGAGTATCATCCTCTGCTGACTGCTGCTTGGCAAAATTCACAAACACCTGTAAGGCAGTGAAACAGATGAGCTGTTAGTCCTGTCAGTCACATGTGCTGAGCAAATCGAATTCAATCTCGCCATGGGAATTTCAACCAATAATTCATTTCTAATGGAAGGTCCCCAGAGCACAGGATGTCATTTTTACAGCATCAAGCTCTTTTTCTTGTCTGCGGTGAAAGTGAAATGCTAAAATAACTTAAAGTCTTAACATGTTGCTGACAGCTGCTATGGATTGACTTGAAAGAGATTTGTTGCTTGAAGCTTTATCACATTGCAGCTGGTGATGAAGTTACCTGATCTAATGTGGTTTGAGACACAGAGTAGTCCTCAATGTTCAGTCTCTCTTTGTTGGTCAACACCAGCTGGAAGACTCGCGCCAGTGAGGCGGCGGCGATTTCGTATTGTAAAGTGTTGTAGTGTTTCTCTCGCTGTATACACCCTGGGAAGCTGCTTTCCATGAAGGACTCGGCCGGGACCAGGTCAGGAGGGATGCCTGGTTTTTCAGCTTTAATCTTCATTGTTACTACATAGCCACCTCCAAACCTGTCCGCAGGCACAATCAATACGTTTAATATATGTTAAACATTCATTTGTTGTGAGCATTTAATACATTAAAGTGAATTTGCATGTCACCTTTCAAAGTTGAACATTTAAAGGGATAGTTCACCCAAAAATGAAAAATCTGTCATTAATTATTCACCCTCATGTTGTTCCAAACCTGTAAGACCTTCATTCGTCTTCAGTGTACTTCCTACCTTTCTGGGCCTTGAATGTGTCAGTTCAAGTGCTTGGCTCGAAAGCTCTCAGATTTCATCAAAAATATATAGAACGACATGAGGGTAAGTAATTAATGACAGAATTTTCATTTTTGGGTGAACTATCCCTTTAAGGCTGGAAGTACAATTAAGTTGATTTGTGATAATATGGAAAAGGCAACCTTAACTTTAAATTTCAAGACTTTCTAAGAGAACATACTCACTTGTATTTCAGATGCTGGATTGTGCCCAGACACTTAAACGTCCCATTGACCATGATGGCCAAACGAGTACAAAGAGCTTCACATTCTTCCATACTGTAAATGCAAAAAATAAAATAAAAATACAAATAAATAAATACATTAATTAATTAATTAATTAAACATTTATTGTAATATTTTAATTGTATTTAAAATAACAATCAATAATACATTAAAATAAAAATGATAAATATTTTGACATAAAAAATGATGTTTGCAATAGAGATGTTGAGACATTTAAGTCACTAAAAAAAAAAAAAAAAAAAGACTGTTATAGCATTCATAGAGGGGTTCCCAAACTCTTTTGCCAGTCACATTACTTAGACATAAAATATATTACATGAAGTTCCCCCTGAGATTTTAAGTTAAAGGACATCAATTTACAGATAATGTACTCACCCCCTTGTCATCCAAGATATTCATGTCTTTCTTTTTTCAGTTTTTGAGGAAAACATTTCAGGATTTTTCTCCATATAATGGACTTCTATGGTGCCCCGAGTTTGAACTTCCAAAAGGCAGATTAAATGTGGCTTCAAAAGATCCCAAATGCAGTTGTAAACAATCCCAGTCGAGGAAGAAGGGTCTTATCTAGCGATCGGTTATTTTCAAAAAACAATTTATATACTTTTTAATGTCAAACGCTCATCTTGTCTTGCTCTGCCTGAACTCTGTTTATTCCGGTTCATGACAGTTAGGTATGTCAAAAAAAATCTCCCATCTCATGTTCTCCCTCAACTTCAAAATCGTCCTGTATTGCTGTTTTACCTTTTTTGTTAAGTGTGTTTGATCTTCTTTGCATGTTCACTTTGCAAAGACTGGGTCAGTACTTCTGCAGCGATGTAGGATGATTTTAAAATGATTTTTGAAGTTGAGGGAGAAAATACGATTGAAGTTTTTCAACATACCCTAACTGTCTTGAGCCAGAATACACAGAGTTCAGGGAGAGAAAGGCAAGACAAGTTTAAGATTAAAAAGTATTTTAAATTGCATTTTTTTTTAATGAAAATAACCAATCGTTTTGCTAGATAAGACCCTCCTTCCTCAGCTGGGATCGTTTACAACCACATTTGGGATCATTTGAAGCCACCTTTAAACTGCATTTTGGAAGTTCAAACCCAGGACACCATATCAGTCCATTATATGGAGAAAAATCCTGAAATGTTTTCCTCAAAAACACAATTTCTTTACGACTGAAGAAAGAAAGACATGAACATCTTGGATGACAAGGGGGTGAGTACATTATCTGTCAATTGTTGTTCTGGAAGTGGACTTCTCCTTTAATATTTCAATAATTTAACAACACATTTGCATGATGTTCACTGTTCTCTGGTACTAGTCAATGGTCACAAGCAGGGGCAGCGCTAGGGGTGAGCTAAGGGGGCTGAAGCCCTGAATGTTTTCAGTAAAGCCCCGAATGTTTTTATTACCGTGTCTTGTGCTCATCAAGATTGAGTTTTTATGCGCATTAAAATAATTTATATTAAACCAGCACGTAAACAGTAGAATGCAGCTTCTTCAGCTCTTTAGCTTACTGTATCTTTAGGTTACTGTTGCCTATAAATTTATTATATATTGATTTCACCATCTGTCAAAATTATTGTTACTGTATAGTAACAAATATAGATTAATCATTGTATTATATGCACAGATTTTTTGTTCTATTTGTGAAAACGGTTCTAAACAAAGCCATGTGTGTCTCTGCACAGGTGTTTCAGTGATTCACAGACCCATTCATGAAAACAGTTTCTTTCTTCGTTTCTGAATGAATCAGCCATTTTGAACGAATCGACTGAATAAATGATTCAACGACTCAATCATTAAGACAGTGGCTTGCTGTCATCTACTGGTAATTTTAGTCAAATTGATTTTTAAAAGTATCATTCTGTTTTTTTCTATCATTTCATTTTTCTGTTCTAAATGTTATATTTAAAACATTCATTTCATAATGCAATTTGTAAGTGCAAATTTGAATTAACTATACTCGTCTCTTAAAAAAAAATAGCCACTTATTAGCCAATGTAACTTTTCAGCATAGCCTATTTTATTGTATCCCGTGTATTCTGATACATACATTAATGTCTCTGGGCTTAAGCCACAGATATCCACTCACCCTAGAACCGCCCCTGGTCACAAGACTTGCAAGTAAACAGAAAAAGTAATCTTTTTTATTAAGTGTTTTATTTCCATTTTTATTTCCATTTATTTTATAATTATTTATAGGGCTGCACAACTAGGTCAAAAAAATATTATGTGATTATTTTGTAATTGCTACTGATTTACAGTTTTTTTTTGTTTTGTTTTGTTTGTTTTTTTTCTATGAATTGAGCAGTGGTGTTCTGAAATGAGGATGCAAAGTCCTCAGAGTTTTTTTGTCTTTTCTTTTTAGTCCTTTCTTTCTTTCTTTCATTTTTTTTTTTTTATTAAATGAAAATTCATGTCCCAATCGCATTTTCTTGGTTAAATAAGCATAACTTACATTATCAAAAAAACAAAAGAAAAAAAAAAAAACTTTAACAATGTATTTAATATTCTATTGTAATCAATACAAGTAATCAATATACTATTTATTAAAGCCAACTACGAATTTCTTCAAGTCAGTGTTTTTAGGCATTTTAAATATATTCCTAAATAATAACTCAAGGCAGTAACAATTTAAACAATATATTTTATTTGTGAACAGAACAGAAATTTACCTTAAGTGCTGATTACTCACTAAAATGTCCCACAGATCATGTTTTTAAGTCATTTTAAGTCTTATTTTGACATAACAAAGTGGTCATATCTAAGTGTGTGAGTTGTTTACTTGCTTTTTTAAATTTGTCTTCCCATTAACGCCATTTTATTGGTCATTCAGACTGATTTGCGAATACTGAATGCACAAAGACAAGAGGCAGGATTTATAGCATGAACCAATCACAGCCAAACACAGCCGTCATATCCAATCATATCGCGTTGCCTCCTCTCACGTGACTTTCCCCCATTCATTTCTCAACCACCCCCCACCAAACTCACCGTACACTTTAGGAGGTCTGTTAAAACTCAATGGGCTCAGAGGAGGCGAGAGGACTCCAGCTGTAACTTGACGTGCCGGTGTCGTTGTTGGACAATATTTCTTTAGAAAAACAAGTGATTTATACAATTTTTTTAATGTTGTATTTTGTAATATTGGCGTTGTTTTATTTTTGTACTACAAATTTTTTTCTCATCCAATATTTTAAAGAGGCATTGCCTCCCTTGCCTCCTCGAAGTAAACGCCCCTGGAACCCACCCACTCTAAAAACACAATATTATAAGCTGTGTGAATATAAATAAACACACTGATGCTCTATTAATTTTTAAATCACAACCTTTTATTTGAAATTTGAGACTTAAGATAAATCACTAATTCTGCTTTGTGTTGATTCATTGTGCAGCCCCATTTGTGGATTTTTAATGTAAAAATGTTAATGTTTCAACTCACAAACCACCTGTGGTTCCCTCAAAAACACCCTTAAATTAAATTCTTGCCTGTGAGATGTCAAAACGACTGCCCTCCCATCACGGATGATACTCAGAATGGCGGTCCACAGGAACCGACGGGAGTGAGGGTCCATTCCTGTGGTGGGCTCATCCTAAATCCATTTACAACGTTAAATTATACCAATGTTTCTGTTTTCTACAATGACACTGAGAAGGCTTAGGAAAAAAACATACCAGGAGCACTAGAGGAGGACAGCCAATCATAGCAATAGCAGTAGAAAGCTTCCTCTTGTTGCCACCACTGTAGGTACCAGCACAGTTTCCTGCATATTCAGACAGTCCCAGCTTCTGAATGCCCCATTCTGCTACCTACAGAAAACATACAATCATACAGTACACAATGATAATGTTTGTAACAGAATGCTTATTAGTTAAGAGAATATCAGGAACATTCTGTATAAAATTAAAAATAACCTAAGGTTGTGTAACATTGTGGTGCCATGTGTCCTCAGCATGCTTATGCTTCTAGGAAGGTCAAGGATACTTTTAAACAACATGCTTCAGAAGGAATTGGAATGAGAATGTTTTATAATCCCAGCGGCCACGTTAAAGCCATGCACCAACTGTATGCGTATCACATGATTGAACAGTCAAGACTCTAGTGATTAAACTGGGAAATCTGTCAGCTGCAGGTGAGGTCAGTATGAGTGTAACCAATCAAACTGTAGAATGCCATAAAGCATGTGTAAGCCTTACGCAACTTGGTTTTTTTAAACATGATCATCAAGGTATAAAAGTGCGTATTTTTCTTGTCAGTGAGTCGCTCTATTGAAGCGACTCACCGCCAACCTCTAATAAATGTTATTACTGAAAAATAATAACATGCGGAATGGTGTCTTGACAGCTAAGTGAGGCAGTAAAGACACTAGCACACACTTTGGAAGTGGTAAGGCAGTGATAGTCTCTTCTTTGATGGGTTAACCGGTTGGTTAAGTCCACTAAAAGCTAAGTAACCACCTTAAGGGAATAGTTTACCTAAAAAATGAAAATCAGCTACCAAAAGGTAGATGAGTTTGTTGATGAGTCATCAGAACAGATGCTCGACAGTCAGTCTTCACAGTGAATGGGTGCCGTCAGAATGAGAGTCTAAACAGCTGAACATCACAATAACCTACATGTAATCCACATGACTTCAGTCCATTGATCTTGTGAAGTGAAAAGCTGGATGTAAACAAATCCATCCAAAGACATTTTTAACTTCAGATCTTTCTAACTAAAAGATGAGTCCAAAATCGATATTGCACATCAGAAGAGATGCAAAAATAATAATTTATAAGCGAAAACAGAAAGCAGTTCAACACAGACATGTTTGTTGATTTTGTGAGAGGACAACAAGAGATGGAGTTTTTCACTGGAGAAAGCATTTTAATGGATTATGGACACGTTTTGGTCAGAAGCAATGGTTTAAAGTTAAAATGGTTTTTGATGGATTGTTTTTTTTTTTTTTTTTTTTTTTTTTGGCTTGTTTGTTTTTACTTTTTACAAACAAAAAATGCAGCTTTTCACTTCAAAAGATGGTAATTGATGGACTGGAGTGGTGTGGATTACTGTGATAGTTTTATCAGCTGTTTGGACTCTCATTCTGATAGCACCCATTCACTGCAAATGATCCATTGGTGAGGAAGTGAGTAATGCAAAATTTCCAATGAAGAAACAAACTCATCTGCATCTTGGATGGCCTGAGCACATTTTCCTTTTAGAATGAACTAGTCCTTTAAGTCTGAGTGAATATTTCTTTGATAAAGGTGAATGAAGGGACTTACTCTGCTAATCTCAGATTCAGGGATCCCGCGGAGACGGGCATACAGGTACAGGTGCTCCCTTCCAGTCAACAGCTCGTCTATAGCATCAAACTGAGGGCAGTAGCCCATATTTTGGTGCACATCCAGGATACTGGTGAGAATACTGAAGAAAAGCACAGTTTATGTTTAGCATTTGCAATCAATGTAAATGCACAAAACTCTTTATAGTTTTCTGTATTACCTGTATCCAGCTACTGACGCCTCCCCTGATGTCACATCGGTGTCTCCAGTCAGCATTTTAAAGGTTGTGGTTTTACCAGCACCGTTTACACCAAGAAGCCCAAAGCACTACACAAAACATGTAAGTTTAGTCATTCATTTCAACAGTATGGCTTAGAAATGAGACATACAGTTGAGATCAAAAGTTTACATACACCTTGCAGAATCTGCAAAATATTAATTATTTTACCAAATTAAGATGGATCATACAAAATGCATGTTATTTTTTATTTAGTACTGACCTGAATAAGATATTTAACATAAAAGAGTTTTACATATAGTCCACAAGAGAAAATAACAGTTGAATTTAGAAAAATGACCCGTTTAAAAGTTTGCATAAATTTGATTCTTAATACTTTGTTGTTATCTGAATGATCCACAGCTGTGTGTTTTTTGTTGTTATTGTTTTTTGTTTAGTGATACAGTAGTTGTTCCTGAGACTTTTGTTTGTCCTGAACAGTTAAAACTACCTGACGTTCTTCAGACAAAATCTTTTAGGTCCCACAAATTATTTGGCTTTTCAGCATTTTCATGTATTTGAACCCTTTCCAACAATGACTGTATGACAACTGAGGGACTCATATGCAACTATTACAGTAAGTTCAAATGCTCACTGATGCTCCAGAAGGAAACACGATGCATTAAGAGGCGGGGGACGAAAACGTTTTGAATTTGAAGATCAGGGTAAGTTTAACTTATTTTGTCTTCTGGAAAACATGTAAATATCTTCTGTAACTTCTGAAGGGCAGTACTAAATAAAAAAAAATATGATATTTAGGCAAAATAAGAAAAATGTACATATCTTCATTCTGTTCAAAAGTTTTCACCCCCCGGCTCTTAATGCATTGTTTTTCCTTCTGAAGCATCAGTGAGCATTTGAACCTTCTGTAATAGTTGCATATGAGTCCCTCAGTTATCCTCAGTGTGAAAAGATGGACCTCAAAATCATACAGTCACTGTTGGAAAGGGTTCAAAAACACGAAAATGCTGAAAAACCAAAGAATTTGTGGGACCTGAAAGATTTTTCTGATGGACAGCGGGTAGTTTAACTGCTCAGGACAAACAAAAGACTCATGAACAACTATCACTAAACAAAAAAAACAGCTATGCATCATTCAGGTAACAACACAGTATAAGGAATAAAGTGTATTTAAACTTTTCAACAGGGTCATTTTTATAAATTCATCAATTATTTTTTCTTGTGGACAACATTTAAATGTCTTTTATCTGAAATATCTTATTCAGGTCAGTACTAAATAAACAATAACATGCATTTTGTATGATCTCTCTTATTCTGGTAAAATAGTTAACATTTTGCAGATTCTGCAAGGTGTGTGGAACCTTTTGAACTTTTGAATTTTTTTTTTGGTGATACCTCGCCTGCTGGAACTCCTACACAGATTTTGTCCACTGCTGGTCGTTTTCTGCGTCTGTATGTCTAAGATCAAACCGCACACTTCAGCTTGGTAATAATGGTAATTGAAAACGCTACAAATTAATCAAATGGAGGCTTTTTATCTTAGTCACTTGGTGTGGTCACTTACTTTTGACAAGTCTCGGATTAGAAGGATGTCATTTTTGTTGCCTCCTTTGTAAATGCGCTCTCTCTCTTGAGCTACATCATTATCTTCATCTTTAACAGGACTCTTCCCATAGTCTGACGCCCTACACAAATAATAAACAAAAATAATAATAGTTACCATCATGTGTTGTTTTACAGTATACAGTATAGCGATACTAAGCACTAACCGAGTAATATTAAACAGATCCCATTTTAAAGCTAACTTTTTAAATATTAAAAATGACATGTAACTGAGCAGAATCTCAGAGAATATGAATAATGTCTTTTTGTCCTCACCAGTGGTCAAGGAAAAAATTGTACTGGATGAGCAGATTAAGGATGAAATACACAAAACCCTCCACAGCCATACAGAAGAGATTCTTCCCCACAAAGTTCCATCTGAATGGATCCATGGAAAACTCCTCTCCTGTGCCAGGTGAGAATTTATTGTAGAGACAGTGGGCTTTATTAAATTATATTTTTGAGGAGGTGCCAGTGGCAGTTCTGGCTCACTTTTTACCATAGTTCTTCATATTAGCAGACTGCTAGTTAGCAGTTTTTATTTAATATTAATTAAACACTACCTTTAAAAAGTTTGGGGTCAGTAGGATTTTGGGAACACTTTAGTTAAAGCCTTTATATAATGCACTATAAAAGTAGTTTTAATGCATTAATTATGCTTTGTAACGTACCTTATAATGCATTGTATGATCTCATGAATAACTGTAACCACAGTTATAAGACTTCTAATACTTACCAATTTCATTGTTACACCTTTAGAAAGTAAAATGCATTAAAACACATGACAAACAAATATTTGAATGCGTTTTAACTTTGGTTACAGTTATTTATGAAAAGATGTAATGCATTAAAATACACATTATAAATACCTTTCTAATGCATTATACATAACGGCTATATGTAAAGGGTTAGCAGTTTTTTTAATAAAAAAGTATTAAGATATTAATAAGACATTAAGGACACATAAAACTGATCAAAAGTGACAATTTTTGCAAAAGGCTTTACTGTTTCAAATAAATGCTACTCTTTCAAACTTCAAAACATCAAATAATCAATAAAAATACAACTGTTTTCAACATCGCTAATAAGAAATGTTTTTTTAAGCACCAAATCAGCATATTAGAATGATTTCTGAAGGATCATGTGACACTGAGAAATGGAGTAATGACTGCCATCACAGGAATAAATTCTAAATTATATTAAAATAGAAAACAGTTCAAATTGTAATAAAACTTCACTATATTACTGTTTTTACTGTATTATTGATCAAATAAATGCAGCCTTAGTGAGAATAAGAGAGATATATATACTTTTAGAAATCTGGAAACATAACTTCAATTTAAATGGGCATGACAACAACTGATGTATCATTATTATGTATTGTTAATATATAAACGTACCAAATCGGGCATAGACATCAGTCACAGCCTGGTTCATGGCCATATCAATAAGACCTCGGCCGAGACAGAAGTGAGGAAAGACCAGTAACACTTTCTTCAGCACCTCATTAAACATTAGCAGGGACTGAAGTGTTTGTGAAGAAAAACACAAGCAATTACTACACAATAAAGTACTTGACTGACACAAAAACTGACACCAAAAAAAGGATTAAAAAATTACCCTGTTGTTCTCAAAGAGCTCTAAGATGAAGGTGATGGCGCTGCTGTTGATACCAATGAAAAGGTTGATGCAGGAGAGGGACACATACGCTGTGCTGGGGACATTGAACATGTAGGACATGGGGTACATCATTGGCGTCACTGACCACCTGCGTAGAGAAGAATGAAAAAAAAAAAAACTGTTGCACTTAGCAGATTTTCTTTAAATGAGTCTGAACCTACATTAGCCACTGACTGACCCATAGAGAGAAAGCAAAGCGACCAGTGCTGGCAGATTGGTTGGTGATGTGTAGCACTTCTTATCAAAACCCACGAAAATGCCCACAACCATTGCTGTGCTGACAGTGTAGTTTATCTGGCACAAACAAATGAAAGGGATGTGAGCAATCAAGCAGTAATCCAAAAACATTCTGCAGTGACTAATGGCTGACATTTTACAGAACTGTCCTTGTTAACACACAATACTGACGAATCTCACCATGTCCCAGAAAAAGTTGGCGACCCAATAGACCAGAGGGCTGACTCCACTAACAAACTGCAGATGCTTGGCTTTGGTGACACGTTCCTGAATGAGGTAGAGGATGAAGCTGGCTGGGATGAAGGACATGGCAAAGATAACGCAGATGGCCACCACTGCATCCACTGATGTGGTGAGACTGTCCAAAAGGAAAAGCAGAACTTTAATACACAAAACAAGACATTATATGTTTTTCTTAAAAAAACATTATCCATGCGGTTGTTCAGTAATTAATTTTTTTTTGTTTTGCATCAAAACATTTGAAACAAATTTTCTGTTTCTGATTTCCTGATTACATACACTACCAGTCAAAAGTTTTTGAACAGTAAGATTTTTAAAATTTTTTAAAGAAGTGTCTACTTTTCACCAAGCCTGCATTTATTTGATCAAAAGTACAGTTAAAACTGTGAAATTCTGAAATATTTTGACTATTTAAAATAATTGTTTTCTATTTAAATATATTTTAAAATGTAATTTGTTTCTGTGATTTCAAAGCTGAATTTTTAGCATCATTGCTCCAGTCACGCGATCCTTCAGAAATCATTCTAATATTCTGATTTTCTGCTCAAAAAACAATTATTATATTGAAAATAGAAATCTTTTGTAACATTAGAAATATCCTTATCACTTGTGATCATTTTAAAGCATCCTTGCTAAATAAAAGTATTAATTTCTATAATACTATAATTTATAGCGTATACAGGCTTTTGAATGATATAGTGTATACTGTTACAAAAGCTTTTTAATTCAGATAAATGCTGATCTTTGGATCTTTCTATTCATCAAAGAATCCTGAAAAAACATGTATTCAACTGTTTTAAATATTGATAAGAATAACAAAAAAAAAAGTTTCTTGAACAGCAAATCATCATATTTAGAATGATTTCTGAAGGATCATGTGGCACCGAAGACTGGAGTAATGATGCTGAAAATTCAGATTTAATCACAGCAATCAATTACATTTTTAACAGTTTTAAATATTAAAAATATTTCACATTTTTTCTTAAATTTTACTACTCTGGATTAAATAAATACAGGCTTAGTGAGCAGAAGAGACTTCTTTAAAATCATTGACAATCTTAGAGTTCAAAAACTTTTGACTGGTAGTGTACATTACCGTCCAAAAGTTTGGGTCAATGTGATTTTTTAATTTTTTTTTTAATAGAAGTTAATAGTTTTATTTAGCAAGAATATGTATTAAATTAATCAAAAATTACAAAAAAAAAAATATTATACAACAGTGGCTGAGAGGAGTGCAATATTCTAGGCACGCTATGATTACCTTCGGCACTTGGCTTCCAGACTGCGGCCGAATCACAGCCGTGTGATAAATTCATATCGCACAACTACTTGTGTGATATTTTGTTTAAATAACAGTTCGACAGCACCAGTGTAAGTACAGGGTGGGCCATTTATATGGATACATCACACATCAAACTTATTGGGAATTTCACAAGAAAAACAATGGTGTGCTTGGTTTTAACGTAACTTTATTCTTTCATGAGTTATTTACAAGTTTCTGACCATTTATAATGTGCCACAAACAGGACGTTAATATCACCAACCATTCCCATTTTATTAAGGTGTATCCATATAAATGGCCCACCCTGTACATAAGAAACAACAGTGGAGTGTCTTTGAAAAACCCTCTTTTGTGCAGAACTGCTTCGTTCCGCCACAGATTCAAATCTCTTCACGTAATTAAACTGGTACACTGGTCAACTGACAAGTGAGTAGGATTTCAAAACATGTTGGACATCCAAGACGGATGGTGTAAGCTGGGTTTATCAATCAAAAACATTTCTATGTGATAACTGACACTCACACAGTGACCTCTGACAGCTGCTCTTTGGTGAGGTTGAGCGGGTGGTTGATGGCAGTAATGCCATACTCTGATGGATTGGCGTGAGGTGGGAGGTAAGCACGGAGAATGGCATTGTTTGCTACGTTCATGAAGGACACCATGGCATGCCAGCCTTTGTTGTTATACCACACCTGTGACAAGGGAGCAAAATGTCATTAGAAGATTGAAGAGAATGTTAAGTATTTGACAGTTTGTTATATAATGCAATGACATTTAGACAAAATACAGTTTGGGACATTGTGTTGTTGAATAGATGGTTTAACATACCTTAACATTGTACTCACTCTCCATGAAATGCAAGAACGTTCCAAATTCATTCATGGCTGACTTTGAATAGGGGCCCTAAGGATAAGATAAGAAACGGTATATATGTTTTGTAAGCAGAATATGAAGTAATATTTTAAAATGCTTCTCATTAAAATCGTTTATCTGTAGTATACACAATATCGCACCCCTGTAATGTTCATCATACGTCCAAGCTGGGAAAAAACAGCCCGGATCTCCTCAGGGTCAACATCAAGAATTGGCAGCTGTCCACCAACAGAGAGTCCACCATATCTGTGTAAAAATTGATTTAATTAAGCATTGTTTGAACCTGTATTTTTGTTGAAAACCCAGATGTATAAAATATCATTGAATCTGTATCATGACAATATAGGATACAAATGAATGATTTTTTTTATTTATTGATTTATTTATTGTTTTAACAAAACTCATTTAGGTTCTGACTCATCACCCATCTTTTTTAATTTTTTTGTACTAATATCCTGATTAAAAGTACAAATTTCAATTTTCCAAAGCATAATAATTACAAAAGAATTAGCTAAAACAATTTTAGTTGTAGTATAGCATGTCACACAAAAAAGACAACAACCAAAAATATTTTTTAATTTAATTTAACATAATTAAAGTCATTAAAATCTTGAGGCATTCAGCATTCTTAATTCTTTCATTAAGATGTGTGGGTTTTCAACAGATAATTCTAAATTGACAACTACTTCATTGTTTTATATCAAGAAAGGTATTTATATTAGAAACTTTACCTTTGTTCATTCACCCAATATTTGCTCTTCAAGCTACATATGAGGACAAACAGCAGTTATTATACAAACAATAATATACAATTATACAATAATACTACTAACACACTGTAGTTTTTATAACAGCTCACCTGGTCTTGATGAGTTTGGGGTACGTCTTCACTAAGTAGTCAGAGATGTTTTTGTTTGTCATGTCAAGCAAAATGTCCCCTGTTGGCTCTTTTCTCTACAACAGAGGAACAAAAAATATCACTAAATCCACTTCCCCAGTCGTTATAATCACTATTAAATTATTTCAGTTCCATCTTAGATGCTGACCTGGCGTGCCGGCAGTCCTCCAGCTCCAGCCGGACAGACAGGCAGCATGGTGAGCTTTGAATCAGTGCTGCACTCACAGGAAGGGGAGGGGTTTCTTGTATTCCACTCTGGACTCGATAAAATATTTTGGACCTCAGGAGAAACTGGAGGAACTTCCCAGTCAGAACTTGTGTTTAGGCAGGTAATGAGGTTCCTGTACACACATATTCACATACAGAAGTGTCCAACAGTGTCCATCTACTATTTTAAATCTGTTAATAAATAGTTCTTAGCTTTGAACTAAACCAATCTGCTCCAACACAATATCACATTACAAACACAAAGTTGATGCCAAGAAGTACAGGAAAAAAAACTCACTCCAAAGGCTGATTTGCCATACAGCGTGTTCCCATGCCAGGCTCCTTCAGCAACGTCTGTATGAAGTGCCTCATCTTTGGATGCGATGGCTGCTCATTACTGAGACACAGAAGAGCAGTATGTGAGAGTGGGGTAAGATGAGCCATTTTTTTACTTATGTGGTCCTCAAGATAAGGGAAAATGAGGCAGAAGTACAATGAAAGTTCCTGGAGCTCCAACTTGCCTCAACACACCTGCCTGGAAGTTTCTAGCAAAGCCAATAGAAGGCAAGCCTGCAAACTTTAGCCAAAAAAGCATAACGGCTAAAGCTAACGCTTCCGGTTTGGGAAAGGAGACCAGAGGCCATTTTCTTTGAATGGATGTCAATAGAGGAAAGGCTTCACTATCCTGAATAAACAGCTTTTTAGAGGAAACAGCTTATTTAATTCGACCATCTATTGGCTAAATCTCAACATGTTTTACACTAAACAATACTTTTGGATCAAATTATTTTTAGAGTTTACACCGAAAAAAAAAATGCTGTTTTATTAGAGAAGTCACTGACTTTTTCCAACAGGTGGGATTCGGCTTACAACACTTCCCATTCATTCCTATGGCATCCATAAACAGCGATTGGGTGTCGCACAACTCTGAACTAAAATTCAAATGACGTCAAGGCTGTAATGTGATCGGTTATCAAGGCACACGTGATTCAAGTTGACCGTTATGCTTTCTCCAATAGTAAGTAATACAGACCATCTCATCCCCCAGTAGTAAGAAAATCTCAGGTTTCTAGCTTGCCTAGTAAGAGCTTGATTAGCTGGTTCAGGTGTGTCTAAGTGGGGTTGGAGCTAAACTCTGCAAGACACCGACCCTTTAAGATTAGATTTGGGCACCCCTGATCTAAAGTAATATAAGGCTGTTCCTACTAATTTAAATGATCAGAATGTATCTATGAGAAGGGATTCTAAAAATATGGCATCTTTTAAAAAGGTTAGGGGTTAGGGGTAAGTTGACCTGAGTTAGTGGGTGCACCATCTGGGTGTAAACTGACCATCTGACTGAATCTGATTCAAACCCATGTGAAATTTTAAAGGTAACTTACCTCTTTTTAAAAGCTTACTTAATAATCAAATTTCCTTTTACAAACACTCATATTTCTTTCTTTTTTTAAGCTAAATTAAACAACATAAAACCAACCAAATAAAGTTTAAATTTCAATCTTGAATTGTTTGGATTTCTGAAGCAATATGTTGTAACCTTTCCAAAAATAGACTAAACAGAGAGTTTGATGAGCAAAATTTAATAAAAACTGAACTGGAATAAAGGAATAAATGTCACTGAAACATTTTTCTCAAAAAGATTCATGGCTTGGTAGCTTTTCTGCAAAGTCGAACAGGCCATTAGGGACTACAGATGGAAAGATATATATGATTATAATGTAATGAAAAGCGTCTTCTGGTTTTTATCTGAGAAGGGTTTGGTGTACTTGTACACTGTCCTTATGAAATAACCTGAAAATAATATGTATACATATGATATACTAAACCAGTTGTGTAAAATCACATTACAATACCAGCTTATACTTCAAAGATTTAACTTATGGGGGGCAAGTTAAAATGCTGGCTCAATTTACCCCACAGCATTTGGTTCACTTTGCCCCATAGCTGCCATTTTGGAACAAAGTAGCTAGCTTAACAGGTCAGACTAATATTTAGCTAAATGATTTGCTTGGTTTTACATGTTGTTGAATCACCTATATGCATCATAGATATTTTAGACCTGGATAAATTTGCTTTGATATAACAGCCATTATATCTGTTATGCTAAAATTTTGACAAGGCAAAAACAGTTTTGGTCCCACTTTATATTAGGTGGCCTTAACTACTATTTACTTACATCAAAAAAATAAGTGTGATGTACTTATTGTGTTCATATCGTATTGCAAAACACTTTTGCTGCTATTAAGGTGAGATATGGTTAAAGCTAGTGAGAGGTTTGGTGGTATGGGTAGGTTTACGGGCAGGTTAAGGTGTAAGGGATGGGTCAACAGTGTAATTATAAATGTAATTCAATAAATTAATTACAGATGTAATTACATACAGGTATTTTTTTAAAATATAAGTACAATGTAAAAACATGTATAAGATAATGTACACAATAAGTGCACTGTATCAAATGACTAATTCAAATGTAAGTACATAGTAGTTAAGGCCACATAATATAAAGTGGGACCACAGTTTTTAAAATAAATGGGTGCCTTCCACTCCTCCCATGTATTTCTCCCTTTCACAGTCTGGCAGAAATGATGGGTGAATGCAACATACATGGTCACATGAGAATAAATACAGGTGGTGGGTCAGTTTACCCACTGGCTCAACTTACCCTACTTTCCCCTAAGTATTTCAATCATATATCCCATGATAACATACAGGCTTATGGGCCAGATTCTGAGAACATCTCTTACCTGACAAAGGTAAACTGCGGTCCATACATCCACGGAGTAAGGGTCAGACTGGGATACTCTCCAAACGGTGGGACAATCATAGTGAAGACCAAAGCAATAAGGACAAAACTTGCTGGCAAAACAATCTAGAAAAAGTCACATAGGATCAGAGGAAAATAAGTGGCCAAATATGACAGAAAGTAATACAGGTTTGGAACAACATAAGGGTGACTAAATTATTAACTTAAAATGAATAAACACTATGTTCACATGGAAATGTCACCTTACCTGTGCAAGAAAATCTTTGTGGCTGCGTGTGGCATGGTGAAATCTCTTGATCAGAAGAGCGTGGAACTGCTTGAGCACCAGACTGAAGCCTTTTACCTGCTTGGAGGCTCTACCAGCACTGTTGTCAGATTCCGGTATGCCCCCCAAACCATTAGCATCTGTAAACCAGACCAGATACGGATTAAATATTGTTAGACCTTTTGTAAAAAATGCATAGCTGGTCAACAGCATTATATTCTAGCTGCTGGTTTGTCCTCACCTGACTAATTAACTGATTTCCAGAAATTTTTAAACCAGAAAGACCGCATTTGTTTCTTTAACAAGCAAGACGCTGCCGCTTTACTAGCTTAACCAGGAACCATTTTCAGCCACTCAACCAGCATGACTGACTGCTTCACCAGCACTAATCAGCACAAACCAGCCTAGACCAACATGGAAATTCATACTGGTCGAAGCTGGTCGGGTATCTGCCAAAGGCTATTGTCTCTCAAGAAGCTTTAGCTCTACATAAAGCATAGCACCTCAGTCAAATCCTTTATAGCGCCCTGTTATGAGTGCTAAGCAAAGCTGAGATCTGGGATCTCAATTCACCTTCAACATTACTCGCAGTTTCCCTGTCTCTCAAGCCATTTTTCCTCTGTTGTAGCATCCATTGCTCTGAAGGGGTAGGTGACCACACAGTCAAACAGTGTTATAAACTACTGCTTTTTCATGTCTTATGAGATACATTACATATCTGTTATTATGATTGTAAATATAGGTAATATGAGAACATTTACCAGGTGTGACAGAGCTGTTGGCTGCCTCTCCATCTGCTGTAACTTTCAGAAAGATCTACAGTAGATATACACAACACAGTTTCTTAAAACATCAGTGAGTACACACTTATCTGCACAGTAACAACCATTTTAGTAATATTTATATACTGTTATAGTTTCATCAATATTTTGAATTAGCTTGTATTTTATATTTTTAGTTTTAATTTTAATTTTAGCTTACATTTTAGCAATTTTGTTATGTACTTTTAATAGTTCATATTTAAAACTGTTAGATAACAACAACACTGGTCAGAAAAACTGACTGATTCAAACTTACATTAAAAACACATACAATGCTAATATCCATAAATGACTAACATCAACATTACAGATATACAATAAGTAAAGCCTATTGAAAGGAATCACTAATGCTATTGGTTCCTAGCATAATGTGTGAAATGTTGTCCAACCTCCTCTAGTGATGTGTCAGATATGCCGAAGCTACTGAGACCCATGTCACCCAACGTTTCCTCCAGTTCTCTGAAAAGGCTGGCGTATGCACGATATTTAAAACCCTTATTTGGCAGCAGATAGGTCATCTCCTGACCGATCATTTCAATCAGTTTTGCCTCAGGTACATGGTGATGAATCAGAGTAGTGATGCTCTCAACGTTCCCTGTGTAGAGAGATGGAAAATAAAAAGATGTGTTTTTAAAGAAATGAGGCTAAAGAGGCTGTTATATGACTATATTTTGAGCTGCTAGTGCACTCACCATCCAGTATTCTCTCAGGCTGTAATGCATGACTCTCCTCTTTATATCTGGTGCAGGTGGAGCAGGTACAGGAACACTCAGAAGCACAGTCACACTCATTCTGAAGAGCACAGTTGAAGAACTTTTATAGACCATCAAATCACACTTAAGAACCACAGTCCAAGTATTTAATGATATTTTTCGGGTTTTGCCTCTTCTTGTATTAGACAGACCTAATGGATTTTTATATTTTGGGAAGAAAATGTGAATAGTGTTTGGAGATACAAAACTATGCAGTTGCTAGGCTGTTTTGGGTAGCTTTAAAGACACCATACAATCAAAATGATGAAATAACCCTAACCCTGACTTTTTATGGAATGTTGCCGTGTTTATTATAAATTTATCATGGATTTATTATAGATTTATACTAGTTTTACAGTTTTTGAACAGTAAGATTGTTAATATTTTTCAAAAGTCTCTTTTGCTCACCAAGCCTGCATTTATTTGATCCAAAGTACAGCAAAAACAGTAAAATTTTTAATTATTTTTACTATTTAAAATAACTATTTTCTATCTGAATATATTTTAAAATGTAAATTTGATTTCAAGCATCATTGCTCCAGTCACATGATCATTCAGAAATCATTCTAATGTTCTTGATTTGCTGCTCAAAAAATATTTATTATTATGTTGAGTGGATTTTTTTTTTTTTTAGGTTTCTTTGATTAATAGAAAGTTCATAAAAACAGCATTTATCTGAAATAGAATTTCTGTAACATTATAAATATCTTTATTGATCTTTTGATCAATTTAGAGCATCCTTGCTAAATTAAAAAAAATAAAATAATACTGTAAAAAATAATAATAAAAAATTATACGGACTCCAAGCTTTTGAATGGTATAGTGTATAATGTTGCATAAGCTTTTTATTTCAGATAAATGCTGATCTTTGGATCTTTCTATTAAAAAAAAAAGGAAACCAACTGTTTCAAATACTGATAATAATTACTGCTTTCGCTGCATTTTGAATAAAAAAAATGCAGGCTTGGTGAGCAGAAGAGAATTCTTTAAAAGAACATTAAAAAATCTTACTGTTCAAAAACCTTTGACTCGTAGTGTATCTGTGCACATTTTTCTTGTTTAAGAAATGTTTCTACGCAGTTGCTTTAGGGCATTTTCTATGGTTGCCAGGGTGGTATTTTAGTTCCCAGCGGAAACCTTGAAATAAAAAACACCTGCCTTAATGTACTACGAATAATCATCTGGTAAAATATATACCCTATTCACCTGTGGTGTCTTGGCATAATTAACACGGTGACCTTTTACAGAAGTCTCTCTCACCTCCTTCTTGCGCTGGTCTTTCATGCGACGCACCAGAGTGAGGTAGAAACCCATTCCAAAGCAGTTTTTCAGGAAGAGAGGAGATCCACTGCAGTGTAGTTTCCCTTTAGAGATGATGGCCACTCTATCACTCAGCAGGTCTGCCTCGTCCATGTGGTGAGTGGAAAGTATTACTGTGCGACCTGGATGAGAGAGTGCAAGAGAATGATACAGATATTTAACATGAGGTTCAGTATTGTATCTTATTACACAAGCAGCCGCACAATGTAAAGTCTTTCGCAATGACTGGAGTGTATAATCCTGCAGTGTTTTCTTTGGCCAGAAGGTGGCAGTACCTGTGCGGTACTTGAGTAGAAGATCCCAAATGGAGCGTCTGGAGTATGGGTCTACTCCTGATGTCGGCTCATCCAGTATTACCACCTTAGAACCACCCACAAAAGCCATCGCCACAGACAGCTTCCTCTGCATACCTCCTATAGAGTCGAAACACAAATAGTTTATTACAACATTGACTTGATAGACATTAGTGACCGATGTTTACTCTCTCAAAAACAAACAATTACATTCAGCAGGATGAAGCAGCATGTTAATTACACCAATGTTGAACTGTGCTATTGTTGTCTCAGAAATCAACGTTGACATTTAAAATGTATGGACATTATTACCATTATGCCCAATATAGACACATATATAGACACGTTATTATGTGAACCTTTTTTTTTTCATCAAAAATATCTTAATTTTTGTTCTAAAGATGAATGAAGGTCTTACATGTTTGGAACTTTTGATGAATTTTCATTTTTTGATGAACTATCTCTTTAATTTTAATGTCCCCTGCCTCCCCTTTTTTTAAATATTTGTCTAAAACACAGATCATCAGTAGGTGAACTTTAAGACCCCTTAGCAACAGATTATTTTGTCAGATTCGTATTCAGACCAACCAGAGAGGTTCTGTGCTTCCTCATCTCGTTTATGAGGCAGTCCCAGGTCCTCCAGCATGTTTTCAACCTCCCGCTCGGCATCCTTGCGATCACGTCCCTTCAGCAGAGAGTAGAAGAGAATATGCTCCTCTACTGTCAGGCTGAGTGAAATAAAATAAAACATATATATGAGACAACCAAACTAGAGTATTTGCAATATTACGTCTATGTGTAAAGCAAGACACTCACTGGTTGAAGAGGATGTTGTACTGTGGACACATGCCCAAAGATTGTCGTATGGTATCCATTTCTGTACGAATGTCCTTCCCATATATGTAAGCCGTTCCGGAAGTGGGTGGAAACAACCCGGTCAATATGGACCTACGACAGTACAAGTACACGTGAGAAATGCATCCAAATGACACAAACTAGATAAGGTTTATGCTTCCATATCATTAACATCACAGGATAACGAGAAGGTAAGGACGCACAAGGTGGTGGTCTTTCCTGCCCCATTGTGACCAAGGAAAGAAGTGATCTGGCCCTCGTAGAAGGTCATGTTGAGACAGTCCACTGCAGGTCTTGTGTACTTAGAATACACCTTCACCAAGTCCTGCACTGACACTCCCACTACCAGACCCTCTGGATCTGGCTCAAAAAACGGATTGCCTGCAGGAAAATACCCATTAAGGACACTAAACCAGACTGACAGGTTCATATACAGGTTTTACAGCAATAAACCAAGTTAATAAATTGTAATACAAAAATACTTTCCAAAATCAATTAATTTATTGAAATTTGAATTAAAATCACATGCAGAAGTTGTTACTGATGCACTGAGTTTGAAGTAATTCAACATAATTACAAGTAAATAATAAAGGTTTTCCATTAGTACAAGTCTATTTTTGCAGCAAAAGTAAAATATGATAGATAGATAGATAGATAGATAGATAGACATCCTTACCATCGTGTACAGGCTGTATCTCCTCCTGTGGAATCTCTTCCTGCATTTTTAGCTGTTCCTCTCGCTCTCTCTCTTTTTCCATCCTCTCTCGTTTCTCCTTGTGCTTGCATTGTTTGCTGCTGCGGGAACCATTGCATTCCCTGTGGTCCGGCGAAAGGCCACCACATTCTGCATCCTCCTGCTTCTCCACGTTGTTTACTAGAGGCTTCTCAGGGCCTTCAGAGACATGAACGCGTGTTCACAAATGAATGGAATGTAGGCCATGTTTACACCTGTCAACTTCTGATCAGTTCATGCTAGATGGATCTTAATATCAGGTGTAAACAATCAACCGTACCTGGATCTGGATCTGGATCCTGTGAGGGTTCAGGTGCCGGTCTTAGCCAGTACGAGGGCTGTAGAGGGAAATAAAAGGGCCGACTGATGCCATACTGGCCTAAAAAGCCAAAAGGAAAAGAAGTAAGCACACATTCTTTTACATTCAAATATCAAATTATTCATATTTTCTCTTAGGTTAGCAACAAAGTGCAGTGCTTTGTTAGAAACTGACCTGGAAAGACGTTGTCGAGATACCAAGCCAAAAATGCATAGACAACTGCATCCAATAGCATCATGTGAATAGAAGTGAAGAAGGAGTACTCATCACCCTCCAGAGGACTTGTACGAACATTGTCCCACTGCAGCCCCAAGCCTTGCTCTTCATAGCGGGACAGATACTCTGTCCCAAAACCAAAGGCCACTGGAGACAGAAAGCTCTGGAAAAGGAGAACCATTTCACAAAACATTAACTACAGGCAAAAGTCATTTTGACCACTTCAATGTTGAGAACGCACAGCAAAGACGAAATTGTTTGATGAGTTTATTTTTGTTTTCTTAGCGCACAAAAGTATTCTCATAGCTTCATAAAATTATGGTTGAACCACTGATGTCACATGGACTATTTTATCGATGTCCTTATACCTTTCTTGGCCTCGAATATGTCAGTTCTGTTGCTGTTTATGCAGGGCCAGAAAGCTCTTGGATTTTAATCTTAATTTGTGTTCTGAAGATGAGCGAAAGTCTTATGTGTTTCAAACCACATGAGGGTGAGTAATTAATGACAGAATTTTTATTTTTGAGTGAATTATCCCTTTAAGGGCATCTTGGAAGTTTGCTGAGGCCCCCTAGTGGTTTAGAATCACTAATTCATATGGTTTCAGTTACTTTGAATGCTGGTGTTTGAGATTGGGTCAAACAAAAGAGAAGTGTAACAGCATAGTGGACTCACCACAGCTAATTTCATTTCCTTGGTAATGCGGTCCTGCCAGGCGAAACAGAAGATGTGAGGGAGGTAAAGGGTGAAGTAGATGATGCCACTGCAAGCCGCAGCCAAGTTGGCCTTGTTGAAGAACACACTCATCAGAAAGCACTGCATGATAGTGGCCACAGTGAACGTGAGCAGAAACAGGAACAGGATGATAGGATCACTGTAATTCAGCACTTTTCCAACCTGAGGATAAAGGCGCACAACAATTAGGATACTCTTCTATTCACAGTGTAAGCGATTTTATTTTCAAACATCTCTCTTCCTTTGTATTGCTACTGATGAGGTAATGAAGAAAGAACAGACAGAAGACAAAAATACAGGATAAGGTCTATGTATATGCTAGGAGAAAAAGGAATAAGAGAGAGTAACGGAGAGAGAAATATATGTACTAATAACATATATCCAGCAGAGGTCGCAATGCAACAAATCTGAGAAAGGCTCAGAGGGACAAAGTTCAAATTACATGGTTCATCATTCATTGCATTTCTTCCTCACCATGATAATGGCAGTCAGCAGAGCAGTGCTTGCAGTCATCATGAGGAAGCTGTCAATGAACCAAGTGTACCAGATGACTCCATTAGAGACGCCCATGGCTTTCAGCGTCTCCTTTAGCCTCATCTCCTTCTCCAGCACGATGCTCTTCACAATCATAGACACTGAGTAGATCCAGGCCAGCACCATGAAGATGGGGAAACAGCGGTTTAGGGTCAGCATGAACCTTGATGGGACAAAACAAACAAGATCCATTAGACCAGTGGTCTCAAACTCAGTTCCTGGAGGGCCACAGCTCTGCACAGTTTTGCTCCAACCCTAATCAAGCACACCTGATCCAGCTAATCAAGATCTTCAGAATTACTATAAACTTCCAAGCAGGTGTGAGTTAGGGCTGGATGGAGCTAATCGCTGCAGAGCTGTGGCCCTCTAGGAACTGAGTTTGAGACCTCGGCATTAGACACTGGCGTAATTGAAAGTTTCGCTGAGAACCATATGGCATGAAATAATGTGAATTGTTTCTTGACTTCATTAAAATAGACTTAAAAATAGTCTGCCCAAAAATGACAATTCTGCCATCATTACTCACCTTTTTGGCTTTCTTTCTTCTGTGGAACACAAAAGATATTTTAAAGAATGCTGGTCATCAGACAGTTTTAGATCCCACTGACTTCCACTGTATGGTCAAAAATATACTGGAAGTCAATAGGAATAGTAACTGATTGGTTAGCAACGATCTTCAAAATATCTTTTGTGCTTGCAGAAGAAAAGTCATATAGTAGGGGTTTCCAAATTTGGTCCTCCAGCTTGCCTCAACACATCTGGCTAAAAGTTTCTAGTATGCCTAGAAAGACCTTGATTAGCTGGTACAGATCTGTTTAACTGGGGTTGGAGCTAAACTCTGCAGGACACTGGCCCTCCAGGACCAAGTTTGGAGACCCCTGTCATACAGATTTGAAACAACTGGAGGGTAAGTGATGGAAGAATTTTCATTTTTGAGTGAACTATCCTTTTAAGCATGTGTGATGATATGGAATAGGGTCAGTTTTTTGGCCACATCATTTTAGACATCACTCACATGTCATCCACATAGCAGGGGTAGGGCATCTGCTGCAGGTAAACACCTAGAGGCCAGTCATGACCTGTGTGTAACTTGAGGATTCCATGTTCAATCATGTCCTGCAGGTAGGCAAAACCTCCCCAGATGTAGCGATGGTCCTCCACAGGGTCTGCCCTTGGGCCAGGGTCCCAGTACCTAAGAGAAATGGGAAACTTTTAATTAGTGGTATTTGAAAAGTTTTAAACATCACAGAAAACAAGAACACAAAATGAGCATTAAATTCATCATATTAGAATAATTTCTTAAGCATCATGTGACACTGAAGGCTGGATATTCAGCTTTGCCATCACAGGAATAATTACATTTTCAAATATATTCAAATAGAAAACATTTATTTTAAATTGTAAAAACATTTACAGTATTACTCTTTTACTGTAAATGCAGCCTTGGTAAGCATAAGAGACTTCCTTTAAAAACATTACAAATATCATAACAATCCTAAACTTTTGAAAGTTTGTTGATGTTTTTCATTGATGATTTTTTTAAGTGCAGTGAAATACAACCTTTCTGCATCTGCATTATTCACACAAGCCTGTTTACTAAAACAATTATTGCAATTGACCAATGACTAGTAAATACTAAAACTTTATAATGTCATTAGGCTGCTCTGGGACATACTCAAAATTCAGCCTTCTAGCTCACTGAGAAGACGTCTATAAAGTTCAAAGTAAACGTATGCCTCTAAATGTGTATTTTCAAGTTCTTTCAGGGGGTTAGTGAGATACATAAGTATTCCATCACTATGAAACTTTAGAGAGTGTTGAAAGTATAGTTTGACATGACATATAGAAATTTTAACCTCCCAGTTTGCTGGGAAGGCTTCACAAGAAAGCCAAAGCCAAGAAGTTTCTTGCATATTTAATCATAATAATGCTGACATTTTGCAATGCTAAAAGCCTGAAAATGTTCTTTCAAAATTCATAGAATATGCTTAAAATGAGTCCAAACAATTTCAGTAGGAGTGCCAAAATCACAATTTGTAATTCAATTCACATTGTTTGTTTGTATTGGCTGCACTTTGCATTATGCCCACATAATGAAAACACAATGAACCCACAGGCCCACAGTGTTATTCGATCCTTGGCTGTTTGTTATCTTCTGTCAGAAGGACGGCTACAGTGAGATCTGACCAGACTAACACCTGCAGGCATGTTTTGTGCTCCACAGAGACTCTCAGTAATGAGTGGTGTCACTTTGCAGTGCACAGCACACTGGAGCTCCACGTAGGATGTGTGATTGTGCCCTGCTCTTTCTCTTGCTCTAACAATAGTGCGTTGAGCAGCAACACCTTACATGAACAATTAAGAGAAGATCATCTATTCTCTACTTACACAATCAATTTTATATACAACCTAAAGCAGGACATGTACAATGAAAGATGAGACATGAACTTATAATCTAATGTTCCTTCAATGCTCCCTCAACCCCGATCACATTAGAGTTAAAATGAGATGCAAGTAAGTCCACTGAATGTCAAAACGGTTTCTTTCGAATAAATACATTCAGGTTTACTGTACTGCAGTTTAATGGTCTCATGAACCACCCAGTCCTAAAGCATATAAGGAACAACCCTTAGCAGATCAGATGAACAATAAAGCAGTTTCAACCTACACAATTATGAATGACCTCTCACCTGTCTTTAATTTTGTTGGTACGTTCCACTGCATCAATGTCCATTCGGATCTTGAACTTGACGTGGCGGGGCAGATCTGTGGTCCAGGGGTACATGTCCATGAAGACCAGACCTGCCCAGAATTTATTCTCCCCCAGCAGGTGCAGAGCTTGATGGGTCATCAGATTCTCATCCATGTGACCCACAAACTTATCCAGACTTATACACTGATAAGATAAAAAAAAAAAAATAACAAGATAAGTGTATATATATATATATAGTTTTGAACTAGAATGAATCAGAGTTTTAAATGAATCTGTTGAGTAAATTGTTTTGGACTAGAATGAACTAGTGTTTTTGAATGAATCTGTTGAGTAAATTATTGTTTTGTTCCAGAACGAATCAGTGTTTTTGGATGAATCTGTTGAATGAATTGTTTTGCTCTAGAATGAATCAGTGTTTTTGAATGAATCTGCTGAATGAATTATTGTTTTGTTCCAGAATTAATCAGTGTTATTGAATAAATCTGTTGAGAAAATTATTGTTTTGTTGCAGAATAAATCAGTGTTTTTTTTTTGGTTTTTTTTGAATCAGTGTTCCAGAATGAATCAGTGTTTTTGAACAAATTTGTTAGGTAAATGATTTTCACTGTTGAATTAATCTGTTGAGTGAATGATTGTTTCTTTGCTGATTGAATCAGCGTTTTGAATGAATCTGTCAAGTAAATGATTGTTTTGCTGTGGAAAGAATTTGTGTTTCTGAACAAATTTGTTAAGTAAATTACTGTTTCGCTATTGAATAAATCAGCATTTTTAAATGAATCTGTTGAGTGAATGATTGTTTCGATGCTGAATGAATCTGCATTTTTGAACAAATGTGTCCAGTGCATGATTGTTTTTTTGTGAATGAATCTGCGTTTTTGAATGAATCTGTCAAGTGAATGATTGTTTTGCTGCCGAATGAATCAGTGTTTCTGAACAAATTTGTTAAGTAAATGTCTGTTTTGCTCTTGAATGAATCAGCATTTTTTAATGAATCTGTTTAGTGAATGACTGTTTCCCTGCTGAATGAATCAGTGTTTTTGGATGAATCTGTCAAGTGAATGACTGCTTTTGCCCTGAATGATTCAGTGTTTTTGAACAAATTTGTTAAGTATGATTGTAATGATTGTTTCACTTTTAAATTAAACGGTTGAGCGAATGAACGTTTCACTGCTGAATGAATCAGCATTGTTGAATGAATCTGTCAAGTGAATGATTTTTCTGCTCCTGAATGAATCAGTGTTTTCTAACAAATGTGCTAATTAATTAATTAAGTGATTGTTTTGCTCTTGAATGGATCAACATTTTTGGATGAATCTGTCAAGTGAATTATTGCTTTGCTCCTGAAATAATTCGTGTTTTTGAACAAATTTAAGTAAATTATTGTTTCACTCTTGAATGAATCTCTTGAGTGGGTGATTGTTTCACTGCTGAATCAGGTTTTTTTTTAATCAATCTGTCAAGTGAGTGACTGTTTTGCTCCTGAATGAACCAGTGTTTTTAAACAAATTGGTTGACTGATGTAACAATGTAAATGCAGAAAGATTCACTGTAAAATTCCCACCACTAATGCACAGACTGACAGTTGGTCTAAAGCACACAAACACAGCACTCAATCATATCAAAAAAGACTGGAACTAATAATGTTGTATAATAATGCGTATGTAGACATTGGTATGAAAGTGTGTCACGTTTTCAAGAGCCGAAGTAGTTCTCCATGTAGTAGGCCTCTTGTTCTCAAAGTGCTCCAATGACATGGGAAAATCACAGAGTCTGTGTTGGCTCTTCACTGGAGGACTTCTGTACAATAGCTGAGTGAACGGCTTGCTCTCACATCACATGCCATCGCACTAGAGGCGAGAGGCCTCCTACTTCATGTGCACCATATCTAATGAAGTCATTCACAGTAATGTACAATGCCACCAGAGGTCCTGAACAAACAACTGAATAGAAAGATTCAATGGGACCCCCTGCAGGATTCACATGTTCTCAACACATTTCAATTGAAAAACACAACATTCACATTCAGAGGCACTCAGCTTGAGCTCACGGTCTGAAAAACCACAAATAAACTAAAATTGAGAGAACACAGTTATATTTTTTTTCAGTGCCCAATGGTTTCATAGCTGTTCAAGGTAACATCTGAGCAGGGCTGAAGGGTGACAGCTATAGCTAATAGGCTAAACGGGTAAGGTTTGTTTGTAAAGCACTAAGGCTCACTGCTCAGATGAAGACAAAGAAAGGCTGGGTCACTCTATGATAGCCCTCTCCCACCATTGCCGTCCCACTCTAATCAATTTGCGGGAAGAGGCCTCCAGCTTACGGGACAGGGGCCGGTCATGGCTGGGGAGGTGAGGTAACAGAGTGAAGCTGAGTGATTTGCCCCTCTTGTTTCTCAATGAAGCCCCCCGTCCACAAAAACAACACGGTGCTGGCAAAGGGTGGCTCTCCCACCCACTCCCCACTTAATCAAAGTGGCACAATAGAGGGGCCTGCATGCTGTTGACAGCTTGCTTGTTCTTTTCCCTTTCACCCATCTGGCCACGGTGGGCTCTATATAGCCGTGCTAAGTGGTCTTTCTTGTGGTGATGTGCTGAGAGCAATCAGCACTCAGCAGAATGAGAGCTGTGGTGCTTAGAGCTAAAGAGCCTCATTCTGTCAAGTGAAGAACGGCTAGGCTGGTTTGAGGAGATGCTTTACATGGGAGCATCGCTACACCTTGCTAAAATGGCTGGAGCCCCTAATCTGGAAAGAGCTGGATGTTTTAGGGGCAAGGTTAAAGGAATGTAAATTAAATTTGACTATTTTTGAATCATTAAAGACATTTCCCAATATTAATATACTACAGTGCTAAATAATATTCCTTTCACTCCTTGAATTAATTTCATTCTTGCTTTTACTTCAAACTGTGAATGATTTTGAATGAATCTGTTGAGTGAATAATTGTTTTGTTCCAGAATGAATCAGTGTTTTTGAACAAATCTGTTGAGTAAGTTGTTGTTTTTTTATCTAGAATGAATCAGTGTTTTTGAATGAATCTGTCGAGTGAACAATAACTGTGAAGTGAACGTTTACTCAACAGATTCATTCAAAACACTGATTCATACTGGAACAAAACAGAATGAATCAGTGTTTTTGAATGAAACTGTTTTAAACAAATCTTCATTTTTGAATGAACAGATTTGTTTAAAAATACTGATTCATTCTGGAACAAAACAGAATGAATCAGTGTTTTTGAATGAATCTGTTGAGTAAATTATTGTTTTGTTCCAGAATGAATCAGTGTTTATTAATGAATCTGCTGAATAAATTATTGTTTTGTTCCAGAATTAATAGTTTCTGAATTAATCTTTTGAGTAAATTATTGTTTTGTTCCAGAATAAATTAGTGTTTATGAATGAATCTGCTGAATGAATTATTGTTTTTTTCCAGAATTAATCATTGTTTCTGAACAAATCTTTTGAGTAAATTATTGTTGTGTTCCAGAATGAATCAGTGTTTTTTAATGAATCTGTTGAATGAATTGTTTTGCTCTAGAATGAATCAGTGTTTTTGAATGAATCTGTTGAGTGAATTATTGTTTTGTTCCAGAATGAATCAATGTTTTTGAATGAATATGTTGAGCAAATTATTAGTTTTCCAGAACGAATCAGTGTTTATGAATGAATCTGTTAAGAAAATTATTGTTTTGCTCAAGAATGAATCAGTGTTTTTAAATGAATCTGCTGATGAATTATTGTTTTGTTCCAGAATGAATCAGTGTTTTTGAATTAATCTGTTGAGTAAATTATTATTTTGTTCCAGAACGATTCAGTGTTTTTTGAATAAATCAGTTAAATGAATTAATGTTTTGCTCTAGAATAAATCAGTGTTTTCAAATGAATCCGTTGAGCAAATGATTGTTTCGCTCCAGTGTTTTTGAACAAATCAGTTTAATGAAAGACAGTTACTTGACGCCACCTACTGGTGAAACAAATACAGAAAGAGTCATTGTAAAGTTGCTAAATAATATTCCTCTCAGTTTTTAATGCACACTCCACCTGAGGAAGTGTCTGTAAGTTGAAAAATCCTGAAACTGATTTCAAACAAGAAATGTTTGAATCCAGTGTTTGCATTCCATTCCGACTACTAAAATTTCATCTGGTTTGATTTTAAAGAAAGCGTGACTGAGGTGGTTGAAAAGAGTATATTTATTGTTTACTTGCTTGTTTGGCGGTTCTAACTAACTTTTTCCTAAAGCTAAACTGAATTGACAACTGAATTCTCTTACCTCACTGTACTGGTTGAACATCCGAATAGCCTGATCAGCCAGTCTGAAGACATCTCTCCAGTCAAAGTTTGTCATGTTCATATATCTGTCCTGCTCTGGACCATTGTGCAGGAAGTTAAGAATGTCTTTGGTTGAGTACTGTGTTTCTACAAGACGCCTGTCCAAAAAGTCCATCACTGTGGGGTTTCTAAGCGTGTCCTACAGTAGGGTGGAAAGAGAGAAGGACAGTTGTGAGAATATTTGTGAAGCTATTTTTTTTTTTAGATGTAAATCTTTTGTAACATTGTACATTTCTTTACTGTAACTTCTGATCAAAGTAATGCATTCTTGCTGGATTTCATTTTACAAACCCTTTTGAACTGTAGTGTATACAAATACAAAGACAATATTTGAGAATGGATTCACTTATAGATACCGTATCATGACAGATAATACAACATGACATTGTAATCCCTTGAGAGATTACACAGAGACCAAAGGAGGACAGTGGATTGTATATTCAGGAGATTATTGGAATAATGTGGCATGTGAAGGGATAAAGAGAGGTGTGTGTGCATGTGTGTATGAGATACAAAGAAACAGATATGTTACCCGTATCATGTTCATTTGGACGCTGTTCTGAAAGAATTCCCAGAGCTGTGGTCCCACCTCTTCCCAGACCTTCCCCATTTTCTGCAACCTCTCCAGCTCCTCAAAAGTAGTGTTGGCCTGGAGAAAACACACACACACACACTCAATTCATATGCACTGTCAGCGTCATAGTGCATGTGTAAAGGGCACCTTAACTGGTCTAGAGGGATGCACAATAACCAAACAATTGACTCAGCAATGTTCCAGCTCATTGAAACAAAAACAACTTTCCAGATGGGAAAATATAGGTGTAGCCCTACCTATTTTTCATCAAATAAATGCATCCCTGGTGAGAATAAGAGACTCATTTTAAAACATTCAAAAAATCTTACCAACTCTAAACTTTTGAATGGTAGTAAGCCTATAGGATTTTAATTTCAGTATTTACTGTGCAAGACCGTGCATGTGTGAGAGTGGGTGGATATTTGTATCTTACACTCTTTAATATCTTCCTGACAGCTGGGGAGTCTGGGGTGTACAAGATCTTCCCCATCACCAGAGGCTTCACTGAATTCCACATGATTTTCGTAATAGGGTTCGACTCTAGGTTCTGCATCAGTGCATTACAGAACGGAGCTGTGGGCCAAAGAGAGAGTGAAAGAGAAACACAGCAAGAAAAAGAAAGTGAAAAAGAGAAATTAAAACAAAGCGAAAGTGAAAGAGTGACAAAAAATGAAATTAACAGAACAGACAGATCAACAGCTCTCACTTGCTGTCCTGTCATAGGTGTAGCTGTCGTGTCCTCTTGAGTTGTTGATGCCTAGGAAAGCCTTGTAGTTGTTGTCCTCATACCAATTAAAGGAGAAAACCCGGGTGATCTCACCCTCAAGATATCCGCAGAACAGATCCGACACAGTTGACATCAGCTGACTGAAGGACGAGGGACCCCCAGGCTGGAAGATGGGATACAAAACCCGCATCAAGTCCTGGGAGCTGGGCCTCTCCGCAAGCTGTGAGAGGAAGGCCATTTTGGAAAATATAAATTTATTCAGTCTGATTTTAAAAACAAACTCTACATAGCAGCTACAGTATGTACAGATTAATTTATGTATGGGCCTTAAATGCATCAGGGTAACATAGCTGGAGGAAGGCCAGATTTTCACCACATAAGATCATTTTACTTCAGTGACCTTTTTGACCTTTAATTTTATGGGAAATAGCAACTTGGAAATTCTGTTGAACATCTCCTTTAGTAATTCAAGAAAGTAATGGTGGCTGTGAAAATTTCTCTTTTTGATCTTTTATTCATAAAATAATAAAAAAAAAAAAAAAAATTGTAGCCTTTCATGGAAGTAAAACAATTGAAAGTGTGGGAGGGAGGGAAATCTCATTACGGAATAAATGTTTTGCATGTTGGCCACAAATATTGGCACCCCTAGAAAGTATATTCCCATTCATATTTACATTTTTTAGCACACCAGGGTGACTAGGAGCATGAAATTGTCCAGCCATGACTTCCTGTTCCACAGGATTATAAATATGAGGAATACAAAGGCCAAATTCCCTTAATCATCCATCACAAGGAGGAAAAACCAAAGAATATAGTTCTGATGTGCAGAACAAGATTGTTGAGCTTCACAAAATAGAAAGTGGTTGTAAGAAAATAGCTTAAGCATTGGAAATATCAATTTCCACAATCAGGGCAATGAAGTTTCAATCAACTAAAGATGTTACAAATCTTCCTAGAAGAGGATGTGTGTCTATATCGTCCTAATGCACAGTGAAGAGGAGAGTTTGAGTGGCCAAAGACTCTCCAAGGATCACAGCTAGAAAAATTAGCTAGAGATTAGTTGAGTCTTGGGGTCAGAAATCTTACAAAAATAAATAAATCAAAAGTCCCTATATCCAGGGTTGCCAGGTTTTCACAACAAATCCCACCCAACTGCTACTCAGAACTATGAGAAAAGGCACATGAGAAATGGCAAATTTATTTGTCAGGGTTCCCCTGGTAAATTCGTATTTCAGGGGATAAATATCATGTTATTGGGGTCGCTTTAACTCGCGGACATCAAAAACAACCCACTGCAACAGAGTTAAAGTGGCCCAATTTGGCTGACTTGGCAACACTCCCTACATCACCACATGCTGTTCGGGAAGGTTTCAAGAAAAATCCTCCTCACTCATCCAAAAAACAAACTCCGGCATATTCAGTTGTCAAACACAACTGGAACTGAAACGACTGGCTTCTATGGTTAGATGAAAGAAAAAAAAAAAAAAAACTTTTTACCAGCAAACCCACCAGATGAATATATTACTGGATGTTGTGGACCTGCTTTTCTGCCGTAGGCCCTGGACGTCTTGTTCAGATGCATGGTATCATGGATTCTATCAAATACCAACAAATAAAAAATCTAAACCTCACTGCCTCTGTTAGAAATTTTATAATAGCCATGGTTGGATCTTCTATCAGGACAATTATCCAAAAAAAAAAAAAACATCAAAACAAACACAAAAACATGTCACTAAGCACAAAATGAGGCTTCTGCCATGGCCGTCCCAGTTCCCTGACCTAAACCCTGTAGGAAATGAATGGGGTGAACTGAAGAGATGAAGCTCCAACATGGAGCTGGGAATCTGAAGGATCTGGATTGATTCTGTATGAAGGAATGGTCTCTGATCTCTTGTCAGATGTTCTTCCATCTCATCAGGTGTTATAGGAGAAAACTCAGAGATGTTATCTTGGGAAAAAGACATTTGACATTGGCCAACTTGACCTAGAGAAAAACATCTATTTCATAATGAGATTTTCCCTCCATTTCCCATCGTTTTAATTCAATTATAGGTTAGAATTTAGTACATTTTTTGAATGAAGGATCAAAAGGATAAACAATGCAAAATTATTTTCACAGCCACCTTTGTTCATATTTACCAAGGGTGCCAAAAATTGTTTGACCAGCCTCATCTGAACCTCTCCATCCAGGTTAACATGTTTTATCTGCCAGACACTATTCCTAATACACGTGTCAACCTAAAGACGTACATCCTTGAAGAGGATATCCCTGAATAAACCCTTAGGCACAGTTGTGGCTGAATTTGTCATCCTGGAGGTAAAAATAAGGTAAGAACCAGGTTTGCAATTAATCCGATTTAAATTCAGCCATGTGCATGAACAATGTAATCCAAATGGTAAACTCTCTATATAAGTAAACACACATAACTAAAATATTTTTGTCCATAGCATGTCCAGTGTTATTTTGAACCCCATTAACTTTCATTGTATGGATAAAAACATTCAACATTCTTCAAAATATCTTCTTTTGTTCTTCACAGAATGAATAGAATCATACAGGTTTGACTCCAGACTAAACCACAAAGCTGAGCAAATACCGCTCTCAAAATACAAGGCCGCCTGATTATCGAGGTGAACGTGAGATCCAGCACTTTTCCTTGGGTCATGAACTCTAATGCACACCATGTTAGCCAAAATAAGACAAACCAGGTCAAGATAATGTAGGCGAAAACATGAAGATTTCCATAGAGGCTTTCAGTATGAAAATGAGTCATTGCTCAACCTCCACTAAGCTAACACTTTACATCCCTACTTCCCATTCATACACATTCATACTGAGCGCAGATGGATATAGTGATGGGTGATAGCATTAGTTGGCCAGGCTTTCTGTCACCCGAGCAAAAGGGAAAGAAATGCACTCCACCTACAGGATGTGACCTCAGTGGAATGCGCTTGCCACATATTTGTCGAACAGGAATGATGATATGCATGCATGTACACACATGAACTGATCATATAAAGGCTTTCTGTCCTCATAAAGAGCACAAAATTAGGTTACAGTGATTTAATAAAGAAACTGATGTTCTGATGTGACAAAAATGATCCATAACACACACTTTCCTACCATCTCTCTTGGAGTGTTCTAAAGAGCTTAAGGGGAAGTGAGGAGCTTCCTGGATGCTAAAATAAGGATCTTCAAGGGGGGAGAGGAACTGAGCTTTCTCAAGCAGCCGTACCTCCTGAAGCTTGTCGGACAATGCTGAAAGCACTCGACCCCAGAACTGCAGGTCTATCCCGGGCGAGTGGTTATCCAGCACCATTGGCAACTGAACACAGAGAGAAAAAGAGACGTTTGAGATTATAGTAACCTTATGTGAAATGTATTCATGACCATAAATGTGCACAAATCAAGTAGAAATGTAGCCAAATAATCATTTAATTAATTTGAGTGCATTTACATTATGATTTAAATACAGTCTTGAATGTAAAATTGAAATACATACAATACCGTTAAAAAGTGAGTACGCTTTTTTAATGTTTTTGAAAGAAGTTTCTTATGCTCTTAAAGCTGCATTTATTTATTTGATCATATTTATTTGAAAAATAGAAATAATGTGAAATATTATTGCAATTTAAAATATCTGCTTTCTATTTGAATTATTTATTTAATCAAAATTACAAAAAAAAATGAAATATTGTGAAATATTATTGCAATTTAAAATAACTGTTTTCTACTTTAATTATTTAATCAAATTTACAAAAACAAAAATACTGTGAAATATTATTGCAATTTAAAACAACTGTTTTCTACTTTATTTAATCAAAATTACAAAAAAAAAAAAATGAAATATTGTAAAATATTATTGCAATTTAAAATAACTGTTTTCTACTTTATTTAATCAAATTAACAAAAACAGAAATACTGTGAAATTTTTATTGCAATTTAAAATAATTGTTTTCTATTTTAATTATTCATTTAATTAAAATGACAAAAAACAGAAATACTTACTGCAATTTAAAATAATTGCTTTCCATTTGAATTATTTATTTAATCAAAATTACAAAAAAAAAACAGGAATACTGTGAAATATTATTGCAATTTAAAATAACTGCTTTCTATTTGAATTATTTATTTCATCAAAATAAAAAAAAACTGAAATATTGTGAAATATCACTGCAATTTATAATAACTGTTTTCTACTGTAATTATTTAAACAAATTTACAAAAAACTGAAATATTGTGAAATGTTATTGCAATTTAAAATAACTATTTTCTAATACAAAAAATAGAAACAATGAATTGTTTTTTTGATGAATTGGTACATTTTACTCCAAAATGACTTTCTACTGACACCACCACAGGCTATACAGGCAATTTATTAATGTTAATCAAATGCCAAAAAGCTATCTGAGCAATGTTCTTGATTTATTGTGGTACATAAGGTCCACTTTTCACCATTCAATCAAACATCCAAAGAATAAACTCCCACTCTGAATGTTTGCTCAATAATTATCCTGTTTCCTGTTCTAAACTATTACAGAAGTAAAATGGGTTGCAAGCAGAGTCCTATGCTGACTTAAAAGCTTTGGGCTTATGAATTTATGAAGCAGATGAAATCTAATGACTCTGTGTAAAATCATTGCACAGTGATTTGGTGTCTAAGACATGAGTAGAAAGATACAAGATAAGCAACAAATTTCTCCCGAAACTAAAACATAATAATGAGAGAGCAAAACTGCATAAAAAACAGGAACTGCTTCCACAGCCGTCCTCATCATCAAAGGGTGTGTCTTCCTTAATCTCATTAGTAAATGAGGCCAAGCAGTGTGTCATCATGCTAACACTACCATCTGCTTCAATCTAACCCTAGGTAAACCTCACAGGCAGACAGAGAGAGACGGAGAGAGAGAGAGAGAGAGAGAGAGAGAGAGAGAGGCTTAGAAAGAGAAAGCTGATAAGTAGTGTTGTTTCAGCAGTGGTATTCATAGGCCTTCTAAAATCTAACAACAGGTAAGTAGGTCTGGCTCACGATCCACATTCTTAGTTTAGAGCACCACCTGTGAACACTTATGATGTGTTTAGAACAGCTTTTCCATAATTCCAAGCATGTGACACATCATGTGACATTCACACAGATCCTAAGGAGGAGAACATTGGTGTAGTAGTGAATTACTGTTGACTCTAAGCTAAATATTTCCAAGCTGTATCAAAAATGTTTAAACTTTCTCAGCAACAAAATTTACTGGTTTTAAAACAGACAGTGGTGACCTCTGCAAGTGTTCGTTTAGAGACATTTCGAAATCTAAGAAAACTAAGAAAACCCACAATTAGGTTACAGTTAAACTGTTCTAAATGTACAGTATTATATTTCTATATTGACTGTTTAATTTTATAAGGATTATATTTAGAAATTTAAGTTATTATAATGATAGTATAATTTAGTGTCAGATACACTATTGTTCTTTAACATCCCCCCCCCCCCCTTATTTTTTTTACGAAAAGCGTCTCTTTTTTTACCTATTTAAATAATATCATAAAATTGTATTACAATTGTCACATGATCCTTCAAAAAAAAAAAAAAAACATTTTAATATGCCGATTTCAGTGTTCAGAAAAAGATGTGGTGTTTAACACTGAGATTTTTTGATGACTTTTTTGTAATATAATTTTTTGTTATTATTACATTACAAATGTATTTACTGTTATATTAACCTGTTTAACAGGTCTTTGCTAAAAAATTTGCTAAAGTTAAACCATATCTGTCAACACTCCCGTTTTTCCCGGGAGTCTCCAGTATTTCACACTCATCTCCCGCCACCCCTCCCGTTTGGTTATTTCTCCTGGGAAACTCCTGTAATTTGTATGGCCCAAACCTCTTTATATGAATAATCACATCAATATATTTTTCCAAGGTTGTCCAACTGCCAGATCTTGTATGAGACGCATCCTACTCACACAAATGACACATCATACGAATTTCAAAACGTTTGTGACCTCAACCTGGCAACGTACAACCCAGTGGCACTGTTGATATCTGCGCAGGTAGTAGACGGAGAAGTTGAATCAAGCATCGGAAGACGGAAGAATTTAATTTCATATCTTGAAGTCATATTGACAATGCCCGTGCTGTTTACAAAGTGAGTTGCACTGATTTTAATATCGGAATCGGAGTGAAAAATGACATTAGTCAGCATGTTAAATCACAACGGCATCACGCATTGGAGGCTGCTGTGTAGTGTTTATGTTTATGTCATAAAATTTGTAATAATAATAAACATAAATAAACATTATTATCATAATATTATACAATAATAATATTCCTTTTTTAATAATAATTATGTATTATGCATTTATTAATGTGTAATAATACATAGCATTGTTTAGTCAGCCTTGCAAAGCTGCATTTACTACATTTCCTGCACACAAAAATGTTCAATCCAGTTTATTTTTAAATTAGCCTTTTCAACCATTACACTTATATAATATAATCATATCATTTCAGTCCTCTACACATCTACAACTGTGCAAATCAGTGAGTGTGAAGAAAAAGCTTCATGACTGACCAGTCGTAAGAGCTTGAAGAAGTCTATGTTGGCATACAGCACGTCCTCGATCTTCTGTAGCCTTTGCTGGGAAAGGGCACACATTGCATTGTGGACACCGTACAGCCCTCCACGGCTGGGGAAGATGAGGAATCGCTCTAGAAGAGCCTGACTGCAGGCGATCTCTTTCAGAGTCAGATCCGGGACTCCATATGCAAACTGGAAACACAGGAGACGATTGTTAACAAAGATGAAGTTTAGCATGTATAGAATAAAAGCCCTGCTTAGTGAAAATGAGATCGCAAGCAATTTTTTTAATTGCTCGATGGTTACAATTATGTTGTAACCATCATCATTTGGTTTTGGAAGAATTTGATGAAAAATCTTCAAAATTTCTGACTTTTGATAGCAGGGGCTATATCTTGGCAAATCTGAGCACAATGTGAAACACTGCTAAGATGTTTTTGAAACTTTATAGGACATGTATGAGATTACATGGGTATTTGTTCTCAGACTTAAGAATTTGGTTATATTTTCTCTATATTTAATGAATCTCATTGCTGTCTGGAAGAAAAAATTAGATCATATCTCATTTGTTATTTGTGTTTCTTAGAATATTAAACTAGTTACAAAAATGCAACTGTCTCAGCATGTTGTTACAGAAACAAGAAATAAATCCTTAGAAAAGTAGAAGTTCTCTTCCAGAATGAAAATTTCCTGATAATTTACTCACTCCCATGTGATCCTAGATGTTCATGTCTTTCTGTCTTCATTCGCAAAGAAATTAAGGTTTTTGAGGAAAATATTCCAGGGATTTTTCTCCATATAGTGGACTTCAGTGCTGCCCAACGGGCTGAAGGTCCAAATTGCAGTTTCAGTGCAGCTTCAAAGGGCTCTACACAATTCCAGCCAAGGAATAAGGGTCTTATGGCAAAACAATCTGTCATTTTCCAAAAAAAAAAAAATGTATATACTTTTTAACCACAGATGCTCATCTTGCACTAGCTCTGCGATGCACATGCGTGTGTTCAACATTAAAGGAGAAGTCCATTTCAAGAACAAAAATTTACAAATAATGTACTCACCCCCTTGTCATCCAAGATGTTCATGTCTTTTTTTTTTCAGTCGTAAAGAAATGATGTTTTTTGAGGAAAACATTTCAGGATTTTTCTCCATATAATGGACTTCTATGGTGCCCTGAGTTTGAACTTCCAAAATGTAGTTTAAATGCGGCTTCAAACGATTCCAGATGCGGTTGTAAACGATCCTAGCCGAGGAAGAAGGGTCTTATCTAGCGAAACGATCGGTTATTTTCATTTAAAAAATACAATTTAAATACTTTTTAATCCCAAAATGCTCTCGCTCTCCCTGAACTCTGTGTATTCTGGTTCAAGACAGTTAGGGTATGTCGAAAAAATCCAATCGTATTTTCTCCCTCAACTTCAAAAATCATTTCAAAATCATCCTACATCGCTGCAGAAGTACCGACACAATCTTTGCAAACTGAACATGCAAAGAAGATCAAACACCCTTAACAAAACAGGTAAATCAGCGATATAGGACAATTTTGAAGTTGAGGGAGAACATGAGATGGGAATTTCTCGACATACCCTAACTGTCATGAACCAGAAAAAAAACAGTTCAGGCAGAGCAAGACAAGACCAGCGTTTGACATAAAAAGTATATAAACTGCATTATTTTTTATGAAAATAACTGATCGTTTCATAAGATAAGACCCTTCTTCCTCGGCTGGGATCTTTAACAACCACATTTGGGATCGTTTGACGCCACTTTTGGAAGTTCAAACTCGGGGCACCATAGAAGTCCACTATATGGAGAAAAATCCTGAAATGCTTTCCTCAAAAAGCATCATTTCTTTATGACTGAAGAAAGAAAGACATGAACACCTTGGATGACAAGGGGGTAAGTAAATTATCTCTAAATTTTTGTTCTGGAAGTGGACTTCTCCTATAAATCGTAATGTGTGAGGTCGGGCTGGTGCAAAATGAGCATTTGTGGTTAAAACGTTTATAAATTTTTATTGTTTTAAGTAGGGCTGCCCTCGACTAAAGATTTTTCTGGTCAACTAGTAGTCATTCATTTTAAGGTTTAGTCAACTAGTCACATGTTTAATAAACCATATAAATCATGATAATGAGCCTTTAGTTGCCTACATAGCCTAACAAGCGCTCAAGCGAACACAAGAAAAGCTTGCCACAGCGCACCGGCAGATATGATAATTATGAATGTTTCAGGGAATAACAGCAAGGAGACTACATTAACGTTTCCATCATTTATTGATAAACTAGTGCTTTCTTTGTTTTCGGCTTAAGAGAGGAAGTCAGCAACATGGATTCATCACCTCCGCAGTACTGGATGTGCCTACATGTTTCATATGGATTATATAATCTGAGAATATTTGTTTTCTATTTGAATTGGTTCATTTAAAAGTAGACATTTCACTCTCCATGGGTAGCTTATATTTTTCATGTCTGTAAGGCAAGTATACACAAAATTTCGAAGTTTCACGCTCAGTTTCACAGAGACCAAGACGGCAGAAAGCGCGTCCTTGGTGCTTTTATTATTTTACAAAAGCGCAACATTTTGTTGTTATTCTGAATGCACACAAACAAACGTTGAGACTTTACAGATTCAAAAGATGTACTACTCTTATCTGTATGACCAAAAATTAACAAAGTGTCCACACAGACACTTCAACAGTGCACATTTTTCTAGATTAACATTAGATTGAGAGGCCATGTAAAGTTGCTACTACTTACATATTTCAGATGAAAAGCCATATTTGAGGTTGATGAATGGTAGGTGAGTGTTTGGATGTCCTGCCCAATGTATTATATTACCACATAGACCAGCCGTTAACGTTTTCTTTTTCTGCGACGAAGCGACTAATAAAATTTTAGTTGAGCAAGCCTTTTCTCATTGACTAACGGTTAGTCGTCTATTAGGGGGCAGCCCAGGTTTTAAGAAAATGAACGATCGTTTCTCAGCTGGGATCATGTAGAGCCCTTTGAAGCTGCATTGAAACTGCAATTTGGACCTTCGATCCTGCAACATTTTTCTTAAAACCTTAATTTCTTTGCGATTTGAAGCCAGAAAGACATGAACATCTTGGATCACAAGGGGGTGAGTACATTACCAGGAAATTTTTACTCCTTTAAGATTTGGTCTGACTTATCAAAGAGCGAATTAAATTTGTATTGAAGAAATCATTTAAATACAGACATTCGGAAATACATCTATACATAATATATGGTGTGTGTTGCAATACATTGAGATGCACTTAGGAAAGTGTAGGATCAAAGCAGCCTACTTAAGAGTGCTTGAATCACTGAGACAATGGGCTACACCATAAATCAATCTGTGTGTGAGAGGCCAGCTTGAAACAAAAGAAGGCGTACGTCACGAAGACACTGACATACAAACTCAGGAAGGACTCTTAGTGACTGTTAACACCACATGAACCCACTAGATTTTGCTGGAAACATCTAGTAAATCCCCACGGGAGTGTTTGAGGATGTGACTGTGTGTCAGGATTCTGCTTGCAGTGGAAGCTGTTAAAGCATTTATGAAAACAAATGGCTCACAAATGAAGGAAGCCAATGTGCCTTCTTAAAAACAGTGCCTAAAAAGCAAAAAATGCAGTAACGTACTTGCTCCACTCGCACTTGTGCGTTTGTAAGGTCATACACCACGGCCTCTGAAAGCCCGGCGTCCCGCAGGAGGAATGACGTCAGACTCTCGTCGTCCTTCAGAATGTGCTCTACTTTCAGTCCTTTACCTGATGGCACAAGTACACAAACATTTTTGTTTAAAGTAAATCCTTTAAAGCTTTACTTGAGATGCAAGTGAACAAATACAAATATTCCCTTTTTTGTGTCCTCGATACATGGCCACAATAGAAGAATGCATTCCACTCCTTCTTAAATTAAGCACTCTTAACACTGCAGCAGTGTGCTGACCAGCGTGTATAATGACTTTGACATATATTCACTCGGAGGACAAACTGTGCTGACAAAGTACTTGAATGGATCACTTGATCACTGGATTCCTCAGTGAAAGCTTTGTCGCTCAACAGTACTCTGCGCTGAAGGGTCACGACATGACAGTCTTGTGTGGAGAAAGTGCTGATAGATTCAACTAACCAACTCCAGTTAAACGTGTTCAGAGGTAAACTACAGGGCTATCACTTTAGTTAATGATATAACAAGAAATATTTTGAAAATATTATCATTATGACATTAAACATACATGTAAATGATGATGTGACGACAAATTAAAAGGTTTTTGGCGAGCAGGACATGTCTCTGAATCAAAACTTTAGAACATCTCTATCAATACTCCCATCAAAAGTTTGTGGTCAGTAAGATTTGTGTGTGTGTGTGTGTGTGTGTGTGTGTGTTATTTCGTTTGTTTGTTTTTTTTGTTTTTGTTTTGTATGCATTCATTTTTATAACATTTTAAAAAATTAAGTAAAATTAAATTAAATTAAAAAGTAAAATTAAATAATAAGGTAAAATTAGATTAAATTAAAAAGTAAAATAAAATAAATAATAAAATAAAAAGGTAAAAAAAAATGTAAAAATTAAATTAAATTAAATTGAAAGTAAAATAAAACAAAATAAAATAAAGCAAAATTAAATTAAAAAATAAAATAAAAAGTAAATAAAATGAAATGAATAAACTAATAAAATAAAGTAAAATTAAATTAAATAAGGTTAAATTAAATAAATTAAAATAAGGTAAAATAAAAAAATAAAATAAAATAAAATTAATTTAAATTAAAAAGTAAAGTAAAGTAAAATTTAATTGGAAAGTAAAATAAAATAAAATACAAATAAAAAATTAAAGGAATAAAGTAAAATAAAAGAAAATAAAAATTGAAATCCATAAAGTGAAGTAAAATAAAATAAAATAAAGTAGAGTAAAATAAAATACAAATAAAAAATGAAATGAATAAAGTAAAATAAATAAAAATAATAAAACAAAATTAAATAAAATAAAATAAAGTACAGTAAAATAAAGTAAAATTAAATTAAATCAAAATAAAATAAAATAAAATTAATTTAAATTTAAAAGTAAAGTAAAAAAAAAATTTAATTGAAAAGTAAAATAAAATAAAATACAAATAAGAAATGAAATGAATAAAGTAAAAGAAAAGAAAAGAAAAAGTGAAATCCATAAAGTAAAGTGAAATAAAATAAAATAAAATAAAATAAAGTACAGTAAAATAAAATACAAATAAAAAATAAAATGAATAAAGTAAAATAAATAAAAATAATAAAATAAAATAAAATGAAATAAAACTAAATAAAGTACAGTAAAATAAAGTAAAATAAAATAACAAGTAAAATGAAAAAATGAAATTAACTAAAATAATAAAATAAACAAAATAAAAATTATAAAATAAAGTAAAATGAAATAAGTAAAATGAACTAAAATAAACTAAAATAAAACAAATCTTACTGACCCCAAACTTTTGAGTGGTAGTGTAATTATATTAAAAATAGCTGCCAGGATATTTAGCTAAATTTTAGATTTTGTTGCAGCAAAAAAGAAAGTCATACAGGTTTAGTATGACATGAGAAATCACTTCCCTCTGATTCTGTGGCTAACTCATGGCTAGGACTATATTTGACAGGAATGTTGTCCCAGGACAATCAAAATATGTTGATATGAGAATGCATCCTGTTTGGAAAAATCACAATCACTGGACATTTTCCTAAAAATTCACTCCATATATTAAGGGAGACTTGGGTTCACCCTCACACTACAGACTACTCATCGGCCCATTAGAGGGAACAGGAAAAGGAAACAGGTATGAGGGGAGTGGAAGTACAAAAGCGGAAATGCCCACTCTCTCCATCCATCGCTCAGATCCATTAAAGAGGTCCCATCAGTTCCTCTGAGGGCCAGGTTAATGGGTCAAACAGCAGACGCTCCCCCTGGCCTACATACCTGCCACCAGCGCAGGATTGGTGCGCAGCGTCTCCATGAAGCTGCTCATGATAGTGGCTTCATGCCACAGACGGCCGAGCTGACGGACCTCAGTGTCGTTGAACAGCAGCTCCTGTGAATCTTGATAAAACCGTGCCAGACTAATAAGGAGGATAGAAAGAAATGAGTTACAATGAGTTGGAACTAACTTGGTCCATTAAAATCAAACATCTCCCAATACTTTATGGTATGAACTATAAAATGCCTAATGGGATAAGACTAAATTTACAATCCCAAATGTTGGTTATCAAGCTGTTGGATGTCTGCAAAACTCCTCTGCACTGAAAACTGTGTCAGAGGACTATCTCTGGATGCCTACAATGCAAAATGTGCAAGATAGGAAAATCTTCCAGATTTGAGATGTGAAGGAGCGTCTGACTCACATGGAGTTGTGGTAGTTGGAAACGACCCCAGGAGACTCTCCTCGAGTTTGATGGCGAAAGCATGGGTTGTTAGCATTGCAGAAAATCCCTTGAATCCATGGCAGGATTCCCGCTGAGGGCATAGCCTTGCTGGGAAAATGACCTGCATTTACAGATATGATGAGTAAGTCCTCAGGCACTGCATACAGATGCTAATGAACTTTCAAGCAGTGTTGTTTTTCTGAATACCACCAATATCTGGCTGAGAGTGTGAAATTGTACAACCAAAAATAACTGTACTATAATGTGTATTCTTACATTCATGCTGGCGATACAGGGGATTGGCTCTTCGTAGCCACACAAGTCCAATGAATAAAAACACAGGCCACAGAATCTCAACCAGGAAGCGAATCTGTGCGCACATGACAAGAAAGCGATATGTTCAGAAACATGTCAAATCTGAATGCAGAATTTTAGTAATGATGAAAACAACACTTTACAATAAAGTTTAAGCTGTATACATTAGGTATCATAAACTAACAGTAAACAGTACTTTTCTGTAGCATTTATTAATGTAGTTTACTGTTAATGCATCTATAACATTTAAAGGTTGCACTTTATTTTACAGTACATGTACTTCAGGGTTAGTAACTTTACCTGGTTATTAACTAGTTATGGGTTCAAGCGCATAGCGCTGAAACCCTATTGTAATTGTTAAAATCACAAATGGACGATTTTCAGGTAAAACTGATTGTAGGTATACGATAATTATCACGCGATATGAATTTTCTCGATAAACGATAACAAGAGTTCGATAAATGTTCGTATATCTATAATCTTTATGCGGTAAATGCGGAACAAAAGAGCGCTAGTCAAAGCGCGCCACTCGGACCGTTTATCCGCTCGGACCAAAGTTCAAACGGGGTTTAGGCTACGGCGACACGGCGCGAACTTACTAGAACAGATGCTATCATTCGCTCAAGAGTCTCGGTCACTAAACAGCACCAGTGTGAGGCCCTTGAATTCAGTGAAGAACATAAATGACTTTGTCTAACCCAGATGAAACAGCGCTGACAAACAGGAGAAACACTGCCCAACGAGACAGTCAGAAGGCTTTTAAATCTACAAATCGCCATCATGTACCATAGATTTACTGTAGCAGCACTAACTGCACAGTGGTCACAAATGTGGGTATATTTTTCTTGAATTTTATTATATTATTAATGTAGACATGTATTAAATGTATTGAAGGTGGAGTAATGGAATATAAGGACAGTATTTTTTGTGATTAAGCTATAGTGTTTATGCATTTATACTAAATGTATTTAGACTGGTGTTTTTCATACAAATAACATTACCTGGGAACCATATTACATTTTTACCATGCTTTTGAGGTGCTATATTTGTGGTTTTAACAGTTATTATGGCCTATGGATGACACTAAAGAAGAGCAATGGTTAATTTAAAACCTCAAACAGTCAGAATAATTACATTTCACCATATAAAAGTTGCTACAATTTTTACAGATATTACTGATTTTGATAATGAATGAAAATGCACCCGAACTCAAGCTACTATCAAATGTGTATTTCTAAGAGACAAAAAAATGTTATATTACTATTATTAATTTTTATCAGTTTTTTTTTTTATTTGAAACAATATTGCTCATTAAAGCATGCAAAACTAAGAAATATTTTTTAGCATTAAGATATTTATTTATTTGTTAAGGAAAAATTACTTGAAAAAGTGTGAAGAATTTAAAAATACATGAAGTGTTTGTCATGTTCTGACCATAAAGAATATTTTAAAGCTGCTTTTAGCTGTCTGCTTTTTACAACTTTCACATTGTAGCAAAAATTTGCTTTTAAACTTGAAATAAATAAAAATGTGACATTTATCGTGATAATTATCGATATCGACTGATATGATAAAAAATTATCATTTTATCATTTTTTGTCCATATCGCCCAGCCCTAACTGATTGTGCAGACCAAACCGTAAGTCGTAGAGACTTTAAACTTGGAGGGATGGTAGTACTCACACCGCCTACAACTTGACCAAGGCTCGGCCTGACGAGGGCGCTACAGAGATCGAAAGTACGAAATCGCTCATAACTCATAAACTGTCAGTCGCAGGCTCAAGTGTCTTATGTCGTTGGAATCTTTGGCTTACACCTGCAAAAATTTTGGGTATTTCACATTTTTTGCAAAAGCTACTTTTGCGAACTAGTCCTAGGTTTTTCGCCCGATCAGAACCAAACCAGTGCAGAAAGATTCTCGGAGAGTGACTATCAATAATTATCAAAAGAAAGGGATGCCAAAACGTTCGAAGGGGGCAGGGACACTTTTAGTAAAATGCCTATAACTCCTGAACGGAATGAGATATCTTTGCCAAATTTGGCACACTTATGTAAGAGCTCAAGCTGAGGTCACAGGGAAAAAAACATGGAGATTAGCCACTTGGTGGCGCTATAAGAGGGAAAAAAAGCATAAAAACGATATTCATATCGTATGATAGACCTCCTTGTTCCGAACGACTTTGCCTCTAGAACCACTGCCGTCAATCAAACCATTTTTAAATGATTGAGAAGATGTGAAAAACTTACTTTTGCGAAGTAGTTCTAGGTTTTTCGCTCAGTCTGGAAAAAAAAACACCGCAGTGCAATTCTCTGAACTTTCTAGGTCAATTATTATCAAAAACATGTGGAAATTTACCCTTTGGGAAGTTAAACGGGGTTCTTTAAAAAAAGAGCCTGTCCAAATATACCCAAAAGCCCATAAAGCCTAAAGGAAAACTCAAAACTTAAAGAAACCCGCTTCGCACATTCGACAGGTGATTCTAAACAAGCAAGCAAAGTTTCAGGGAGGTTGAACCACAGCTGACTCTATAACAGTCATGAATGTTATAAAAACATAATATTTCTATGGTAAATCACCTGGATTTGACAAAAATGCTTTTTTAATCATTTATTTAAGTGGTTACAGGCTTGCTAAACACTATGTAATGTCTTTTTCCTTATGTGCTTAAATACCTAAAGCGCTTGAACCCCGGTAATCGCTGCTTGGAGCTATATTTATTACTATTAGTATTGTAATTATAAGTACATAATATGTACATTTAATTAAGGATATTTTTCTTACAAAAATCCATCGATTCGCTTCAGGGGCGCTTTATTTATCCCCGGAGTCATGTGAACCACTTTTATGATGGATGGATGCGCTTTATTGGGCTATTGAAAAATAACACCCATTCACTGCCATTATAAAGCTTGAAAGAGCAAGGACATTTTTCAATTAATACAACTCCGACTGTATTCGTCTGAAAGAATTGCGATTCGATTCGATTCGATTTGATTCAATATGGATTATTTTGGATATATCAGGTAGATGTTATCAGGATCAGTCCATGGCAAATTTTCTCAAGGAAGAAAAAAATCTCTCAACTAATGCTGTAAAACATTCATGAGCGTCAGCTGATAAACATAGGCTGATAGATGGTGGCTGTCACAAAAACGGATTTATATTCAAGTGTAAATTAAATATTGAAGAACAGTAAAAACCGAATGTTGAAGTTAATTGTGACGTTACGTGATATATTGTTTACAAGCTGCTGTACTGACGTCTTTGCACAGTTGAAACACTGATTGAGCGATTACATGAGACAGGATAGGGATTTTGGTAAGTTCCATCATTAACTGAACACAGGCTTGACTAATCGATTATTGGTATTTAAGAATCGATATTGATATGTAAAAAAGGAAATTGATTAAAATCGAGAAATCAATATTTTTTACAGAGCCCTGTTCATGTACATAAATAAATTTAATAAAAAATGTTATTAAATTGTTTTAAAAGATTAACCTGAGCAATGAAATGGGAAAATAGGCAAAATATAAACTTAAATATCCAATATCAGCCAATAGAGTGTTTTCATGACACACCATCAATCGGCCATATTGGTGGCAATAAACGTAACCAAAGCCACTGAACCAAACTCCCATATTTTGCTGATTATTGGTGCTGAAAATGTAATTTTTTGGACTGTACTAATTGGTCTGATTAGGAACAACATTTGGAGTACTATATAGACTACCAAAATGTATAACAAATCAAGGAGAAGAGTGCAAATAAGGAACAAAAGGTGTTTGTGGTTGGCCAAACTGAACCAGGATTTCCATGTCAAGAACATCAACAACATTCATGTTTGTTCTTAGCATTTCCAGTCAGGTAGGTGAAATATTAGGCTAATATCTTAATAAATACTGCTCGTATGTATCTTTACCACCTGTTAACTTTAGTTAGTCAAAATATTGCACCCTTTCCAGTTCACTAAATTCTTCTCTATATGATTTAGCAGGTTCCACACGTCTTTTCCATGGTTTAGGCAGTATTAATTTGCAATTTGCAACGTATACAGTAGTACATTAACCATCCAATCCATGCTGTTGCTTACATCCGAGTATCACCAATATAGCCGTGCATCCGGGTAACTGACCAAATCATGCTGAAATGCAAACCCTCTATAATAAGTAGATAAAAATTACACAAGTGGATTAAAAATACACTTTGAATATTTTGTAGCACAGCAAACACTCTGTTTTTTCAGCTTCAGAGTCTTATATTTGGTTTCGTGTGGTATGTCACACCTCATTGTCTGAATCCTGCACTCGGAACCAAATTTCTGAGGTTTATATCACATGATATAAACAGAGAGCTTTAAATATAAGCTGTTTTGAGGCTACATCCTGTGATGATGATTGTTTTGTGTCCCAGTGAATCGGTTAATTGTACCTTTTGTCTCTTGCGGAGCGTCCAGTTCTTCCAAAGCAGCAGACGAATCTGGCTGCATGTGTTCATGGCTCAAACTTAACCCCTTGTAGGGGTCAACAAGGTGCAACAAACCTGCCAACACATCACATACTTCACACTCACAATCAAACTAAAAGAAAACTCGCAGAACACAGATAAATTGTGCACAATTAGCATTGTAGAGCTTTACACATGTGGTCATGTAATCAGAGTTCAAACAACTATGAAAACAGCTGTTTTAGTGAAATGTAGCTTGGAGACTGTTTGTTAGTCATGTGAAATTGGGTCACAAATCTTTACAGGAAAATATGGGCCTAGCATTGAACCACTGAACTATTTTGAGCGGCAATGACTACTACAGCAAGACCAAAACAGCACAGCAGTCACAGACAGAGCTGTTATTATGTCTGTCAGACGTCTCATTTTCCACAGTAATCTTTTAACACAAACACTGATTAAAGCTCTTTCAGTTCAAGTTCAGATACAAATGTCTCATCTTACAGAGTCTCTTTTGACAGACTTGTACACTTGACCTCTATGGATATGAAAGAATTAAAAACATGACATTAAACTGCATGATTTAACACGCATATTCTCCACAAAAGCCAACAACTTTAACTTTTCAAGAGTGTACAGTTCTGTTCAGTTTGGGGTTGAAAAGATGTTTTTGAAAGTTGCGTATTCTCACCAAAGCTGCATTTATTTAATCAAAAATGCAGTAAACTGGAAAAATATTACCATTTAAAAGAACTGTTTTCTATTTCAATATCATTCTAATATGCTGATTTGCTGATTAGGAAACATTTATTATTATTACCAATGTTGAAAACAGTTGCGCTGCTCAAAATTTTTGTGGAGACTATGATCCTTTGATAATTAGAAAGTTCAAAAGAACAGCTATTATTTAATATAGAAATATTTCATAACAAATGACTTTACTCCCACTTTAATTAAATTGCTAAATAAAAGTATTTTTTAAATAAAATAAAATTAAATCTTTCTCACCCCTATCATTTTTAAATGTTATTGACCAAAAAATAAATAAATAAATAAATAAATAAATAAACATGACTTAAATCAGGAACACTTTAGATTAGCGAACATGCATTCACTATTAACTAAAAGTTTTCCGTTTAATTGATAAGGTAGTTGGGTAATGATTCTGACTATTAACTAGTTATTTATTAGCATGCCTATTATTAACATATTGGCTGTTTATTAGTAGTTATAAAACAGATATTCTGCATGACCATATTCTACATCCCTAATCCTACCCAATACCCGAATTTAACAACTACCTTACTGACTATTACTGGCAAAAGCTGTAGTTAATGGTTTGTTAATAGCGAGAACTGGACCTTAAAATAAAGCGAGACCGGTAGTTGTTGTAACGTTAGTTGACTGTGCAGAATAATGTGCTTCTTAAGTACTAACAAACAGCCGATATGCTAGTTAAATGGCTTTTATTATGAAACTAGTTAATAGTGAATAGTGTTCCCTAATCTGAAGTGTTACCCTTAAACCAAATAGTATACTTACCTCAGTGCTGACGAAATATGAGTTCCTTAACATTCGCACGGAAAAGTACATAATTACAGTCCATGATAGTCGCTGAAACACAACAGCCGAACTTGCTGCTTCTGACTGACTCAACTAATCTGATTGGCTTAATCTGCAGGGTTAACATGGCCATCAGCAAAGCCCTCCATTTTAACAGGACTACTGTTTATTTACATGTACATATGGCAGATTGATTAAGCATTTAAGGATATTAATGATATTGTGTGGTTATATTATGTATTCTGGATATTTGGAGATTGTGTGTTATATTTGATGTCTTCTGTTTGTGTGTTATGTGTTTGTTGGATGAGTCCGAGCTGAGCAGCTGAGTGCTGGAGCTCAGGTGACATGGCTAATTAGGGATGAGGAGGAACAGAGTCTGTCATGGAGGGTTTCAGATAAACAGATACCCAGGGAGGGAGGACAATAGGGCAAGAATGCCCTCTGCAATCAGGACACTGGATAGAAAGTGTGGACTCTCCTGAAATAACCTCTGACATAAAAGACTGAACTTGCTCACCTGATTATTATTCTATTTCTATGTTGTATTAAACATTATTCTATCACATGTTTGAAAATTATTCAATTATACACCTTATATATATAAGCCTAGGGGCGAGACTTCAAGTTCATTAAGAGTAACAATATGCAGTAAACAGTTAGCACTACAAACAAGTATATTCATAATTAAAATAATATGTCAAAATAATATGGTATTTATTATAAGACACACCAATTTGCAATATCAAGCAGCAAAACGAGCTGTATGGATAGTATGTATCAATAGAGTGTTTTCACGACGTGTCATCAAATGGCCATATTGGCCGCAATGAAAGTGAACAATGTCACTGAACTAAAATTGCATATTTTGCTAATTATTGGACCTGGAAAAATATTTACATACTATAGACTGACAAAAGTTATAACAAATCAATTAGAAGAGTGCAAAAAACTGTCTGAGGAACAAAAGGCATTTGTGGTTGGCCAAACTAAAACAGGATTTCCAAGAATCTTGACAACATTCGTGTTCATCTTATCACTTCTGGTCAGGTAGGTGAAATATTAGGCTGATATCTTAATTCTTAATACTGCTCAGTCGTATCTTTACCATTTACTTTAGTTTGTCAAAATATTGTGGCATTTCCTGCTTACTTGCAGCTTCCACACTTTTTTTTTTTTTTTTTGGTGGTTCAGACAGCATAAATTAGCAGAGCAACGTATTCAGTAGTACATTAACTGTGTATCCATGCTGTTGTTTACATCCAAGTATCTCCAACGTGGCCGCGCATCCAGGTACCTGACCAAAACATGACGTAAGTGCTAACTATCTACATTCTGAATTGACCCTTCACGGGGAGTTTGATTGACAGGCGATCTGACCAATCATAATGCTGATTCTGCCATTTTGTCAGAGACTTCGTTTCATACCTAAAGCAATCTGCTCTGTCTCGTCTGTCGGCGCGTTGTGAGTTCCCTCTTTGCTCCGCTTTGTATTTTTCACTGCGTGAGAACATAATGTGTGGCGTGAGAGCGGCATGGCTTGTCGGACATAGCAACAGCAACGAAGAGGGTTTTTATCTTACAATTCAGATTTTTTTTTTTTTTCAGAATTGTAAGATGTAAATTCGCAGTTGTGAGTTATAAAGTCAGAATTGTGTGATAAACTTGCAATTGCAAGCTATAAAGTCAAAATTTCGAGATATAAATTCGCAAATCTGACTTATTTTCTCAGAATTGAGATATAAACTCACAATTCTGACTTTTTTTTCTCAGAATTTCAAGTTCATATCTCGCAATTCCGACTTTATAACACACAATACAACTCACAATTCTGAAAACGTATCAGTCATTTTCCCCCTCAAAATTGGACTTTAAGTTTGAATTGTGAGATACAAACTTACAATTCTGACTTTGTTTCTCACAATTTTGAGTTTATATCAGGCAATTCTGACTTAATAACTAGCACTGTAAGTTTAAAGGAACACTCCACTTTTTTTGAAAATAGGCTCATTTTCCAACTCCCCTAGAGTTAAAAGGTTGAGTTTTACCGTTTTCGAATCCATTCAGCCGATCTCCGGGTCTGGCGGTAGCACTTTTAGCATAGCTTAGCATAGATCATTGAATCCAATTAGACCATTAGCATCTTGCTCAAAAATGACCAAAGAGTTTCGATATTTTTCCTATTTAAAACTTGACTTTAAAACTACTTCTTCTGTAGTTACATCGGGTACAAAGATGGACGAAAAATGAAAAGTTGCGATTTTCTAAGTCAATATGGCTAGGAACTATACTCTCATTTTGGCGTAACAATCAAGGAACTTTGCTGCCGTACCATGGGTGCAGCAGGCGCATTGATATTACGCAGCCGTCAACTCTGCCGGTTGCAACTTCGCATCCGCAACTACACAAACTTAGTGCGGTCACTTTCAGGCGCTTCGTAATATCATTGCGCCTGCTGCTGAGGATGCTTTGCATTTCCGGTCTCCAGTGTTTCTAGTCAAATTAGGGTATATTCCGATCTTATAATTTAATGTTAAACCTATTAATATATTTTTAAAAAGCACATGGCTCCATAGGGGCATTACTTTAAAGTGTTGCAATGACCATCATTTGTCAGTGTCTCACTCCTCAAAGTGTGTAGATGACACGAAGCTGGGACGTTAGCTACATTAAAAACAAAAGGCTGCTATTTGAATGGGTTCCAATAGAGACCGGAACAGAAGAGCATTCAGTCGGAAGTTAGAATTGGTAATAGCGGCGCTCATCCTTTAGTCAGGAAAAAGGTCTGTATTAGCAGCTTTTTATAGTATATATATTCGTCATTCAAAAGGAAAAACCAACACAAAGATACAGGAGATAAACGCAGATATACGAAACGTTAACAGCGCTTGCTTAGCATTTTGAATCAGTTATGTTGATAACTTTATTAATTTTAAGCGGCTCATGTTATAATATTCACATATTGGAATCCTGGGATAAGATTACGTAACATAAGAACAGTCTTCTGTTTGTGCCGCCTTCATTCAAGTTAGTCGTTTGCATTACTTTCGCTTTAATTCTCCGACGGTGACTCGTTCGCGAAACTAGAAATCCAATCAGAGTTCTCACTTTCCTGGACGGCCCTGATGGTGATTCAAAATGTTGAATCGGGAAACTCCCGCCGACGAGAGCCGAAGTGTGGAACACACCAAACAAACTAGCCAGACAGACGCTGCACGACGGCCCAACTAGAGCCGACATAGCTGCGAGTTTATATCTGTCCTTTTGCCATTTAAAATTTGTTCATATTTTTATATCTTTTATACTAATAAAATATAATGCTGATATTAACATTGTTGGCTGGTCTTAGCTGGTTTAAGCTAGCCTGGCTAAGCTGGCCAAGCTTGTTTCCCAGCGTGGCCAAGACTGTTTTAGATGGTTGGCGAGCTGGTCTCACACGCATGACCAGCTAAAGAAGTGGCCAAATCCCCTCTCAAAACCAACCTGCTGACCAGCTGTGACCAGGCTGGACTGGTTATTAGTCTTTTTTTTTTTTTTTTTTTTCAGTTAGATTAGAACTTTTCTAACTTTCTTCTCTTAATTTAAGCTTTTTATTTAATATTTACATTTTATTTCAGCTACATTTGAATTAACAAAAACAATTTTAAATAGTTTTAGTTAAAAATAACACTGGGAAGGACTCAAAGTGACATTATCAAAAATGCTCATTAATGACCTTATTTTTGAATTGTCCCAGAAATAAACCAACTACCAACCACCAAAAATAGCACCCAACAAACACCTTAGCATCCACATTTTGTCTGAATTCACTTGTACGTGTGATTGGACACAACATAATAAAAAAAAGAGCACAAAATAGTTTTACTAAATATTTAATCTGCAAACATGTTGCACGTCTTCAAGAATTGTTGGTATAGATGAGTTTATGGCAGCAGGTTATGTGTAAAAATGTAAACAAATGCATATATAACTCTGAAACAAAACAGAAACAGATGCACACGGCCCTAAAAGCAGGAGTGTTTCCAAGAGACGAACTATAAAACAAATAAAACAGTCGGCAGTGACTGTGTGACATCATGCCAGGGCAGTGATGATGCGGTGCCACTCAATGTTAAAAAGTTATGCATAGCAAGTGCATCAAAATAATCAGATTGGCATGAATTTACAGACAATACTATACACATTCCTGTTGAGTTTATACAATTATTATACAGAACTTGTGACTTTAATAACACATTAATATAGCTGACATAGAAGCGTCTCTTGAAACCCCATCTTATCACAGTGAAGAAGATAATATAAGACACATTTGGCATAAACGTTCTGAAACAATATCCGAAAATAACATAAAGGAGTGCTCACTTAGGGATAAGCGAATGTCAAATGTTTTGGACCTCTGCTGGTATTTCTGGCTCAAACAGTAGCTTAAAAGGATATGGACAAACAGCTATTAATCCAATTTTAATGGAGACGTTTCACCTCTCGTAATATTTTTGCCCTTTCTCAAAGGGATATTAAAACAATTTTCATATATACAGTATGGCACAAAAAGAAAGTTTACATACAAATACATACATACATATATATATATAGTCATATTAAAACTGACATTGTAAGACCTGTGGAAGAATCAGTCACTTTCTGAGTGTCACATACAGGATACTGTACCAAGCGTGACAAAATCTGCATCAGAAGGGCTTTTTTAAACAAAATGGGCCTCTCGGTGCTCAAGCTCTTGCATGCGGCGATTGCGTCTCTGATAAAGGGGTTTGGCATCCGTAGGGCTGAGCTCCTCCGCGCTGGAGCTTGGAGACTGAGGCGGAGAGAGTGTGACGGGACTGAACGAGTCATTCTCTGACAGTCCTTCCTCTGCTCCTCCTGATACAGTGCTTGTCACTGTTGTAAACGTCGGCTTGGCTGTTAAAGTGTTAGTCATTGATGTTGGTGTGGTTGGGGGAGTCGTAACTGCTGTGGAGACTGTCGTAACTGTTGATGTGGCTGCTGTTGTAAATATAGTAATGGCTGTTGTGTAAATAGCTCCCGTGGTGGTAGTAGTTGTTGCTGTCGAAACGGTTTTTGCCAGCAAGTCAAACGGCTTGATTTGGCCCACCGATGGAGGTCTATAGAAAGTTCCAGGAGGGGGTTTTAGTGTCCGAGGTGCTCGGAAGGATATTGGAGTCCCACCAGACTGGCTTGTACTATCTTTTCTACTGGTGGTGCTTGGGGGTACAACGCTAATTTCTGATGGTTTTGGTGTATCAGAGGATGGTAGGTTGGCCACTATCATTGCAGTTCTGGGTGTCACATCATAATGCCTGTACTGCCTGTCCCAGGTCCTCCTCAGTGTCTGAGTGTCAATGAATGGGTTCCTGTAGTAGTTAGTAAGGCGTGGTGTTGAAGGCTTGTCCGGTTCGGTGGTCTCCTGAATGGCGGCCGGCAAGTGTTCACGCTCCTCTGTTTCGCGGGTGTTGCGCTCGTTGAGCAGTCGTTCGACGGGCATGCTGATGGGTCGAGACACCGGCTTGGAGCGTTGAGGCCGCAGTTGCACCACTCGGCTGCTGGGACCGGGCCGGCTGAACACAGATGTGGACTTCTGCATGTCCACAGGAGCCGAGCCAACCCCATTGACATCTGAGACCTCACCTACTGGAGAGAAACATACGTTTAATCTTCATTTATTCAAATGAGACAAAAAACAACTCTCAATAATCTAATAATGCATTCAAAATAAGCATTCAACTGGAACATAAGCTTATAAAACAGTCATACTTTTCAACTAAACTTACTTATATTTTTCAACTACAACTAAAACTTGCTGATCAGTAATTTCCCATTAATGTGTTGATGCACAAAACTTTCAGCTTTGAAAGTTTTTGTTATTACCATGTTATTACTACATTTACCCAGTTCTATTGATTAAAATTTAATTACAAATTACAGAAAAACTGTGATGCAAGCTTTTTATTTGAATATATCATTATATGAAATTTACAAGAACTAATCTGAGAATTACCAGTTATTAAATTAGTTCAAATTAAATTAGTAGATTTATAGGGATAGTTCACCCAAAAATGAGAATTCTGTCATTAATTAATCACCCTCATGTCGTTCCAAACCCGTAAGACCTTCATTCATCTTCAGAACACAAATTAAGATATTTTTGATGAACTCAGAGAGCTTTCTGCATAGACAGCAATGCCACGTTTAAGACCCAGAAAGGTAGTAAGAACCTCGTTAGAATAGTCCATGTGACATCACTGGTTCAACCGTAATTTTACGAGAATACTTTATGTGTGTGGTGCTGCTGATGCAGGAGCCGGCGTTCTGACGTAGAACATCCACCTCTCTTAGCTCATCGTCTGTACATTCTGGTTCAAATATAGTTGAGGTCAAAAGTTTACATACACCTTGCAGAATCTGCAAAATGTTAACTATTTTACCGAAATAAGAGGGATCATACAAAACACGTTATTTTTTATTGAGTACTGACCTGAATAAGTTATGTCACATAAAAGAAGTTTACAAATAGTCCACACTGAGATCTATTGGGGGACTTTTATGCAACTATAACAAAAGGTTCAAACGCTCACTGATGCTCCAAAACACAATACATTAAGAGCCGGTGGGTGAAAACTTTTTGAATTTGAAGATCAGGGTAAATTTAACTTTTTTTGTCTTCTGGGGAACATGTAAGCATCTTCTGTAGCTTCTGAAGGGCAGTACTAAATGAAAACATATGATATTTAGGCTAAGTAAGAAAAATGTACACATCTTGTGTACATCCAGCTCCCTTGCTGTCTATGCAGGGTCAGAAAGCTCTCGGATTTCATCAAAAATATCATAATTTGTGTTCTGATTACAGACAAAGGTCTTACGGGTTTGGAACGACATGAGGGTGAGTAATTCATAACAGAATTTTTAATTTTGGGTGAACTATCCCAGTTTTGATTTCATGCTTCAATACCAAAGTTGAGCAGAGACAATCATACTAACCAGGTGTTTGCGCTCTCTCATCCCCTGTTTTTGTTTCCTTCACTTCCTCCATGAGCTGTGCGGAGGTAATCACAGACGAGTGTCTCTTGAAAAGTTTTGCACTCTATATGAAAGATAAATACAGATTACAAATCATAAACTCTAACATTTCCTAAAAAAAAGTCTAACTTTCAGTCTCTGGACTATCTCACCTCTTTGATGTCCATGAGAGATCGGGAGTGACGGCTGAGTGGTGGCTGTGGTGCTGTCGGACTGGTGGGAGACACAGGGCTGAGGGGGACATCAAAGATCATCTGGTGGTGCCTGATGAGCAGGTCCACCATGCGGGCCTGGTGGGGGTAGTCAACCAAGGAGGACAGCGACACTTCGGCCTCCAACTGCCTGGGCTTGATGAGTGTGGGGCCAAAGATGATACCCAGGTTACTAGTGGTCATCTTGTTCTCCTCAGCTTGCTCTGACACTCTGTAGAACAATGAACGGCAAAGAGTTTGAGTGAAAAAAATTATATTTCTATCATGACAACTCTCTGAGGCTTTAGCACAGTAATGTACATGACAATGTTAATGTGATTGGTCTTGGCGGCATAGATCTGCTACGCTGGTGCGGCAGAGCAAGTATCAAGCCAGTACATCCACAACATGCTGCTCTGAGCATGTAAAAAATACTGCTGCTGCACACATAACATACATCTGCTATTTGAGCTTTTTAAAAATGCTTTTGTTTATGGTTTGTGTTAGGGTACCTGTGCAGGTGGGTGATGAGGAACTGCAGGGTTTTGTAGTGGGCTGTTGGAAGCTGGCGTAAGAGGTCTCTGATTTTGAAGAGGACTCTTTTAAACTCAATACTGAGGCACAGCTGCTCTCCTGGTGATTTCTCTTTAGTCGAGTCAGTCTCGTCCATGTTCTGAGTCTCTTTCGCCAGCCCGACAATATCATTATAATATCGATATTGAATCAATGGCTCTGGCAGCTGAAAGACAGTTTAATTCTTTTTCAGACAATGTCAAATCAGCAAAAAGTTTTTACATCTTTTTTTCTAAATGTGAACAGCAATGGAACCCTATAGAGTGCAACAGCTGGGTTCTGGCAGGAAAAATCTTGTTCAATTTCTTGATAAGAAACTGATTTTGAACTTATAAACCCTTAAAGACAGACCTACTATGAGATACAAGGTTGTTAATTGGTCATATAATCTCCACAAAATGCATCAAAAGAACACTTTAGTGTCCTATGAAGCACTGGAAATAAAGAATAGTCATTTTCCATTACACTGTTGTTCAAAAGTTTGGGATGAGTAAGAAGTATCTTATGCTCATCAAAGTTTCATTTATTTGATCAAAAATACAGAGATTTTATTGCTATTTAAAATAACAGTTTTCTATTTTAATATACTTTAAAATATAATTTATTTCTGTGATGCAAAGCTGAATTTTCAGCATCATTACTCCAGTCTTCAGTGCCTCATGATCCTTCAGGAATCATTGTAATATGCTGATTTATTATCAATATTGAAAACAGTTGTGCTGCTTAATATTTTTTTGGAACCTGTGATACTTTTTTTCAGAATTCTTTGATGAATGAAATGTTAAAAAGAACAGCATTTACTCAAAAAAGAAATATTTTCTAACAATATAAGTCTTTACTATCACTTTTAATCAGTTTAACACATCCTTGCTGAATAAAAGTATTAAATTCTTTCAAAGAAAGAAAGAAACTTACTCGATCCAAACTTTAAATGGTAGTGTATATTGTTATCAAAAAAAATCTATTTTTAATAAATGCTGTTCTTTTTTAACGTTTTACTCATCAAAGAATCCAGAAAAAAGTATCACACGTTTCCAACTGTTTCCAACATTGATAATAAATCAGCACATTAGAATGATTTCTGAAGGATCATTTGACACTGAAGACTAGAGTAATGATGCTGAAAATTCAGCTTTGCATCGCAGTTTTAAAACAGAAAAGCACTATTTTAAATTGCAATAATATTTCATGTTTTTTCTGTATTTTTAATCAAATAAACACAGCAATGATGAGCAGAAAAGGCTTCTTTAAAAAAACATTAAAAATCTTACTGATCCCAAACTTTTGAATGGCAGTGTAATATTAGTTTAGATAAATATTTTGCAATAAATGTAAAATATATTGTTTCCATACACAATCAGCATCTTTAAATGGATGTTTTACATTTATCCATCATTTTTATTTTTATTATTTAATTCACATTGCTTGGGACTGTAGCGGTTTCCCTCATTTAAGCTGTTAAAGGATTAGCTCACTTCCAGAACAAAAATTTACACATAATGTATTCACCATGATGTTCATGTCTTTCCTTCTTCATTCGTAAAGAATTTATGTTTTTTTTTGAGGAAAATATTTCAGGAATTATCTCCATGTAATGGACTTCTATGGTGCCCCCAAATCTGAACTTCCAAAATGCAGTTTAAACGCAGCTTCAAAGGGCTCTAAACGATCCCAGCCAAAGAAAAAGGGTCTTATCTAACGAAACTATTGTTTTTTTTTTTTTTATTACAATTAATATACTTTTTAACCTCTTGTCTCGTCTAGCCCTGTGTGAACTCTGTTTTTTTCCCCAGTCATGACAGTTAGGGAACGTCTGAAAACTCCCATCTCATTTTCTCCTCCAACTTCAAAATTGTCCTACATCTCTGCAGAAGTACCAACCCATTGTTTACAATGTGAACATGCAAAGAAGACCCTTTACAAAAAAAGGTAAAAACAGCGATAAGCTGGGAGTTTTTAGACGTACCCTAACTGTCATGACCGGAAAAAAAACATTCACACAGAGCTAGACAAGACGAGCGTTTGAGGTTAAAAATTATATAAAGTGTAATTTTTATTTAGAAAATAACAGATTTTTTCGCTAGATAATACCCTTTTTCTTCGGCTGGGATCGTTTAGAGCCCTTTGAAGCTGCATGTAAACTGTATTTTGGAAGTTCAAATTTAGGGGCACTATAAAAATCCTGAAATGTTTTCCTCAAGAAACAATTTCTTTACGACCGAAAAAAGAAAGACACGTACATCTTGGATGACAAGGTGGTGAGTACATTATCTGTAAATTTTAGTTCTGGAAGTGAACTAATCCTTTAAGTACACACCTTTTGTCTTACAAGATTTTAAGTGCTTCAAATCAAAGTTTGCAATGTTGTGATTCAGCTCTTAGCTGGCTGTTTTGGTTCATGGCTTATAACTCTATGACAAAGAAAAAATTCCTATGTGAAAAACACTTCCGAAACCAAAAAGCGGGCGGGTTGCACTCTATTATGTCAAGTTTCATACAGACATGATGAAACTGGGATTATTTGTCCCACCACACCTGTCTCAGGTAAAGCTTGAGCACGTTGCTTATGTCATGTGGGTGGAGGTCAGAAAGCTCCACTAAGTCCTTTCCATTCTCGAAGGCCTGGCAGAGCTTTTCCACACGAGACTTCGCCCCATTCACCCGATAAATGCCCTTGAAATGAACCGAAAGCAGGCGTCACTCACAAAACGATTCACCAACATTCAATTAAACAAATTCCTTTGAGCTGCATCTAAATTCCTTACCTTAATGTTCAGGGCACGACTCTCGATTTCCGAGGTGCATTTTTTGATGATAAAAGGGATGCCGTCAGGACTGTTCTTAGCTACCTGGGCGAAGTCGACCCCGAAAAGGTGCAGTCTGCCCTGAAGCTTCTTATGACCACACTGAATGGCAAGAGTCTCCAAGCATTTCTTATGACAGGCCAAAGAGCACTGTGTAAAAAAAATTAGGGAATGACAACCGGCTCTAATGAACAATGCGAACTGAATCAGTGTGGGTGTTAATGATGATGATGATGACGGTACCTCCTCACATTCGGCGCCATGAAACACCACCAGACTGTCACACTCTCTGCATTTGGAAGGCGCTCGCAGTTTCCGCAACTTGTGAGTTTGTGCCGCTTTTGACATCAGAGCATTACGGAAAGGGCCGGGAGAACTGGCCGTTTCCATCACGATCTCAGAAAGACCTGAGACAAGGAAAGACGTGTTTCAATAACTAAAAACACTCTGCTAGCCCACCAGTAAAGGATCATCAAAAGTCTTAAATTTGATTTGGGATGGGATGGGACTCTGGTTTGCATTCCTATTTAATAGTTCTTTTACTACTTTTGAAGAAGCATGACCCCATTTCCTCAAATGTATTTCCCTACTTTTAACATTTGTTTACATTCAGCAATCATTACTGAAATGTAACACTTTTGGTGGAGAGACAGGAACTGCCAACTGTGGCATTTTGCCAATGTCAACACCCAGCCCATCTGCGCAGCTGCACTGAAAGCAAAAACATGGGCGCGAGCAATTCAGCACTTGTGTAATAAACACAAACATGTGGTGTCACCACACATCTATGAACACAGACGTTCACAATCACGCTATTTGGTTTGTACAACCCACCATTATCTGATGGGGAAGGTGGTTCTCTCTCATCAAGATCATCTGCAGAAGACATGGTACCAGTTGAGGGAGTTCTGGGAAGCCTGCGTTTGAAATCCCCTGTAACACGAACACACACATAAACACACATTAGATACTTCCTCCTGCAGAGCACTTCTCCATCCTGTCCACTGAGAACTAGGTCAACCACTTTATAAGCAAAACTCATAAACATGCCTAAACTAGCAAAATTTCTAGAGGAACTTCTTTTTGGATTAAACACATTGCACTTCATAATAAGAATGGCTGATGCAACTGGCCAGAGTAAAACATTTAAGGACATATGACAAAACGTGATTGATTAGGCCAGTGTTGACATTCTAATGTCCTAACAACAAGTTGATCAAATACATATTTTTATGCCTGCTTTTTCTGTGATGTTGTGAACTTTGTTGTTTTGTCAAATTCTTCTGGTGTAAATGTCACAATATCTAACTGGCTAAAACAGATGACGTTTTGTGGTATTTATGGTTTATAGCTATCACAACATCAGTAGAATTCCCAGCAATTACTGCACATACGGAATTATATGTTGTAAATGGTTTAAGAAAAAAAATGTATATGAAGAGTTCATTTGTAAAAACAGATAACTCCTTTTTTAACAATTTTCAAAAATCATGTTTTTTTTTCATTGTGCATTCCAATTAATCTCAATCAAACTGCATTTGGGTTATTTTGATGACACAATAAAACAATAAAAAACATAACATAATTTAAAAAAACATGATTTTTGAAAAATTAAGTAGTGTGTGTGTGTGTGTGTGTACCTGGTTATCATGTTACGGGGAACAAATGTCCCCACAAGGATAGTAATACCAGTAAATTTTGATCTTGTGGGGACGATTTGTAGGTCGCCATGAGGAAACAGGCTTACAAATCATGCAGAATGAGTTTTTTTTGAGAACTTAAAGTGTGCACAGTCTCTTGTAAGGGCTAGGTTTAGATTTAGGTCGATATAAAATACAGTTTGTACAGTATAAAAACCATTACACCTATGGAATGTCCCCATAAAACATGGAAACACAACGTGTATGTGTGTAAAAAAAAATAGCAGTATATTGTTTAATGCCAGCACAGGCTATTTTTGGCAAGAACAAGGTAAAATAAATGAATAATACAGAATAAATAAATAATGTACTAATGCATAGAAAATAATCTAGAATAAAACATATAGAAAATAAACACTGATATAACTAGCGCCCTATAAATCTGTTTTAATTTTTCCCAAATTCCATTTAAATTATTCTGAATTCCGTTTTTTCCATTTAAATTTTTTTGAATTCCATTTTTTTTTCCTGTTTACATGTTTCTAGACTCAGTTTTATGGTTAAATTAAAAAATAGCAATCAAAAAGCATGTTTAATTCATTAAAATCACGAAACTTAACAACTTAACAGCCGTTTATTAAAAGTTGAATAAAAATTAAAATTTTAAGACGCTAAGAAATACATTTTATTTTTTTCTCAAATTCATTTTATTTTTATCCAATTCTGTTTTCCATTATTCTAATAGATTCTGGATTTTATTAGTTTCATTACATTTTAATAATCAAATGATTAATAATCTCTAATTAACTGATTTTATAAATTGTATATATTTCATCATTTAATTTTAATAATTTGAATATTTTTTTAAATTAATAAATATATTTTATTTACTATAATTTTACGAATGAATTTATTATTGTTTTATTTATCTCTCTCTCTCTCTTTTTTTTTTTTTAGAAAGATTGTGTTGTGTATTTATATTTTTCTGGTAAATGAATACTAGTAAATATTTATCTTTCTGGTAAATATTCCTAAAAAAAATAATGTTTTAATAATAATTTTATTCTTAGTAGTAGTAATATATTTCCATCATAGTTTCTTCAAGTGAACCTGAACTTTTATTTTGACAAACTTTTATTGTGTCACACAGAAACACACAGAACATGCAGGATTCATATTTAAGTAGTATTTTTGCATCTTAATATTCACAGAAACTAGTCCATATCGCGTTTTGATTTACATACTTTTGATTTATTAATTCAAAATTTGGCAAATTCTGTGACATTCCACATTATAGAGAAAATTCCATTTTTATGACTGGATTCTGTCTGCCTTTTCTGCATCACGGCCTTATATAACCCAGGGGGCAACTGATGTTGAAAAGACATCAAATACAGGTCAAATATGCAAATCAAACTGACGTCAAAAACTTTTCATGACATTGACTTGATGTAAATTGACCGTCAAACATATTGGCCTACATATACATTAAACCAATTTCAGTGTGGGATTAACTTCCTATTTTCACCCATTTGCCACTGGACAAAATTGCTACCCAAACTGAATTTAAAATGATCTCGATCAAGTCTTGACTAATATTTAACATCAAATTGATATCAAGGTGCCCACTGGGATTAACCTATTATCAGATGTATATGAAGTGCTTTATTTAAAATATAACACATGTCCCATATTGTGAAACGCATGGTAGGATGCAATGTGTTGACTTGAGAAAAAAGTACCTGGACTAGCTGTGGGGGAATCCATTGACCTAGACTCACTGCTTCCTCCAGCACTCTCTGAGTCACTGCACATCCCTCCTCCACCGGCACTGCCTGAGCTCCAGGCCCGCTGGGAGACCTGCGTCCTTAATGCTACGACACACAGAATTAACCTCAGAATTACTTATAACTATAATTGAAGTAGAAAATCCTGCATGTGTTTGGGAGAATCAGTCTGAGAATTTTGCTTATGTGCTTGAGTCTTAGTTTAGCCTTCTGGATGCTCCATTAAATGTGAGCTCAGGCTGTAATCCAGCAGGCTGATGATGTCACAGCACAGGGGTTTTTTGGAAGCCAAAGGCCGATCTGGGTCTTGGGCCTTAATCCTGACTGCTGGCAGCTTTTGTCCAAGCTGTGGACGGCCAACACCAGGGTAGAAACCCACAGTGGACGCGTCAAGCTATAAAACGAATAAGCTGTTCGGGATGTTGAAGCTTGCCAGACATATGTGCCTAATAGGGCCAAACATCTCAGGACTGTGTTTAAGTGCGCAGAAAATAAATGTCATGGAGTTTTAGAGTCTAACAAATGCAGGCTGAGTAGGCTGTAGACTTGCCTGACGTAGCAACTTTGGCTCAGTGTGTGTTACAGTGATTTTGGGGCAGAACTCTGCTTGTCCAAACAATGGAAGTAGGGGAAATTGATAATTTTAAATCTACAAACTTTCAGTCACCAGTCTAGATCCTTAGCGACTCTTACCTTGCATGTCTAAACTGCTATTGGATCGTCTCTCTGCGATCTTGGCCTTGCAGGGTTGTGCGATACTCTCAACCTCATCTGCGCTTTGGTTATCTGCTGAAGTAACAGAGCCTTGCGACAGGTTCCCGTGAGACGAGCGGGTGCTGCTTTGAGACCTCTTATGAAGGGACATTCTGGAAAGGAATGACGCTTGTTAAAACATGCTTTATTAAAATACCACAGGCAAAACAGGCTGTGCAAAATCTCTGCCGATTGTGAAATGGGTTACTCAACAGGAAAGCGTGAGATTTGAATGCGCTGTAAAGAGAGGTCATAGCACTGGCCAGTATGTTTGCATGTGGGTGTGATTCAGAGGTCAGGCTGAAAAGCATGGAGCAGCGATTACGGAGAGCAGAACTCCTGGATAAACAACACGCTATCGCCGACCGTTGTTTCGTTCATCATTCTTCCTGAGGAAGATGCAAACAATGCAGCCTCTCTCTGGCCCGCACGGAAGCTTGAGCGTGGACTTACCCCGTTTTTGAGGAAGCTGTGATGTCCTGAGACAGAGACTCCAACCACACACGCTCTTTAGGCAGGCTGCACACAAACTCAGAGTAGCGCTGGCCTGGCTCATACTTTTTGGCCTGTTCACTTAGAGCTTGGTAGCTGACGGACAGAGGTTGGGTCTGAGCCTGCTGCATCTGGAACCAGTTCACTGTCACCTGCGAGAGTTTGTGAGAACATTCAGTATGCAATAATGGTATTTATTTTCATGAAAAGGTTCAAAGGTTTGAGGTCAGTATGATTTTTTTCAAGAAAATAAAGGATTAGTAAACTTCAAGAACAAAAATGTCCAGAAAATTTACTCAACCCCACATCATCCAAGATTTTCATGTCTTTCTGACTTCAGTCGCAAAGAAATCAAGGTTTTTGAGGACAACATTCCAGAATTTTTCTCCATATAATGGACTTCAATGGTGGTCAATGTTTTGAAGGCCCAAATTGCAGTTTCAATGCAGCTTCAACGGGCTCTACACAATCCCAGCTGTGGAATTAGGGTCTTATCTAGCAAAATGATCGGTCATTTTCTAAATTTTTTTTTAAATATATATACTTTTTAACCACAAATGCTCATCTTGCAATAGCTCTGTGATGCGTATGCGCGACTTCACTTATCACGTAGGTGGTTAGATCTTTGTCTGTGTACTTCGGTTCTAAAAGGTAGGGTAGGGCAAAAAACTCCATCTCATTTTCTCCTCCAGCTTCACAAAGGTCAGACATTGTTGTTTTACCTTTTTTTGTAGAAGACGTTTGATTTTCTTTGCATGTTTGCTTTGTAAATACTGGGTCGGGACTTCTGCCTACATCATGCGTGACCTTTCCAACATGTGTGAGGTCAAACTAGTGCAAGACGAGCCTTTGTGATTAAAAAGTATATAAACTTGTATTTTTTTTTTTGTTTTAAATGACCAATCGTTTCACTACACTCTTAAAAATAAAGGTGCTTCATGATACCATAGAAGAACCTTTTTTGTCTAAATGGTTCCATAAAGAACATTTAACACCTGAAGAACATTTCTGTTTCACAAAAGATTTGTTGTGGTGAAAAAAGGTTCTTCAGAGTATAAAAAGGTAAGAAAGAACTTCTTTAAAGAACCTTTGACTGAATGGTTCTTTGTGGAACCAAAAATGGTTCTTCTATGGTATCTCTGTGAAGAACCTTTTAAAGCACCTTTATTTTTAGGAGTGCAGATAAGACCCTTATTCCATGGCTAGGATCGTGTAGAGCTTTTTAAAGCTGCATTGAAACTGTAATTTGGAACCCGTTGGCCACCACTCCTGGAATGTTTTACTCAAAAATCTTAATTTCTTTGCGACTGAAGAAAGAAAGACATGAACATCCCTTATCAGGAAATTTTTATTCTGGCAGTGAACTAATCCTTTAAATACTTTAAGCAAGGATGCATTAAATTGATCAAAAATATATTTTAAAATATATTTAAAGATTTATTTAAAGATTGTGATAATAATAAGAAGAAATGTTTTTTTTTTAGCAAAAAATCTGCATGTTAGAATGATTTCTGAAGGATCAGATGACACTAAAGACTGGAATAATGACTGCTAAAAATTCAGCTTTGCAATCACATGATTAAATTTCACTTTAGAATACATTAAATTGAAATCATTTTTTTAAAAACTTGAATAATATTTCACAATTTTAAACTTAAAATCTTACAGACCCAAAAACTTTTGAACCGTAGTGTAGTGTTGTTGTGATATTGATACAGACCGCTTTGAGGGTCAGGTCGCACTGGAAGACCAGCTTCCGAATTTGAGCGAGGATCTCACTCTTAGCGCTTGACAGGCTGACCTTCTTCGCCTCTAGATCGGCCACACAGGCTTTATACTGCTCCTGCGCTTCCTCTGCCTAGAGTTGCCACAAAAACAGACCATCAGCCGAACAAAACAAAAGCATAGTGATTTTCCTACCCCGTTTTAAGCCAAATTGTGTCATTTCTGTGACACCAGCGGCACCAAAGAGGATTGCAAAAATGTTCCATTTTATGAAGAAAACGCTCACTGTTTTGCTAAGGTGTGATGCTGTGCAGTTGTTGGGTGTCTGGGTTGTCACAGCAACAGTAATGTTTAGATTATACGGCCTAATTTTCAGACAGTACATCGGACGTTAAGGAAATTCGACCAAAATCCCACAAACTCTGTGTTTCTCGTCACCACTTTGATGCCTCATAAACAAGGTCAATAAACTCAGGGGTGTGTGTGTTTGTGCAGTCTTTGACCATGTTGGAGTTGAAGTTTTAAAATTCTTTATAGCGCAGTACCTTCTGCAGGGCCTCTTCCTCCACCCTTCGTTTCTTCTCCAGAGTCCTGCCTCCTGCTGTTGGCTGCTCCTCCTCGGTGCGGCTGGTGGAGCTGCGTGCCTTCTCGTACTCCTCCCTCTTCTGCACCTTCAGCAGCCGAGCCTTCTTCACAGCGCTCTCGGCCTCGCTCTAAAAACACATGGCTTATTAAGCGCTATCGGTTCTGAAGAAACATTAGTGATAAAATTCAAAGAATTTGAATAATCATATGTACCATTTTCTTTAGCTCTCTTTGCCATTCTTCTTTTATCTCCTTTCTCTGCTTGTCCAGATCGTTCTTGCGGACCAGCAGTGGCTGTTGGAATTATGAGATTTTTTTTAGAATTAATGGAAATGATCTGTTAAACAGTTAGCTAAACATATACAGCAGATATAACTGATCATACCTGTATGAATTTGTTGGTTTGTAGGGCTGCAGCTGTTTGGAGCAGAACCTGATTGTACTCAATTTCATTTTTAAAGGCAGAGACATAAATATCCCGGAACGGCATGTAGTCCTTTAGATAAAGAAACACAGTCACACAATAATGTCACTTAAAGGCCCAAAAGCAAATGCACTTGCATTCAAAAGCTTGGGAACAGTAAGCTTTTTGAACGTTTTAAGCCTCTTATGCTCACAAGGCTGAAAAAATCCATCAAAAAGAGCAATATTGTGAAATATTAATACTACTGCTGTCAAAATTAGCACGTTAATGCAGGTGATTTATTTTTTTCCAGTTTAACGGTGTTCAAAATATTTAACGCAATATTTAACGCTGGCCACCCCACTCACAACTGCTGCTTCTGTCTCTTTTTTCTTGACAAGAGTGTTTTTTTTTTTTAAAGTAATAGCTGCCAAATTAACCAGTAAGCCAGCTGCTGTAATGTCTGTTAATCAAAGCACAAAAGGAGGAAATCAATGACTTTTGTAGCTTTAAGGATTCTCTATATTTAATTTAGTATTTAGTGTTTGATATGTTTTTTCAGTTTCTGTATATTTTCTACTTGCTAAAAGGTACAGGTAAATAATGGGTTTATGTGAAGATTGTTTTAGGTCCACTTAAATTAGAAGTTGTTATTTTTTAATAAATGTTAAAATTAATAGCTCTCAATTATACTGTAATGCTGAATGGCTATAGTCAATGGTTAAATATTAGGAAAAAGAAAACAATTTCCTAGAGACATAAGTAATGTATCAGTGACGCTTGCCTCCAGTCGCAAAAAAAGATGTGATTAAACAAATATTAAAAATACACAGCCTTATGATGTTTCTACATTAATTTGAAGATTCAATGTGAAATTATTGTAATATAAAAGTATATTTAAAAACTTTAATGTTAGGTGGGATTAATCGTGATTATTCACGATTAATTAAACAAAAGTGCAATTAATTAGTTAATTTTTTTAATTGATTGACAGCACTAATTAATACAATTTAAAAATAACTATTTTCTATTTTAATATATTCTAAAATGTATTCCTATTTATTCCTGCAATGGCAAAACTGAATACTTAGCAGCAATTACTTCAAACTTCAGTGTCACATGATTTTTTTTTTTTAGAAACATTCTAATATGCTGATTTGGTGCTTAAGAAACATTGCTTCATCTTTGTATTATGGTTGTTGAAAAGAGCTGTGCTGCTTAATATTTTTAGGGAAACCATATTTTCAGGACTGTTTGATTAATAAAAAGATCAAATAAACAGCATTTACTTGAAATAGAAATACATTATAAATGTCTTCACTGTCAGTTTTAATTAATTTTATGTCCTTGTCAAATGAAAGTATTAATTTCTTTCAAAATTCTTCCCAAAAATTTGAATGGTATTACATCATATACAGTCAAACCAAAATATATTCAGACACCTTCAACATTTCTCACATTATCACAGTTTATTCGCTATAGTTTAGAAAATGGTAATGAAATATGACAAGAACTCAAGAGTTAAACTGTGTCAGAACAAATTCATCTTGATAATGTCAGATAACTTTGATAGAAAAATATGTAACAAGACATGTCCAGGTCAAAGTGTCAAATCAAATTTTTGGTCCCCAATTTTTTATCAATTTTACCCACTGTATGAAGAATTTTTGGGTTTAATATGTGACCCTGGACCACAAAACCAGTCATAAGGGTCAATTTTTTGAAATTGAGACATATGTATCATATAAAAGCTGAATAAATAAGCTTTCCATTGATGTATGGTGTGTTAGGATAGGACAATATTAGACCAAGATACAACTATTTGAAAATCTGGAATCTGAGGGTGCAAAAAAATCAAAATACTGAGAAAATTACCTTTAAAGTTGTCCATATGAAGTTCTTAGCAATGCATATTACTATTCAAAAATTAAGTTGTTATATATCTACGGTAAGGAATTTACAAAATATCTTCATGGAACATGATCTTTACTTAATATCCTAATGATTTTTGGCATAAAAGAAAAATCGAGGATTTTGACCTATAATGTATTGTTGACCACAGCTACAAATATAGCTCGTGCTACTTATGTCACAGTTTACTTTATGTTGCTATCCTCACTTACATAAATGAACTATAGTGTCCTGCACCCACTACTAAAAAAAAAATCTAAAATTATATCTGGTGTCTGAATAATTTTGGTTTGACTGTGCATCACATTTTTTCAAAAGAACATCAACTTAAAAAAACCATCACCTGCTGACTTGCCACTGCCTTTGCAGATTCTGCCATCTTGGCAAAGCTTTTGGCACATTCCATGTCTGTCAAATACAGAGACATCACATGAAACACTAAAATTCAACAACGGAGTCTCAAACAAAAGATCAGGCTTTAAGAATGGACTGACCCAGGCTGAGGCGTTTCTCCACCCAGGCCAGCACGTCTTTGGTGTATTTAGACCAGGCCTTGGCGTAGAGCAAAGCCGATTCCACTCCGCTGTCATTCTTCAGCAGAAGAAGGTCCACCTGCTCCATGGTGGACAGCTCTGGGGACAGCGCAGGATCTACAAACACACGCGAAACACCGCATATGAAAAAAAATACACAAACGTCCCACACTGTATAAAAATGCACAGAGGTACTCTTTGGAGACATTTATATTACCTCAACCTTGTCTCTCCGCTCTCTAAAACCGTCATTTAAAATGTTCTTCTTTTAAATGTTACCGCCCTACAGGGTTTATAGGCTAAAAGTTACAAGGCAAATTTTACAAGTCAGCTTTATTAAAGGCAGCCCTGAAATTGGTGGCAAACTTGCTTTTAAGAGGACTATTCTCCAGCATCCCCTTGACTTAAAAGAGGTCCTTCTAAACTGACACTAATCTGTGGTAGCATTAAATGCATGTACGATATATTGCATGACATGAGCGTGTGAGATCATCTCGTAAAATCTGCGCTTAACCTTTGTCAAATGCACTGACACGCAACTCAGCTGTGCTGAATCCAAGCACCCCGCCCAATAAGCCACATGTGGTTCCCATTCCTCATACAAACGTCCACAAAAAAACCCAAAGAATGTCAACCATTTGGCAAACAAGAAGAGCGTTAGACTATATGAAAAACAACACAAGTGTGAAGAAACAGGGCGTGTAGAGCTCTCGTGTTGATTGTGACCTGTGTCAGTGCAGTTCATCTGTCTCTCTGTTAGAACAACAGCTTACATGTCTGGTTTGTTTAACTAGAAAACTTTGTTGAAGTTTGTATTACAGTTGCTCTGAGGCACGTTAAATACGTGATGAGAGCCTCTTCAACACCTCAGCGGCAAGAGCCTGCTTGCTTCGTGATTGAAAGAAGCAAGACATAAAGGAGAAAGAAAGGAAATCCATTTACCTGCCAGATCATTTTGATTGCAGCCTCCCGAATCTTCAGAGAGATTTTCAAAAGACTAGAGGAGAAAAAGAGAAAGACGTTTCACACGGAATGAGAAGTTTGATTATAGAGGTGAGGGATGAAAAGGTGCTTCTTTTGAGCGCTTCTCTTTTATCTTGTCTCTCAATGTCTCAGTTAATCAAAGCTTGAAAAACCTAGCTTTTTAAATCGCAGGGGCCAGCCAGGTTTGATTAGTTTCAAAGCAGACATCTTAACTTAAAGGGACAGTTCACCGACAAATGAAATGTTATTATTTATTCACACTTGCTCTAAAAATACATTGGCTATTTTTTCTGTGGAACACAAAAGAAAAATTCCGCAGAAGCGTCACATCTCTTTTTCCATACGACAGTTCATAGTAACCACATCTGTCAAGCGACAATGAGGACATAAAAATCATATAAATGCCATAAAACTAGGCCATACAACAAACAAGCGAGGACACATTACATAGATCAAAAGTGACAGTAAAGACATGGATAATGTTACAAAAGATTTCTATTTCAAATTGATCCTGTTTGATCTGTCTATTCTTTAAAGAATCGTGAAAAATGTATTACGGTTTTCTCAAAAATATTAAACAGCACTACTATTCTAAACAATAATAATAACATTAAATTATTATAAGTTAAAATTATTATTGCACCAAACCACATGAATGAATGACATTTTAAAGTAAGATTCTCTGTCGAAAACATGAAAAACTTTTAAAATCTTACTGACCCCAAACTTTTGAATGGTAGTGTATTTCAAGTCTTCTGAAGCCATATGATACTGTTGTTCATAAATAGAGAATACTGGCTTAAGTTTCAGTCTGCATTTCACATAAAGCTATTATATGGCTCCAGAAGACTTGGAGCATGGCATACAAGTCATAAGGACTAATTGAATGCCGCTTTATATTGTCAGACGTGGTCACCGTTGTTGTATGGAAAAGAGCTATATATGAAAAGCTAAATTATCCTTTTGTGTTCCACTGAAATCATGAGGAACAACATGAGGGTTTGAGGTGATAACTTACACGACTTCTTCTGGCTTGGGGGTACCCCAACCTGGAGCCACTGTCCACATCTCCCATAAGGAAGTCAGACACTCTGAGGTGGAAAAGAGAGACAAGTCACCGCTGGTACACTGTACATAACATAACCCGAACATACATAGTAAGCTTACACTATTATGGTGGTATTTTTCACCACACATAGATCATTTTGAACAGTATTAAAGGGGTCATGAACTGAGAAATCAAACTTCCCTTGATCTCTTGACATAAAAGAGGTCATTGTGCTATAAAAACCTGTTTCAGAACTTGAAACTTTCTTGTTAGACTAAAAACAGCTTATATTGAAGCCAATCCGCCAAAATGACAGGTTGTGGAATGTGCCACTCTATGACATAATAGTGTGGCTAAACACTCCCTCCACAGAAGAAGATCAATGCCTGCTTCTACATCACTTCCTGTTTAGCCCCGCCCACCAATTTACACACATAACGTAAATAACAGGAGAGGCAAACACAGGTCTACGCAGTGTTGGGGAGAAGCTAGCTGCAAGTAGCGACGCTACTAACGTAACTACATTTTTCAGTAGTGTGACAGTAGCTTAGCTACTTTTAAAGCAGTGTAGCTTTTCCAATAGCTAACTACTCTTTCCAGCAAGTAGCACAAGGCTGTAATGCATTTTCTTCTGACTAGATCACAAACTAAATTTGTTAATTACCGCCATCTGTTGTAATATCACACATTTCGCGGCTTTACAGTCGGTCCACCAAGAGATCTGATGATTTTGCAAAGGATGCACATGAGTGGATATTTCACATGAATTAACTGTAATTTATGCAAAACAAAGAACCGAACTAACCGAACAGAAAATAAAATTGTGATATAGTAGCACGCTTATCATTTGGCAAAGTATGGTTGTTGCGGGATTCCACGCAAAGCACAGTGTTCGTGCGTGCAGCTGATGATTGATGTCTCAGAGCGCCTCCATTCACAGTCAGTGATATCGCATTTGCTGTGAGTTTAACCTACTTAATTTACCACTCCTTCGTATCCAGTTTAAAGGGGTCATCGGATGCCCATTTTTCACAAGTTGAAATGATTCTTTAGAGTCTTAATGAAAAGTCTATAAAATACTTTGGTAAAAAATTCTCAATGGTAGTGTAAAACAACACCCTTTTTACCTTGCCAAAATCAGCTCTGCAAAAATCATCTTGTTCTGGTAGAGGTTGCTTTAAATGTAAATGAGCTCTGCTCGCCCCGCCCCTCTCTTCTCTCTGTGGAGTGATGAGCCTGTTACTTTAGCTGCATTTAGCCGTATTTAGCCGCTAAACTTGCTAACTAGCATATTATTAGGAAAGACGATCGCAAAGATTCATTAAAAAAACCCTTATACTCACTTCTGCTGTAAGTGAAGCTGGATCACGAATGATTCGCGCGAACATAGACGGATATATGTAGATCGGGAGGCGCAATTCCCTTCACAAACAAACGTAATCCACTGCATCTTCAGCGGCTCAGATGTGGGGAGTAAATGATGACCACTATGTTCATTATTACATCCAGCAACACATATTCTTGTCTAACTTAGAAGAAGAACATCCCTGCTCCGGCATCGAAACAATGGAGGTCGTACTGTTACAGCTGATTTAAGGCGGGTCTGAGGTAAGATGCTCATGTCAATCAACTATCGTGGGAACGGCCTCTGTCGGTGTGATCTGAGAATGGCTCGATTTGAAAAAGGGGATATTATTTTTACAGATTAATTAACAACCACTGTATGGATTTTTATCATTATAGGGTAGATGTGTACATATCCTGCCAACACACATTAATGTTCAAACAACATGTAAAAGTGAACTTTGCATCCAATGACCCCTTTAAGTTGCATTGATGTTACGTTTGTAGCAATTTTGCACTTTGACAGTCAGTTTGAGATAATAACAACAAACTATATTTTATTGTGTGTATCGAATAGTTTACAAAATCAAATGACTGGGTCACTTTTTGTAATTATATGACTTGGTGTCCCAATCAACCTGTATTCACCCTACTCTTTGAAATCATGATTGCATTACAATATGTTGTTTTAAACCCCAAATATCTTATTTATAACTTCATTATAATTCTAAATAAAAAATTATTCAGCTATTTGTAATGTTAATTGTTAATAATAATAATAATAATAACAGTAATAATAATAATAAAAATGAAAGTAGTTTGGATGTAGCTAGCTACTTTTGCAGCTAGCTACTTTTTCAGAAGGGTAGCTTGAATGTAGCTTAAATAAAGAGTTCTGGCATGAAACTCTAGATGCAATTTGACATCATCACATGGCACAGCTGATTGGTTCTCTCCCATATCAGCAGCCAATGAGCTCATTGATCAACATTCAAATATATGACTAGTGCTACCTGTCAGCAGTTTTGCAGCATGCAAAACCCTCCACCTTCCCCAGCTCTACCTGTATAGATCTGCTACGAGGTAATTAACGTTTGATATGGGGGTTATTCATATATGTCGTATGTGCAGCGGCAATATTTCTTACATGCTCACAGCAGCATGTTGTGAATGTGTTAGCAGTAGCAAGTCTTGATACTTGCTCTGCGGCAGCAACACCAGCGTAGCCAAGACCAAATACATTTACATTGTCATGTACATTACCATGCCAATCCCTCCGAGAGTTGTCATGCCAGAACTACTACTACTAATTTACGAGTAGCATGTACCTGGTCAATCTACAGTTTCAACACTGGGTCTATTCAGAAATCAAATGATATAGATGGCTCTGAAGACAACAAGATGATGTGCAGTGCCAAGTTGTGGAAAAACACAGCCTTTGCATTGCCTTCCTTCTGATCCCAACATTAGTAAAGAGTGGATTAACTTTATTTTTAAAAAAGTTCCAGACCGCGTCAGTAAGAACTTGTTCCTTTGTTCACTTCATTTTACCCCGGATTTGTTTACAAACAAAGCACAGATGAATGCAGGATTTTCAAAACAGGACAGAATATAGCCTATTTCTTCTGAATGATGTTTTTTGATATTAAAATCTTGGTAACATTATAAGTGGACCTCAGAGAACAGCACACAATAATTAAAAAAATTTGTTCATGACCCCTTTAAGGGATAGTTCATCCAAAAATGAAAATTCTGTCATCATTTACTTAACCTCACATCATTACTAACTTGCATGACTTTTGTTAATCTTCGACTCACAAATGAATTTATTTTTAATATTCTCTGATCATTTTGTATAACAACTGAAAGCACATCAAAATATGGTAAGCAGAAGCTCAAATGCACCTGCTTGATGCATGAAAAACAATAAGATTTGCATTTCACACAAGCACATTTGAGCTTTTGCTAAACATATTTGATGAGCTCTATGCATGTGTGTTGGACACGCAACAAAGACTGACACCAAAGAGAGAATTTTACATGGACCATTTTAACCATGTCCTTACTACCTTTCTGGGCCTTGAACATGGTAGTTACATCGCTGTTTATGCAGGGTCAGAAAGCTCTCGAATTTCAAAAATATCTTAATTTGTGATCTGAAGATAAGCAAACGTCTTAGGGGTTTGGAACGACATGAGGGTGAGTAATTAATGACAGAATTTTCATTTTTGAGCGAACTATCCCTTTAAGTAACATTGCAACATGAAACAAGTACATTTCATCAGCATTAAGAGAATGACAACAGGATGCACATGAGACATGTGCTGTAAAATTGGAAACTGAAAGTAACTATACAGATGAAGACCATTCAGAATATAAATATGACAAGAGAACAGGGAGCTACGGTACTCACACATTGCCAAAGGTGAATGCCAAAGTATCGATCGATGTGTATATCTCGCCAAATACAGTGTCTTTGTTTTCTTTATTGACTTCCTTGACATTCACGCCTGTGGGAAGTGGTAAATCACATGAGAAGTTTAGCCAAACGGCACAAAAATCTTAATAGATGATGATGATGATGAGCAGTAGAGGCGTAGACCTAGATCTCAATATGTTTGTGGAAACATGAATCCCTCAACAGTGGACCACCACAACTATTGAGATCTGATGAATAGCTACAACACTCTCTGATAATACAGAATGCATGCATCCCACGTTAGAGTAATTTATTATGCTGTAAAGTCAGACTCATTCTGAACAATGTGAAGCATGAAGAAAAGGAACCACTATAGGTTCTTCTTTAATTAACATCTGATCCTGCTTTGTTATAAGGTCGTGCTTCCCTAGAGTACAAAACGATACTGAATAGTTTGCATGTAAATAAACCAATGAACTTTTTTCATTGTTTCAAAAAGGCCAGATGACCCAGCATGCTGTTGCAAAGTTTGTCATGTTTTGAGTTCACAGAAGAGAAATCAACTTAATGATGTTAAATCTTAGTTTTAAAAATCAGATATGTGACAGACAAGAAGCTAAAGTCTCTGAGAGGCTCAGAAACTTGCATTTACCAAGAGCTTCCTGTCTGCTAGCTGAGCCTCCCCTTTACAGGAAACACTGACAAAGCTTGAGCTCTCAAAACATTCAGAGGACGTTTAAACAACTTTCGCCCAACTTACCAACTAACTTGCACTTGCAGTCATATCCAGGTTCGATATGGTAAAGCACAGATTAACGACAGACAAAACTCGCCCAGAACGCCACAGTCTAGTTCACAATGATTCAATGGAGCTTGACTTCCACTTTTTCCTCACATACAAGAAAAAGTGACGAGGCCATAAAAAAAGCAACATCATCTGTAGTTTCCAGTTCCGCATGGGCACTTTTTTGGGTTGGATTTCACGCAAGACGCAGCGACTGTAGGCAGAGGTGGGAATCCCCACCCTCAGCTGCCATTCAGACTAACAGCTACGAAGTGAGAAGAGGAGACGGCATTGGAGAAGAGAGCGTGAGATGTGCGTGGCTCCTAGTGCATGGCTCTCTGCTTCTGAATGCTGGCGGGCAGCTCAGTGGCCCCTGCAATGGAACGCTGACTTCTTCCTCAGGACATCCTGCAGTTCCACAACAATGCTTCCACTTCTGCCCCCTTCACTGCTCAAAAATGGCTACATTTAGAAAGCAGTTCTCGTACAGAAAAACCCTCGAAAGCATTTTTTGCATCATTGCAACGTTTTTTTACAAATCTGTCAAGAATTGTTTTTTTTTTTTAAATAACTAAGAATAATTCTTAGCATATACTTGGGGCAAAGTAACACATGCAGGTATCACTTTATCAGGTGCAATGCGTCATAAGATGGGATAAAATACCTGAGATAACAGAGTCTCCTCCAGATCAGAAGCAAAGATAAAAATACAGCGAGTCAATGCCCCTGACTCACTCTAGACAAGGGCGGGGGAAGAAAGAATTTCAATAACTTGAGACACTTGACACTTTTATTGCTGCGCCCCTGAGAGATTCTTCAGCACAACTTTTTTGTTTTTTGTTTTTTAAAGAGACGGGACCGAACGGACTGAGCTTGAATGGGGTTAATATGTGCATCTGATTTCCTGATGTTCACAGCAATCCATCAGGAGGAAGACAGACGGCTGACATGAATGTGTGGAGTTAAAAAGCAAGCGTGAGTGGGAGGCGCATGCTGGAATGTCGGTCTTACAGGTAACTTGACGTGGGTATCTGAGGCAGCTGGCCTTTTTTTCAACTTCCTCATTCAAAAAAAGGGTGAAGGCTTCAAGCATGTCAGAAATGACAATCAGATTATTTTCCTTTGTTAAACTTTTCAGATTTCGCTTTGAAAGAAACAATGAAGAGTCTGGCCCTTTAAAGGACACATGGGAGCTCAGAGGGGTCACTGGCCCTCTAGTGGCAAAAGATGATACTCTAGTGGCCACTTAAGAAGAATTACCCTGTTATTTTGGACTAGAAGTGGTTGGTAATCAAAATCAATATCATGCTATGAGTGTTTAGAGCATTTTTCACAATTTATATATTACATAACCATGCAGTAATATCTTTTTATTGATCATTTGGTGACAGTCTAGTGACTTTTTTTTTTTTTTACATGAAAGCACTTCCAGTTTTTTTCTTGCTTGAACTTGATGGATGCAAAATATAGATAATATAAGAGATAAGATAAGAGACAAAAAGATAAGAGATCAGATAAGACAAGAAGTCTGCCATCAATACAAAAACATGGCTTCACATTATATAACATTTGAGCTGAAAACCATTTAAAACAGTGATGCAATTTGTCCACAAAAATAATTGTCTTAATGTATTAAAGGCTACATGATCTCATGACGAAAACGTACCTGTGGGAAAACGTACCAATAAGTATATATCACTGCAGTTTCCAACAGAACTGAACACTAGAGGTGGTAAAACAGTGAGCACTTGTAATTGTTTTTGTACACAGTTATGATTACAGCTCTGTATGTTTTGCTTTCCGGACGTAACAAACTTGCTCGGTGGCTCAGCTGGCACGGAATTGGACGATGAAAGAGCTAAAGGATGAGAGATTGAAAAACAAGCTAAAACTGCATGCGATTGCATTTTACGTCACATTCGCTTTTGCTCATACTATCGGGTAGGTTTTGGTGTAGTGCAGTCAGAACTGCAGTGACGTGTATAGGGCCCTATGATTTCTGCGATGTGGAAAACGCGGACGGAATCACGGAATCCAGTCATAAAAACGGAATTCACTGAATAACAAAGTTTGAATGAATTAATTAAAAGTAGGTCATTACACTTAAATCAAACCACAATATGGACTAGTATCTGTAAATATTACGCGGCAAAAATACCATTTAAATGTGAATCCTGCATGTTCTGGGTGTCTGTTTTAATGAATGGAACAGATGTGCGGTTTTGTTTACTACACACAATGAAACGTGTGACGCTCGCGGTGATTTCAGTGTCTGTCGTCTCACCAAATGAGGACATAAATACATGAACAATATCGGCTGAGAGTCACTTCATGAGCATTTGACCGTTCCATTTTAGGAAAACTAGCCTCATATCATATACACACAGAAATGTTAAAGGTAGACACGGCAACCCGTCAAAATAAAAGTCCGGTTTAACTTTGAAGACATTGCCAGAAATGTATTACTACTATTACTACTACTACTAAAATGAAACAAACATTATTTTTTAGGGTATAATCTCACAACATGTTTTAATTTTATTAGCACGTTCCCTTTTGTTTGCCAGTTTGCTTAATTTTCAATAATTAAAGGATAAATTAAATTAATGTTTATGGCTTCATTTGATAACCACAACATTCTAAATACACAACACTGAATTTCTGAGGGTAAAAAAAAAAACTTCCATAAGGCTATTTTAAGAAGAAATCTGAATAAATTTAGTATGCATTCAAATAATTAGACATGCTAAAACACAGAATTTGATAACAATAAAACATATGGTGAGAAAAAATAAAACATTTCATAGGGCCTTAAACATGTCATTTTTGTTCAACTTTATTAAATTGATGTGAAATTGTATAAGTTTCATGATTTTAATTAATTAGAATAAAATAAAATAAATAAAAATAATAAAATTTAATTTACCATTAAAAAGGAGTTGAGAAAAATTTAAATGGAAAAAAAAACGCAATCCAGAAAAATTAAAACGGAAAAAACGGAATTTTGAAAAAAACAAAACGTAATTCGGGAAAAAATAAAACGGATTTCATAGGGCCCTACATGTACAAAACCAACGTCAAATAAAACGTTCCATATGTGCGTTAATCTGTTCCGGAGGAAAAAAAACTAATACTCTTTAAGCACCGCTCAGTTGACATTTCACATTGAATATGTCACGAAACGTGATTCGTCATGAGATCAGGTTGAATAAAGGAATAGTTCACCCAAAAATTCTGTCATTAGTTACTCAGCCTCATGTCGTTCCAAACCTGTAAGTGCTTCTTTCATCCTTAGAACACAATTTAAGATATTTTTGATGAAATCCGAGAGCTTTCTGACCCTGCATAGACAGCAACACAACTGACACATTCAAGGCTCAGAAGGGTAGTAAGGATCTTTAAAATAGTCCATGTGACATCAGTGGTTCAACTGTCATATTATGAAGCCCTAAGAATAATTTTTTGCACGCAAAGAAAAAAAAACGACTTTGTCACATGGACTATTTTAACAATGTCCTTACTAACTTTCTGGGCCTTGAACGTGGTAGTTGCATTGCTGTCTATACAGGGTGGGTTAATTTGAGTTCTGTAGATGAATGAAGGTCTAACGAGTTTGGAACGACATTAGGATGAGTAGTTAATGACAGAATTTTTATTTTTGAGTGAACTATCCCTTTAAGCCACATTAAGCATTATCTCCTTTTTAAAAGATTAATGCAACATGCAAAGTTTCTCTTCTTTTTAGAGGTGATCTAAATATTTGTGGCTTGAAACAGATGAAACATGTCTGTTCTGCAGTTCTATGAATCTTTTGCTTTTAGCACTCCATGCCATGAATGTACCTGAAAACTAGGAATACACATATGTGACCCTGGACCACAAAACCAGTCTTAAGTAGCACAGGTATATTTGTAGCAACAGCCAAAAACACAATGTATGGGTCAAAATGATCTATTTTTCGTTTATGCCAAAAATCATTAGGATAAAAGTAAAGATCATGAAGATATTTTGTGAATTTCCAAACTACCATAAATATTTCAAAACGTAATTTTTGATTAGTAATATGCATTGAGTGGGGTGGAGCTGAAGGAGGATGCTCACCTTTGACTTTGGCTATGACAGTGCCTGCAGCACCGAGAATTTCCGACGAGTTCAGCGCCTGGTGTTTGCCAATGACGGTCTTCAACACGCGTACCAGCTCCCCAAGTCGCTCGTTGACCACGTGCTGCGAGCACTCTTGGTTTTCTGTGGGTGACAAACATACAGACAGAGACCACAATGTCATTAGTCATTAGCTCAACTTCCTACACATGTTTTTGAAGATGCACACACTTAAAACAATATGGGTGCAGCAGCAACGTCGAAAGGTTTGAAATTTTGAGCCGGTTCAAAGATACCCTTGTAAAACCTCCTCCAAGTGCATATGAAGGTCATGTGTAATACTGGTACATCAAAACAGCACGCTTGTTCTGTGACAGTGCAAGCCCTTGTGGTTAGAGAGATGATGAGCGGAGTGTGAAGCAGCGCTTTGGCAAAGATGCAGACACTGCTCTGCGTACTCGAGAAATGGCTGACAGCAAGATAAGCAGATAACTCTGAGACAAACATGACAACAGCTATGCATGCCTTTCCAGACATGTGTGATAAGAGATTTTTTTGTGTATGAGAGTGACTGAGAGTGAGGTACTTCATTACTGTTGATTGCACTGCAATGTCTTGGGAGTTCTGACTTGCTTATTTGTTGTTTTTGAATTAAACTGATCAAAAGTGTCAGTAGAGACATTTATAATGTTACAAAAAATTTAAATTTCAAATAAACACAGTTCTTTTGAACTTTCCATTCATAAAAAATTCCTAAAATATATATATATATATATATATATATATATATATATATAATGGTTTCCACAAAATTATTAGGAAGCATAACTGGTTTTAATATTAAAATAATAATATTTAGCACAAAATCAGCATATCAGAATGATTCCTGAAGGATCATGTGACACTGAAGACTGGAGTAATGGTTGCTGAAAATGTACCTTTTCCATCAGGAATAAATTACATTTAAACACTAAATGAAGCTGCCTGAATGTTTTTGGGAAATAACAAGTGTACCCGTGTCACTACTTCCATATTTCTGAAATAAGCAGAAGTATGTAAACAACCTTAAAATCAATGTGAAACCTCTTTTAATGTTAATCCACGTCTGTAATGCAAATTCAATTACAACATTTTATTAAACAAGAAAAAATGCAGGATGGGACTTGGTTTTATCCATTGGGAATAGAAAAGTGTAATGGAGCCAGACTAAATGTTCACGTAAGCAATGCCTAAAGAGCTATTTTTATCTTTTAACCTCATAACATTTTAATCATCAAATATCAAAAGGCCAAGCAGTCTAAAAAGTACTCTAACTGTAGAGTAAATAAGGTGATCAACATTGATTTCATGCTGACTTGAAAGCCTACCAGGTTTGCTATACTTATATGACAAAATATTTTGGTGTGAATAGTTTTGGTTTAAAAAATTTGCTCAGTCCGAAAAAAAGGTTAGGTATGAATTCATTGTTTGGCATCTAAACAAACATCTAGCCTTCAAATAACCAAAAGAGTTTCAAATATTAATTATCACATTTTGTTGAAAAAAATGTTTTTCAACCTATAAATATTTAGACTCAATGTAAACTAATATTAGGATTAAAGATGTTTGTTTACACCATAAACGAACACTACAATCTCTCTTGTTTGTATTAGGATGAAGTGGACCGTCGTTTGGCGGTGAGCTGCGGATGACTTCATATGTAACTGAACGTTGCAAAGGGTTTGAAAAGTTTTGATAGCAGAAGCATCTGTTTTTTATCCTCTCTGTGCAGATGTACATCATGCCACAAGGATGAGACAGAAGCTTTACGAGTGCATGGTTACAATGTGGAAGGTATGTGTGTGTTTGGCTGCACAGACAGATGATCACATCTCTCACTATAAAGAAAAAGGAAGAAAAAAGTAGGAAGCTCAAACTGTTGACAGTTAAGCATCTTCAGTTTATCATTGTGCATTTACCACCCTAAATTCCCCTCAGTGTGAAAACACATGGGAAAACACACAAGTAACGAGGTCAGGGAAACAAAGTTACGACCCTCAGTGTTGCGCCAAAATGATTAATGATGGGCTGTTTATTGCATCATCAGCTCTGCTGTAAATCTCTATTATCTCTCCTCTTCCTCCAACTCAATTCCATGAATGCATGTGTATGACCGCCCAGCCCATGGCTTTAAAACTTCGGTTTACCTCAAGTCATTATGTAATGATTAACATGCATGATGAAAGGTACTTCATTTTAGGCAAGGCTACTCAGGGTCATGCTGCAGAAATCAAAACTAAGTGACCGACAAAACATATCATCGGTTGGACAAAAAAATCAGATTAACATGAGGATACCGATCAGTGGTTCAATCATAATTTTACAAAGCTATGAGAACACTGTGCACAAAGAAAACAAAAATAACGACTATATTCAAAAATTCTTCTCTTCCGTGTCATTTTTCGACTCGCGTTCACAAAAGTACCACAATGAGTACCATGTGGTGTAGTTTTGTCGTGAAAGTGTGTCAAAGTCTAACACGGAAGAGAAAAAATTGTTCAATAAAGTTGTTATTTTTGTTTTCTTTGTGCACAAAAGGTATTCTCATAGCTTTGTAAAATTATGGTTGAATCACTGATGTTACATGGACTATTTTCATGATGTCCTTACTACCTTTCTGGGCCTTGAACGTGGTAGTTGTGTTGCAGTTTATGCAAAGTCAGAAAGCTTTCAGATTTCATCAAAAATAATTATTTTAAATACTTAATTTGTATTCTGAAGATGAATGAAGGGCTTATGGGTTGTATGAGGGTGAGTAATTAATGACAGAATTTTTATTTTTGGGTGAACTAACCATTTAATAAACAAACATGTTAAGGGCTAAATATTTGTATAATTTATCAAATTAATTTTAATTTGAATTTAAGATTCAAATTTCCATTCTTTTGAAGTATGTTCTACAAGTGCAGATTCTGTGTGGGACCGTTTTTGTTTTTCCAACAACAAACATCATTTTTAACTCAAACTGCTAAATTTAAACTAAAAGTGAAATGTTGTTTTACTGAACAAATCCAAAAAATGTTACGGTCTGTTTTCGCTTATTCTTGAGTTCAACAAAATGCAGCTTGGGACAATTTTTGAATTGCTGAATGCATGTGCTGTGCGCAGGAAGAGGGAGAATGAAAAAAAGGTAAAAGACTCAATTGTATTTAATTTGTATACAAATAAAATTTTGTATGTTATCTGTCTATTCAGCAACAAAAACAAATGCTTTACAGGTGGAAGGTTGGATATTTTTTGACTGAATGTGGCAACAAGGTTAAGAACCTTTCTATTGCCTGCTGCAACAAATGCAACATGGTGCTACAAGGTTTGAAGCAGTTTGTGTCTTGGGGGAAACTGGACCAAAAACTGTCTATGGCGACGAGAGCGAGAGCGTTTCATGTAGACTTCTATCTGTGGGCTTTTGTGGACAGAAGTTGGACAACACATGAAAGTTACGAGCAGGAACCAGACAAAATAGAGAACTCTGGGGAAACTTGAGGTATAATGAGAGTATAAGTCAGCTACTTCACTTGCAGCTGCACATGCATTGTGGTAGCAGAAAAACACTGGTAACAAGTGGAGTAAAACAGCTAAATGAAATAGAAGAAAAATGTATTGTTGTGCCTTTGGATGTCAGAATCAGAATGCAAATCCTTTTTATAAAATACTGTCATCAAAGATGCCATTTGAAGCTAAACGCGGATGTTAAACGAATAGACTAATGAATGAGACCTGCTATAATTACGCTACTTTTAAAGCATAAATTTGATTTAAACAATTAGTCTACATAATATTCACATATGCAGTTAGCCATAGCCCTACAGTTACACCTTAAAATACCATTTAAACCTATAACATTTTACATAACATTTACCTATTTTATCTCACAATTCCGACTTTTTGCTCGCAAATGCAAGTTTACATCTCGGATTTCACTAATTAAACTCAACAATAGTGAGTTTGTCAATTCTGAGGGGAAAAAAGAGCCAGAAGCGTGGGATATAAACTCATGGTTCTCACTCGAGGGGAAAAAATAGAATGACGAGTTGATTTTTCTTATCAGAATTTTGAAATATAAACCTTTTTTATTCTTTTATTCCATGGCTTCCATAGACTGCTGCTTGAAAACTGTCATTTTCTGTCACCAGATAGGCTCCGCCCACAAAAAACATCTCTTTTTGCAAACAATGAATTGGTCTATAGAGACAGAGCACATTTAAGCCACGCCCACACCGGTGGGGGAAAACAATCCAACGCTCTCCATTGACTTTTTATTGCGGGAAGCTGCCTCCTTGTTGTTTCTGACTTATAACAAAAACAGAACAATGTCTAAAAGCTGCTGTGTGAAGGTGTATAGTGAACAAGCTAAAAAACCCAGAAATACATTTTTATAAGCTGTCGACCTAAAAAACGAGCGTTTAAGGACACAAATAGTTGCGAATGTCAGGGTATTTCACGTTGAGCCATTCAGTTGGATCATTTCTCCAGCAAAAGGACGGTAAGGAAAAGTGGCACTGACATAGACCAATAACATTTAGTTTCTCAATATATCTCCTTCTTTCAGGTTATATAGGGTGGTGAAATAATCCTTTGACATGGTTAAAAATAATGATTGTTTCCTGTCACGATTAAGTTTCTGTCCAGTGGGCGCAGACTGTAAAAAACAATTTGTTAAGTCAACTTAGAATAATTTGTTACCTGGCTGCCTTAAAATTTTAGGTTCAGTCAACTCAAATAAAGTTTATTCAACTTGAAATGTTAAATTATACTAAGTGACAACTTAGATATTTGAGTTGATTCAACTTAAAATTTTAAGGCAGCTGGGTTACTTACCCATCTGTTAAGTTTAACAAACACAAATATCTAAGTTTTTACTTAGTACAACTTAACATTTAAAGTTGACTAAACTTATTTGAGTAGACTGAACTTAAAATTGTAAGGCAGCAGGGTAACAAATTATTTTAAGTTGACTCAACAAATTGTGTTTTTTGTTTTTTACACTGTAGTTTTCAGAGTAATATAACACGTTGCGCTCTACTTTTGTGTCCTTAAACGCTCGTTTTTTGGGTCAACAGCATATAAAATTGTAGTTCTGTTTTTTTTTTTTAGCTTGTTCACTGTCCATCTTGTCACATAGCAGCTTTTAGACATTGTTCTGTTTTTTGTTATAAGTCAAAAATGACAAGCAGGCAGCTTCCCAAAATACAAAGTCAATGGAGAGCGTTGAATTGTTTCCATTGGGCGTGGTTTTCAGATTATGACGCGTGTCGCTCTGTCTCTATAGGGCAAGAGACCAGTATTTACAAAAGCCAAATCTTAAAGTCATGCATTAAAGTCATGTGCTAAAGGATCCTCCATTAGCACAACACCACAATGATCTCCCTCCCCACCTGGGTGACCAGGTGCTTGTCTTCAACTTGTCAGGATTAGGAGATTCCAATGTGGTAAGAGGAGAGGAGGCTCTAGCCCCAGGGATACTCAGGAGTGTCCTCTCTCCTCTTTGACTTTGAAGTGTCCCTCAGACAAAAGGCCTCCGTCAAAAGCCGCCACCCCAGCTTAGGTCTTCCCCTCACTGCCCTCCTAATTACTGGTGAGGGGTCAAGCAGCAGGTCACAGAGGGAAATGCCTGCTCTGATTAAGCTTTTTTTTTTTTTTTTTTTTTTTTTTTTTTAAATGATGATGTTTTGCGGCCCAGCACAACTGAAGTGCTTGATTTATCAAAGTGTAGCTTGACATCCAGGACAGGCCTGTTTGAATGACTGGGACTGATCCACCCCCAAAAAGGACTGATGGAATGTTGCGTCCACCCAATGGAGGCCCAACACACAGGGGACTATGTCATGTGTCAGAGCTGATTGGGGTCCCGGGACGTCTTCATGCCAGCGTAGCAACCGGTGTTCTCCAAACCCGCTTTCACTCTATTATGAATAATGCATCATCTGGGCCCCCAAACACTTCAGTGCTGTCAAAACAATGGGATTTTAAAAAGTATGCATGAAAACTGCTCAGGGGGAACTGAGGGGCATTGTTTCGGTGGGGATACCGCCAGAGAGGCACACACGCATTGTTCGGGACGAGCCCCCTGCTGATGGCCCTCCGTCCTGGGTCTATTTCACTCCGAGAGCTCCAGCGGCGAGTCGCCGTCCCTCCCACGCTCGGCCTGCGTGTTGGCCCAGCCACGCTTCACGCTCAGTCTCTTCATGTTTCACTTGTGCTCTTCGCCCACCCCTTCATCTCTGATCAGAGCCGTTTAACATAATCTCACCCAACTGCTGACAAGCCTCACACTGCAGTGTGAGAACGAAGGCTGCTAACAGCCCCTATCCCACATCTCAGTCACAACGGCCAGAAAGTCAACACAGTTTCTCATGAACACACACGTCGCTGACAGGTCTGACACATTTTTTAGATCTCAGTAAGTTATAATGACAGATGGATTCAAATTAGGGTTGTGAACTAGATGTCCTTTGCTCACAGGGACAAAACGCAACAGGATGTTATTGAATTATAACACATATTACATCACAGGACTCATCTGACTTTGTTTAATGTCTCTCTGATTCTCAATGAAGTAAAAAGAAATTTTGTTTCGTGAAATCATTATAATAACGTTCAAAAAGTTTGGGATCAGTAAGTTTTTTCATGTTTTTAAAGAAGTTTCTCTTGCTTATCAAAGCTGTGTTTATTTGATCAAAAAATATGTAATATTCATGAAATATTATTACTATGTAAAATAACACTATAATATTTTAATATTAACATCTAATGTATTTCTGTGATCAAAGCTGAATTTTCAGTATCATTACTCCCATCCTCAGTGTCACATGATCCTTCAGAAATCATGCTAATATGCTGATTTATTATCAACGCTGGAAACAGCTGTTCTGCTTAATTTATTATTATTGTTTTTGTACCTGTGATACAACCTTCAGAATCTTTTTTCAGCATTCTTTCATAAATAAAAAAGTTAAAAAGAACAGCATTTATTTCATATATAAATCTTTTGTTCAGTAAGGATGCGTAAACTGATAAAAAGTTAGAAAATATTTACATTTTGAATAAATGTTGATATTTTTAGCTTTGAATTCATCAAAGAATTCTAAAAAAAAATATCACATGTTCCAAAAATTTGGCAGCACAACTACTGCCATCATAGATAATTCTAATAATAAATCAGCATATTAGAATGATTTCTAATATGACACTAGTGTCACAAGCAGTGTACAAGTTAGCTAATTAATCAAACATTTTTCTGTGATTATAAATATATTTACATTCCTAATTAATATAGAATTAACATAATATTATTATTGTAATATTATATGACAACTATATACTTGTAATAATACTGTAGTTGATATTTAAAAGTATATATATTATTTGAATAAGTAAATAAAATAGTTTTAAAAATAATTACAGTAATGTATTCATAAAATAAATAATAATATAAGTAATATTTCTTGACAACAGACGAACCATGGAAATCAAATTTATGAGCAAAATTGTGACATCAAATCATTACAGCTATCTAACTGACACAAGTAAGTAACTAATCACTTTTTTATTACTATCAAACTCTTGTAAATAATTACTCACCCTCATGTTGTTCCAAACCCGTAAGACCTTCGTTCATCTTCAGAACACAAATTAAGATATTTCTGATGAAATCTGAGAGCTTTCTGATCCTGACAGCCATGCACCTGACACATTCAAGGCTCAGAAAGGTAGTAAGGATCTTTAAAACAGTCCATGTGACACCAGTGATTCAACCTTAATGTTATAAAGCTACGAGAAAACAAAAATAACGACTATTCTACAGTTTTTTTCTCTTCCCTGTAAGTCTTTGACATGTATTGAAGCAGTTTAAGTCTTACTGGTTTGGAACGACATGAGGGTACATAATTAATGACAGAATTTTCATTTTTGGATGAACTATCCCTTTAAATTTTTTTGTGATTAATCACAAATAACATGGACATCTGTCTATGGAAATTATAAATATGTTTACACATTTATTCCCCAAATTAGTACAGTATCTAAGGTGTTAAATAGACCACATTAAAAGCAGAAATTGTTAAATATCCCAATCCTATCAAGTGCTAGTCGATTAAAATTCAACTACACGTTAAAGGGTGCTACTGCCAGGAATGAAAACGTCACTCTTTTCCTGAGAAAATAGATTGTACGTTTTTTGTTCCAGCATATGTTCCAAATGTTTCCCACAAAATTAGCCGCTCGACACAATGTCATCACACACTTCAAAGCTTTTACGCACAGCTGCTGGCATTTCCTCTGTTGCTAACAACAGGTAATCAATAGGCACGTCTCGACCTGCCTCGGCCGCGCTTTGCCCAAAGCGGCAGACGAGCTTAGCGACGCTCTGTTGTGATTCACCGGTGAGAAAGCGGTACTGGGTTTGTCGTTGTGCCTGTCAGCCATCCTCACACCACTTCTCTTTTACGGGAACAGAAAGAGCTTTCTTTGAAGTGCAGGAAATTAGCAAAGACTAGAGTGTCCCATTAGCATGTAAGGGTAAATAAACACACCAAAAGCAGCACTCTTAACATGTACATATGTCAGGTACATATTTCATTCAGCCAAACCAAAATAACCTCTATCGAGAGGCTTTCATCTGACGTGTACCCCAAAACACTCTCTCCATCCAGCACTGTACTTTGCTAGGATTTTATGGGCCAACTGGCACATCCCCATGACCAATCTGCTGAACTACGGCTGTAAATCCACACCCCAGGAAATGCTACCCAACCACAGGCCCACACAAAAACATCCCTCACCTTCAGTGGGAAAGTTACTGCCCAACAAATCTCTCTTCTCCACTTCACAAGCGCAGCGAGCCATTATATCGCCTACTATGGGGGATTCGGCAATGGTGCCACCCGCAAAACACTCTGTGAAGCAATCTCGTTACACGAGGGTGGGTGTGTTTTTTTTCACTTTTTCAATTTAGGGGGTTTTGTCCATATCCCCAGATTAACACCACTACAATATGCCAAAGGGGCCTCCATACCCAGACCTCCAATGGGCTTCACGAAAACAATTCATCCACCAAGTCCAGCTATGAGAAAATGTTTGTTTTAGACATATCAGATTGCGGCTTTAAGTCTGAGTGCAGATGAAAAACTTAAATTAAAAAAAAAAAAAAAAAAGATGGGAATGAACAGAAATAAACGCAATCTTAAAAAATACTAAACCAGGGCATCAGCAGATCTGGCAATTACGTCTGCCAAAACTGAACATTTTGTCATCATTTACTCATGTGTGTCATTTAGTTGAGTGTGTACAGAACTGAACTGAATGTTATAGTTGTTAATGCAGTTTCATCACTCTCTCAGTGAAACTCACAAGGTACAAAAACACGTCTGGACTCGATTCCAAATTTTGATATGGTCTCTCTGCACCATATTGTCACCCACAAGGCCTGTGGTCTCGGGGAAACCCATATATTACTGTCAAGAGAGTCCCACTTTGTGTACCAGCGATAGTACTCCCACATCTAAATGCGGTCGTCACTCCCAAAACTTTGCAGTGTGTACGTGGCCTGTGTGTACAATCATTGTGAGCCATAATAAGAGCTTTACGACTGGAGGAAAATAACTCTGCTGGAAGACTATTTTTTAACCATGTCTAAGAAAAGAGAAAGACCTAAGCTAATTTTAATCTAGAGATCGTTTTGGTTGATTCTGTGTGGTTCCCATGCTTAAGGGTTGAGAAATTTTTTGAATCTTTTTCATTATGGACTACAGCTTTTGACGACAAGTACAATTGTCAGTAAGCAAATTGGACATATTCCCAAATAAATCAAATTAAAATAGGGACAAAATGTGGAAAATCTAGCTTTTCACTAGTTAGGATGCTATAAACTGGAATGGTAATTCTACCACAAATTCAAAACTTTCAACACGTTACTGAATTTATGTTTCTTGCAACCAGAAATCAGGCTAGTTGGTTGAAATTAGTTTAGGTAGACAGATATGTATACGTGTAGACAAATATAAATTAAAATAATACATAAATGACCTATATAAAATGTCAGGGCTGGGTAAAAAATATTGATTTCTCAATTTTAATCGATTCTTAAATCCCAAGAATCGATTAGTCTAGCCTGTTTTCAGTGAATGAACGGAATATTGTAGCGCACCTCCCATCCCATAAATCACAATAAGCTTTGTGCTTTGTTACTTTTGATATGAAACAAAGTCTTAGATTTCAAATTCTGTTCATTTTATTACATTATTCAAACAAAAAATGCTGTTTGGCACTGTTTAATGCAGAGAGGCAGATCACTGCAGCGCCTCAGTTGAAGAGAAGCGGCATCTCCTCCGCTTTAATACCAGTTTCAGCACAAAATAAACGCAAATAAACATCAGAAGGATTTGTTTAAAAAAAAAAAAAAAACCTGTATCCTGTCTATTGCACAATCAGTGTTTTAACCATGCAAAGACATCAGTATAACATGTTCATTTTTATATTTAAATAGAATAATTACGTAATTGTACCTTTATTATTATAAAAATGTAATTAAGTGTAATTTAGGCATTTTATACAAATCAGTTAATTTTAACCTTCAATATTATAATAAAGTAGTACCAACTGACTCTCATGCATATTTTATAGTTTTTTTCCTTAAGAAAATTTGCCATGTACTGTACCTGATGTATATCCAAAATAATCAATATCGAATTGAATCGCAAGCTGGTGAATCATATTCAAATTGAATCAAAACTTGAAATTTGTCTCAAAACCCAGCCCTATAAAATATTATGATGCAGACATTTCTTTGTAAAACTAAAATTAGGATTATTATTTTGTTTGATAAAGGAAAAACTGGCAACAAATGTCTAGCACACATATGAACTGCAACTGAACGCTGAATAAATAAGCTTTCCATTGATGTATGGTTTGTTAGGATAGGACAATATTTGTCCGAGATGCAACTATTTGAAATCTGGAATCTGAGGGTACAAAAAAATCTAAATGTTGAGAAAATCGCCTTTAAAGTTGTCCAAATGAAGTTCTTAGCAATGCATATTACTATTAAACATTACATTTTTATATATTTACGGTAGGAAATTTACAAACTATCTTCATGGAACATGATCTTTACTTAATATTCTAATGATTTTTGGCATAAAAGAAAAATCGATCATTTTGACCCATACAATGTATTGTTGGCTATTGCTACAAATATACCTATGGTACTTATAACTGGTTTGGTTTTGTTTTTTGGTCAATAGATAATATATTATACTTCATTTTGTGTTATTTTACAGTTTTGATGACTTTCCTATTATTCTAAACTGTAAACACTGATAATAAAGTATAATTAGCTGTGTCTGAACTTGTGACTGGTAGTGTAGTCCACTTTAAACAATTAGCCTCAATGCAAACTAAATAGTCTAGTTCACCTTGAATCAATTCTGTACATTTATAAAAAAGACAAACGCTGAGCGTTGCTATCTGAACTACACTAAGACCTGGTGCATGGATGAACGAAAGACTTCCTGGTTGTTATCACAGTGCTTTTCAAACTCAGAGCACTTAAGAGAAACTCTTCTTCACAACAGAACAGCACATTCTTTCAGCTAGCCACATGATGAGCGTCAACAGGCCACAATACACTTCCACTCGCTCTTGATGTGCTCTCTAAAATCACAGAGGGAATTATTTGATATTTAGCTCTTCCAGTAAAAACACCCCACCCTTCTGAATGTCCAACTGTCACGGGAGTTCAACATTACACCAAAAACATCTCAATGTTGGATTAAAAGAAAAAAAAAAAAATCACACTAGGCTTGGCTTTCGGATGTGTTTTGACAAAAGAAACAACAAAAAGGGACCGTTTCTGGGAAAGATGTCAATCTGAAAGAAGGAGTGTACAAAACCATTTAACCATTTAACAACAATTTGACTATGACAACTGTGCACTTCTTAAAAAATTCCCAGCTACCAGAAAGTCAAACAACCACAAACGAGTAGAAAAGTGCCTTCAGAAATTTTGCAGAGGAAGAGTCATTTTTCATGTGTCGCACACCTAACAACAGTCAATCGAAGGCTCCATAGCAACAAGTGAACATTTGTTCTGAAGGAATGTGGGGTATGCAGGAGGAGGGGGCTTCGTGGCGGAGGAGGAATCGCCGACGAGAAGAGTTTGGTCGCACCGATCAAAGTGATAAGCCAAGCTCACAGTCATCAACATAAACACTAACCATAAACGTACTGCGACTGCAGTTTTCTGATAAACACTTTACAAGCCACTAGTTTTGGTAGCTTAAATTAACCACATTGTGGCTACAAAAATCTCGCGTGTGACGTGCAATTCAGACTGCAGAGCAAAAAAGCACGCAGATGAGTTCCTGTAGCGTTCCTCCTGGCTAGATCCTAGCTAGCGTATACAACCAGAAGAGCTGTGATGATCAATCTCTGTGCAGACAGGATGAATCCATACATTTAGAGGGTCAGTGAGCATCTCCTCCACTGAGAGGGAACAGGGCAGTGGGAGAGCGGGGAGGTCAAAAGCATGTGCTTGAGGGAAGTGTCACCAGGTTGTTTGACAGAGGGTGGTGGGTGTGGAGAATCTCACTCATCAATACTTAACCAAACAGTTCAACATTTGAAATAAAAGCAGCTGGAATCTCATTTGCACTGACAGAACTACTGGGAAACAGAATTGCCAAATATCCAACAAATCTTTATCTGGATTATGGAGATTATTCATTCCATTTGTTTTGCTGGTATTTGTGTTTTTGTTGTGGTCAACTGCCACACTTGTTACAGTGTTTTTTATTCCCCTCTACCAACTTCCAACAATGCTTTGGTAATACATATGCATATGTCATGCTAATGTTCCTCTGTCTGTCCAAAGCATAGCTGAATATTTGAAACTGTAGTCTGATTAACAGGCACAATGCCTTCAAAAGTTCGGGATCAGTAAGAATTTTCATGTTTTTTTAAAGATTTCTCTTATGCTCATCAAGGCTGTATTTACTTGATCAAAAATACAGAAAAAACAGTACTATTGTGAAATATCATTGCAGGTTAAATTAATTATATTTTAATAAATGAAGAGTTTATTTGCAAAAACAGAAAACTCCATTTTTATTTTTTATTTATTATTTTTTTTTTTTTATTGTGCATTTCAAGTCAAACTGCAGTTGGGTTGTTTTTGTTAAGTAATAATAACTTAAACAGCTCATTGACTATGTTTTTGTGTGTATATATATATATATATATATATACACACACATATATATGTGCCCCTGGACCACAAAACCAGTCATAAGGGTTCATTTTTTTGAAACTGATATTTATACATCATTCGAAATCTGAATAAATAAGCTTTCCATTGATGGATGGTTTGTTAGGATAGAACAATATTGTGTGGCCGAGATACAACTATTTCAGTGTATGGAATCTGAGGATGCAAAAAAAATCTAAATATTGAGAAAATCACCTTTAGAGCTGTCCAAATTAAGTTCTTTGCAATGCATATTAATAATCAAAAAATAAGTTTTGATATATTTATAGTAGGAAATTTACAAAATATCTTCATGGAACATGATCTTTACTTAATTTCCAAATGATTTTTGACATAATAGAAAATTCTATAATTTTGACCCATACAATGTATTTTTTGATATTGCTATAAATATACCCCAGCGACTTAAGACTGGTTTTGTGGTCCAGGGTCACACATATATATCATCAAAACTTTATTAAGGACACGCATGGTCCAATAACACAGACAATACAGTAGACAAGATAAACAAATAATAATTAAAGGACAGACAGAATCCACAACATCACATATTTACAGTTCCACAGACTGGAGAAATATCTGACTGAACTAAGTGCCAGGTTCGTCAGTGTTAAAATTATAGTTTTTGCATGGTCTGATAACCTACAAATACACTTGCACATCAAATTACGCAACACAGCAGGGCAAGTTGGCACACCAGCACGGACAAACGTGGCTTGCACTGCTCCATCGTGGAACCTTAAGCAACAGCCTCAATCCATCATTATATGCTACTCTTTCTATAACACTGCCACAAATGCTCTACAAATGCTCTTTCTATAACACTGCCTACAAAATGCTCTAAAAAGTGCTGTTTTTCTGAGCAGATACTAAATTTGCGCATCTATAAATGTCCCTATCGTCAGACAAGTCATCAGTTATACATACATTTAAGACAGCACCAGATAGAGAAAAGTCCCTACTCCTAGTTATCATGATATTACTCTTCTTTGCATTATATTTAATGTCGAAATCTAAGCCATATTGAGTGCAGACCCTTATTAACTGTTGAAGGCACGCACTATATGGACGAAAAACCACCAAATCATCTGCATACATCAAGTGGTTGATGATAGTGTTACCAGCAATACACCCTGTCCCACAGCTGTTTAGCAGCTTCGATAAATCATCCATATAAACATTAAAGAGAAAGGGAGACAAAATACTTCCCTGTCTGACTCCATTACCCACATTGAATGGAGCAGACACAGAATTACCCCATTTCACATGCACTGACTGATGAGCATACCAAAAAAAAAAAACAGAACTCTTATTAGAAATTTAGGAACTCATCTATTGCATAACTTGCCAAATAGTTTTTCAAGATTTACATGATCAAAGGTTTTAGAAGCACCAATACAACACACAAACATTGTGGAATTGTGCCTGTTATACAAATCTAAAATCTCCTTTAAAGCAAAAATACACATATCTGTGCCATGTTTTGGTTTAAAACCGAACTGGTTATCACAAGTCAGGACAAACATCTCCAACTTATTTAGTAAAGTTCTCTCAAGGACTTCAGATAGAATGCTGGCCAAAGCTATTGTTCGATAATTGGCCATGCTATGTATATTACCAGCTTTATCTTTAATAATAGGCACCAACATAACAGACAAGATAGAATCGGGTAAAATACCATGTACTAAAAACCCAGTAAAACAAGCAGAGGATAGAGTTTCCTACTCGCAAACTTCAGATGTTTAGCTGTTATCTTATCCATACCACATGCCTTGTTATCCTTTAACATCATAACTGCAGCATAGACTTCTTGAAAGGAAACAGTCACATCTTCATTATCATCAATATTGCCCATCACAAAGGAATTGCTTTTAACAGTTAAACAGTTCATAGTAATGTTTTTGCCACAGATGAGTAATTTCCTCTGAGCCACTTAGACCATTAATGTATGTTGGTAAAGATGTTGTACAGTTATGTATTCTTTTGACTTCTTTCCAGAAATTATTTGAATTATTATCTTGCAATTTCCAAATATATATATATATTAAAAGTTTGTTTGGTAGCAAAAGCAGATAACTCCAACAGTCATTTTTTTGGCAAAAAAAAATAAAAAAATAAAAAAAAAAAACACTCGTTCTATCTTTGTAATCTCATCAGCTGACAATGTAGACGCCTGACAAGCTTTGTTGTTGTGATCATAGACTTTATAGTTGTGATTACACGAAATACAATGAGCAGCTTCTCCCTTACCATTGTAACATGCTGCTTTAGCAAGGTTCAGTGAAAAAGTTTCATCTTTTATTTTCCTTTTACGGTCTGAAGAAGATATCATAGGTTCATCAAGTCCGACGAAATGATCTGTCCTCGATCACTTTTAGTCGGCTTTGACGAAACTCCTCTCAGCTAGCACATCTTTTCAAAATGACTGGCAGCCTTATCACCTGACCTGAATACAGCACACTGATTCGCTAAAATGGTCTTGTCGACTTCTGTTCACAAATGACAAGGGTGCTTTTTTTTACAGCTTCTGCTGTAAAACTCGCAATGCCTTGAAAGTGGACAATACCGGCTTTTTTGACACAACGTGTTTATGGTTTAGATCACGCCTTGTGTGGAGAATAATGCACGGCACCCAGTTCATTTTTTATAAGTGGCGTTTATCGTTTCTTGCAGATAAACTCTTCATATTTTAAAATATAATTTATTCCTGTGATGCAAAGCTGAATTTTCATCAGCCATTACTTCAATTTTCAGTGTCACATGATCTTTCAGAAATCATTCTAATATGCTGATTTGGTTTATAGTGTTACAAAAGATTTCAATTTTAAATAAATGATGTTCTTTTTTTTTAACTTTTTATTTATTAAAGAATCCTGAAAAAAGAATCACAGGTTCCAACAAAATATTAAGTAGCACAACTGTTTTCAACACTGATAATAAATCAGCATATTAGAATAATTTCTGAAGGATCATGTGACACTACAAATTAATATTTGACAATATTACAGTTTCTTTTCTGGATTTTTGATAAAATAAATGCAGCCTTGATGACCATAAGAAATTTCTTTAAAAAAAAAAAAAACATTTCTGAAAGTCTTTTATGCTCACCATGCTGCATTTGATAAAGCTACAGTGAAAACAGTAATATTGTGAACTTGAACTATTATTACAATTTCAAATAACCATTTTCTATTTTAAAATAATTTAAAATGTAATTTATTCCTGTGCTGGCAAAGCTGTCACATGATCCTTCAGAAATCATTCTAAAATGTTGATTCTTAGGAAAAAATTCTTATTATAAGTGTTGAAAACAGATTCATCTTTGATGAATAGAATGTTTAACAGAACAGAATTTGTTTGAAATATTTAGTAACATTATGAATGCATTTATTCTCATTTTTGGTCAACTGAATACATCCTTGCTAAAAAAAAAAAAAAAAAAATTACTGACCCCAAACATTTGAATAGTTGTTTGCAAAAAATAAATTGGAACGGTTATAGCAATCAGACTAAACTACTTTAAAAGATGAATTATTGTCTAAAAATGAATGAAAATGAAATCCTTTGCAGTGCACATAAACATATTTACAGTGCACAGAAATAGTAAATCTATAGCTATTTGTTTTGCTGCTGACCACCATTTTAGGCGGTGAAATGCTTTTTGCAAAGAAAAAAAAAAACAACATAATTCCCTGCTGGGGGTGGGACAGTTTGGTTATTCTTAGATGGGAAAGTATGTAAATATGTATATACCACAAACCATAATTGGCCAGTCACTATCTATACTCCAGCGCTCTGTCATAAATGCTGTATTTACTGTGGAGACAACATAATAGCGGCTTTTCCTTTTTCTCATCATAGCAAATGTTTCTCTAAAAGAAAGCATCTAACAGGAACATAATCTTCTGGCTGTTTCCAATAATGCAGAACAGGAACACATAGTTCTCCAAAAAGTACCTTGAAAAAGCAAACAGAAATAACCAACAACAGGCTCAGTGTATCATCTGCAGTCATCTATTTGAGGTGGATGGGGGTGGGGGGCATGTTCTACCACAAGGAGGCAAATTTCAGAGATGCCTTGTGAAGCAGAAAAGAAACACTCTCAGCAGGATAGCCAGGAGTTTACCCATGGCATCCTGACAGACGTGGCACTCCTCCAGTGATGGGAATGAGAAACACTAACACAGCCTACAAACCTTCTACATCAGCATGGACTGACCCATATTCACTCATACGTCATAAACAGCGATACCACAAGTTCAACCACAGCTGCACAGCAACAAAACGCTTTTGAAACCATCTGAAGTAACAAGCGTTAAGTAGAACCTCACCTTTGGAGTGAAAAGCCTCTTTTAGGCTGAGGAGCACGTCAGAAAACTTGCGCACATCATTGACCAGTTGCAGGATGTAGTCGGGGTCCCCTCCAGGGGCGGTGGTGGTGTGGTCCAGGCCCATAGCGTTGAGAGGGTTCATCTTAGAGCTGCGGCCCATTTCTAGCGTTTTGTTGGACCCGGGGGACAGGGACACAGGGATGTTGGGCTGGGAGAGATGAGCACTGCTTGTCAAGCGCTTATTCCCACTGTTGCTGCCCTGACGGAACATTCCAGCAGCCCCTTCTGCCGTTACGGAGCCGCCTCAGCCGCTGATCCAAGTGCCCTCTTGCCAGTGGAGAGGTGAAGGCACTGCAAGACAAAAAGCTGATGATCAATGAATACAGCTAAAGAAAGTATACAGGATAGTGAAGCCTAAGATCAGGGGCCTCATTCATAAACATGAGTAAAATGATCCTAAATGTAAACTCACAACAGTTTTCGAAATATTCCTATGAACGATACATTAAATTCAAGCGCAATATGTTCAACTCCAACTGCACAATGCCCAGAAATATCTCTTTATTAAGGGAATAGCTCACCCAATGATTAAAATTCTGTCATCATTTACTCACCCAAACAGTTGTTACTCCCCATTGACTTATAAAAAGATACTATTGATGTAAATGGGGACCAGAAACTGTTTGGTTACCTACATTCTTCAAAATATCTTCTTCTGTGTTCAGCAGAAGAATGTACGGTTGTCACTTGCGATTATCATTACTATAATCGAGCAATAGATCGATTATTCTGATGATTAATCGAGTAATCGGACAAGTAATTTGGCGATTAATATAGTAATCGGATAATTACAATGATTTTTTTTGTAAAAATGGACCTACATGAACAATAGCCTTTAAAATGACTTAAAATACATAGAAAATATCAATGAGGCAAGTAAAGTATCAAAAGCAAGTAATCATATTGTTTTATTAAACAAAACTGTTAAACATATAATGTATTATAAACAATAGAGCTAACGTACAATACGCATTGTAACAAGTGACTGCAAAAGGCACCAACGGCGATTGTGTTTACACGTTACTGTGTGATTTAATACTTGTTTAATATTGGCTGCACAACATTTAATTCAAATGTCCACTTGATCTTTAATATTTGGCCATTTCTTTAGAACAGAAATGCTACAGCCACTGAAGTTTCTTGAATATGTGGACATCAAAATGTGTAAACTCAGAGTGAGGGTTTAAACTTTTAATTTGAAATTACAATGAACAGTTAGCATATTGAGAAAGATAATGATACTAATAAAGTCTCCTGTGTTTTCATAGGTTTATAATTGATTATCCTTACAAATCTGATGAAATGGCATTCCCAGATAAACATTAAAATAAACCCAAACTCACAGGAAACGCAGAGATAGAGTTTAAGACGTTCCACACATGATGCGCACTGTACGAATGCAATAACAGTTAGTTTGGAGCAGCATTTACTGTGAACGAAGTGGCCCTGACATGCACATACATACATAACCTACACATATGTAAATAATTAAAGGGCATAGATTAAACCTGCATTGCATTTATTTATTCAGGTGAATTATAACGTTTGTGAATTCACAATAGCATTATGCTTTATAATGATTTCTAAATGGGTTTAATATATAATGCAGCCTTGGAAAACGGTCTAATAATGCATGGATTCTCATTAAAGTATTTTGCTGGTTACTCAACACAGGCAAAATGCAATCAAGGTTTTTTTTTTTTTAAATCGAGTACTCGAATTGAATCAAGGAATCGTGACAGCCCTAGACGAAAGGCATTTATACATGTTTAAAACAACTTAAGGATGTTTAAACGATAACACAATTTTCATTTTTAGGTGAGCTATGTGTATTAATTGCCGCTCCAGCTGAACGCACGTGATGGAGATTTACTAAGAACCGGCTTTACTGAGGAGATGTGCACGACAATCGCGTGCGATTTATCGTGCAGCCCTATTACCAATGTTAAAAACAGTTTTTTGCTGCTTAATATTTTTGTAGAAACTGATGTATTACAATTGACAGTGAAAGTTTAAGGAAAGCAAAAATCATAAACAAAAAAAATCCTACTTTAATTAATTAAATTGATCAAAAGTGACAAAAAAAATGTATAATGTTACAAAAATATTTCTCTTTCAAATAAAAGCTGTTCTTCTGAACTTTCTATCAAACAAAAATCCTGAAAAAAATGTATCAAGGTTTCCACAAAAATATTAGGCAGCACAACAATTTCAACTCTAATAATCATAATAATAATAAGAAGAAATGTTTCTCGAGAACCAAATCAGCGTATTAGAATGATTTCTGAAGGATCATGTGACACTGATGATTGAAGTAAAGGCTGCTGAAAATTCAGCAATAATATGCATTTAATACGTGTGTAACAATGTTTCAGAATACTGCTGTTTTTACTATATTTTTGATAAAAAATAAATAAATTTCAGCCTTGGTGAACTTAAGAGGCTTTTTTCAAAAGCTCTTTTTTCCTTTTTATAAATCATGTTGAATTAACAGTTACTGAGTATGCATGTTTGTATGCACTCTTTAGTTGGCATATGCATAAAAATACTTAAACAGACATAAATTTCTGCCTTTATAAATCCCACTTTGTTTCTCCAATTTGGAATCTAATCTGATCGTATGTGCGTTTTATAAATGAGGACCCTGGAGTGGTAACTGTAGTTTCAAATCGCATAGTGTTGATCCATAACTTATCACTTTTGTGGGCCTGAGCGAGACACTGTACCTCAACCTTGGTTGCTCCAGGTGGATTGGGTTTGTGTTAGGTGCATTTTAATTTAGTTTTGATACATTAAAACTTCATCTAAAGGACACATTTCTCCTCATTTACATACTGAAAATGACGTTCATCCTGCCATGTTATAAGTTCATCAAAATATCAGGGTTGCCTTTCTAAGCAAACAGGAACTTTAATTTTAAAACCAGTTTAAACAGCCCCAAATGGGCTCTCATTCAAGCTCTTCACTATCATTATGATGATCTAGGAACTACCAGAGCTCAAACCCACAGACTACCTGACCCCATTATCTACAAATGCATCATCTATTCAAATGTAATTCTTGTAGTCGTGACTGTTTTCTTGGGCGCTATGATTACGTGCCTGCCTTTGTCTACAGGTGACGCATGTCTGCTGCAGAATGCGAGTAACGCGCTGATCGTATCATTTAATAGGGGCTTGACACCTGTCACTCAAAACAAAACCTCTCTTCTGTGTTCAGAGATACGACAGAAAAGGGACGGGTTATATGACCAGTAATAGATTTAACTTAAGTCAAAATTAAATGTACGGATTTGGCTTGACAAGCTTGGCACTTTAACAAGAGCATAAAATAAGCACTAAAACACACTAATGTATTATTAAAAATCTCTTTTGATGAAGTATATAATTTTTGGACTGTCTGAGAACAGATATGATGTGAGAAAGCGAATTTAACAACTGATACCGCTCGGTACTGTAACTGTTCTCCACTTCATTGCTGTTTTACACTTTTAGCGCTGCTAGCTAACCACTTCACACATAAAAATCTTGAACAATTATTTGCTGTATTTAGAGAGTCTCAAACGAGTGGTACTTACTTGAATAGTTCATGGGGAACATCATACTGAAGAATTGTTTGGGCTAATCCTTTGTAAATCCATAAAATAAGATCAAAAGAGGCGCTCGTAAACGGACCGCTCTTCACATCACAACTGACGAGAGAAAAACTTACTGACTGAGAGGACTGACTGACTCAAAACTTGCTCACGTGCCCTCAAAGCAAACTTCCTATTGGCTGGCGGAGTGCGGCAGAACAAGCCGCTTGTTTTCCTCGTCAAAAATTACATGTGCTGCTCTGAGACTGGAATAGTGATAATGATAAAGGTGTTTTATTTCGTTTACTGATAACATTCAGGTGATATGTTAGGAATGACGAATGACGTCTAGCATTTAACTGACGTCTAGCATTTAACTGTTCAGTACGGCTATATATATATATATATATATATATATATATATATATAAAGAAAGACTCGAAGCGGTTTTTTTTTATTATTATTTTATTTTTGTATTAATGTCTCTTAGGTTCACAGAACAATACAGAAATTACAATTTATTTAAACTTACCATACGAATTATATGTATGCATGTATGTATACAAATTATAGCTCGTTACTGATTCCAAATGACATGACAAATTGTAGTTAGTAACGTTATCCATTACATTATGCATTTTAGGTAATATAATCAGATTACATTTTAATTACTTTTAGATTACTTTTGACCTAACTCGTTTATCACATTGATTTAAATAGGATGTTCTTGTACCATATTTATATAAAAATACAAAGAGTAAGAAAATATATTACATTCGTTGTAATTAACAGCATGATGTGCATAAAACATTACATTACGTCAAGTTTTCCCAAACTGGGGTTTCTTGATGGAGCTGCAAGGGGTTCGTGACTTTAATGAAAAGATAATAATTAATTAAACAATAAAAATGTGAAATTATAATAAAAAAAATATAATAACATCAATCGAAAAAAAAAACGCATATAAAATATAATAAACGCATAGCATGTAAACAGAGAACCCTGAACATACAAATGTGATAGTTAATCATTAAAATACCTATTTTAAAATGTCAGGGGTACTTCGAGTAAATATTTTAGGCGAAAGAAGTTCAGATGACAAAAAAAAAAAAAAAATGGTTTGAAAATGCCTGCATCACATGTACAGTAAATAAGACATAATGTGAATTTGTGGATTTTAATGTGTTTGAAAGGCAAAAGCCTTTTAGAGACATATTAATACATGGTTAAATAACTTGCTGAGTGATAATTAAAATAGAAATTACTGTGCTCATTAGTAGTTAATGCAATCTTGAAACACTACTTAAACCTGAAATGACTGAACCTGAAACTGAAACTAAACCTGAAAAGGATTTTTTGTAAATCCAGTGGTTAAATGCTGTGTAGTTACCAAACAAAACGAATGGTCTTTGTATTAATGTCCACAAAACTGGAAGACTTTCTGCATGTGTGTAAGTGGTAGGCTATTTTAAATGAAAAAAGAGAGAATCAATAAATTATGAATAATTTATTGCGGTTGTGTGAACAATACATAATCATGTAATCAATAAAAAGGTAAGTTTGAATCAGACTGATAAGGTCTGATTTTGAGTATTTTATATAATTAAATCTAAATAAGTACTTAATTTTTGGAATCTGATTACGTAATACAAATTAATCCAGATTACATGTAATCAGTTCTCTCTCTCTCTCTCTCTCTCTCTCTCTCCCTCTCTCAAATGCAAAGCTGAAGCGAAATTACAAATTGCAAACAAATAAATAAATAAATAACACTGATAACTGTAGAATGTAATTTAAGCTACACTACATATGATTTAATATAAAATTGTGGTGTGTCTAATAGAAAGAAAGCTAAATAATATCAGTAGGCCTGTAATTTAATAAACGAGAGACAGGTGGAATCCACTGAAACCAAAATAAATGGGGGAAATGGGAAATATAAAATCCTAATCAATGATTAATTTATCACGTTTATCACAACGAAAAAAAAAAAAAAAACTGAGCGTGTATTTGTGACCCGTGACCACAAAACGTATAAATGGATATTTATACATTGTCTGAAGGCTGAATAAATAAACTTTGTATAGTTTGTTAGGGCAATATTTGGCCAAGATACAACTATTTGAAAATCTGGAATCTGAAGGTACAAAAAAAAAAAAAAAATTAAGAAAATCGCCTTTAAAGTTGTTCAAATGAAGTTCTTAGCAATGCATATTACTAATCAAAAAGTAAGTTTTGATATATTTACGGTAGGAAATTTACAAAATATCTTCATGGAACATGATCTTCACTTAACATCCTAATGATTTTTGGCATAAAAGAAAAATCGATCATTTTGACACATACAATGTATTTTTGGCTATTGCTACAAATATACCCTTGCTACTTATTGCTACTTTTTTTTTGGTCCAAGGTCACATTTGTAGAAAGACGTGACTCTGCCGACACCTTGCGGCTGAACGTTTCACTACCGGTGTATATACATCCGTGTGCGTGATATTTCTAAGGTGTGCTTATGTGTGTTTGTGTGCGTTTAGGCATGTGTAGACCTATAGAAGCTCCCCGATAACAGACGTGCTTTGAAAAAACAGAAGGAAATCCACCGCGTGGGTCCTTCGTTGCCCGCCGTCGCTTCCTGATTGGTTTCATATTGAACATGGCGGCTGTTAGTAAGTATCTGACAGCCGGCAATTCCTCCATCGCAGGTGCTTTGCTCTTCGCCGTGTACGTATTAAAGCAAAGACTATCTTCGGGAACCAATGGGTAAGATAATTGTTTTTTATACCTATTGCCACTTATTTACCCGGTGTGCGGTATAACCTCTTCGACATTGAAATATCATTGAGATGGGACGCATTCATTTATTCAGACGTGTTTCTGGAAATGAGTTACGTTGAAACACGGTGTCATTAATTTCAAAGCTTGATGTTTTCTTATGCCTTACCCCTGTGTTCACTTGTAGAGATAAAGGGGCATCAAAACCACTATTGGACAATGATGTAAGTATATTCTTTAGTCTCAATCAAAGTAGGGATTTGTAATAGTGTGAGATATGTATATATATATATATATATATATATATATATATATATATATATATATTTTTTTTTTTTTTTTTTTTTTTTTTTTCATTTTTTCAGAAGGATAGAAAGACTGACAAAGCTGTGGTGGACAAGGTGTTCTTCAGGCGCATTTGTCATATCATGAAAATCCTGTTGCCACAGACCTTTTGCAAAGAGGTCAGCGTATGTTTCAACCTCTGTGTATTTACTGTCAATTAATTCTACTGGCTGTTTGATCTAGGTGAAATACCAAACAATTTGTGATTATTACTGTTTGTTTTCTCTCTCCAGTCAGGATATTTGCTTCTGATCGCTGTGATGCTCATGGCCAGAACCTACTGTGACGTCTGGATGATACATAATGGGACCATGATTGAGAGGTATTCAAGATAGAGCACTGATCACATTTACCACGTGCTGTAAGATGACAGTTTTTTGTTCTGCGTGTACTTCTCAAATAATTCCTTAACTTTTGGGGATGTTTTTATATGCAAATACATCATATGCATCTTATCTGATCTTTAATCGTGATTATGAATGTTTATGTAAGTTACTAGGAGGGCTCTTTTCCTATACCTTTTGTATTTGTAGTGGAGTGCATTTCTCCGTGGTACGATTTCCTCAGGGTGTCGTTGCCAGCAGAACATGCCAGATCACTTAAATGCTGTCTTTCCTGTTTTTCTTGTACTGTGTGTAGATTACAAGCACAAAATGACTATTTTTCAATGTATGTGTGTGTGTGTGTATGTGTGTGTGTGTGTGTGGTTTGCAGTGCAATTATTGGACGTTCGACAACCACTTTCAAAAGATACTTGGTCAACTTTATCACAGTCATGCCTTTTGTAAGTGGTTTAAACTTTGCACAGGGTTTCTGTGTTTTATTTCACAAGTCAGTTGACAAGGCCTTATCCATACATTTAATTTGATAATATAATGTTGTGTTCTCTGAATTAAATAATAAAGGGATCATAACAGATCTGTTGTGATCATATGTTCTATAAAATGTGATTAAAATATGCTAAGCATACCATAAACAATAATTATGCATTATTTAAATGTAATGTATTAACATATTTTAGTAACCATTGTTTTTCTGCAGTTGTAGGAATGTAACATCTTTAATAGTACACATCTCATACAAATTTATTTTCATACAGAATTATATAAAAGCCTATTTGTTTTGTGTTTTATGACACATCAGATATCTCTAGTGAATAACTTATTAAAGCTGGGACTCAACAAACTGAAGCTGTGTTTCAGAGTGAGACTGACCAACCGCCTTTACAATGACTACTTGACGTAAGTTACATTCATCAACCTAATAATGATTAAATTCAATCCAATATTATCATGTTTCTAGCAGAAGTAAGCTATTTTCTGTGAATGTGCAAGATTTAGTTAACATTTTTTTTCAGTCTACTAGCTGCTATGAGTTAATAACTATAAGGATAATAAAGTGCAGTAAACTGTAAATGATTTGTGCTACAACTCAGCGTGTTTATGATTACAACAAAATTCAATTCATATGATAACAATACCATTTTGCAACATCAAGGAGCATAACATATTGTTCTTTTGCATCTAAAATAACTGGAAATGAATGACACATTAGAAGCCTTACACATAAGCATATGACGTGATCAAATTTTCATGTTGTGATAAGCTTTTATCACAGTATTATTGAAATAAGTTGCAAAAAAGCACTTTTATACTACAAAAGGTATAACTTTTTTTTCTTAGAAACAAAATAACTACATTTTTGTGTATTGCTTTACAAAGTAAACAAATGTTTCATAGAGATTAATATGCAAAAGAATATTAGAGAAAAATTGGTAATGCATTAACTAACATTAACGATAAGAAATAGCTAAATTTGTTAAAGAAGTTATGTTAACGTTAGTTACCACGTTGATCTTTGTTAGTTGTTAGCTCAGGTTCAATAAATAGGATAATAGAGTTACAACTGTTGATTTTAATAATGTGTTATTAAACATTAACTAAGAAATTAACACTAAGATTAATAAATGCTTTAGACGAATTTTTCATTGTCATTGTAAGTGCCTAAAGTCTGTAGTGGACTATCATTACATTATACATTTCCTAGAATGCAATCATTTCCTGTTTATTTAGTATCTATTTATTTAGTTAGTTATAATTCAGTAAATTCTTAATTCTTAAATACTGTAATTCTGATTTAGTTTCCAATTCGTCAACCTGCAGGTGGTGGCCAATCCATTTCAAATTCATTAAAATAACAGAGAAAGTCGATTCTTAAAGAGTCACACAAAAATGGAAATTCTGTCATTAATTACTCACCCTCATGTCGTTCCAAATCCATAAGACCTTTGTTTATCTTCAGAACACAAATTAAGATATTTTTGATGAAATCCAAGAACTTTCTGACCACAGCAACAAATTACAAGAATACTTTTTGTGCGTGAAGAAAACAAAAATAACAACTTTATTTAACAATTTCTTCTCTTCCATGTCAGTCTTTGACGCACATTCACGAGAGTACCAAGACGTGTGGAAGACTCGGAAGAGAAAAAATTGTTGAATAAAGTTACGCATGTTTTCTTTGCACATAAAAAAATCTCGTAGCTTCATAACATTAAAGTTAAACCACTGATGTCACATGGACTATTTTAACAATGTCCTATTCAATGAATTTTTTCTATTTTGGGTCAGCTTAACGGATTTCAACGATGTCCTAACTAATTTTCTGAGCCTTGAACGTGGTAGTTGCACTGCTGTCTATGCAGGGTCAGAAAGCTCTTGGATGTCATTAAAAATATCTAAATTTGTGTCTTGAAGATGAATGAAGGTCTTACGGGTTTGGAATGTCTTGAGGGTGAGTAATTAATAACTGTAATTATTTTTTTTTTTCCTTTAAATTATGGTTGATGATTTGATCTTTACTAATTTAGTGATATCTACTGCACTGCTGTTTTACAACAACATATCTACCACTAGGGGGTTCACATACTATCAAATCGGCAACCTGGACAACCGTATTGCCAACCCAGACCAGTTGATAACTCAAGATGTGGAGAAGTTCTGTAACAGTGTCGTGGACCTCTATTCCAATGTCAGCAAGGTAATGCAGAAAAAGCGAACAATTTCCTGTCATTCTTAATCGTATATTAGGATGTCTTCAATTTGAGCCTGCTTGATTCTTTCCCCTTTTCCTGCAGCCTCTACTAGACATATTGATCTACATCTGCAAACTTAACACAGCCATTGGATCTCTTGTAAGTGTCTGTTTCAAAGAAACCATTGGCTAATTCAGCACCCCAGCCTCCAGTGTTAAGATGTTGCAAAGTAGTGTCTTCTTGACCCTTTGCAGGGTCCTGCTAGTTTGCTGAGCTATCTGGTCTTCTCCGGTCTGCTCCTTACAAGGCTGCGCAGGCCGATTGGCAAGATGACGGTAACGGAGCAGAGGTATGAGGGGGAGTACAGATACGTCAACTCTCGCCTCATCACTAACAGGTATGTATAGGACTCGATCTCTGCCTGGCTGTTTGTCACCTTAGGTATTTTATAGAGGAAAGTGCATGATTTCTGCTTATTGTTTCAGTGAGGAGATTGCATTCTACAATGGCAACAAGAGAGAAAAGCAAACTATTATTGGAACATTCCAGAAACTGGTGAGGAAAATAAAAATTGTTTGATTTTCATGAACTAATCCAGACATAATGTTGGTGATGCTTTCAATCAGACTTTCTCGTTTTGAAGGTGGACCACTTGAGTCGCTTCATACACTTTCGTTTCTCAATGGGTGTCATGGACAGCATCATAGCCAAATGTAAGCAGATATGAACAACTACTGTAGATGGCAGCAGAATCCAGATTAAACTTTTAAACAGCCTCATTTTGCTCTAAACCCGTTCATCACCCATTCACCCATTAAAATACCTTAGTTCAGCTTCAGAACACAAATTAAGATATTTTTAATGAAATCTGAAAGCTTTTTGACCCTGCATAGACAGCAACGCAACTGACACGTTTAAGATCCAGAAAGGTATTAAGGACATTGTTAAAATAGCCCATAAGACATCAGTGAATCAACCTTAATTTTATGAAGCTACGAGAATACTTTTCGTGCGCAAAGAAAACAAAAATAAAGACTTTATTTAACAATTTCTTCTCTTCCATGTTAGTCTTCGATGCACGTTCACAACAGTACCACGACGGATACATTCAATGTTGCTTACGCAGGAACCAGGTTCATATAATTAAGGTTGAATCGCTGATGTCACATGGAGTATTTTAACAATGTTTTTACTACCTTTCTGGGCCTTGAACATGTCAGTTGCGTTGCTGTCTATGCAGTGTCAGAAAACTCTCAGATTTTATTAAAAATATCATAATTTCTGATGATGAACGAAGGTCTTACGGGTTTGGAACGACATGAGGGTGAGTAATTAATAACAGAATTTTCATTTTTTGGTGATCTATTTCTTTAAGATAAATATAAAGACTCCCTGTAAAAACATTTTTCTGATTTTCCAGACATAGCCTTGGTGGTGGGCTACCTGGTTATTAGCCGGCCATTCCTGGACCTCACAAACCAGCGACATGCGAACAGCACATACTCTGAGCGACTAGAAGTGAGTATGAATGAACAAAGTCAGAAAGACTGTTTAATAAGGAAGATATTTTATTATTTTAAGAAAGCAATACCTGATTTTTTTTTTTTAGGGTTGCAGTTTAAATTGTGTAAATGACTTTCACTATACAGTGGTGATATACTACTGAATGCAAATTACTTAAAGGAGAAGTCTTCCAGAGCAACAATTTACAAATAATTTACTCACCCCCTTGTCATCCGAGATGTTCATGTCTTTCTGTCTTCAGTCGTAAAGAAATTATGGTTTCTGAGATAAGCATTTCAGGATTTTTCTCCATATAATGGACTTCATTGGTGCCCCGATTTTGAACTTCCAAAATGTAGTTTAAATGCAGCTTCAAAGAGCTCTAAATAATCCCAGCCAAGGAAGAAGGGTCTTATCTAGTGAAACGTTCAGTCATTTTATTTCGAAAAATAAAAATTTGTCTACTTTTTAAGCACAAAAGCCGTGTAGCACAGGCTCTGGGATGTGCATCCACGATGCTACGAATTAGTGATGGGTCGTTCTTGAACGATCCGTTCATTTTGAACGAATTGTTAATGTGACTCGGGAAGAACGATGTGACTCAGGAAGAACGAAACCCAAAATAAAAGGTGAGGTGAGATAATTATGGACTAAAGACTAAAGGTAAACAATGAATTGATCTTTTCTGTTTCTTATAGCTTTTATAGTTTTGTCTTGTTTGTGGTGTGATCAACGTTTGTGTAAGCAGTAGATGCGTTAGAGAAGTAACACGTAACATTTTAATTATATTTTGCTAAAATGAACGAAATGACTCAAAAAGATTTGTTCATTTTGCTGAACGAGACTCAAAGGTCTGAGTCGGTAAAATGATCCGAACTTCCCATCACTACTACAAATCATGTCTGAGCTCATTGTCTGTGTACTCCAGCTCAAAAAGGTAGAGAATGGCGAAAAACTCCATCTTATTTCCACCTACAACTTCAGAATCATCCGACATCGTTGTACCTTTTTGTTTGTAAACAGCGTTTGACTAACCTGCACTTTCTTAGTCTGCGCGCGTTCACTTTGTAAAGACTGGGTCTGTAGTTCCGCCTACGTTCCGCGTGACCTTTCAGCATGATTTAATAGTACGTAGCGTCGTGAACGCGCATCCCAGAGCCTGTGCTACACAAGCTTTTGTGCTTAAAAAGTAGACAAATTTTTATTTTCTGAAAAAAATGACTGATCGTTTCATTAGATAAGACCCTTCTTCCTTGGCTGGGATCGTTTAGAGCCCTTTGAAGCTGCATTTAAACTGCATTTTGGAAGTTCAATATCGGGGCACCAATTAAGTCCATTATATGGAGAACAATCCTGAAATGCTTTCCTTAAAAACCATAATTTCTTCACGACTGAAGACAGAAAGACATGAACATCTTGGATGACAAGGGGGTAAGTAAATTATTTGTGAATTGTTGTTCTGGAAGTGGACTTCTCCTTTAATCACTTACCTTTGATCTTTCAGATTTAACAGTCATCACTGTCTTTGTAATATTGCTTTATTGGGTCATTAAGGATTTCCTTAGATAAATGTTTGCACAGAAAATAGAAGTTCTTCTGTGTTTGTTTTACGCTGCAGGACTATTACCAGAGTGGACGGATGTTGATGAGTTTGGCGCAGGCCCTGGGAAGGATCGTCTTAGCAGGCAGAGAGATGACCAGATTGTCCGGGTCAGTGCTTTGCCTCGGGTTCATTCATTCTTTGCTTGTTCCTCTTGGCATCCATCATCTTTAGCCTTATCAGTGCTCACCTGCTGTCTGTCTTTCATCTGCTTGAGTATATGTGTGTTTATCTAAGGTCTGAATCCATTTATTAGATTCACTGCACGGATCACAGAAATTCAGGAAGTCCTTAAGGAGCTGAATTCAGGCAGATATGAACGGACCATGGTAACGCAGAGAATCAAAGGTCAGGACTATTGTGTGATATGTGTTTGTTTTGTTTTAAGCATATATTTGTGACATAAGAGATTTCTCTATGAATTTATACTCGTACCATTTAATGTTTGGGATTTGTAAGTTTATGTTTTTAAAAGAAGCCTCTTATGTTCACCAAGGCTGCATGTATTTAATCAAAAATACAGTAAAAACAGTAATCATTTGAAATATTATTGCAATTTAAAATAACATTTTTTTGTTTTAATATATTTTAAAATGTAATTTATTCCTGTGATAGTAGAGCTTACTTCAATCTTCAGTGTCACATCAGAAATCATTCAAATATGCTGATTTGGTGCTCAGGGAAGATTTCTTCTTCTTCTTTTTATTATTATTATTATTATTATTATCATTGTTTTATTATTATTATTATTATTATATAGCAGCAAAAGAGCAGCATTTACACTACCAGTCAAAAGTTTTTGAATTATTTTTAAGGTTTTTTTTTTTTTTTTAAGAAGTCTCTTCTGCTCGCCAAGCCGACAGTTATTTGATCAAAGGTACAGCAAAAATAGTAACATTTGTAAAAAATGTTACTATTTAAAATAACTGCTGTCTATTTTAAAATGTAATTTATTCCTGTGATTTCAAAGCTGAATTTTTAACATCATTACTCTAGTCACTTGATCCTTCAGAAATAATTCCAATATTCTGATTTGTTTTATCTTCACTTTTGATCAATTTAAAGCATCCTTGTTAAATAAAAGTATTAATTTCTGTCCAAAAAAATAAAATAAAATAATAATAATAATTATTATTATTATTATTATTACCATACTGACTCATAGCTTTTGAATGGTATAGTGTATAATAATACAAAAGCTTTTTATTTCAGACAAATGAAGAACATTGAACAGCAAATCAGCATATTAGAATGATTTCTGAAGGATCATTTGATACTGAAGACTGGAGTAATGATGAGCTTCACAGGAATAAATTACATTTTAAAATATACTCAATTAGAAAGCAGTTATATTAAATAGTAAAAATATTTTACAATTTTACTTTTTTGCTGTACTTTGGATCAAATAAAAGCAGAAGAGAATTGTTTAAAAAAACATTACAAATCTTACTGTTCAAAAACTTTTGACTGGTAGTGTAAATGCTACTCGAAACCTAAAAAAAATAAACTCAGCTGTTTTCAACATAATAATAATAATAATAAATGTTTTTGAGCAGCAAATCAGCATATTAGAATGATTTCTGAAGGATCATGTGACTGGAGTAATGATGCTAAAAATTCAGCTTTGAAATCACAGGAACACTGCAAAAAAAGGCTTATCCTACTTAGTATTTGTGTCTTGTTTCTAGTCAAAATATCTAAAAATTCTTAAATCAAGATACATTTACTAAATAAGCAAAACAACATTAGCTATTTAGGCTTGTTTTAAGCAAAATGAACTTAATTTAAATTTTCCCCCCAAAAACAAGTAAAATTCTCAGCCAGTGGGGTAAGTAAAATATTCTCAAAACAAGAGTATTTTACTAACCCCACTGGCAGATAATTTTACTTATTTTGAGCAAAATTAACTTAATTTAGTTTTTTACCCCTGGAAACAAGACTAAATATCTAATCTTAATTTAAGAATTTTTAGATATTTTGACTGGAAACAAGACAAAAATGCTAAGTAAGACAAGCACCTTTTTTTTGCAGTGAATAAATTACATTTTAAAATATATTCAAATAGAAAACAGTTATTTTAAATAGTTAAAAATATTTCAGAGTTTTACTGTTTTTGCTGTACTTTGGATCAAATAAACGCAGGCTTGGTGAGCAAAAGAGACTTCTTTAAAAAAAAAAAAAACATTAAAAATCTTAAAAAAAAAACAAAACTTCTTTCTTTCTTTCTTTCTTTCTTTTCCACAGATGATTCAGTAGAGAAAATCTCTCTTATCCCTGGGAGAGGTAAAATCATCATCGCAGACAATATTATCAAGTAAGTTACGTACTACACACTAAATAAGCTTCTTAACATTTATGCATTCATGTAATCCTCAATTCCAAAGGCCTATTTGCTTTTTTCTAAACGTAGACGTCGTGTCTAACCCAAGCGTATCATGGTGTTTCAAATTAAGCTGTACCCTTTCATCCACAGGTTTGAGCACATACCTTTAGCGACGCCCAATGGAGACATTCTCATCCGTGACTTGTCTTTTGAGGTTAATGCTCCATAAATAAAATTTTCCTAGTCTAAACTTGTTATTTAGCTTGTAATACAAGGGTTAGTCATCTGGTTTTTGTAATCACAACCCTCCCTCCTTACGTAAAGGTATCTTCTGGGACAAACGTGTTGGTCTGTGGGCCCAACGGCTGTGGAAAGAGTTCACTATTCAGAGTGCTGGGAGAGGTTAGAGCTCTTCTTCAGTAGAAATATGTTTTTTTAGAAACCTCAGTTGTGGGTTTGTTTATTTTTTATAATGTCTTTTTGCTTCCCCAGCTGTGGCCTCTGTGTGGAGGACAACTCACAAAACCAGAAAGAGGGAAACTCTTCTATGTTCCTCAGGTGCGCCTGTTCACATTGAAGTCTTTCATGGCAGCAGGTTAAATGTGATAATGTTCTACTGTATTTTAAAGGTTAATTTGTTTGTATTTTCTTCAGAGGCCCTATATGACTCTAGGCTCTCTTAGAGATCAGGTGATTTATCCTGACACACATGAAGACCAAAAGAAGAAAGGAACATCTGATCGGGTGAGTTTCAAAATCAAGTGGACAGCAAAATGTGTTATGTTATAAAGGGATAGTTCACTCAAAAATGAAAATTCTGCCATTGTTTACCCATGAGACCTGTATTCGTCGAAACAGAAATTAAAATATCTTTATCAAAGGGATTTAGGTTCTTTCCATGAAAACTTCACTTATTGCTGTTGATGAACAGATTTAATTTAGGCTTTTATTCTTGCTTGATGCAAAAGAATTATGCTTTTTTTTTTTTTACACGTCACACAAGTACAGTTGAACATATTTGAACGCTAAATTAAAACTGTTCATCATATAAATGATCATGTCTATTCTGAGAACTTTATTCATACACTACCAGTCAAAAGTTTTTGAACAGTAAGATTTTTAATGTTTTTTTAAAAGTCGTCTCTTCTGCTCACGAAGCCTGCATTTATTTTATCCAAAATGCAGCAAAAGCAGTAATATTGTAAAATATTTTTACTATTTAAAATAACTGCTTTCTATTTGAATCTATTTTAAAATGTAATTAATTCCTGTGATCAAAGCTAAATTTTCAGCATCATTACTCCAGTCTTCAGTGTCACATGATCCTTCAGAAATCATTCTAATATGCTGATTTGCTGTTCAAGAAACATTTTATTATTATTTTCAATATTTAAAACAGCCGAGTACTTTTTTTTAAGGTTTCTTTGATCAATAGAAAGATCCAAAGATCAGCATTTATATGAAATATAAAGATTTTGTATCATTATATGCTGTACCATTCAAAGCTTGGAGTCAATATTATTATTTTTTCAATTATATAAAATAATACATTTATTTAGCAAGGATGCTTCAAAGTGATCAAAAGTGATGATAAAGACATTTATAATTTTACAAAAGATTTCTATTTCAGATAAATGCTGTTCTTCTGAACTTTCTATTCATCAAAGAAACCTGAAAAAATTCTATGTGGCTGTTTTCAACATAATAATAATAATAATAATAATAATAATACATGTTTTTGAAGCAGCAAATCAGAATATTAGAAAGATTTCTGAAGGATCATGTGACTGGAGTAACAATGCTAAAAATTCAGCTTTGAAATCACAGGAATAAATTAGATTTTAAAATATATTCAAATAGAAATCAGTTATTTTAAATAGTAAAATATTTAAAAATTTTGCTGTCTTTGCTGTACTTTGGATTAAATAAATGCGGCTTGGTGAGCAGAAGAGACTTCTTTAAAACAAAAAATCTTACTGTTCAAAAACTTTTGACTGGTAGGGTATACTTTCATAATCTCTTTATGAACTTTTTTACTGTAAAAGTTTTGTTACTTGAGCTGGGCTTTCAGTGAAGTGACAGAAATCACATTTGGAACAAACTACCCTTTTAAAACAATAATGTACAGAAAAATTAAAATTCTGTTCTTATTTATTTATCAGCACGAAGGTCTAAAAAAGGAAAAAGCAGCACAAAAATTGTCCATATAGTATGTGTGCTATATTTCCAAGAAACACTATCATACATTTTTATGAAGCTCTTTATGTCCTTTTAGGAGTCCAACAGACTACTCCCATGGTATAGAAAAAGAAACAACTTAGGGTGCATTTATACTGACACATTTTTGTTTATATCTGACACAGATCGGAATTTGTTGCACACATGTAAACACAAAAATCCTCACAAGATCTGATTTTTTTTTTCACATCCAATCTGGGCCACTTCTAAATGTGTTTTTTAATTCGATACATATCTGGACATCCGAACTATGTCTAAACCAAGGGTGCCCAAACTCCGTCCTGGAGGGCCGGTGTCCTGCAGAGTTCAGCTCCAACTTGCCTCAACACATCTGCCTGGAAAGTTTTTAGCATGCCTAGTAAGAGCTTGATTAGCTGGTTCAGGTGTGTTTCACTGGGGTTGGAGCTAAACTCTGCAGGACACCGGCCCTCCAGGACTGAGTTTGGGCACCCCTGGTCTAAACAAACATGTCCGATTCCCCTCAGAACCCCCAACGTGAGGGTGACACGTTTGCCCATAAAGATAGCATTAATGTCAGCATGCTGTCTGCCATAGATAAAAAAATTGCACATTCAGGAGCTGGTTTTACCCCTGCCCCGTGAATTTTATAAACTATAAAATCAACAGCTTTGCTACTAAAAGCTACATTATACATCCCCCTTTCAGAATCTGCAAAATGTAAAGTATTTTACCAAAATCAGAGGGTCATACAAAATGCATGTTGTTGTTTTTTTTTTTTAGTACTGACCTGAAGATATCTCACATAAAAGATGTTTACATATAGTCCAGAAGACAAAAAAATAGTTGAATTTATATTTTTTTTTAAAAATGACCGTTCAAAAGTTTACATCCCCTTGATTCTTAATACTGTGTTGTTACTTGAATGATCCACAGCTGTGTTTTTTGTTTAGTGATAGTTGTTGATGAGTCCCTTTTTTGTCCTGAACAGTTAAACTGCCTGCTGTTCTTCAGAAAAATCCTTCAGGTCCCACAAATTCTTTGGTTTTTCAGCATTTTTGTGTATTTGAACTCTTTCCAACAACGTTTACTGATGTTCCGGAAGGAAAAATTATGCATTAAGAGCCGGGGGGTGAAAACTTTTGAATAGAACGGAGATGTGTACATTTTTCTTATTTTGCCTAAATATCATATTTTGATAGTTACATGTTTCACAGAAGACAAAATAAATTTAATTTAATCTTCAAATTCAAAAAGTTTTCAGCCCCTTAATGCATGTTTTGTTCTTTCTGGAGCATCAGTGAGTGTTTGAACCTTCTGTAATAGTTGCATATGAGTTGCATATGTTGGAAAGGGTTCAAATACACAAAAATGCTGGAAAATCAAAGAATTTGTGGGTCCTGAAGGATTTTTCTGAAGAACAGCTAGCAGTTTAACTGTTCAGGACAAACAAGGGACTCATGAACAACTATCACTAAACAAAAAGACACAGCTGTGGATTATTCAGAACATGTAAACTTTGGAACAGGGTTTGTAACATTTTTATAAATTCAACTATTATTTTCTCTTGTGGACTATATGTAAATGTCCTTTATGTGAAATATCTTATTCAGGTCAGTACTAAATAAACAATAACATGCATTTTGTATGATCCCTCATATTTGATTTTGATTCTGAAAGGGGGGTGTAAACTTTTGACCTCACCTGTATTTCTCAGCAATGAGGTGAACTTTCACTTATTCACAAGTTTCACGCTCATGCGTTTTCTTTGTCTTGTTAATTTATTAGAATTCCTTTAAATAAATATCATTTTGGTGCTACTTTATTTCAATAAAGAATTATACCTCTAATGAGCTGTAGATAAAATAACAATCTGTTCAGTCAGATTGTGTGCTGCAAAAAATCCTTGACAGCTGTTGTCCATGCTGGGAAATAATGATGGCCACTCAGTGTGAATTATAGAAATAATTTTAACAGCACAGCTATTCAAAACCCCATCTGCACAGTAAATCAATCACTGACAGTCATTCTGTGTGGGAATTAATGTAAACACAGATATCGGTACCAGTCGTGTTTAAGGTGAACGTAAACAGGCGGGCCAAAAATCAGATATGGTCAAAAGATCGGATCTGTGCATTAAGACTTGCAGTGTAAATGTAGCCATTGACATTCTACTAAATGTGACCCTGGACCACAAAACCAGTCTTAAAGGAGAAGTCCACTTCCAGAACAACAATTCACAAATAATTTACTCACCCCTTTGTCATCCAAGATGTTCATGTCTTTCTGTCTTCAGTCATGAAGAAATTATGGTTTTTGAGGAAAGCATTTCAGGATTTTTCTCCATATAATGGACTTCATTGGTGCTCCAATTTTGAACTTCCAAAATGTAGTTTAAATGCAGCTTCAAAGGGCTCTAAACGATCCCAGCCGAGGAAGAAGGGTCTTGTCTAACGAAATGATCTGTCATTTTTTTGGGAATATAAAAATTTTATACTTTTTAAGCACAAAAGCTTATGTAGCACAGGCTCTTGGATGCGCGTTCACGACACTACGTACTAATGAATCGCGCTGAAAGGTCACGCGGAACTACAGACCCAGTCTTTACAAAGTGAACGCGCGCAGACTAAGAAAGTGCAGGTTAGTCAAACGCTGTTTACAAACAAAAAGGTACAACGATGTCGGATGATTCTGAAGTTGTAGGAGAAAATAAGATGGAGTTTTTCACCGTACTCTACTTTTTTGAGCTGGAGTACACAGACGATGAACTTAGACGTGATTTGTAGTAGTGATGGGAAGTTCGGATCATTTTACCGACTCGGACCTTTGAGTCTCGTTCAGCAAAGTTAACAAATCTTTTTGAGTCATTTCGTTCATTTTAGCAAAATATAATTAAAATGTTACGTGTTCCCGAACACATCTACTGCTTACACAAACGTTGATCACACTACAAACAAGACAAAACTATAAAAGCTATAAGAAATAGAAAATATTAATTCATTGTTTACCAGGGTCTTTAGTCTATAATCAGCTCACCTCACCTCTTATCTGACAAGTTTTCAGGTTTGAGTCGTTCGTTCATCACGTGACAGCCCCATAAGATGAACGAATGACTTGAAAAATCCAAAGACTCAAAACAGGTGAACTAATAGGATGTTGCGCATGTGTGACTGAACGAATCACTCCCCGAGACGACTCGTTCTTCCCGAGTCACATTAAAGATTCGTTCAAAATGAACGAATCGTTCAAGAACGACCCATCACTAATTCGTAGCATCGTGGATGCACATCCCAGAGCCTGTGCTACACGACCTTTTGTGCTTAAAAAGTAGACAAATTTTTATTTTTCACAAAAAAAAAAAAAAAAAAGACTGATCGTTTCACTAGATAAGACCCTTCTTCCTCAACTGGGATCCCTTTAGAGCCCTTTGAGGCTGCATTTAAACTACATTTTGGAAGTTCAAAATCGGGGCTCCAATAAAGTCCATTATATGGAGAAAAATCCTGAAATGCTTTCCTCAGAAACCATAATTTCTTTACGACTGAAGACAGAAAGACATGAACATCTCGGATGACAAGGGGGCAAGTAAACTATTTGTAAACTGTTGTTCTGGAAGTGGACTACTTTAAGTCAATGGGGTATATTTGTAGCAGTAGCCAAAAATAAATTGTATGGGTCAAAATTATTGATTTTTCTTTTATGCCAAAAATCATTAGGAAATTAAATAAAGATCATGTTCTGTGAAGATATTTTGTAAAATTCCTACTGTAAATATATCAAAACTTAACATTTGATTATTAATTAATTTGGACAACTTTAAAGGCAATTTTCTCAATATTTAGATTTCTTGGCACCCTCAGATTCCAGATTTTCAAATAGTTGTATCTCAGCCAAATATTGTCCTATCATAACAAACAATACATCAATGGAAAGTTTATTTACTCAGAAAAATTGACCTTTATGACTGGTTTTGTGGTCCAGGGTCACAAATGTGTCTTTTATGTTTCACAGAAGTACTGTCACTTTAAGAAATGTGCTTACATTATACTTGTGGTCAGGTGCTGAAAGAATATCTAGACAATGTCCAGCTGGGACATATCCTGGAGAGAGAGGGCAGCTGGGACAGTGTGCAGGACTGGATGGATGTCCTCAGTGGAGGCGAAAAGCAGAGGATGGCTGTAAGCTCTGATAGTTGCATTTTTAAATCATTCTCTCTTTAAAGTGAGACAGATATTAATGTGGCCTGTATAAGAGCAGATCAGATCAGATCTCTTTATTGAATTGCACAGATGGCTCGTCTGTTTTACCACAAGCCCCAGTTTGCTATTCTGGACGAGTGCACCAGTGCTGTGAGCGTGGATGTGGAGGACTTCATCTACAGCCACTGTCGAAAGGTAGCCAGATGTCATCATCTTATTTACAAAGAATGCAAAAAATGTTAGTGTGAAAGAAAAAGAATCGAAGAACACACAGTTAGAGAAGCTGCAACAGGTGCTCACCCCACCATGCTCATTTTCCGTCAAAAGTGAGGAGTCAGGAATGTGTTTGTTGCTCCTGTGGGAGTTCGCTTCAGAAACATGTGTCTCCCTTAGCTCAGCTGGAATCATCTGTGTCCTACTTTCAGGTTGGCATCACGCTGTTTACAGTCTCCCACAGGAAATCACTATGGAAGCACCACGAGGTACAACTTTCTACAATGTTCTACAGATAGCAGAATTTAATAGAAAACCTTGTTGTGTTTGAAAGTTTAAAAACTCTGTTTCTTTATACTACAGTATTACTTGCACATGGATGGAAGAGGAAACTATGAGTTTAAACCCATCACGAAGGAAACGGTGGAGTTTGGATCATAATGACGACACTGGGCCTTTGTAAATCATTCGTAAAGTTATTTTAAATTAATCTGTTGCGTGTGAAATAAATTCACTCGTGAGGCCTGTTGGTACTAAATCTGGATCTGAAGCAATATTATTCTGTATCTAATGAATTCGTAACTCTTTATATTATAAGATGTTGTTGAAGCATAACAGCTTTTCTTCATTTGAGGGAAAGGATTGTAACTCTGTGGATAAATATCTCTCAGGGAGAGGTTACTGTGGATTATCTGAAAAGATTTTTGTAAGGAATAAAATTGGGTTTGATATCCCTTTTAAGAATCAAGCATTTGCAATGTAAAAGTTGTGATACTTGTGTTTTGAAACTGCAACAGTCACTGGCTTATGCTGTTGTCAGTAATATACTGTTGCATGTCAGTGGTACAAAAATGATATGGAAACTGCGTTATTTAAGTGTAATGAGCTGTCTTTATGAATTTTAATTTTATGGGAAGTTTATTGTAAGATGTAATGAAGCCTATTAATATATGTTTGAGAACCTACTGGATACATTGTGCCTTACAGACATTTTAATGAATTACAGAACATATAATTAAATTATCTTGTGTGGTATTATTTAAAAGCAATTTTTTTTTGTTTTTTATTTTATTTATTCGTTTTAATTTTAGACTACTTTTAAGTTTTTTGAGGCTTTTTTTTTTTTTTCCAAATTAGGATAGCTTACCATTTTGGAAGGCTTCTGTTTTGACATCCACACAGGTACACTACCAGTCAAAAGTTTTTAATGTTTTTTTTTTTTTTTTAAAGAAGTCTGCATTTATTTGATCCGAAGTACAGCAAAAACATTATTTTAAAAAAGTGTTTCCTATTTGAATATTTTAAAATGTTGTTTATTCCTGTGATTTCAAAGCTGAATTTTTAGCATTATTACTCCATCGCATGATCCTTCAGAAATCATTCTAATATTCTGATTTGCTGCTCAAAAAACATTGTGATATTGAAAACAGCGGAATAGAATTCTTTCAGGTTTTTTGATGAATAGAAAGTTCAAAAGAACAGCATTTATCTGAAATGGAAATATTGTGTAACATTATAAGTCTTAATCATAAATCTTTATCATCAATTTTAATCAATTTAAAGCATCCTTGCTTCAAATATGTATAATTATTAGGGATGTCACAATACTCGATATCCACGGTTCAATAGCGCTTGTGAATTGCGGTTTTTCGGTTTTGCATTTAAATTAACCTTGTTTTATTTCTCTCAGGATTTTGCTGTATGTTTGCCCGCGATTTCACGTGCTGAGATGAGGAAACGCTTCCCCGCTTGTATTTGAAAAAACAACACGCGCAGAGCATCTTCCCTTCTAATGACATTCAACCACAAGCCTTTCTAAACCTGTTGTCCAACAAAAGAGTTATAAAAACAAAAGTTATATATAAAAAAAAAAAAAAAACATTATACCTTGTTTTTAATTTACAGCATTTGTCCAGTGTTTCAAACAACTTCCTTATGTGATCTGATGTGGATTCTCATCACAGAATGAGGCAGACAATAAATTCTATACTCATATTCTATGTATGTCGATTAGCATTGGCTTATGAAAATACACGATGGCTTGAAGAACACAGATAAACCATATATTAACGCAGACGAGTGTTTATTGTCCTTACATTTCATCATTCAAAACGTTTAACGTTTTTTTAATCAGTTACAGCAACAGCGATGCTCTTATCCATATTAAAGAAGCTGGAACGGAACGTCATCAGCGCTACTTCTTTGACGCATATGTGGATTTTAAGCACAAGGGCGCCCTCTGGCGTCCAGTATGAATGAAACCTATTCTATTTTGCGTATAGAATAGGTTTAGAATAGGTGGGGGGGGGCGTACTCGACTGTTTTAAATATTGATAAAAAAAATGTTTTTTGAGCAGCAAATCAGCATATTAGAATAAATGAAGGATCATGTGACACTGAAGACTGGAGTAATGGTGCTGAAAAAGTAGCTTTGATCACAGAAATTAATTACATTTTAAAATATATTCAGATAGAAAACAGTTATTTTAAATAGCAAAAATATTTCACAATATTACTGCATTTGCTGTATTTTGGAATCAAATAAATGCAGGCTTAGTGAGCCTTTTTTAAAACACTAAAAATCTTACTGTTCAAAAACTTTTGACTGGTAGTGTATGCACAACTGTTTGCATTTTAGTTGATATTGTGTTTTAAGTTTAAGCTCTGAGCAGAAAAAGCCTTTTACAGCTTTACTTTAGCTTACCACAAGGGTGAGCTACTGAGTTGAGAATGCAACATTACTGAATGTCTCTGTTCCTTTAAATTCAGATTGTTGCACAATGCTTTCTCAGCCATTAGGGGTTTTTGTTTGAAAATGGAAAAAAAAGGGGGGAATTACTGCCTCAAAAACACATTCTTGTTCGTTTTTGATTGTGAAAGTTCTTTTACGCAAGTCATTACAAAGCACAAGTCAATGATGGCATTAAACCCCAAAGTTTAGATTTGGTTCCTCTTAAAAAGAAAAACAAAAACAAATTAATGACAAGTATAATTTATTTGAACTAATGAAGTTCCTAGAAGCATCACTTACATTTAAAAAAATATATATATATATAGATTTATAAACATTAAATAGTTTACTAGATAGACAACTGTATACAAAGCAGCTAATACATATGCATTTCTGAAGAAAATAAATAAGGCAATTTAATAAACAAATAGTTTCATTCTTCAAAGAAACTAAATTAAAAGCAAAGGTCCGATATGTACAACATATCATGTAGTGTTAGCGTTTCATAGAAACCAGTCCAGTGCTGCGCTGCAGGTGTGCTAGGCACACACAGGTCCCGCTCATTGCAAAAACGGTTACAGTCCAGCTGTACGTCCCGTTCTGAGCTCAAGTAGCAGAAATGTTGTATTCCTTTATGCCAGAGTCTAGACAATGGTTTCCTTGGAAATCGTTGTTTGTCTGTGTGCTCGTTTACAGCAAACCACAATCAGAACGATTACAGCAATTAGAAAAGCCAGTATAATGAGCGCTGCTCCTCCAATCACAGTCAGTCCATACTCTATGGAGAAGAAAGAGGAATATTAAATGATGATGTTTTTACAAAACAGTCTATAATTGATTTTAATCCATGCTACTTAATGAAAAGTTAGCTAGGTGGTATCTTGATATGTAATTTAAAAATGACTTTTGGCAATTTTAAAATTCACATCTGACACAGAATAAGTTATTGCACAGTTCAAATCCTGCTCAAATAACAGCTAGTTGCTAGTTTGTGTTCACATTAAAGATTTTATTTGATTTGTTTTTTTGGTAAAGAAATATTAGGGTAATGTTTTATAGAATTTAATAAAACGTTCAATTTATTTACTCTTAAAAAAAAAATAGCTTACTATCATATATATATATATATATATATATATATATATATATATATATATATATATATATATATATATATATATATATATATATTATATACACACATATATAAGTGTATGTGTGTGTTCATTCAAGTACCAGGTATTAATTTGTAACAAAATGTATTTTTAATAAATTAGTGTAAAAAAAAAAAAAACACTTAAAAAACCATTTAACAAGTTTCAATTTAATGACTCACAAAACAATGCATTAAAAGTTTTTGAATTTTTAAATATTATATAATTATATAATATAAATTTAATAGATAAAGCATTATTGACCCTGAAATACTGAGTTTAGAATTGGTTGAAAAACCATTCAACAGTTTCAATTTATTGACTCTTTAAACAACGATTCTTTAAATCATTTTTTTTTTTTAAATAATAGTCTTTTAAACATTTTGAAATATTTAAATTATAATGTTTGAGTTTTAACATCTATTTTTTTTGTATTCATTTATGAATTAAAGTATTTAACAAATTAATAGATTGTATAATAGGAAATCATGCTGAAATATAGCGTGTTTGAAAAGTTCTTTTTTTTTTTTTTTGGTAAAATCTAGCGTTGGCAAGTTGATAATCTTTTGGCAAAACTAACTTTTATTCAATTTAAAAATGGTGGGTCCAGGTGGGTTGTTTTTCTTTCTTTCTTTCTTAAATCTATCTTAAAGCGCATATTTATCAATTTATAAATGAATAGATTATTTAACAGAAAATTGATAATGAAATATGGCTTGTTTGAAAACCCCAGGTACAAAAACAGAGGTTTTTCACACAACTGAATGGAGCCTTTTCAGCACAGCTGGCTCTGGTCAGTGTGAGTAATGGCAGTGTGTGTCATCCTCCCTCCTCTCCTCTACTCTGTTAACTGATTCTGATCTGGCCTCTTCAAGCTTAACAACCATCCTGTTTTCCATAACACTGCAATTCTAGACAGCTAAATCTTTGAGCAAAAGTTGAATCACTTACATACTCCTTTGCCACCTTCCTCTGTCTCGAAAATGGGTGTAACACCCTAATTAATGTCAAAAGTAAGCTGTCAAGGATTACATAATAATCTTACCCTCAAACAAGCTCTTGTACTCCTGTGATGAACACTTAGGGATACTCCACTCTCCGACCCTCTTGTCTTTACGTGAAGGGATGTATGCCGCCACGCTGAAGCAGTAACTCTGATCCTTATCTAGACTGTTAAACTCAGCTTTGCTCTCATTCACAGTCAGCGTTTTCTAAAAAAAAAAAACAAAACACACATGTGAGAATTGCAATTCAGAGGGCATTTAAATAAACACATGGCATATAAACGTGCTCATACTCACTTTCCCCGTACTTCCAGCCTTGTTGTATTCTATCTTATACTTGAGATTTTTCTTAAAGACATCACGGATGTTCTGAGACCTGCCATCTTTGTGCAGAGCAGTCATGGGGTCAGTTATGATCAGCAAAATCTTGTTCTCAGTCACTTTCAACTTAAACTCAGGTCTTCCAATTAAAGCTACAGGGAAAAAATAAATAAATATATATATATTTATATATATATACATATTAAACAAAATTGGTTGAATTTCTGAAGTCTGAAGTTGAGAATGCAGGGTTGGACACTCACTGTCGTTATAAGGACAGAATCTCTTTGATCTGGCGAATGGAGGCTCCACATAGTCAGATGTCCTATGTGAAGACTCTGAGAGAATGTCAGCAGAATAAACCCCCTTTATGTCCAGTTCATTAGTCAAGTCACACTCTGTCTCAGTGCTTCTAATGCAGTGAGGGTTTGTCTGTTTGTCCTTGTTTTGTCCTGTTGGACCAACTCTGCAGAAAAAAAAAAAAAAAAATTGTTGGTTGGTTAGAATCACACTTTAGGGTTTCAGTCAGTACATATTTACTTCATGTTGAATTTTAAAAATCACATAATGTTAATATCAACAATACAGAGAAAGACCAAAGCAATGAGATAAATGAGATATTTGAGTACTTGCCTTGAGAATTCAACTGTATAGGTGTAGTTGACAGGTTTAGGTCCCCATGATAGGATTGTTTTGAAATTGTAAGATGACCATGAGACATTTGTTGCTTTGGTAAGCCTTCCCTCTTTTAATGATGCTAAATAGGACAGACGACATCTTCAGTCAAACCAATACAGTTTGAAACACATCATGTAACTAAACTGTTAGCTTTCATGGTTTCCATTACGACTCAACCTTGAAACTAAGTTACATCTAAAGTTCACATTGTTATACTACACTGTGCCAACTGTAATACACTACAATACTATGAGTAAACAATTAATATTAAGATTAGTTTACCGTTTTTTAATTAAATAAATAAATAAATAAAAAACTAAAATCATACCTGGAGATCCGTTTACGAGCGTAAGCCAGACAAGAAAAAGTACCGAAAACATTACAGTCTTGCTTTCCATCGTTTGTTATATTAAAAAGTCCAATTTAGGCGTAAAATGTTTAATCCAAGACTCTGAGGAGCGTTTGTCAATTAAATCGTTCAGCAGCCACCCGTACTTATAGTGTGTGTGAGAGGGCTTTCACGCTTTCAGCCAGAGAGCGGACCCGTCATGAGTCATGAATGGCGCTCCGCCCCTTTCTTAACTTTGGGGTTTTGTCACTGGCTGGGCATCCGGCATACCGCGCACCTTATGACCATATATGGTTATCCGGATACCGGTTAAATGCAGATAATCTGCAAATCCAGTCACGTACTTGAGAATATTTGACAAGCTTGCTTGTAGTTTTTGATATGTCTTCATGTTAGTTTGTCATTAAACATTTATTATGTCGTTTAAACTGCTTTTAGACTCTGCTGTGGGGGTGAATAAAGATTAGTTAGCCTATCTAGCCTATTAACAAGTCTATCACCCCTATCTCTCGCATAGAAGATTTATTTGCAATTTAATGTTTTATCAGTTCTAATAAAAACGCTACGTTAAAAGTGAAGTTTATTTTCCTGTATTTATATTACACTACCAGTCAAAAGTTTCTTAACAGTAAGATTTTTAATGTTTTTTAAAGTCTCTTCTGCTCACCAAGCCTGCATTGGAGCCGAAGTACAGCAAAAAACAGTAACATTTTGAGATATTTTTACTATTTAAAAAAACTGTTTTCTATCTGAATACATTTTAAAATGTAATTTATTCCTGTGATTTTTAAGCTGAATTTTTAGCATCATTACTCGTCACATGATCCTTCAGAAATTATTCTAACATTCTGATTTGCTGCTCAAAAAAAAAAAAAAAAAAAAAAAAAAAATATATATATATATATATATATATGATAGCAGCGCTCATTATACTGGCTTTCTAATTGCTCAAATAACAGCTAGTTGCTAGTTGTGTTCACATTAAAGATTTTATTGATTTGTTTTTTTGGTAAAGAAATATTAGGGTAATGTTTTATAGAATTTAATAAAACGTTCAATTATTTACTCTTAAAAAAAAAATAGCTTACTATCATATATATATATATATGATAGTAATAATAATTATGCTGACTCCATCTTTTGAATGGTATTCTGTATGTTACAGATATGCTTATCTATGGGTCTTTACTGTTTTAAATACTGATAATAATAACAACAACAATCAATGTTTCTTTAACAGTAAATCAGTATATTAGAATGATTTCTGAAGGATCATGTGACACTGAAGACTGAAATAATGATGCTGAAAATTTAGATTTGATCACAGGAATAAATTACGTTTTAAAATATTTTCAAATTGAAAGTAGATAATTTAAATAGCAAAAATATTTGCTGTATTTTAGATCAAATAAATGCAGGCTTGGTGAACAGAAAAGAAAAAAAAAAAGAAAAAACATTAAAATTCTTACTGTTCAAAAACTATTGACTGGTAGTGTATCTGTACTATGCAGAGAATCATCATTTCCCATTGGAAGTTTCCATGGATATACTAAAAAATCTTTACCTTCGGTCAGATGTTCCACTCGTGTGTGCCATCTTGTGGGGAAGATTCACTCTTAAGAAACTCTGTGGCAAAGAAAATCATACCAGCCGAGAATGATTTGTGTAACCACAGTTCTGTACTTTGCTTGTTCATGTGCATCTCTAACTCGGGTTCATTATGAGCAAACAAATTCATGATTTTGGAAACTCATATGCCTATGGAAAAAAAACAAAGGCACTCTTTCTAGTTAACCCCGACAAATATTTATTTTTGTGTCAAGCCTGTCACTTCAATTTACAAGACTTAGGGCAAAATGTTTGAAGGTGGCCATTTTCTTCCTTTATGAGCGACCTTGTCAGACCACCCGACTGCCAGGAAAACTCACTTGTGTAAGTATCTCTGTATCTTGGCTGTACTTAATGAATCAGAATCCAAAATGGGCATTAGGTGAATCTCCTTTTCAAATCATATCCTTTTAAAGATAAGATAAGGAGATAAAAATGGCAAAAACTGGCTGTAATTTGATGGAAATGCTTGTGGATAATTAGTCAGATTTAAAACATGAAGCAACTCTGTTATTATAGATCATGTGTTGTGAAGGAAAGATTAACAAAGTTCAGCTTTATCCTTCAGAGGAAATAGATGGCAGATGAGATCAATTTTGGCTACAGGGAAGAACTTTATGAACCTCTGCTTCTTAATAACACAGGCTTTATGCCTAAATTAAGAAAAGGCTGTTATTGTCTAATGGTCTCTGCTGTCATACATTCTCATATGTGCCAAAGAGGCATTCATTCAAAGCACAAAGAGAAGTCATTGCAGAGTATAATAACCACCAGTAAAATGTCCTGTTGCTACCTTCGCTCTGATTATTAGGAGGGTACAAAGATAAACTCACTGCTAGCTCTACGGAGGATTAATTAGTTTATATTAAAAGTTTACATCTGGTGAGCTAAATTTAAATGTTTAGCGTAATATGTGTAGTTGCAATGTCACTGTGTTTATTTAGAAGTGGTAAACAGCTGAAATATACAAACATTTTTTTGAGTAATATTGGAATTTGCTCCCTGTGACTGTTTAAATAGGCTAAAACTTAAGTGGAAGACCGCAGTCATCCCTAAAGCGTGACATGTATGAGAATGAGGCAATTTACAGTTAACAGTCACACTGTCAGACACTGGTCAGACAGGGCATAGCATAAGGGCATGACATAATGCTGTATTTTGAGATGATACGGTACATTTTTTTGAGGCTGAACATGACAGGACATCAGTTGACTTGATATTTGTGGTTAACTGAAAAGTCATGAAATGTAACAATTTTCAGTTATTTAAACAGTAGTAAAACAGTAAATGTAAAAAAAATAAAAAATAAAATAAAATAAAATACTCCAACAGCCGTTTCAACGTTTGTAATTGTATCACTTCTTGTATCACAATTACAATTATGTTCTTGTATCACTTCTTCTATCACGGTACTTCTTACAGGGAGTGTCATGGCGGACGCCCAAATCCACTATAATTTTAAAAATATTACTGTTTTTGTGTCACGGAATGTAGTTTTAAGAGGTTTTCACGCAAGAATGTACGTGCCTATAGTTCAATTATGCAGTTTGTTAATAAAGACCGTCTATTTGAAAAGTTTTCGGGGGTGTGAGCTCCAGATAGTCAGCAGCTGTTCTACGCTTATGAAGCCGAAAGAAGCCACAGCTCGGCCAGATCTTCTGGAATTTGCCGCTGGCTCTGATGTCTCTATAGTGGTTAAACATAAGATATAATATTTTTGGGGCAAATCTAACGGCCAGTCTAATGGGGTCTCAGTAATCTATTATTTGTTCCAGAGCAAATACTTTTGGATAAATCTCATTATGTTTATGTAAATTCAATGCTATATGTCGCGCTATCTGTGCAATTTTGACTGAATAGCCTAGCAAATTTTATGATGGATGTTGTTGTTTATTAACTATTATTATTATTATTATTATTATTAAATAGTATTTTATATAAATAATTGTGCTATTTAGTACTGTATATAATAAATAGTAGTATTTAATAATAGTGTTGTTTAGTATTGAGAAACTGTGTGTGTGTTCATATTTTTTTATGTATTTACACACTTGTGCCGTCGAACTGTTGTATAAATGTAATATCACACTCGTAGACGTGAGATATGGCTGTATATCGGCACGCTGTGAATACCTACCTATGGCCGAATCACAGCAGTGCCAATATACAGCCATATCTCATATGATATGAGCATATACATTTTTTTTAAATAAAAGTTTCCCGGAAAACACAAGATAAGAATTAACATTAAGCCTCATGATCATCTTTTTCACAAACATTTCACAAAGTTAACTTTTTCCTATCAGCTGCCAATTGACATCATCAAGTTCAACAAGCTTTCAGTTTCATATCTGTAAATTTGTCCCAGCAGTGACACTGCAGAAAATCTCTCATCACATGTGTGATCAGTGTCTTTTAATGATTCTGTGTTTTTCCTCAGTTACTTAATTGCATCAAGTTCTCTAAGTCTTTTTTATGGTAAGCGGATGGTAACATGAAATAGGAATCTTGCATGTGTGAGTACTAATGAGTCATTGTAATTGGATTGTTAAATGCTCTGTTTTCAATGCAACACATAATAGGAACAATGCTGCCAGAATGATGCAACTGTGGTGGATGTCTATTATTGTACACATAATGGAAATAACAGTTCCTTTAATTAGGGTGCTTTACAATTTGTCTGATATCACATCAAGAAAAAGGAACTGGTGCTAATAATAAAATTCAGATGAAACAGCAGCAAAAACGAAAGAAAAGAAAATGTCAGGAAATTCTACAGTAGTGAACAGAGTAACTTTGCTTCTGACTGGTTAAATGAATGCACCTAACACAAGAAATATTCAAGTAACACACATCCTAACCAAAAATATGTCATAAAATAAATATATAATAATTTTGACATATTTACATAAAATAATAAATTGTTCAAAACCTATATCACAGCGTGGCTTTCAGTTTCTTAGCTGTTTAAATAGAAACTATGAAAGTATGTTTGCAAAAAAGTATTCCCTCATGATTGTATTGGATTCTTTGTTTTTACAGCTGCTGCTAATAGCAGTTTTAGTTTGGACTTTCCCTAAGTAATATTTATATCCAAAATCTTTCTTCTTGTGAGAGATTTTAGCAGTCTTTGTAGATTTCTAAGTGTTGTATGACCAAAGTATTCAGAGTTGAATGGTTTGATTTTACTTTTGAATAACAGAATAAGATTTAACTAGCATGACTTCTTCAAAATCCTGTATTTAAAACTTAGTTTTATTCCATATAATAACGTACATGAGAGTGGCAGACGTGTGACGTACAATTTCCATGACGGTCCATTGATGGTCCTCAATGTCTGGTCTCAGCTATTTTGAAAGAGTAAGAATACCAGCCTTCATGGGCCGTCTGACTTCCATTTTTGGTCATGGGCCTTATATGGAGGTCTGAAGAGTGTGACATGCTTCTGTACAGATACACACTCTAACCGACTGAAATTTCGTCAGCATAGCCCTATGTACAGCTGTTACAGCATGGTTGCACCTAAAGTTGAGAAATTTGATTCTAGATGCAGCAATACAATTTTATTCAGACGAACTTTTAAACTGTAAACAAGAACAGAACAGAATAACTGAGTTACATGCAATAAGAACTGACAATAAATAGAAGCAAATACAGTTTAAATACACTGACACAAACCAATGAACTAAATGAGCATCAGGTGCAAACACTAATAAAATCAATGAGTAACTAAGGGAACAAACTGAAAACTAGGTCACAGAAAAAAAAAAAAAATATATGCGCCAACCACGCAAAACAAACACATATAAACCCTGGCAACAGTAGAGACGAGAGTATTTCCATTATACTACACTGCTTAACTAAAACCATGGGAGAATAAAGCAGATAGCAAATGCCAAATGAATCACAGTCAGTGGTCAAAGCCTCCAAAGAAAGGTCTTTTCAAATAAATAAACAAAAATTTGGTTTGTTGGAGAAAGGTATGGAATTACTTTTTAACTGGACCTACATTTTTTCCCTGGCAGACAGTAACATAGGTACTAAAGGTAGAACTTGAGCCACATCAGGCCTACAAGCTAATTTTGACAGCACTTTAGCAACAATTTAAAAAAAATATAGTTCATCTTTCATAGAAACTGACTAAAGGAGAACTACTACTCAGAAAGACCGATGTTACGTCACGGACAGAATTTACTCGAAGCCATATGACGAACCTAAAGCCTTTTGGAGGAAAATATTGCGCTGTGATGAAGTAAGAGGTCAGCTACAACCCAGTTCAGGTTTAACAAATGAGTCTTTCATTCTGCAGAAGGAGAATGTTCTTCAACAAAAATAGTTTTTGATAACTTCTGTTATTGAATAAAGAAAAAACATTTTAGAGTGTTAGAATTTGGAGTTTTACCAGCAACTGAATGTGAAAAATGCATGTGGGTGAGTTCACTCTGCGAGCACTACATATTTTGGAAAATATTAATGTACTTTCTACTTTAAAGCTGTGGTGAATTTGCATATCAGTGCTAGTGATAAAATACAAAATCCCAGAAAGAGCACAGATGTCAATAGAATATCTCCCAGGTCAATATTTTGGCAGTTTGCCAATTTTAGACAGTAGCCGTATATTTTAAGATTTATTAATGAGGAAATAAATGTGTCAAAACTTGAAAAGTGTCATCACTATTTTTTCCTTTAACGAATCTCTTGACTAACTTCCTACTTGGTGACTTGTCACAAGTCTGCGTGTCCTCAGAATGTTTCTTTTTTTTTTTTTTTTTTTTTACTCAGAATGTTTCTAATTGAGTCTATGGTGATGACAGGTCAAATTAAGACCTGACTAAATGCTAAATGCTTTAGAAAGCTGTTAGTTACTCAACGCTGCTTGTCCTTCCACTTATCATTTTGTCAACCGCCTGAGGAGGTTGAGCCACAAAGTCAAATCTGAAACTGACTGAAAAATAAGTTTCTATTGTCTCATTTCATGCTGTGAGACTGGTCCTATGACAGCTCAATAGAACATTCTCAGACACCCCCTGATACTCCCCCTCCCAATCCCACCCCATGAGACAGGCCTGCTAAAACACCCCTCTATGCAGAGGAATTTAACTGTGGAGGGAGGAAATTACTACACCCCCAGCTCTAGAAATCCCAGATGTCTCCCAGACTCCAACAAGTCGGCTTCTTATCCAGTATAAACAGTCTACACCGCTCACACGGGTATACTGATCTTATCAGACTAATACATAGGATCCCCATCCCTGTTTCAAGTCATTTTTACAGGCTAGGTAGTCATCGTGATGACTGTAGGTCTGCATTTAAGATAACAGGAAACAGTGAACGCGTGGCCAGAGCATTAGTTCAAATTCAGAGACGCTGAACGGTTGTCTGTCCACTGCTGGCTCCAGGATATTACTGATTATACCTGTCAGCAGTGCCGGTCTGTTCTCCACACAGTGTTCTTTCCTCTGGATAGGGTTACTGCCGGCTGGTGACTGTCTACTTAATCTTTACGTCATTTAGCTGTCTAGGTTCATGATAAGTAAGAAAGAGTCCTATGCAGGGTTGTGTGCCACTTAGAGTTTAATTGAGAATGCCTTTAAATTCCAGTTCACTTCATGAACTGAATGGATGAAAATAATAAAAGATGAATGGATGAAAAGATTGACAGATGGATGGATGGCAAAATGAAATATGGATGAATGGATAAATGGATGGATGGATGAAATTATTCAAAAATGAATGGATGGAAAGTTTGACAGACGCATGGATGGACGGATGGATGACAGATTGAAATATGGATGGATAAATGGATGGATGGATGGATGGATGGATGATAAATGGATAGATGAAAAGATGGATAGAAAGATTGACAGATGGATGGCTGGATGGATGAATGACAGATTGAACTAGATGAGTAAAGTTTGAGAACAAACTTTAAGCAGTTGTGAAAATATGAAAGCAGCTAGCATGATTTAACACATTGCTTACATGATTTAACATGTTGTTAACATGTTTTAGCATGATTAGCTTGTTGCTTAATTTGCAAGTTTCTAGCATGTTTGTAGTCTGATTAACATGTTACTAGTATATTTCTAACATGACTAGCATGTTGCTAGCACGATTAACATGTTACTAGCATGTTGTTAGCATGTTTCTAACATGAATAGCATGCTGTTAGCATGATTAGCAAGTTACTAGCATGTTGCTAGTATGATTAGCAAGTTACTAGTATGTTTGTAACATGATTAGCATGTTACTAGCAAATTCCTAGCATGTTTCTATCATGATTAGCAAGATACTAGCATGTCGTTAGCATGATTAGCATGTTACTAGCACATTGCTAACATGTTTATATCATGATTAGCAAGTTATTAGCATGTTGTTAACATGATTAACATGTTACTAGCAAGTTGCTAGCATGTTTCTATCACGATTAGCAAGATACTAGCATGTTGTTAGCATGATTAGCAAGTTATTCGCATGTTGTTAGCATGATTAGCAAGTTATTCGCATGTTGTTAGCATGATTAGCATGTTATTAGCAAGTTGTTAGCATGTATCTATCATGATTAACAAGATACTAGCATGTTGTTAGCATGATTAGCAAGTTACTAGCATGTTGCTAGCATGTTTCTAACATGATAAGCATGCTGTTAGCATGATTAGCAAGTTACTAGCATGTTGCTCGCATGATTAGCAAGTTACTAGTATGTTTGCAACATGATTAGTATGTTACTAGCAAGTTGCTAGCATGTTTCTATCATGATTAGCAAGATACTAGCATGTTGTTGGCATGATTAACATGTCACTAGCACATTGCTAGCATGTTTCCATCATGATTAGCAAGTTACTAGCATGTTGCTAGCATGATTTAGATAGCTAGATAGATTAGAAATATTAGAAAATTAGAGTGAAAATAAATGAGTCTAAATTGATTAGAAATATAGTACATGGAAGGGAAGCTTGATTGAGCCTCAAGGGATTCTGGGAAGTGTTGAAGAGTGTTGGCTCATTTGAACATTCCATCAATGTAAGTCTATGGGATTTTTGGTGGCTTTGATAGTCTGGTTTACAAAAAACGTAAGCCGGATCAGTTAGAAAAGATATAGCACACCGAGCCGATTTGGCTCAGAAGAATAATAATAATAATAATCAGTAAGTTGGCTTTCTTAAGCCAACTTAAATATGGAGGAATGGATAGATGAAAAGGTTAAAAGATAGATAGATAGATGCATAGATGACAAGATTAAAGGATGGATGGATTGGATTGGATAAAATGACTAAAAGATGAATGGATAGAAAGATTGAAAGACAGATGATGGAAAGACTGAATGATAAATTGATTGATGATAAATGGATAGATGAAAAGATTAAAATATGGATGGAAAGACAGATTGACAGATGAATGGATGGATGAAAGATTAAAAGATGAATGGATGGAAAATTTGAAAGATGGATGGACGGACAACAGATTGAAATATGGATGAATGAATAAATGGATGGATGAAAAGATTAAAACAAGGATGGATGCATGAAGGATGGATGGATTGGATTGGATGAAATGACTAAAAGATAAATGGATGGAAGGATAGATGATGGAAATATTGACAGATAGATGAATGGATGACGGATTGAAATATGAATAAATTGATCAATGGATGGATGAAAAGAGTGCAAGATTGAAAGATAGATGGATGGATGATAAATGGATAGATGAATGACTGAAACAAAACACAGCATGAACTCTCTGGTAAAAGTCTCTGCCAAGCAGCACTAAGGAGTCTTAATCAATCCCTGCTGCAAATGAACAGTTTTTATCGCTCTCTACAAATATGTACAGCATTATCACCAATCATTCAGCTCCACACCCAACTCAACTCCACACCCTTTACCTCATATTTTTTTTAGCAGATTTCTCTTATTCCAGTTATGTGTGCTTGCAGCAAGTCTCCAGCTAATTAGAACTGAAAATTAAAATACACTGATTTGTAAAGGAAATATGGGAAACTCCAATCATTTCTGTTTAACATACACATAAAGTCAACTATTTGTAACAGGCCAGTAAGACTATCCGTCCAGACCAAATTAATTAAAATGTACAAAAAATAGACATCTAAGAAAGTCCCTTTCTAAGTTTCCCATGCTCTCATGTGCATCGATCACACCCCTGCAGACTGGGAACCATTCCCGTTTTATGAACGCTATGATCCGTTCACTCGAGGGACTGCTCTTTAAATAGGAAAGAAAAATGCAGAACATAAAAGGGTAGAAAGTTTTGCTTTTCCAATCCAGTTTTCCGTATCATCTCTGAACCTGCTAAATTGTTCTCAGCATAGTTATGCAACAGCTCATATGAGGGGGGAGTCACTGATGAACTCTGTTTGGTTCAACCTCCACATTCCTCATAATTCCTGCTCATTTGGAGAGATACTGTGGAACTCAGTGTGATGAAATAAAACCACTTGTTGATTAACAATGCATATTGTGACCGTTAAAAGTATTTTGTAATGCATGTGTATGAGTGTATGATCACTTGACTTATCACATTTTGCTTGTGGTTAGTATCGCCCTGACTAATAAAGCTAAAGTTATAATGCTGAGGTAAAACATAAAACGATCATATAGCTATTTTTTAAAAAGCGAGGAATACATGGATGTGACACACAGTATTATGATGCATTAGGTTTCTCAGAATGTACTGCCTCCCCTGACCAGTAAAGATAATAAAGCATGTTTCAATACAATTAAAAATGTAAACATCACGCTGTTTTGTTTTCTTCTGTGTTCATGCATTCAAAGTGGGTTGTGACCGGGGTTATTATAGTTAACTACAGCTAAAAGCAAAACCAAACTAAAAGTTTGTGTAATCATCATCTGCTGCACTTGAAATAGACTTACTAAAAATTGTATTCAAAGGAGGCTTTAAAGTTCATTAAACACGTGTTCCACATGCTCTGGTTCACTACATGACTCACTGAACAGAGCAGGTATTGTGCCGAGCAGATGCATTTACTGTGTTTTCTCATTCTGAAGCGATGAAATCCTATTTTGGCTGGAATGTTCGTGACTGATTATTCTCACAGTTATCAGCAGTTTTGTGTTGCTTTTACTGATAATTCCAGTGTTATTAGAAGCTTCTACCTTCCTTGACCAGCTGGAAATCATTCTGTTAGCAAAACATGGTCGTCTCTGTGTTAAGCCTAATTCTTTCACAGACCCTCTTTCTGTCTTGCTATGTGAGCGCCACCGTCTGGTTGTTATATACATGCCCATGTAAATTACAAATGCAGTGGTTATTGGTATGTCATTAAACAGAGGTGGAAAAAAATTTAATTGATCATTTTGAAATATGCACGGATTACAGTTTTTAGATTTAGTAACATGAGTTTGAGGGCAGGCAGGACACTCAAAAGGCTGTGATTCTGCCCCTAGGCAGCAGGTGTCTCTGCAGATTCCCATCACTACAATTAAAGCAAAAAAAAAAAAAAAAAAAAAAAGATCCTGAAAAATCCTGAAGTGATTGTTGCAGCTACATGATGTGTGAAGTTACTCAAAGCACAACAGCTTGCTAAAATATAAACTATATGAGTGGTAAAATAAAATCCTGCTAAAAGTTTGGGTCAGTCAGATATTTTAAGTAATTTTATTCAGCAAGGATGCATTAAACTGATCAAAAGTAAAGACATTGATAATGTTACCAAACATTTATTTTTTAATTTCTTTTTTGAAATCAAATCTTGAGCAGCACATCAGCATATTAGAATGATTTCTGAAGGACTGTGTGACACTGAAGATTGGTAAAAAATTCAGCTTTGCCATCACAGGAATAAATTACATTTTTAAATATATTGTAATAGAAAAGGTCATTTTAATAATATTTCACAATATTTTACTGTTTTACTGTATTTTTGATCAAATAAATACAGCCTACAGAAAACATACCGAAATGGTTTGATTGGTAGTATCCACTTTATTCTTCAAAACGGAAGTAAGCTTATGTGCGAGACTTCCGGTTCATTAGCCGCTATAGGGAAATAACGAGAAGAATAACAACTTGCAGTGAACGGTAAAACTGTTTGCACTACAAACCAGTGTGTTCATAATTAAAGTTCAGAGTTCACAGACAAACTCTGAAGATGGCTTGAATAAGCCTTGTCTCAAAGTATGAAAAAACTTTGAAAAGCTTAAAGTTTAGATTTAATTGTTGAAATTAAAGTTTGGGACAGAGTGGGAACACACGTTTCTAGCATGAATGTTAGCATGATTTAATGTGAACTGACATGTCGCTAGCACAATTTAGCATGACGTTAGCATGATTCTAGCATGATTATCAAATTACTAGCATGTTGCTAGCATGTTTCTAACATGAATAGTATGTTGCTAGCATGTTTCTAACATGATTAGTATGTTGCTAGCATGATTCTAGCTTAATTATCATGTTACTAGCATGTACTAGCATGATTAACAAGTTACTAACATACTGTTAGCATGTTTCTAGCATGGTTAACATGTTATTAGTATGTTGTTAATATGATTAACAAGTTACTAGCATGATTCTAGTGCGATTCTAACATGATTAGCAAGTTACTAACGTGTTGCTAACATGTTTCTAACATAAATGGCATGTTATTAAGATGTTGTTAGCATGATAAGCATGTTACTAGCATGCTGTTAACATGATTAGTAAGTTACTAGCATGTACTAGCATGATTCCCCTGGTCAAAAAAAAACAACAACAACATATGCTGGTAGGTATGTTTTGATGCTTGTTTAAGCTGGTCCTTAGCTGGTTTATGCTGGTCTTTTGCTGGTCATGTTGCCGGTCAAGGACCAGCATAAACCAGCTAAGGATCAGCTTAAACCAGCATCAAAACACACCTAACCAGCATCCCAGCTTTAAAACATACCTACCAGCATATGCTGTTTTTTTCACCAGGGTCTAGCATTATCATCATGTTACTAGCATGTACTAGCATTATTAACAAGTTACTAGCATGTTGTTAGAATGTTTCTAGCATGGTTAGCATGTTATTAGCATGTTGTTAACATGATTAAGAAGTTGCTAGCATAATTCTAGCGTGATTCTAACATGATTAGCAAGTTACTAACGTTTTGCTAGCATGTTTCTGACATGAATAGCATGTTATTAACATGTTAGGATGATTAGCAAGTTACTAGCATGTTACTAGCATGACTCTAACATTATTAGCATGTGACTAGCATGTACTAGCATGATAAACAAGTTACTATCATGTTGTTAGTATGTTTCTAGCATGGATAACACGATTAGCAAGTTACTAGCATGATTCTAACACGATAAGCAAGTTACTAACATGTTACTAACATGAATTGCATGTTATTAACATGTTAGGATGATTAGCAAGTTACTAGCATGTTACTAGCATGATTCTGACATTATACTATAATGTTGTTAGCATGATTAACACATTACTAGCATCCCTGTTGAAAGAAAACAGCATATGCTGGTTAGGTAGGTTTTGATGCTGGGATGCTGGGATGCTGGTTTTAGCTGGTTTATGCTGGTCCTTAGAAAGATGGATAGGACCAGCAAAGAGCCAGCAAAGAGCCAGCATAAACCAGCAAAGGACCAGCATAAAACAGCTAAGGACCAGCTAAAACCTGCACCCCTTCGCAATGTAATGAAAACCAGTGGGAGAATCATCTCTTTCCTTTCTTTCGCCGGTGTTACTGCAGTGTACCTGGCTGCTTTTATTCTAAACAACGACACACTGCCTTAGTTTTCACGATTTTCGGACACAACACGGATGAGATGCGTGGGATGAATTAAGGCCCTTCCAAAATATTACGCGGGAGCACATTCGTGTGGAGTATGCATTCCGAAACTGAGAATGTTTAGGCCTACATCTCATATCACCTGCTGAAATGTTCCTAATAATATATTTCCCTTCCAAATGTGCGTTCTGAATAATAAATAAATTTAACCTGCTGCAGTCAAATTTTGACTGATAAACACCCTTACTAAAATTTTTGATTTGCTATAGTAAATATGTGGTAACCATGTTATATATTTTTTTCCAGCGGACTGATTTCCATTTGTATTGCCACAGTTTTACTACACATACCATGGTTAATTTTAGTAAGAGCGGTATTAAAATGGATGAATATATGTGCAGCGCTGTCTTAAAGAAATTTAACAATGTTGAACATACTAGCTAAATAAACTTACACAGTATAATATGTTGACAGCATGACTGAATATTAATTAAGAGTTTTGGCATAAATATGTGAATTACATACAGTGAAATGACTGTGAATGAAAAATGACAGAATAAAGACTAAAATTTTATACAAATTAATAAATATGTTGATTCTGATCTTATTCATCAGGTCTCACACACACTGCAGCACTGACACAGTGTGGTGAAATCAGGCATGTTTACGAGCCATGGGTTTCTCAGATCGGTACATTGGATTAAAACTACAAGTTCCGTTGAGTTTGGAAAATTCTGTGCACAGTAATCATCAGAATATCTCTTTGCCTGTCTCTGAAAATGTCCGGATTTTGAAATCATCCTGCAGATGCTAATTTTAACAGGCTTTTATTTAACTAGGTGATTACAGCATATTGAAATATATATATATATATAACCGGAAGAATCCATACACTGCTTCGACAAGCGCTTCTGGTGTTCAGTTCCGGTGCGATAAAGGTCCATTGTGCAAGCATCACTTTCAAAACACTGCTTTGTTTATTGAGCATTTAGTCCAGCCCAACAGCAGCTCAACTACTGTTGCATTTAAGGCGGGGCTATCTTTTTGTCTGACTAATGGAGAAAAAGGGGGAATGTTTAGGATACCCATTTAAAAATAACTATTTCTGCACTTCCATTTAGTGACGCTAGTAAAACAGAGACTAGAATTTAAAAGAAGCAAACCACAGAGATATTGTAAATAAGGGTAAAAAAAAAAACAAGAACAAGCTCTTGGCATCGTGACAATGTACTATTCCCACAGCTAACATCTGACCGGAATAGCCAGAGGTCATAAAATGAAATATTATAGTTTAAGCAAACATACTGTTAAGAAACAGTAGATGTCCTGCACGCACAGAAATCCTGTTTGATGATTCATAAGCCAAAATGTTCAGCTTTCAGTCATATTTTTCCAGATTACACACCATCACAGTAAGCAGTGAGGCGACACAAAGAAAGTGGAGTGACAAACAATTTCCAGCCTCGGTCCCTTGGCAGCTGTGCTGTCCAGCTGAACGCTAAGAGGAACTCTCTTTGGGCCGCGAGTGGAAAGTACTAATCAAAAAACCAATCCAACCTCATGTACTTGAAGCCAAGCCTGCTGTGATGTAAAGTATTCGCATACTGTGTGTAAAGCCTGAATGAGACGACGACTCGAAAGCGTTGGAGATTGCAGAATGGTTGGCAGATGTACAGTCCAGCCTTTGTGAGTGAAGAGGATCAGCTCATGCCACAGGCATTAAAATATTTCAAGTTTCAAGTTACTTCAGTGTTTTCGCAGACTGATCTTGTGGTTTGTGGAGCAAAATGATAGTGTTTTCTTTGTGACTGACATTTTCAGGCGTACATGAGATCATACTTCTAGGTTTTTCCTTTTTATCATTTATCTGTTTCATGTTTCACAACTGAAAAACAGCATTATTGCAAAAAAATCCCTGATGAAAGCGAAAGAAATGAGCGTCTTCTGCTAAATGCTTTTCCATACCAAAAAAAAAAAAAAAAGATCTATCAGGTTCTGTTGAAGTCTTTAGCAGATGCCTGTAGGGTTGTTTTATATGTTCATTTGAAATCTCAGCACAGCTTGTTTGTTGAAAGCTCACTTCAAGTCAATTTATTAAAATAGAGCTATTTAAATGAAACTTGACACTTTTGTGACAACTCAAATGAGATGAAAAATAGGATTTTTCCTATTACCATCATGTTTAGGTTTGAGTTGTCCAATTTCATCTTCATCTTATATGAGTTAATTATAACTTTTCAGGTTAGTTTATTAAGATCCTAAAAGGACATGGTGATGGTAAATAAATAAATAAAAGAGACAGAGCTTTTTTCTCTCACAAAATATTTGCATGCCCCAGAGAAACTTTGCACTCTCCAGAAAAACTTTTGCCTTCCCCCGATAAACTCTGCATTCATTCACAACATGTAAATATGAGGTGGTAGGAAAACAAACTTTCTTGGGTAAACACAATAGTTTATGAGAGAGCGTAAATATTTTGCGAAAGAACGCCAACTTTCTCAGGGGAACACAAAGGTTGTATGGCAAGCTGTTTTAACATTTAATCTATAAACCATTCTAGCATCTATTTTTTATTTATTATCTAACAATTAAGAACTAGTATCTAATGATTAAATACTAGCACATTTTTATAAAGAATAAATCAATTTGGAGTAGACTTCACAAATATGTCGCTTGTAGCTGTGTGCGCATTGTTGTGGCAGAAAAACACTACTAACAAGTGGAGGGAAACAAGTAAAATCCATGGAATAAGAGAAAATATGTATTGTTGTACCTTTGAATGTCAGAATCGGAATGCAAATCATTTTTATAGAATACTGTCATCAAAGATGCCATTTGAAGCTAAACGCAGACATTTAAACAGACAGACTATGGATGAAACCTGCTAAGATTACTCTACTTTTAAGGCATATGTTTAAATTTGAATTTGCATAATTTCAATTTGAGTTGAATTTAAACAATAGATCTACATAATATTCACATATGCAGTTCATACAGTTACAGCATTAAATACTGTTTAAACCTATTACATTTTACATTTACCTATTTTATCTCTGACATCTATGCATTGTATCTAACTTCCTTTCACTGGATCTTTTCTTCAGAGTGGAGAATTTCACCTGTTAGATTTTTTTTTTTTTTTTTTGCAAATGCAAGCTTATGTATCGTATTTTGGACTCGATTAAATTTAACAATGGCATGTTTGTCAATTCTGAGAAAAAAAAGCCAGAAGTGTGGGATATAAACATGATTTGGAGATGAGGGAAAAGGGAGAATGAGGAGTTGATTTTTCATATCAAAGCTTTGAGATATAATCTCAGAATTGCAAGAATAAAGTCAGTATTTTTAAATATAAACTCAAATTTACCTTTTTTATTCTTTTATTCCATGGCTTCCATATACTGCTACTTGAAATCTGTCATTTTCTGCCACCAGATAGGTTCCGCCCACAAAAAAAATGTCATCAGAAGCGTCAAACTCCCATATATCGTAAAAAAGGTTTTCGGTCGCATTAGGTGGTTTTTCAGGCAATTTGAAAAAGGAATATTTAGCAAAACTGCAGTTTTTTTTCTTCTCACATTTACAGGTCACATGGCGTATGTAAAAAGTCATATGATCATTCTTCAATGTACCATAACCTCTGGGGGGGGGGCTTTTTCCATTTTTCTTTGACAGGACAGTGGAGATGAGACAGGAAGTGAGTGGGAGAGAGGAGGGGGTGGGATCGAGAAAGGCCCACAAGGTGGGATTCGAACTCTGGACACCTGAGGCGCAACTGCAGCATTTGTAGGCGCACTGCCCACAAGGCTATTGGTGCCGGCTCCAAGAAACACTTCATATGTGGTCAGCCTCAAATATAAGGGGCTTTCCCTGTAATTAATGCTTAGACTGTTTAGACTGCACATGTCTGCGGCGCATTACGGCTCCGACGTGGCCACTGGAGCTGATCGCTGCCACTCTAATGAATGCTTATGTTTATACCAGCTGCGCCGTGCATGTTTCTGAAGCGGCTTTCCGTCCTGCTTCTGTAAAGATACACGCATATGCCTCTTTCAAATAAATATAGCCAAAATCCATCAAAATCTCACCAAAATCCATTGTCATGACTTATCACAAGAGGAAAAAATAGTGTTTTTGTCACATAACATCGGTTAATGGAACACTGTCATTTCGCATTACTTTTTTAACAACATTTATAAAATACCGCCAAAGTTTTGCGCAAATCTGTAATGGAAACACTCCTACTGTTTGTGAACACTGAATTGGTCTATCTACCTGTTATGAATCCTGTCCGGTCTGCCTGCCACCAGAGGTCACCTGTGCATTTCACATTACACAGACTGTTGCTCCACACCCCGGACTACCTTTCCCATCATTCATTGCACACACTGCTGTATCAATCAACCACGCTATATAAGCCATGGACTTCCTCTTGCATCTCACTGAGTATTGTGGTGTTTTGGTTCGTTGTATCGGGTTGTGTTCCCTAGTTCCCTGAGTTTAGCTTTCTCGCTTTGTCTGTGTTGCCGCCTGCCTTGTGGACCACTCACTTGTTTTATCAGACTATGCCTTTGCGTTGCCCCCTGGATTACGTTTGCCGTACATCGACCCTCGCCTGCTTCATGGACTATTCTCACGTTTTGCCTATGCTGTACCTGTCTGCTATTGTTTGACCCTGCCTGTTTTCGACTTTGCTATTCAGTAAAGCTTGGCACATGGATCCACTCGCTTCACGTCTCCCTCACTACGTTACACCACTATATTTTTCAATGCAGAAGTAAGCTATTTTGTGGTGTGAGACTTCCAGTTCATAAGCCATCGTAGGAAAATAAGAAGAAAAACGAAGTGCAGTAAACTGTTAAACTGTGTGCACTACAAACCAATGTGTTTATAACTAAGATAATACATCATAATAATGGAAAGAAACACCAGTTTGCAATATCAACCACCAAACGCAGGTGGACATGGATGAGACTGGAAGATAGACACATTCAATTTACAAACTGCCTCACAAGAAAAACTAAGGTGAATAAGCACTAGTAGCCAAAGGCACACCCTAAGAAAAAATATGCTTTTCACAGTGCCCAAAGTGTATGATTACAGAAAAATACTGACATTTGAATTGAACATTCATGGAGCAACAGATTTTGTGTGAAAATAAATCATACAAGTCGTATATTTTGTTTTAAAATCTTATATGAATGATGTGGCAAGGGGGGGCTTTTACCACACACACAGGGTAAAAGGCACACGGTATTAATACAAATACTTTAACTAAACTATATATATATATATATATATATATATATATATATATATATATATATATTAAATGATGTCTAAGTTAATACTTGTTCAAAACAATCACTTTAGCAAAGTTTGTACTATTTTCTGCTTATTTTGATAAATAAAATAATTGTATTTGTTCAATAAATATACTGTCATTAAAATGTTAATATAAATACAGACACCAAATCATTTTAAAATGTAAATATTCTGAAAGCATTGAAGGAGATCCCATAGTAATTATAGATTTACAGTAGTAACAACAAATGATATTTGATTATATGATCTGATTAATAGCATGTTTTTTTTTTTAAATATGATGGTTTCATTCTAAACATGGTGATTATCTCTAAGATGGACACCCAACATAATATATGATACTTAGTTACCATCTGAATCTAACAATGTCATGTCAACAAATGGAAAAGTCAGCCTTCTATTAATTTAATTAATATAATTTAATTATTGTGCCTTTTAGTCCCAACAGCAGGGGCCATACTTTACCATATTTTATACCATACTTTATACATATTCCTTCGTTATTTAAAAACTGCAGTTTTAATTATTTTAAAGAAAACTGAAAATCATTAAGAAGACCTTTGTCCCAAGATATGTTCAAGAATTTGAGCAATTCTCATTTGCTACCTAAATCTACAACATTTTTAAAAACATCAAATATTAGATCAAGCACAGAATCAACTTCTAAATCGCGATTACGTCAAGGATCTGCCAAATTTGTACGTGTATCTTGAAAAGTGAATGTTTTGGAAAGTGCTACGCCAAATTTTTCCGCCATCTAGTGGTTTAGAGGAAAATAATATCAAAGACGCCTTTTACCCCAGGGCACCTTTTAGCGTTGTTGTACCCTACTTAAAGGAACACTCCACTTTTTTTGAAAACAGGCTCATTTTCCAACTCCCCTAGAGTTAAACGGCTGAGTTTTACCGCTTTCGAATCCATTCAGCCGATCTCCGGGTCTGGCAGTGGCACTTTTAGCATAGCTTAGCATAGATCATTGAATCCGATTAGACCTTTAACATCTCGCTCAAAAATGACCAAAGAGTTTCTATATTTTTCCCATTTAAAATTTGACTCTTCTGTAGTTACATTGTGTACGAAGATGGACGAAAAATGAAAAGTTGCGATTTTCTAGGTCGACATGGCTAGGAACTATACTCTTATTCCGGCACAATGATATTACACAGCTGTCAACTCTGCATCTACAAAAACTTAGTGCCCGTCACTTTCAGGCGCTGTGTAATATCATTGGGCCTGCTGCACCCATGGTACGGCAGCAAAGTTCCTAGATTATTTCGCCGGAGTGAAAGTATAGTTCCTAGCCATATCGACCTAGAAAATCGCAACTTTTCATTTTCCGTCAGTCTTAGTACACAATGTAACTACAGAAGAGTCAAGTTTTAAATAAGAAAAATATTGTCATTTTATATGGTCATTTTTGAGTGAGCTGCTATTGGTCTAATCATATTCAATGATCTATGCTAAGCTATGCTAAAAGTGCTGCCGCCAGACCCGGAGATCGGCTGAATGAATTCGAAAACGGTAAAACTCAACTCAAGGGGAGTTGAACAATGAGCCTATTTTCAAAAAAGCAGAGTGTTCCTTTAAAAATTGTTAAACGTTACAGATAAAATGTTATAGAGATGCAATACATCAGTGAGAGAATGGAAAAATCTAGGGTCTCTAATATTTAGTGCATTAAGAGAGTTGTTGCATGCACTTTTCAGTCAATTCATTAATACTGTTCATCATGAATTACCTGATAGTTGTTCATGAGTCCTTTGTTTGTTCTGAACAGATTTCCCACAATTTATTTGGTTTTTCAACATTTTTGTGTATTTGGACCCTTTCCGTGAGAATAAAGTGGCCTTCGCTTCTGGTCCAATTTTATAACAGATAACAGATTTTAATGTTACTACTAATTTAAGAATTAAATATTGTACACATAAACCTGCAAGATACAGTCATGTGACTGGTCATCAACAAAGTTCACTTAAAGGCATAGTTTACCAGTAAATGAAAATTCTGTCATCGGTTACTCACGCTCACGTTGTATGACTGACTTTTTTCTGTGGAACACTTCAGATGATATTTTTAGTTTTGATTACCATTGGAAAAACTTACTCCACAGAAGAAAGTCAGTCAAAGAAAAAGAAATTGTCAATTTTTATTAAACTATTACACACAATTGGAAACCCACTAACTTTTTCTGTAATACTCAGCTCTTCCCAAAGCAGGTAGCAGCTTTGGAACTGCGTATGTGGAGTCACATTTAATACAAAGGGAACGTTGCTAAGGGAAACCTGTGCTGTTCTGTCAGACTGTCTAATTGAGTGCTGCATTATCAGAGCCAAATTCCAGAGGCACACAAAGCAGGGATTATTCCCCGTCAGGGTGTTTGCGGGAAGAGGTGGGGGTTTGCTGCTTTTCTCACGAACCCTTTATACCGGCCAGTCCTTGTCCTTCAAGCCTCACGACTGATCTGAGATCAGACAGACTGTGCTAGATGTGTTCTTACTCTACAGCTCTGAGTTTCCCTCTCCATGCCAACACAAGGCAGCATTCAGACACGCTCATGCCCTTTTGTCCAAACGCAAGACTTCATCATTTCCAGGACGGTTTAGGATACAAATCTGGCAGAGCTGATGAATGCCAAATTCATGAGTTTAAAAAAAAAAAAAAAAAAAATTATATATATATATATATATATATATATATATATATTTTTTTTTTTTTTTATTATATAAAATTTACATTTATAAATGCAAAAATCAAAATAAAATTCACAATTAATGTCTGGTAAACCTGAAACACACTGATTTAATCAGAATGACAACAGACTTGACTGGAAAATTAAAAACTTTATTCATTAAAAAGAGCCTTTCAACAGGACTGAGGTCTCTATTGAGTATTACTGGCAATAAATACAAGACAGTTGGGAAGAGGGGGAGTGATCAAAAATATGAGTTGGTCTAAACATTTACAGGGGCCTATGGCACAATTTAGCAAAGCATTGTTTGTTCAAATGATTTAAAAAGGTAAGAAGCAGAAAAAAAAAAAAAAAAAAAACTTAAACAATCAGAGACTGCAGCTAAAATGCCATTAATAACATCTGTCAAACACTTGCACTGCTTCTCCAACCCATCTTGACTTTTAAAAAGGGCCAAAACTTTTGAAACATAAGACTATAGTCTATTGTCTACCTAGCTAATAAAATACTGTATTATCAGAGGAACCATGATATAGAAAAACGCTCCTCTCAACATTTGTTTCTTGTCATATAAAAAAGGCTAGCGAGAGGGAAAAAAAAAAAAAAAAAAAAAAACACACACAACTCGCTCTGTTTATGTGAGGATCCAAAAATATTCATCTGTGCTGTAAGCTTGCAGTTTAATAGTCAATGCCGTGGTCATAGTGGCCTCTGTATTCATCGTGGTAGTCTGCTTGGTACTCTTCCTGATATTCTCCTTGGTATTCAGCCTGGTAGTCGCTGTCGCTGATCTCAGAGCCGTTGGTGCCGGTGCCCTGGCTGCCATTGCTGTGGATGGTTGGCTCGGTGGGGGAGGAGCAGTATTTGGGGTCGTATATCTGTCTGCCCAGCCCGTACACGCTCATGCCTTTCTGAGAGGCCACCTTGTTGGTGCCCATCTGGAGTGAGATGGTGGAGTTGTCCACTGGTTGGACAGCCACTTTCTGGTCAAAAATATCCCTCCTTGTACCTGGGGCCAACATTCCAGCCTGAGGGAGAAGAAAGGATGAATAAAGTGAAAACTTAAGTTTGATTTAGGCATCAAACTCCTGAAATGACTTTATGCGGGAAAGGGGGAGGGATTGGGCAATCCTGCTCCTGGATGGACAAAGTCCTGCAGAGTTTAGTTCCAACCCCAATTAAACAAACCAGAACCGGCAAACCAAGATCTTCAGAATCACTAAAAACTTCCAGGGAAGTAAGGTTGGGGTAGAAAGGAGCAGAACTCTGCAGGACGCTGAACCTCCAGGAGCGGGATTGGACAGCAGTTACTCAAAGAGGTAGTTCACCCAAAAATGAAAATTCTGTCATTAATTAATCACCCTCATGTTGTTCCAAACCTGTAAGACCTTTGTTCATCTTCAGAACACAAATTAAGATAGAAAGCTCTCGGATTTCTTCAAAAACATCTTAATTTGTGTTCTGAAGATGAATGGAGGTCTTGCTGGTTTGGAACGACATGAGGGTAATTAAAGTAGTTGAATTCCAGAACAAAAATTTACAGATACCTCCTAACCTCCTTGTCATCCAAGATGCTCATGTCTTTCTTTCATGAACTTCTTTAATGGCAATTTTCATTTTTGGCTGAACTATCCCATTAAGACATGGGTGTTCAATCCTGCTCCTGCAGTGTCCAGCTTCCTGCAGAGTTCTGCTCCTTCCTGCCCCAAACTTACTTGGGTGAACTATTCCTTTAAAGTCCTCATGAAATCAAAGTTTAAGTGTTTTGGCTTTTAGTATGGATACATTAGTCTTAAGGTTATCTATAAGCTAGTGTGCTCCAAAACAATGAAATAATATGCACTTAGAAGATAAGCGTTCAAAACTTACAGTCTCTAACTTCCGCCAATATGGATCAACGATCCGAAGCGTCCCATCCCCTACATTATCCACTTTTTTCTGAATGCGGAAGTCTCGCCGGACTGGAGCGGTGCTTTACTCTGGTGTTTCTAATCAAATGAACATTTTCCGAGCCGACAATATAACGTTAAACCTGCTCACATTTTTATATTTAGTTTTATTGAAAAAGCTTCAATTCAATCGATCTTTTTCACCCCGTTTTAACATGGATTTCCATGGAGACCGGAACACGAAAGCACCCAAACAGAAGTTAGAATCCTTCATGGCACCGCTCATTGGTTACTCAGAAAAAGGTGGATAAATACATAGTTCACAAAATTTTTATTTTCTGTACAGTGAATGGCACATAGTGCACTATATAGGGGATAGGGAACGATTCAGATACGAAATACGCATTCTAGTGATGGCAGAACCTTTTCAAAGCTTTGAATCAACTGAACCAATTGTTTTGTAAAATGATTCACTGTTTCGAAGCGCTTGAAACATCACAGGCTTGCTGGTCAAAACTGTAAATGCAACGAAAATGAATAAAAAAAAAAAAAAAAAAAAAAAACAAACCCAATGCAAATGCTTTTCTGCAAGTGTATATTTTAAATGCAATCAAACTGATAAAACCCCATGAAATATGAAAGGTCTGTAAAGTATGTGTTTTTTTAAATTATTATTATTATTATTATTATTATTATTATTATTATTATTATTATTTTGCAAGGCTTGGTTTTATAGAGAGATAAACAGGCCAGTAAAAGACCATTAACTACTACTCATCCTTTTAATTACACAAATGTCTCGTTAAAAATGTCTATAAATTGATAAAACTGATCTGAGATTAGGCAAAAACCATAGATGCTGGTTCAGTGGTTCGCCACTTGGGGGTGATCTCAATGATCTCACATTATTCACAGAGCCATATGCTGTCAAATGTGGCTTTAACCAACTAACAGCTTTGGCCCAAGCTGTGATATAAATGAAACGCCACTGGCTATTTAAAAAAAGGGGGTGGGACATGTCCTGTCAGGGACAGGGACGCCCTGTCGTCCTGTTTCAGTTGAAATTAGATCACACAAAATAACGCAGTGCGTTTCAAAGCACTTCAGTGGACCTTTACAAACTGGTCACATTAGCGAAACTTCTGTGAAATTTTGTGGTCTAAGTCGGTCCATTGTCAATAGTGTAGCAATGCAACCGAGACTAAGAGGTCACTTAAATGTGGCGAATCTGCATGTTAAATGCATGTTTGTTGTATGTTTGAGGAACCGAAACTTCTCAGACTTAATTAAACATCTTAGTTTGTTTTCTCAAAATAAACCAGAGTCTTATGGGTTGAGAACAACATGAGGTCAGGCAAATGACAGAATGTAAATTTTCAGGTGAACGGTTTCTTTAAATTCACACTCACCTGGCTTGCTCCTTTATTAGTGCCCATCTGCAGGCTGATTGTGGTTTGGTCAAACGGCTTGTCTGCTTGAGTTTTTGGGTCATACAGATGTCTCCTGGTGCCATAAGCAGTCATCCCAGCCTGACTAGCGCATTTATTTGTCCCCATCTAGAGAAAATGAAGAATGTGTATGAAGAATCTAACTGAAGATTTCCCAAGAAAAAAAAAAAAAAAAAAAAAACGGGTTTTAAAGCGACAGTTCCTTACCTGCAGTCCAATCACACATTGTCCAGCCTTCAATTTCTCATCATCAAAGTTACGGGTTTGCTTGTCCGCATACTTTACACCAATATCAACTTTTGTGTCCATACCTTTGGTTTTTGCCTTTGAAAGAAAGAATGAAAATGGAATTATACCAGCAACTTCAAATCTAAACTTCCTTCTATCATCATCAAGGTGTTTCATTCAAGATGTCTTGTACCAAACTCACCATGCTGGCCAGAGCAAGAAGTGTGGTCTGGACTTGAGTCATGTTCCCATTCTCAAACAGATCGTTGGCCTCAAAGATATCGTTAGGCTTCAGGCCATAAGCAAGAATGGCTTTGATGAAGTTGCCCAGGTTCTCCAGCTTAGTGAAAAGAATAAGAAAAGCAGCTTTGCCATCAAATTTTGACATTAGGAATAAAAAGACTTGAAAAATAAACCATACAAAGACATTTAACGCTATACATAAAACAGGTCTTCCTTACCTTATGCCAGTTAAGTTTGGAGTGGTTGATTTTCTTAATGGATCCAGGCTGAAGTTTATTAATAAGCCTACGAGAGAGACAAATATTACACACTACCACCAGTGTATATCAAGATAACATCATGTGACAAGGTTCTTCCCATTAAAAGGCACTAAAGGAACACTGTGGAAAGTTTTCTTAAGGGCAACAGCAAACAAAAGAAGGTGTGGATGCCAGACTAGGTGGTTATAATATGAGCAACACATGGTTTCAGCTTGGCAGAACTTGTTTGTTGTTGTTTTTGTGGCTCTCATGCCTGAATATTAAAATCACTTCACATTTTGGCGTGTTGTCGGGTTACAATAAACAAGACAAAAGGTTACAGGTAAGCTCTGCCATCTGCTCACAGACTCACTCGCACAGTATGACGCCATCTTTCAATCCCATCTGGAAGTTTTCTCCAATTGGCATGCCCGTTACATCCTCAATCCAGTACCTTAGCTCCTCCTCCTTCTGCATGTCATACTTCTGAGCAATCTACAGAGACAAGAAAGGGAGACTGTAAACAGTTTCTCCATATGTAATCCAAGGACTGCCATACAAAGAAACATTCTTTCCAAAAGGTCTCCATTCTTTCCTTGAAGTATATTTGGGGGTTTTAGAAACAGTATGAGACTGTCACATTTGAATTGCACACCTTTTTCCACTTATATGATACAAAGAAAAGGTTCCACTACAAATGTTCTCTGGTGAACCTAAATAACGGTCTTGAACTGAGAACACGTGCACGAAACTCGCATGGAAACTTCTACACAGTTTCAATTCATGAATTCATAAACTTTCAAAACAAAGGGTTTTTGAGAGTACAGGCACTGTCATGTTTTAAGGTTAGCTTTAGAAACCATCTCTTCTTCATCTCGGGGTAGTTTGCACAAGACTAGAGCCAAGTGCAGTAAGATGGACAGGAAATTACAGAGCATTGCCCCATCTGTGAACTCTGGCTTCAGAAGCAGCTCCAGACACCTGTCAGACTCCATTACTGCCATTCAGCAAAGAGAAAAAAAAATATTGAAAAAAAAAAACTCTAAAGAAATATAAACAGACAAAATTATGCAAGTTTTGCATCATAATTAAATCAAGTCACTTCATGTTTAAATAAAAAAGGCAGTCGTTTTTATTGTTACGTTAAGGTTATTCAATTTCCTTCAACAGGTCTGGTCTTGAATCAATTGTAAATGAGTTGTAAAACATATTCCATCAACCGAACAAATGAGGGTTGGCTCCTAACTTCAAATGAACGACATGCTGAATGTCTGAGGATCCAAAGAGCTGACAGGTCAGAGCATGTCTGTTTTCACTGACAATTCTGATACAAAAACAATACATGATACAAAGTTTTCTTTGTATTACAATTTAAAGACCTTAATATTCACTTAAAGAATACACTCTCAAAAGGCGCAAAGCTTCGTCTGGCCCAATTTCGAAATTCTTTATTATAAGTGGACAAATAGAGCATAACGGTGACCGCCCCACTGATTCAAGTGGTATTTTCCCCATTCATTTTCTCCACAGGCATTTCAAACAATTCTTCAATAAACAGTTCAAAGCCACAAACCAAACCAATCAACTATAAAACTACCAACATTAAAAAGGGGAGAAAAAAAAACCCTGCAAAAAGAAACTGATGTTATTGCAAAACATTATTCTTCATTGGTTTGAATAAACAAATGAATTATTATACAGCTGAGCTCTTTGCCTCATTTTACATGATAACAGCTATTTCTGGTGTACTTTTTCCACTGTAATTTCGGCAATTAAACTTTTTAGAAGATAAATCTGAATATCACTGACATGCACTACCAGTCAAAAGTTTTTGAACAGTAAGATTTTTAGTTTTTTTTTTAAATAAGTCTCTTCTGCTCACCAAGCCTGAATTAATTTGACCCAAAGTACACCAAAAACAGCAACACCGAGATATTTTTACTATTTAAAATAACTGTTTTCTATTTGAATATATACTCCAGTCACATGATCCTTCAGAAATCATTCTAATATTCTGATTTACTGCTCAAAAAAAAACAAAAAAACAAAAAAACAAAAAAAAAAAAAAAAAACAACTTTTGATCAATTTAAAGCATCCTTGCTAAATAAAAAAGCTTTTTATTTAAGAAACGTTGATCTTTGGATCTTTCTATTCAAAGAATCCTTAAAAAAAAAAAAAAAAAAAAACCCTCAACCGTTTTAAATGCTCACAATAATAATAATAATAATAATAATAATAATAATAATAATAATAATAATAATAAGGATAAGGATGAAGAAAAATGTTTCTTGAACAGAAAATAATCTGTTTGTTTACAGGAATAAATTACATTTTAAAGTATATTAAATTAGAAAGCAGTAAAAATAGTAAATTTTCACCCTCTCACAATAGTGAATTTTAAATAGTAAAAATATTTCACAATATTACTGCTTTTGCTGTATTTTGGATCAAATAAATGCAGGCTTGGTAAAAAAAGACTTCTTTAAAAATACAATAATAATAAATAAATAAAAAAAAATTAGGACAACAGGAAATGGGTCTGTGACAGAAACAACCGCAAATCAAACAGTCACGTGTCACCATGAGTACAGCCATCACTCCTTAAAGGTCTTCTGGCAGACATGAACGAACAACAGACACATGACAAGCAGAACTTGAATTGAGACCATATACCCTATTATTAAAATGGTATTGTAAAGTCTCCTCATACACAGAAAGAAAAAAAAAAAAAACAAAACAAAAAAAAAACAAAAAAACAAGGAGATAGTCATCACTTATCACACTCAGGTATCACAGTTAACAATGTGAACATCCTTCAACACTACAAATAAGCACAACCCACGCATACACTGAAAACAAACCACACCAGAGCAGGACAAAGCTGAAAACAGTCAACCTGTCTGCTTCCTCCCATCTCACATTACAACACACCTTCCCTTGAGAGCTGACGGACAACCTTTATATGTTGCTTTTCACAGCAACCCCAAACACTTTCCAATCCATTGAAAATTAAATGAAATATCCAGATTTCCTTTTTTGGACTTTGATTAATAGACATCACAACAGCTGGGTTATTAGGTTATTTGGCTGCTATTACTTTAGGATCTGCCTCTGCTGAATGTGACGTGGATCTGACACGCATGCTCGTAGTTTCATTTGCAATTTTATATGAAATGATAGAGGCTACAGTGTGCACCACCATATTTGTGCGTGCCTTTGAAGAGAAGAGCTATGAGCACAGTATAACAGCTGACAGGACAGAAATATAAATTTTAACTGACATATGGCCAAACATCATCTCATCTGACCGCAGTTCACTGATGTTCTACTGAAGCCCACCTGTACCGTTTCTGCACTAGTTTGACTAGCGTCTGTCGCTGAGGTGAGGTGAAGTGCAGTGCACGTCTGAAAAGTCTCGTTTGATGTGGTCGATGTTCTGCAACTAAATTCTTGTCAAGAAAAGAAAAGGAAGAAAAAAAAAAAAAAGGGGGAACAGAAGCAGCAGCAACCCTAGATCCTAACTGAAACAGATATTTTTCCCAACTTGAAAAAGTCCCAATAATGTAAAGGGCCAACAAAAGATATGGAGGCCCAAAAGAAGGCTCAAAACCACATGCAGCAGCTTAGGTTGATAAGGGCAACAAAATTTCCCATGAATCCCTCTCAGATCCCATCTCAAGACTCCTTTATCATCTTCAGGTGTTCTATACTGCTCTCCAACTAGGACATTGGTGGTATCACCACATCCAACTGTCCACTTGCAATTATCTGGACAATAGAACTTGTGTTCCTGAATGCGTACTGGAGCACTTAAGGAAAAAAATAAAATAAAATAAAAAATAAAAAATAAAAAAAAATACACCATGTAGGAGTGCACCGATACATTCTGTGACTTCCAGAGCACACTGGCCCAGAGCAGAGAGTGAACTTCCTGAAGACAGAGAAAACAGGGAGAACATCTGTATTTGGCCATGTGAGAACAACATGTTGGGAGTTCTGCTGGCCTCATGGACAAAATCATGTGTGGAGGGCAAAAACACTGCATAATAAAAAGAAACACTTGCAGGAAGTACTTAATTCAGCCAGAGCAACACAGAGAGAAAGTATTCGGTCTAAAATCCAGTTATATTTGCTGGAGGGAAGAGCTCTAAAAACAATCTAATGCTGTGAGAGACATTTGTGAACAGCACAGCTGTTTCTGCTAATCAATTATTCACTCTGTTGCTCTGGAAATGTCTAGCAGACCAAATAATATGGCAGCAAAGTCTCAGATGTATATACAGACTACAAGATGTGTTTGCATAACAGCTGGTTTATATGACCACTAGTACACTCAATGTTGAAACATTGGAGAGCCAAGGAGAGCAGTTTACTGTACATTCACACATGAATTTACACTACAGTTCAAATCATTTTGATAAAGTATTGCTTTTAGCTGCAAGGATGCATTAAATTGATAAGTTGCAGTAAAGACATTAATAAAATTTATAAAAGATTTCTATTCAATAAATGACATTCTTTTAAACCATCCAAAGAAACCTAAAAACATGCATCACAGTTTCTATAAAAATATTAAGCAGCACAACTGTTTTCAACATTGAGAAGAATAAGAAATGTTTCTTAAGCAGCATATAAGCATATTACAATGATTTCTGAAGACTCACGTGATACAGAAGACTGGAGTAATGACCGCTAAAAATTCAGCCATCACAAAAATGTTATATTTTATATATCTTTTATATTACTTTTAAACTGCAATCTCTTACAATATTGCTGTTTCACTGTATTTTTCATCAATAATATGCAGGCTTGGTGAGTTTAAGGGACTTTCATGCGTTGAAAGGACCCTCGCACTCGGGCTCACTGCCACCCAGGGGCTTTTGGAAAACAGCGAACATGGTATGTCCGAGTTAGTGCAAAGCATGTCGTATCCTGTTGCCAAAAGGTGGGGCTATGATTGTAACTGAATATTGGCCTTTAGATATTATATTATATATTATATATTGGACTCTTACCAAACATGTGCGTTTGGTGCAGATTGGGCAGAGCTACAACACCTTCTATTCCCATGGAAATGTCGAAGTTTGTCAGGCCACCATGGACACGACCCTTTTAACGAAAACTCAAGATTTTCGCAATTTAACATTCCAAAGGCCTTTAGATTAGACCGACCAAATATAATGCTAATGTCATTAAATCTCTGAGGAGTTTGTTAGAGCATAAAACATGCCACTTCCCATTGCCAGCAGGTGGCGCTATGACTATAACTGAATACGGTCATGGTTATGGTTGTGTGTTCAGGCCAGGATTCTTATCAAACGTGAAGTTTGGCAGATCGGACACTGTATGGCTGAATTATAACAACTTCCTTTTTCCATGGCGAAACGAAGTTTGTCAGGCTGCCACAGACACACTTCAATGAAAACTCAAGATTCTTTACAATTTAATGCCACAGAGGGCTTTAGATTACACTGAACGAATTTGGTGTTGATTTATTTAAATCTCTAGAAGGAGTTTGTTTAAATACAATGCCTGAAAATGGCAAAAATGGCACAAAACTTGCTGAGAAAATTCAAATAACAGATTTTCTGTTGGGTTTCAGACTTCGTACCCGGGGACTTTTTTTGTAGGTATTGTTTTACATGTGTCTACTGAATTTCGTAGATGTATGTGAAACATAGCTTGAAGGCACTTTGTTGAAATTTTATAGGTGGCGCTATCGAGCCATTTTGCCACAAGCACTTCTGAAACCCACATCAGATGTAAATTCACCACTTTTGGTGTGTGTGCAAAGTTTCAAGAGTTTGAGCATGTTTAGGCCCTCAAAAATGTGATTCAATTTGGAGAAGAAGAATCTGAGCAATTCCCATAGGGTCTTCGCACCACCGGTCTGAAGGTCTGGGAACTTTAGCCGCTTTGAATGACCAAGGCCTTTCTGTCAGGTAAAGCAACCAATCAAATTTTTTTTTTGGTGCTGCATCATGTTTAGGGGCATGCAAATGTCCCCAGTCCCTACAACAACAGATTGGTGTGTAAAACTCTTGAACACATTTTACAGATTTTGTTCCACAAACCTTAAAATATTTGGAAAATTTTTGAAAATCCAGCATTTTGTTAATCCTGATAATCATCACAGTTGTAAACACAATGGCTTTCTTCTTCCATGAGGACGTTTGGCATCACGTCATTTTTGTGACCAAGCGGCACACACACGTCTCACAGAAATCCTGTATAATTCAACCATCAACGATCCATGGGTGTGACGTCTGAGGCTGAGACTACTCTCAAACATGTGCACACAATAAATGCATCCATTAACTAGATATACTAAATAATGATTTCAAGTAACCAATAACTATCTACAATTTAAGCATAAACTCCTTTCAAAAGATAATGTCAGTAATGGAGTGTCCTACAGCAAGTTCTCTTTAGATATTTGCATGACCCAGCTGAAGTGTTAATGAAAATCAGCTGAGGTCAAGTGTCCTCACACCTCTGCAAATGGCACAGGATTCAAGAAAGCATCACCCCACTGTGGTTTACATTGTTTACCCACCCTCCCACTCATTCTAACTAAACACACTCTCACTCTTGCCCTCTCACACACACACACACACACACACACACACACACACACGTAATGAGATACATGGTGTGATGAGAATACTGCTAAATAGACCTTAAAATGACCAACTGCAGACACTAGGGATGTGTTTTCTATGTGTTTCTCAATGTTATAAGCAATTAAGACAACGAGGAAGCTTGAAGATTAGTGGTTTAAGGTCTTGGCTAACAAAAACCATGCAGGTTCAAGCCCAGGTGTGTGAATGTAGAATTGATGTCCTTGAGCAAGATGTCATCCCAAGTGCACCAGATGGACTGTCATTAGTATAGGTCATTTTGCATGGGGAAAAAACATATGGCATGCAATAAGAAATAAACACTATACTTTCTAGAACTATAATGTTTAAGGTGTACACAGTTTACAAACTTTTGATGTTAAAAAAAAAAAAAAAAAAAATATATATATATATATATATATATATATATATATATATATATATATATATATATATATAATAATAATAATAATAATAATAATAATAATAATAATAATAATATATTATATATATATATATATTTCTGCTACATTTGTGACATGATGGGTCACTTTGCACTGCATTAAGAGGAAAAGCCCCAGTGTGATTCAGTGTGACCTCTTTTCCTGAGGAAAAAACCCGTTTATTTGTGTGTGTGCGTGTGTGTACACAAAATTTAAACCGTCTATTTGACAACGAACACTTTTTTAAAAGAGGAACTGGAGATTTTAACTACAGTTAAAATTCAGTTACACAGTCAAACTAATTTAAATATCGTCGTTTAAAAACAAAAGAGACGTGCTTTTTAAGTCGAGGTGATGCAGGCGCATCACCTCGACCAAAGTTTCCACAGCACACTTCCGCACAAAGCAAAACAAATTACATCACTAACCTCACTAAACCTTTATTATACACACACTGTCGCTTATTTAGGCTAATAATGCCGTTGTTTAATTGGTTTTACTGGTGTTTTTGGAGTTTCTCTGTACAGACAGCAGCAGCCTCGTTGCTTCTCTCAAACTGGAGCTCCACCCAGAACTCAACAAAAGACCCCATGACCCACCAACACGCCAGACTGCAGGCAAGCTTTACCGACCAGAATAACACACGGTACACTTCATTTGTTGTGATACAACGTCAGGTTTTGTGCCTAGTTGAAAATGACAAACAGCATCGCAACATGGCGTGAAAAGCGAAACACGTTGCGTGCGTAGAAAGAAAAAAGAAAGTTTCATTCATTGATAAGTCGGTTGGTGAAATATAAAACATGGATTATTTTCTACTTTCCACATGCAAAAGTGTGAGCATTCGTCTTTTATAAACAAACATGAGTAGTAAAACAGAGGATGCATCAACCCTAGAACCTAAATCTCAGAAGTATCAAATCACAGGAACCAGGTGAAAAGGAAACCCAATGGCTTTCTCTCAAAACCTACAGAGAGAGAGTGCATTTTGCCGTCAGAAGTACGTTTAGCACTAAATTATATACAGCATTTTTATTCTGAACATTTCTGTGATGGTTCATTCTGATTTGAAAGTTACACTTTCATGCATTTCAGTGCAATGCAAAGAAACATTAAACGCAATTTCGTCGTTTAACTGGCATTAAAGTACACAAATCGTTCAAACCTTACCTTACTTCTCACTTCAGCAGATAAACCATATGCAGGGCCCTTGTTGAATTGAGTCATTGTCTTGTATTTCACGTCGATTTGCAGCAAAGAAGTAATCAGAAATCTCACGTTTTCCTACTTGGTCGCTCTTGTTCGAGAAAGGATGCTTTGCACAGATGCTTTGCAAGACAAGAGATAGCGAGTTTAGGCTAGTCAAATATGACCGCCGATTGCACCAGCTGAGCGGATGCACTAAACTGTTTCTGTTCAGCAAAGTAATTAAAGAGCAGCAAAAGGTCTGCGGAGAGTGAGCGATTTTACGAATGCTACTACGGCGAAGCCTTAAGTTGTGAATATTAATTAGATTCCGTGACGCGTCCTATTGTACCTTCCTGATTGGCTAAAAGGCAGATGGTAGTTTGTGGCGCTAGTAAAATGGCTACAGTGGAAGATTAGCTTATGAATATTAATTAGCTTGCATGCGGAACGCTACTGGAAGGTTACCAAGCAACGTCAGCCGACTCTATTAATATTCATAACCTAAACCTTCACCGTAATACGAATTCTTGCAATTATCCATTCCTTCAAAATTTCAAACATTAAAACAGAACTACAAAAAAACTAATTAATTATGTGTAACGGAAAGAATCATTTGACTCATTAACACTTAAAAATATGTTCGTTTTTAAGCCCTGTTATTATTATAGCCCTTTCATTAATAGCTATACCTGTGCTCAAAGCAATAGAATATCATAAATTGTGTATTTTTTTATTACCAGTTGCATATTTAGGATGTTTAACACATGCTTAAAAATATCTGGAGGTCAAGGCCTTGAGTTTATTACTTTTTTTGTGTTTGTGTGTGGAGTTCAGCCTCCTTTCACCATGTGTTTCCTGAGCCTCTGTGTCCTGAGACACTGCTGTCATTAACAGGAAACAACAATAAAGACTCAGTGCCAGAAAGAATTCATCCAAGATGTCACACAATTTCTCTCACCTTTTGAATTCCTCCTTGGTAATTTTTGGGTTCAGCATTCAATGCCTCGTCATGTTATACTATAATTACTTTCATTATCACCTGAAATGAAGATGTGGTGTCAGTATAGACATAAAAAGCTGTTTTCAGCCTCCCTGATTTATAATTAAAATGGAAAGCACCATCATACCTCTAGACATGCTATTAATTAACGACAAGTCAATACATGCATTCTAATGATATAGTGGGCTCATGTTTAGCCCATCACTATAGTGATCAAACAAAGAAGCTGTCGGAAAAACAAGGTGTGTTTGCCATTGGAAGTGATTGTTCCCAGACTTTTGGTTTAAGACAGGAAAAACACAAAGACCTATTTTCACTTCATAAGCAGTGCTAGGAAAAGTTACTTTTAAAATGCATTACAATATTGCGTTAATCCATGAAAAAGTAACTAATTGTGATACTTAGTTACTTTTTATAGAAAGTAACGCATTACGTTACTTTTGTGTTACTTGTTTGTCATCTGGGCTGGGCTTGCTTATTTGTTTTTTAATAGCAATAAAACTCAAAATTTCATTTTTTGGCAACTGTAAAGGCCCCTTTACACCAAAAATGAAATTTATAAGTCTCAGGCTGAAGGAAGTGCCTCTCTCTCTTTACCTCTCTCCCAACTTCTCTACACACAGGTAAGGAGAACTGTCAGTGAATAAGTGGAAAAATAAAGTAACTTGCATTACTTATTTAAAAATAAAAGTAACTCAAAGTAATTTAAAAGGCATTACTTTACTAGTTACTTGATTAAAAAGTAATCTGATTACATAACTCACATTACTTGTAATGCGTTCATAACAGTACTGTGGTTAACCCTGAGTAATACTTTACTATTAATATTTGCATATGGGTTAGTATCACATTTATATCAGTAATGTATGGAAGCCCATCTCTGCCACATAAGAAAAAAAAAATCATACTTTGGTAAAGCATAATTATGAGATAAAAAGTCATAAATATGAGATAAAATCGCTATAAAAGGTCCAAATAATGACATTAAATTAAGTCATAATGACTTTTTTTTCTCAGTCTTTATGTTTTATCAATTATGACCTAGTATGTTTGAATTTCAAGCTTTTATCTGACATTTATCTCATAATTTCAGCCATAATTATGACTAATTATGACTTAATAATTTAGTTTTTGTATTATTTCATAAGCATGACTTTTTATCTCATAATTTCAGCCTTTTATGTTACAATTATGATTATGAATTTCTTATATGGCCAAAATTGGCTTTCATAGTGACAGGAGAGTGTTTAACATACAAATCCAACGCTCATAAATAGATTAAAATGTTTAAACTCATTATAGTATCTTATCAGGACATGTTTGCAGTCTTCCAGTCAATCAACAGGTTACACAAAAACTATTAATATTTCACTCAACAAGACGTGAAAAGGGATGTTTAGTCAGCAACAGAAATTCCCCATGTTCCTGTGTCTCCAGTAAAAGAGTCCGGCGTGTTCATTTCACTCAATCTGCAGCACTAGGTTTACTATTTGTTTACACTGTCCTGTTATATAACCCAGAGCTGATAAAGTGCAAAATATATATCCAATTACAATACACATTTAGGTGCAACATCCATTTTATTTTCCATGAGCAGAACTCTTCTGGGGTGAACGGTTCATCAAACAGGAATGCTTTGTTGCTCTATCCCTGAGGCACAACATGCAGACGGACTCAAAAACAACAACAACTGAGCTTTAGCGGGGGCTGGGATGTTATTACCTGAAGCTGCAGGACGAGACTAACCAACCGCTCTGGCCTAAACTAGCTCCATTATGGCTGTAAATACAAGAAACCCCTGCAGTGTTACTGTTGGAGGTATTTTAAATAAGGTTAGGGTTTATTTTGTTTGGTAATAGATCTGGTTTAAGGCTGAGGATTCAGGAAATTGAGGACGACAGGGCTGCCCTTATTAAATACACAACATTCATTTACCATTTAGTGTGTCCAGACGGTATCAGCCACCCTCTCCTGGTCTTCTAACACACATGCCTGAAGCTCTTCTGCTACCATGGAGAGAAAAACAAAAAAAGTTAGTCAGCTGGACGTCTCACTCCATCTAGTGGTTCCTCTATGAAGTTCATTTAGGATTCAAATCTATAAAATTTCACTGGACAGCTGCATACAAGAGAAGGGACTTACTGAGGTAATATGGAGAGTGCTGAAGGAGAAGGCTGTTGGATTTGCACTCGCAATCTCTCATCCTTCCCTAGATGAACACCTGAGATTCGCAGATCTCTTAAACCCTGTGTTTATCCTCGTGTCCAGCTGTGTTCATGCACACTCTCCATGGCCAGTTCAACATGGGTCTTTCATAACGGAAAGGGTAAGTCTGATAATGCATTACGTTGACTTTTTAATTATTTTTTAAGGACGCATGCAGTCATTTCATAGTCAACAGGGCAGCTGAGCTGCTGCAAGATAAACTGAATGGCTGAACCAATGAATCTGACAAAATGATAAAGACAGCATGCCCTACTCCTTTGTTTCCTGCATTTTTTCTCTTTTCTAGTTTGCTTCCTAATCTAGCTGTCAAATACACCTGGCAATGTATATTACAAATATTGTTGGCTCTTTTGTGAGTCACTTATAAAAGCCTGTTCTAAATGTAACTGTGCATTTCAGTGAAACAGTAGAATTCAAATCTGACAAGGTCACACCAGCTTGACTTTCTCCTACTATCAGTTACCCAAAGCACTGAAGCTTGATGCCTTTTTCAAGGGTATGAGGACAAAGCAGGGGAGTGGTCGTGTCCCAGTGGACCATAACAATGCCACATTGATCACAGGCATTGATTTCCTGCTGTTTCATTTCGATCTGCGTCCATACTGCAGAAATGTATAGCTGGAGCTATAGCTCCCCTCAGCCAGGACAGAAGTTAGTGCATGCAGCACAAACCCACACGATCAGCTGTTTCTTACAGGACGCTGAGATCTGTGGGACTCGGATGCATTTCAGGCTGCACAAAAGCCACGCGTGGCTCCTATAAATCACGGATGGAGCAATCTGAGACGTGTTTGAGTCGGCTGACCTCTGGATGGCTGTGCGGCTGTGTCAGCACATATGCAAATGCTTCTGTGTACTGGGGGATTTGGCAGTAGAGAGGTACTGCGGCAGCTCAGGTGATGACTGGGGCTTTTATGCTCGCAACTGGTCTGGAGTAAGAAACACTTGGTTTTGTTAAAGAGTGCTGCGGGGTTGGGGGGTGATCATTATGTGTTGGGCTGGGGGGTTTGTCAATAGGAGAGTTATTGCTGAACGTTCGCCGCCGTCTCGTTCTCGTCTCTTTCTTTCTCTAGGGCTCAGCGGGCATGGAGCCTCTCAGCCTGCAGGTGCTGGTGGTTGTAACAGGGAGCTTCTTGGGCTTCCAGTGGCTGTTCCACAGAGGTAGCCCTTGGGTGTCTGAGAAGCTCTGCAAAGGCTTCCTGAGGCTTAGCCCTACACAAAGGACAGAGTGGAACTCCAGGTGTGGAGCATGTTTTATTATGCACTCTTAACTAAAGCTGGAAGATCTATAAACTCTCAGTACTGTTTTTTTTTTTTTTTTTTTTTTTTTTCCTCAAAGGGCCGTCTCAACAATACACGCCTTGGTTGTGGGACTTTTCTGTCTCTACATATATATCTTTGATGAGCCTATCCAGAAAGACCCAGTCTGGTGAGGAACTGAAGATGCAGTCCATTGCAAATGTAGTGGCACCACTTGTAACAGTCTGTCTAGAAAGTACAGTCTGAACTTGATCTTTTTGGTGGTCTCACAATACTATTTCTCTTATCTAACCTCTAATTTGTGTTTACAGGGGAGATGCCACACTGGTGAAGCTAAATGTGGCCATTACCTCAGGCTACCTTATCTCAGGTGGGTGGAGGGCTTGATTGACATGATTTACACTTCCAGTCAAAAGTTCTTGAACAGTAAGTTTTTTAATGTTTTTAAAGACATCTCTTCTGCTCACCAAGCCTGCATTTATTTGATCCCAAGTAGAGCAAAAACAAATATTTTTACTATTTAAAATAACTGTTTTCTATTTGAATATGTTTCAAAATGTAATTTTTTCCTGTGATTTTAAAGCTGAATTTTTAGCATCATTACTCCTGTCACATGATCCATCAGAAGTCATTCTAATATTCTGATTTGCTGTTCAAAAACATTTATTTATTATTTATTTATTATTTTTTATTATTATTATGTTGAAAACAGCTGAGTAAATTTTTTTTCAGGTTTCTTTGATGAATAGAAAGTTCAGAAGAATAGCTTTTATCTGAAATAGAAATCTTTTGTAACCTTATAAATGTCTTTATCGTCACTTCTGATTTAAAGCATCCTTGCTAAATAAAAGTATTAATTTGTATAATTTCCAACAAAAGCTTTTTATTTTAGATAAATGCTGATCTTTGGATCTTTCTATTCATCAAAGAAAAAAAGAAGAAGAAGAAGAAAAAAACATATTCAGCTGTTTTAAATATTGATAATAATAATAAAATGTTTCTTGAACAGCAAATCATATTAGAATGATTTCTGAAGGATCATGTGACACTGAAGCCTGGAGTAATTATGCTGAAAATTTAGCTTTGAGCACTGGAATAAATTTCATTTTAAAATATATTCAAATAGAAAGCAGTTATTTTAAATAGTAAAAATATTTCACAATATTACTACTTTTGCTGTATTTTGGGCAATAATAATAAATGCAGGCTTGGTGAGCAGAAGAGACTTATTTAAAAAAAACATGAAAAATCTTACTGTCCAAAAACTTTTGACTGGTAGTGTAAATAGTGTAAATTTCTTGTAGGATGAACATTTTTGTCATTTCTGAATTTTAAATTTATTTTAATATTTAAATGTATTTTTCAGCATAATCATTTATTATTATTTCTTAGAAAACTGATTCATTAATTTGTATATTTAAATAAAATACTCTAAACACTTGTTAATTTATTCAAAAATAAATTCATTGTTAATAAAAAAAAGCTAAAAGCTAAATATTCCATGATTTAATTCACCTCTGCAATGAAAAGCATATTTTTAAATTTTTGAATTTAAATTAATTTATATTGTTTTGGAGGTATAAGTAAAAATGATACAACTGGCCTGATATCATAAAGAAAAAAGCTGCATTCAAAGTGAAAAGGAAAACATATTTAGTGTATTGTGATGATATTTTATTAATTCTTAGAAAAAATATTTTAAGAAATCTGTTTCACTGCTTCTCTAATTAATAGGGTTTTTGTAAAAAAAAAAAAATTAAATAATGATTAAAGGGCTAGTTCACCCAAAAATAAAAAATAATAATTCTGTTTTTAATTACTCACCCTCATGTCGTTCCAAGCTAATAAGACCTTGATTCAACTTATGAACACAAATTTAGATATTTTTGATTAAATCTGAGAGCTTTCTGATTCTGCATAGACAGCAAAGTATACAAAAAGTATTCTCGTAGCTTTATAACATTAAGATTGAACCACTGATGTCACATGGACCATTTTATCGACGTCCTTGCTACTTTTCTGGGCCTTGAACGTGTCAGTTGCGTTCCTGTCTATATGCAGGGTCAGAAAACTCTCGGATTTCATCAAAAATATCTTAATTTGTGTTCTGAAGATGAATGAAGGTCTTACAGATTTGGAACGACATGAGGGTGAGAAATAAATTAAAGAATTTTCATTTTTGGGTGAACTATGCCTTTAAGAGGTGTATGTAACATGCTCTGTTTCTGTTTCAGATCTCCTGCTCATGTTTACTTCATGGGAGTCTATTGGAGAGAAATATTTTGTCATACATCATTTTGCTGCTCTCTATGCATACTACTATGTGCTGGTAAGTTGAGTTCTCAGCTGATTTGGTGTACTGTTACTTCCTCAAGATCTCCAAGGTCATTTTGTGTTTTTTTTTTTTTTTTTTTTTTTCCCTCTGCAGAGTCAAGGGATATTGCCTTACTTTGCTAACTTTCGCCTGCTTTCAGAATTCTCCACTCCCTTCGTGAACCAGCGGTAAGTATCCATCTAAAAGCAAACAATCTGACTGACTGTTACATGAGCTCATTTTCTAATTGCATTATTTCTGATGTCTTTCAGTTGGTTTTTTCACATGTTGGGCTACCACAAACTTTCCAAACCGAGTCTGGTTAACGGTGTCGCAATGGCATTCACATTCTTCTTGGTGAGGATCGCAGTCATTCCAGGCTACTACAGCCACATGTATTCGGTCTTTGGTACGGATGACTTCTACCGGTTACCTCTGGGGGGCCGCAGTGCCTGGGTTATTTCCAGCGTGTCTTTGGATGTCATGAACGTCATGTGGATGCGCAGAATCATCCGCGGATGTCTCAAAGTCCTTTGCTCGGCCTGGTCGAGGAAAACAGGAAATGAGTTGGAAACTAAAAAGACAGACTGACATGGAAATACAGACAGAAACTGAACACATCAGCACACAAACCATGATGCTGGAGTGCAAATGCCATATATGTTTTGTTATTCCTGCTGCTGTAATGCCGTGGCATCACAACCATTTATTGTATTAATAATGACTTGAGTGTTGTCATCTTCAAATATGGGAGGAACGGGAGGAACGGGAGGAATTCAGTCACAAGCGCTCCTTTAAGTTTTAAGAAATCAGGTGATTAAGAGGCATGAGACTGATCACATGTACAATCAGGACAACAGTTGTGGTTGCACTATTTATTATAAAGCTGCTATTAAGATCAACCAACTTGCCTTTATGAATGCAATTAACAAAGCAACAGCACATCTGAACTTCCACAAAGATACACAGTGTGTGCCTATAGACCATGATAAAAAACTTTTTGACTACAGTATGGATAGGGATATGCATATAGAGGAAATATAATGGCCATTATAAATGTAGTGGAAATGTTTGGGTGAAAGATCCTGCCTTTGCAGCTCAGCAGTGCAGGATATTATTACCAAGAAACCATGCATGTCTACATGTAATAATTGCATATATGGAGAATATTATGTATGGAGAGTATTATATATGTCTGGAATTGAAAACATATCAATATGTGTTTCTGAAAATCTATAACTTGACGCAGCCGTGTATAAGCTTTTTGCTTGTAATATATGGTTTGTTGGTTGGATTTGGAATAATGACAATAATTATAATATATAAGCTTCAAAAAGGTAAGACTTTTCAGGTTCTTCATCATTACTTAATAGATATGTATGTGGTTAAAAATCAACAATGATAGGATTCTTGAAAATGGTATGAGCTGTTCCAACTGGAATTCATTTTTACAAATTCTGTGATGTCAAAAATGCTCAGATGTGCGTTTCTGTGGTGTGACAATGTTTTAATCTAAATAAACAACTTAGTTTTAACATGTTATATTGTATGAAGTTACACGAGTAGTACAAACATAAAGCTAACTCTCTTATTTGTGACCCTGGACCACAAAACCAGTCATAAGGGTCAATTTTTTAAAAAATTACCATAAATAAGCTTTCCATTGATGTATGGTTTGTTAGGATAGGACAATATTTGGTCGAGATACAACTATATGAAAATCTGGAATCTGAGGGTGCAAAAAAATCAAAATATTGAGAAAATCGCCTTTAAAGTTGTCCAAGTGACGTTCTTAGCAATGCATACCACTAATGCTAAATACTAAAAAATAAGTTTTTATATATTTACGGTAGGAAATTTACAAAATATCTTGATGGAACTTGACCTTTACTTAATATCCTAATGATTTTTGGCATAAAATAAAAATTCTTCCTTTTGACCCATAAAATGTACTTTGTGGCTATTGCAAATATACTCGTGCTACTTACGACAGGTTTGTGGTCCAGAATCACATTTTAGTTTTTACTTAAAGAGATAATTCACTTAGAAACAGTTTTGCTCACTACTGATGTTTCGTTTGTGAAGGAATCAGTGTTTTTAAACAAACCTTTTGAAGTTAGCTTATCGTTTTTGTTCATATATCTCAATTGACCCATGATTTTCATTCACTCTCCCGTTTAAAACGCGTGGCTGGCTGCTTTTCTGCATAAACGACTTAATGGTTCACTCGTAACGATTGAAAAGTCAGTCATTTTTTAAATGATAAAAAGCGACTATTAAAGTATTTTAATTAAGTACGTCCTGAAATACACTGAACTAATCTTTTTTTAGTGTTAAGTAAGTTAGATGCCACTGAAAAAAAAAACTTACCCTCTAAGTAACTGATGAACAAAACGTAATATCCATAATATTAATGAATAATATAATTTAATTAATGATTAATTCATGTTGTACTTGTAATTAAATTAGATAACGTAATATTTAAATAAAATCAAAATAAACTCTCCAATACTCTAGGGGGCAGTGTGCATCTGATTGTCCAAGCGTGCCGCACACACTGCGTGATGCAACGACCCAGAGCATCGTGGGATATGAGGCATGTTTCTAGTGAACGACATTGACGTTAGAGGTGGGAGGTAAGTGTGCTTTACAGTTATATAGCGGTTAGGCTTGCATCAGCGAAATATTACGCATCTGGTTTTAACAAAGGGTAATCTGAGCAATCTAAGCAGTTAAAAAGGCTATATAAACAGACAGGTACATGAATTATTCTTATGCTTGTGTGTTCTGTAAGCAAAGAATCTTGTGTAACATTTGTTGCACAACTTCCCAAAATCATATTTGTGCTGTAATTGCTGCAGATATCAATTACGGTTGATCTTGAAATCAATGGACTGGGGTAGAAAGGAAGATAAATGTGGCTGTCAGATCTTCGGTGTACGTTACATTCAGAGTGACACAGCAGTCAATCAGGTGTACAGTTTGGCAACTAACTTACAAGACGAGTGATGGCACCTGAAGTCACGCTGACTAACAAAAACCTGAATTTATGATGCTAGAAAACATTAGTTGTGTTCAGTTGTTAGCCTTAAAGCACTTTATGCCCATTATAAGATGTTATATATGCATTCATGTATGTATAACTGTATATGACAGTAGTAAGGTAAAATGTAAAGTCAAACAGAACTGACTGTGTTGTTTCATCTTTTAGTCTGGGAAGGTGATGGGAGACACCATGTCCAGCCCTACAGGCACTGTGAAGGCAGAGGGCATCATGGTGCCTGACTTTGGCACCGCACCACCACAGGGCTGTCCAATGCATCGAGATGTTAAAAAAAGTAAGGCACACCAGCACTTCAACAATTAAAATGGCCAGTTATTCAAAAAATGCTCATATGTAGTAGGTTTGCATATGACAGTTATTTTAATCATAACTTATTCTGTCAATTATTTATTGTATTAATTACTCCACATCCTGCTCAGAGTTGTCCTCCAGACAAGTTGCAGTTTGAAGGCAATGAAAACAAAAAAAAAGAGTGTTTTCACAACATGTCATCGATCAGCTATATTGGCGGCGTTGAAAGTAAACAATGCCACTGAACCGAACAGACTTTTACCTTAAATGTTCCCTCCTGGTGGAATGAGCTGCCCAACTTAATTCGAGCAGCTAAGTCCTTATCCGTCTTCCAGAATCGGCTAAAAACACATCTCTTCCATCTTTATTTGAACTCTAAAAACAAAACAAAAACAAACAAACAAAATTTTATAATTTTAAACTTGGTACGTGTAAATGTTTTCTGCTCACAGACACAGTTAATTGTTAATTATATTCATTTATGCTTACTTGCATAATCAGTTTTATCCAGAGATATTCAACCCTGCTCCTGAAGACCCACTGTCCTGCAAAGTTTATTCCCAACCTGCTTCAGTATACCTGTTTGTGATTTTCAAGCGATCCTAAAGACCTTGATTAGCCGGTTATGTGTGTTTGATTAGGGTTGGATCTAAACTCCACGGGACAGTGGGTCTTCAGGAGCAGGGTTGAAGACCTCTGATTTTTTTTTTTTATTATTGCAGCCCTTTTATGTAGAGGGTTAGCAATTAGGTCATGGTTTGGTCAGTTACCCGGAAACGCAGCCATATTGGAGATACTTGGATGTGAACAACAGCATGGATTGTGTGGTTAATGTACTAATATATGCCGTCTAATCCATAGAGAAAAAAAAAATGTGTGGAAGCTGCTAAATCATATAGAGAAAAGACTTAGTAAGCAGGAAAGGGCACAGTATTTTGACAAACTAAAGTTAACAGGTGGTAAAGATATGGACGAGCAGTATTAATGAAGATATTAGCCTAATATTTCACCTACCTGACCGGAAGTGATGAGAACAAACACGAATGTTCTCAAGATTCTTGCCCTGGAATTTCTAGTTAAGTCTGGCCAACCACACACAACTTTTGTTTCTCAGTTTTCTTTGCACTCTTCTCCTTGATTTGTTATAATTTTTGGCAGTCTATAGTACTTCAAATGTTTTTCCCTGTCCGACTGATTAGTACAGCCCAAAACATGACAATAATTGACCAGTTTCAGCAGCAATAATCTACAAAATATGCAAGTTTCGTTCGGTTCAGTGGCATTGTTTACATTCAGTGCCGCCAACATGGCCGACTGACGTGTCGTGAAAACCCTCTATTGAAACAATAATGGAAAAGAAATGTGTATGTTCTCCTCAGTTTTTACCTTTACCATCTCCAACAGGTGCTCCTCCACCAGAATGTCCAATGCATCAGGCATCTGCACCTGCTAGCGATCAGCTGAAGAAAGCACCAGATGTACCAGCACATCAGGACAGGGCTTATGAATTTGTAGAGTGTCCTATGAGAGCTGCCAATGGGGCTAAACCCACAATGTCTGACATCAATCCAGCAAACATGGTAATTTGACTTCTTGAAACTGGTTACCTAATCCCTAGAAGCTAAGGTGCACTGAGTTTCTCTTTTCTACCATTCAGCCTCATTTATTTACTGTTCTCTATAGATGCCACCACCTAACCAGCAACCTTCCACTGGTCAACCATTTCCTCTTTCTGTTGTAAGAGAGGAATCTAACATCCCTCGTGCTGGATCTGAGCAGAAGTGGGTTTACCCCTCAGAACAGATGTTCTGGAATGCCATGCTGAGAAAAGGGTGAGTTCCTCTCAAGTGCTGATGGTGAATATAGCAGTATATGTCCAATAATGATTCAGAAACATATAGTATCATTAACTTTATTGCTTCATAACTCAAACTTTCAACAGATGGCGCTGGAACAATGGTGACATCAATCAGAAAGATATGACAAACATCATAAGGATTCACAATCAGAATAATGAGCAAGCCTGGCAGGAAATCCTAAAATGGGAAAAGCTCCATTCCAAGTAAGTCACATGTTAAAGGAATAATTCACCCACAAAATGCAAATTTGCTAAAAATGTACTTACCCTCAGAACATCCAAGATGCAGATGAGTTTCTTTATCGGAACAGATTTGGAGAAATTTAGCATTACATCACTTGCTCACCAATGGATCCTCTGCAGTGAATGGGTGCCGTCAGAATGAGTGTTAAAAAAAAAGGTGATGAAAGCATCGCAATAATGCACAAGTAATCCACATGACTCGAGTCCTTCAGTGAAAGCTCTGTGTCTGGCTAAAATATGGGTCACCTGTCCATAATATTGCTTTCTCCAGTGAAAAGTTATTTAAATCAGAAGAGAAATATGAGAAAACAGCCCAAAATGGTTCGAATTTATTGTGTTGGTAGATTTTGGTGCGAGAAGACAAAAGGTAATGGACTTTTTCACTTGAGGAAGTTTTATTATGGATCATGGCAGTGGTTCTCAATCCTGGTCCTGGGGATCCACTGCTCTGCACATTTTGCATGTCTCTCTCATTTAACACACCTGATTGAGATCATCAGCTGATTAGTTCAGTTTATGGATCTCTCTCCTAATAAGTTGATGATCTCAGTCAGGTGTGTAAAATAAGGGAGACACGCAAAATGTGCAGAGCAGTGGACCCCCAGGACCAGGATTGAGAACCACTGTATTATGGAGTGGTATATTGGCCAAAAGCAGTTTAAAGTTAAAGGAACACTCCACTTTTTTTAAAAATAGGCTCATTTTCCAACTCCCTTAGAGTTTAACAGTTGAGTTTTACCATTTTCAAATCCATTCAGCCGATCTCCGGGTCTAGGCATCTGGTTAACTCTAGGGGAGTTGGAAAATGAGCCTATTTTCAAAAAAAGTGGAGTGTTCCTTTAAAACATGTTAATGATGGTTTTGTTTCTTTTACAAAAACGCAGCTTTTAACTTCACAAAACATTATTTGCTGGACTGGAGTTGTGTTGATTATTTGGGAATTATTGTGATGGTTTTTATCAGCTGTGTGGCACCCATTCACTGCAGAGGATCCATTGATGAACAAGTGTTATAAGTTCTACAAATCTGTTCTGTTTAAGAAACAAACTCATCCACATCGTGAATGGCCTGAGGGTGAGTACATTTTCATTTGTCAACTATTCCTTTAAAGGAGAAGTCCACTTCCAGAATAACAATTTACAGATAATTTACTTGCCCCCTTGTCAACCAAGATGTTCATGTCTTGCTTCTGGTTTTTGAGCAAAGCATTTCAGGATTTTTCATTGGTGCCCCGATTTTGAACTTCCAAAATGCAGTTTAAATGCAGTTTCAAAGGGCTCTAAATGATCCCAGCCGAGGAAGAAGGGTCTTATCTAAGTAAACTATTGGTAATTTTTTTCGAAAAATTAAAATTTGTATACTTTTTAAGCACAAAAGCTCATGTATCACAGGCTCTGGGATGCGCGTCAACGATGCTATGAATTAGTGATGGGTCGTTCTTGAACGATTCTTTCATTTTCGCATGGGCAACATGCTATTAGGTTCTGTACTGGAATTAGTTCACCTGTTTCGAGTCTTCAGGCTTTTCGAGTCAAACCCGAAAACTTGTCAGATAAGAGGTGAGGTGAGCTGATCATAGACTAAAGACCCAGGTAAACAATGAATTAATCTTTTCTGTTTCTTATAGCATTATAGTTTTGTCTTGTTTGTAGTGTGATCCACGTTTGTGTAAGCAGTAGATGTGTTAGAGAAGTAACACGTAACATTTTAATTATATTTTGCTAAAATGAACGAAATGACTCGAAAAAAGATTTGTTCATTTTGCTGAACGAGACTCAAAGGTCAAAGTCGGTAAAATGATCCGAACTTCCCATCACTACTACGAATCACGTCTAAGTTCATCGTCTGTGTACTCCGGCTCAAAAAGGTAGAGAATGGCGGAAAACTCCATCTTATTTTCACCTACAACTTCAGAATCGTCTGACATTGTTTTACCTTTTTGTTTGTAAACAGCGTTTTACTTTCACTTTCTTAGTCTTTGCGCGTTCGCTTTGTAAACACTGGGTCTTTAGTTCCGCCTAAGTTCCGCATGACCTTTCGACGTGATTCAGTATTCAATAGTACGTAGCATCATGAACGTGCATCCCAGAGCCTGTGCTACACAAGCTTTTGTGCTTAAAAAGTATACAAATTTTTATTTTCTGAAAAAAATGACAGATCGTTTCGCTAGATAAGATCCTACTTCTTCGGCTGGGATCATTTCGAGCCCTTTGAAGCTGCATTTAAACTACATTTTGGAAGTTAAAAATTGGGGCACCGAAGTCCATTATATGGAGAAAAATCCTGAAATGCTTTCCTCAAAAACCATAATTTCTTCACAACTAAAGACAGAAAGACATGAACATCTTGAATGACAAGGGGGTAAGTACATTATTTGTGAATTGTTGTTCTGGAAGTGGACTTCTCCTTTAAAGGCAACTCTGTATCGTCATGTCAGCAAGTAGATGATTCCTGATGGTTTGCTGTTGTCCTCCACAGAGAATGCCCGTGTGGACCTTCTCTTCTAAGGTTTGGTGGCAAAGCAAAAGACTTTTCACCCAGAGCGCGATTTCGCAACTGGATGGGGTAAGTGATGGTACTTCTTAATGAAATTTATTTGCTGTTTTTGCTTGAACGCTTTCTCTCAATAAAATGTCATCTTCATCATCTTCAGGAAAAATTGAGTGGAATGCCAATTCAGATATAATAAATTGCTTTTGATCTTCTGTGTTGTAGGCATGAGCTACCGTTTGACAGGCACGATTGGATTATTGACCGGTGTGGAAAAGAAGTCAGATATGTGATAGACTACTATGATGGAGGCCAGGTGGCCAAGCACACTATCCTTGACGTGCGTCCAGCCTTTGATTCCTTAGGAGCTGTTTGGGACCGTATGAAAGTGGCCTGGTGGCGTTGGACCTCCACATGAATTTTCTTATGTGATCTTTAGGACATACTGGAACTGATATTTATATAGCTTTTTTTTTTTTGACATGATCTTATATCATTATATTCCTGTCATGAATTTGGTATGTGCATACCTTCAACACATCCTCCAATGATATCTGCAGAACCTGCTATTGTAGCACTGTGTGCTGTTGTAGGCGTACAGTGTCATGCAATGTACATTATTACTGTAATTAAAGAATAGGTAATCAAAACATCTGTTACTAACCTAATGAAGGCACTCTGGCAAGTGAAAATGAAATGTAAAGTATGACTTTTAGAAACTAATGTTGACATTTTGCTTTTTTGTTTTATTTGAAAACATTTACAATGTTAACCACCCAAAGTGACAGAATCCAATGATTGTGTGAATAGGCTAATACCATTTTTTTTGTTCTTTTTCATTTACTGCTGTTTTCTTGCTAATCAGTTATTTATTTCTGTAAAAAATAAAAAAATAAAAAATAAAATCTGCACATAAAAAACATGTACCACAAAAATGATTTTCAAAACAAAATGCCAAGATGAAATAATTTATAGAACTGAAATTAAATACTGTCAAACAATACCATTTATGCCTATTTTTGGTGTGTAAATTCATTTTCTTTTTAACGCTGTAATTTGTACTTGAGCTTCCCAAAAATTGCACTTTTGTGCAGTGCTGCTATATAGTAAAATGTGACCCTGGGCCACAAAACCAGTCTTAAGTAGCACAGGTATATTTGTAGCAATTATAAGCCAAAAAAAAACATTTAATTTTTTGCACCCTCTAATTCCAGATTTTCATTTAGTTGTATCTCGGCAAAATATTGTCCTATCCTAACAAACCATACATTAATGGAAAGCTTATTTGTGACCCTGGAACACAAAACCAGTCTTGGGTAGCACGGGTATATTTGTAGCAGTAGCCAAAAATACATTGAATGGGTCAAAATTATTGATTTTTCCTTTATGCCAAAAATCATGTTCCATTAAGTTATTTTGTAAACTTTCTGCTGTAAATATATCAAAACTTAATTTTTGATTAGTAATATGCATTGGTAAGTACTTAATTTGGACAACTTTAAAGGCAATTTTCTAAATGTTTAGTTATTTTTTGCAACCTCAGATTCTAGATTTTCTAACAGTTGTATCTCGACCAAATATTGTCCTATCCTAACAAGCCATACATTAATGGAAAGCTTATTTATATGTATAAATGTAGATGTATAAATCTCAGTTTTAAAAAATGTACCCTTATGACTGGTTTTATGGTCCAGGGTCACATTTATTCTGGTTTCAGATGTATAAATCTCAATTTAAAAAAAAACAAAACAATTGAGGCTGGTTTTGTAGTCCAGGGTCACAAATCATCTATCAACGAGTATTAATTACTTGTTACATAGTAAAGTGAAAAGTGACTTCCAACACGTTGTCAGGCGGAACTGGTTTTTTGTAGTAATGTTTCTACACGGAATATGATAACGTAGTTCAATAACAAACCGGTCAGATGTAAGCGTTATAATGTGAATGGCTAAAATCATAACGTCGCGTTTCGTTCATGGACTGCAAAAATGTCAAAGGAAGCGTATGATGAAATGTCCGTTTTATCTGCCATATACTGCGAACAGGACGAATTCGAGTTGTTAGAAGAGTCACGTGAGTCTTGCTTTATACATTTCAGTAATCTTTGGAACTATTCTTACTAGTTACAGTTAATGTTAATGTTAATGTTAATACACAACATATTGTTTATATTGTGTTTACAGTAAAGATGTGGTAACTTGGTATTATATTCCACTGTACAAAATTTTTTCGGCCTCTTACACAGTTTAAAGTATATGATATTACTTTACAGTAGTAACAATAACTTTTATAACATTGCAATATGAACTTGATTACCAGGTTTACATAATAAATATACTAAACCAATTGTATATGGAGTTAGAACCATGTAATACTTCCAGATAAACAAACTGTAAACCACAATATAAATGTGATAAGATTCACACAAACAAAACAATTCACCAATAAAGTGTTCAGTGACATTGTTTACGTTCAGTGCCGCCAATATTTCTGATAGATGATGCGTCGTAAAAACACTCTATAATGGGAATCCAAAAATATATGTCAGGAGTTTCACAAAAAAATCTGTTGGTCATAAACTACTTATCTGGACAAACAAAACAGTTCAAACCCCATAATTGTATTCCCTGCTCTGCTTAAAACTCGTGTCATGTTATGTTTAAATGCAGCTGAGAGGGGAATCGTCTACCGCATACACACACTTATTGAAAGAAACAATGAGAAGACACCACTAGCCCTTACGTTCCACATCTGTCCTGACTACCCCCACACTCCTCCAGATGTCAGCATCACTTCCAGCCACTTGTCAAGAAAACAGTGTCAAGACCTGAGACAGCATTTACTGGACACGGCACGATCACTTCCACCAGAGCCCATGGTCCACGACTTAATGCTGTGGCTTCAGGAAAACTTCTCAGACTTGGTCAAAACATCAAGCTGCGATTCAGCGGAGATCAGACCAGAATCTACAGAAGAAACCTGGACTGCTTTACTACATTTAGATCACATGAGGTCCAAAACAAAATACATCAAACTGATTGAAAAATGGGCTTCAGAGCTGTGTCTCAGTGGGAGACTCTTTATGGGGAAGCCGATATTGATTCTTCTGCAAGGAACAAAGGAAAATATTAAAGTATGAGAACAAAATCATAAAATTTTCATTTTCCAAGACAGTTGATTCAGTAACTTATACAGTATAAATGTAATACTAAAGCCATCACTAGATGTTCTGGACATCTTTATAGAAAATACTTGCTAAACAGTTTTAAACAATGTCTAATGTGATTTCAGACTAATTGTAGAGTTTGTATTGGATTTTGCCATTTTAATGATGCAAGATTATACATGCTAATCTGACTCTCTATAGGAATACATCCACCTTCAGAAAACTGTGAAAGTTGATGTTGATTCTTCAGGGAAACGCTGTAAGGAAAAGATGATGAGCGTCCTCTGTGAGATTCCACAGCCAGAGGAGCAGATAATGTAAGCATTTAGTATGCATACACTTTCAACATCTTTTCACATTGTGTATGATATTTTGTGTACAGTGACTTCCCAACCACCTTTTTTTTAGGATGTCTACATTTGAAATGAAAGACATTTTATCACTTGACGACCTCAAAAAGGAGTTTGATCTTATTGGACTGACTGAGCTTTATAAGCAGTTTGTGTCATCACTCATCTGACAGGACAGCTACTGTGTAACACACACTCTCTCCACTGGGTGGAGCTGGACTCAATTACAATCTACAGTACTGCTCTTTGATGGAATCCCATCATGCAGTTTTCATAAGAAGCATACAATGTAAAATATGTTTTATTATATTCTCATCTGAACTGTTATATATGACGATATGTCGTCTGGACTGGTGAAAATGTTCACAAGTTGTAAACGCAAGTTCAAAATAACATCAAAATAAAATATATTGGAAAATTATTTCCTGCTGTCATCGCTAAAGAGTAGTACAAAATCATTTTAACACTCTCAGTTGTAAACGCATGGTGTAAAGTGTTTTATTATTATTATTATTATTAAAGCTATAGTTCACCCAAAAATTATTACTCACTCTGGTTCCAAACCCGTAAGACCTTCGCTCATCTTCTGAAAACACAAATATTTTTTACAAAATCCGAGAGCTTTCTGACCCTGCATAGACATCAGTGCGTTGTGGTACTCATGTGACTTACGTGCGACAAAGACTGACACGGAAGAGAAGAAATTGTTGAAGAAAGTTATTTTTGTTTTATTTGTACACAAACAGTATTGTCATAGCGTCATAAAATTACGGTTGAACCACTGATGTCACATGGACTATTTTAACGATGTCCTTACCACTTTTTGAAGTTGTGTTGCTGTCAGAAAGCTCTCAGATTTCATCAAAAATATCTTAATTTGTGTCCCAAAGATGAACGAAGGTTGTACGGGTTTGGAACGACATGAGGGTGAGTAATTAATGACTGAATTTTGACCCAGCGTTTCTGGGTAGTATTATTTAACTATTGTTTACAAATTACTATATGGCTGGCTTTAAATGAACCCAAAATCGGACACAGAATTACTAGAGGCATCAGCAATAATCAAAAGGTGAACCTGTATTAATAAGGTATTGGTTGAACATTTATTATTTAATTATTTATTTAACTTATTAATAAATGTTCATTTATTGAACATAGGGTTAGTTCACCCAAAAATAAAAATTCTGTCATTCATTACTCACCCTCATGTAGTTCCAAACCTGTAAGACCTTCTGTCTTCAGAACACAAATTAAGATATTTTTGATGAAATCCAAGAACTTTCTGACCCTCCTCAGACAGCAAGGGTACTACCACATTCAAGGCCCAGAAAGGTCGTCAAAATAGTCAGTGACATCAATGGTTCAATCATAGTTTTATGAAGCTACGAGAACTTCCTGTGTGTAAATAAAACAAAAATAACTTTATTCACCAATTTTTCTCCTCTGCGAAAAATTGACAGATGACAGAAGACTGACAGAAAATGACAGAATTTTCATTTATGGGTTTTTCCTTGTTTAACCCAGCATTTTTTTAGAGTGCAGTTTTCATAAGGAATAGTTCACCTGAAAATGAAAATTGCATGAAAATATACTTACCATCAGGCCATCCAAGATGTAGATGAGTTTGTTTCTTCCTCAGAACAGATTTAGAGAAATTGATAACTGGGTGCCATCAGAATATGAGTTCAAACATCTGATAAAAACATCAAAATAACCCAAAAGTAATCCACACGACTCCAGTCCAACAGTTAATATCTTGTAAAGTGAAAAGCTGTGTGTTTGTAAGAAACAAATTCATCATTAAGACATTTTTAACTTTAAACTGTTGCTTCTGGCTAAAATACAAGTCCATTTTTACAGGAAGAAGCATTATTATGGATTATGGACGTCTTAAAAATGTCTTAATGATGGATTTGTGCTCTGTTTGAACTCTCATTCTGGCACCCATTCACTCCAGAGGATTCATTGGTGAGCAAGTGATGTAATGCTAAATTTATCCAAATCTGTTCAGATGAAGAAACAAACTCATCTACATCTTGGATGACCTGAGGGTAAGTACATTTTCAGCATACTTTCATTTTGGGGTGAACTGTTAGTTTACGGTGGCATATCAGTACTAATTTTATTTTACATTATTCAAGTGTAATACAACTTTTTTTCTGTTACAATTTATAGTATTAGCTCCTTAAGATAAATGTAAGATCACCTACAAAATGCATTTAGTTACCACTTGTAGTACACTTAAGTGTACTAGTGTATGAAAGATGGATTCAAGTGCACTACAAGGGGTAACTACATTTTTTTTAAATACAGAGAAAGTATGTTAAAAGCACATTTTAGTTCATGTTTATGGTGTCACAAAATAGCACAGTTGAGTACACTCAGTTTATCTTAGTCTGTCCTTATCTAAGAAGTACTTAAGAATCATTTTTAGTATATTAATTACAAAATTAGTGCACGAAAATACACTCTTAAAAATAAAGGTGCTTTACGATGCCATAGAAGAACCGTTTTTTCTAAATGGTTCCATAAAGAACCTTTAGGCGAAAGAAGGTTCTTCATATTATAAAAAGGTATGAAAGAGATGGTTCTTAAAAAACCTTTGACTGAATGGTTCTTTGTGGAACCAAAAATGGTTCTTCTATGGCATCGCTGTGAAGAACGTTTTAAAGCACCTTTATTTTTAAGAGTGTAGAGCACTTTAAGTATATTATGGAAGTGCACTTTTTTCACCTGGGTTCAATGACATGAACTACACAAGTTTGTGTCAAACCTGTTGATCATGTTCTTCATCATGACTTGAGAAGATCAAAAGAGTGTCTTTGTTCTTCAATGGATGAACATCATCTGACCATCTGTACAAAGAGTCACACTGTGAGCGTCTCAAATGTATTTATTTGATTAGTGACTTACAAAAATATTTTTTTCAATCTCATATTTAAACGTAGTTTCAGATTTTTAGTCCCAGAGTGTTAGTGGTAGCAGATAAGTACCCAGTTATGTAGGGACATTTTTGAGATTTTAATTGCAATGGCAGAGTTAAAGCTGTAGGGGGCAAAATCAAGCCGTAGTAACTGTGCTTCAGTTTATTTAAGGCAAAATCAATGATCTTACCTGCTCCTCACTATAAGAACAAACACTAAGTACAAAGTTTTCTTCTTAATGTTGAGAATAGAACTCAGCGTGTTTCTTTAATACAATTAAGACAAAGTAAATCTTTGTGGAGCGGTTGGTGTGAAGATGCTCTTTAAATTAAACTTGTAAATTGAATTTGGCACACTCGCTGACCTTAAAGACAGCTTTTGTGCTTCAAACAAATTAAGACTCATCTTTTAATTTATGGTTACTTTTCTGCAGGTTAATAAGCGATCCGTTTTTATACGAGATTGGTTTTTCAACATCAACTTTAATTAGGCAAAAGGTATCAAGCGATTCTGTTTTTAGCTGTGTTTTTCATACACCCACATGCGCATGTTGTATAGCTGGCTGTCATCTTATGTTTATCTTATACACATTGTGCAGACAGCTGTTGCCTAGGAGGGTCCAGGAGCAATTGACATGAAATTACTTTTTTTAAACATAATTAACAAGGCTTAATGAAAATCACCTCCTCGCCCTTTACAATGATCCACTCTGAACTATAAATTCACCTTGCCTGACCTTTTCCCTGACATGTTCTTACAAAACAACACTGCTTGTTAAATGTCATCCACTCAGTGGCATTTACTTGTATAAAACAGGGCTTTGATCCAGAGGAGAAGCACACTTTCCTACCTTTCCTAGGCCACCAGGCCAAGCTCGGCGACCCCAAGCACCTGTTACCTGTTGAATATTTTAATTACGGCCCATTAAATGTACAAAGGTTAGGTTGAACTTAAAATTTATTGGCCAAATGACATTTTAATTTGGCAAATTAACGCTACATCTATGACTCGCTAAAAGCGCCGATTTGGGATTCTATCCGTCTGCTGAAGATTGGTTAAATCAATGCAGAAGCACGACTGAGACGAACCGTCGCGGCCCTCCATGTCCAACTTTACCCAGGTCGATGCGGTATGAACTCTGTCACAAGAAGGCCTTCGACAGCCGGATCTCATGTCAACCGAACTTTACGATTAGCCTCGGTCTGAATGATCACGTGACTTTAATTCCAAAAGTTACTTTGTTACTTGTGTTATAGCAACATATAAAGGTCACTCCTGCTGTGCAAAGCATTTTCAAGTCCCCATCATACAACATATGTCTTAACATATTTAGATATAATATTTAAAGGAATGGAAATCACATTAATTTTATTTAAACTGAATATAATTAAGTTAATCATTTGGAGTGGATTTAAAGAATTTCAAAAATGTAAACAAGTTTTAGCTGATTTTATTTATTTATCCATTTATTTATTTGTCCCCAGGAGCTATGTAATCTAATTCTCGAATAAAAATCAAATTTTGAATTTTTTTTTTTTTTTTGGGAACATTTTGAATTGTTCTAAGAAGTGACATCACTGTTGATAGGGAGGAAAGCAACAGCACAAACGTAAGTATCCACAATTAATATAAATACTTTTGTGATGTTTTGTGGTATCAGTTGGTCCTCACTATTTTTTTACCGTACAAATACACATATATACATGTATGTATAAAGAGTTCATTTGCAAAAACATAACTCCGTTTTTAACAATTTTCAGAAATCATGTTTTTTTCATTGTGCATTCCAATTTATCTCAATCAAACTGCATGTGGGTTATTTTGATTAAGTAAAAATAACCAAAACAAAAAAAAAAAAATACAGTTAACTAACACAAAAACATGATAACATAATAAAAAACATACATTTTTATTATATTTTTAAATATATTTCAAAATGCCCCAAAAATATATGTGCTAAAATATGTTTCAAAATATATTTATGTGCATATGTTTTCTACCAATCTCTTTTTTTGGCCTTTTTTGTTTTGTATATTTTTGAAAACATATTTTAAATATTAACATTTAAAGCATTTAAAAATATATATTTTAATCTCTATACATTTAAGTCCAACAAAACGCATTCACATATGTCATATTTGAAGAAAACTTGTTGTTTATAACGTGTGAATGCATAAAACAATTGAATAAACTTCAGGAACATAATAATAATAATAATAAAAATGCTATATTGCAGTATATTAAAATATTAAACATTATTAAATCATTAAAAATCTACTTTTGATCGCTAGTAGGCCATCCACATTCGTATTTAGCCTAAATGTAGGCTACTGAAATGTATTTTCTTGCCCCTGAAATGCATTTGGAAATATATTTTAGTATATGAACAAAATATAACAAATATATTTCAAAAAGATATATAATTTTTTTTTTTTTAGCTATTTCAAAAGTTTGTTTCATTGAGCTTCACTGTTTGCAACATAACATCGAGCTGAGTAAATAACCTTTCCATTGATGTATGGTTTGTTAGGATAGGAGGACATTTGGCTGAGATACAACTATTTGAAAATCTGGAGTCTGAGGGTTCAAAGAAATCAAAATAGGCCTACTGGGAAAATCTCCTTTAAAGTTGTCCAAATGAAGTTCTTAGCAATGCATATTCCTAATCAGAAATTAAGTTTTGATATATCTGCGGTAGGAAATTTACAAAAAAAATTTCATGGAACATTATCTTTATTTAATATCCTAATGATTTTTGGCATAAAAGAAAAATCGATCATTTTGACCCATGCTACTTAAGACTGGTTTTGTGGTCCAGGGTCACATATTTCAAATATATTTTTGAAAAAAAAAAAAAAAAAAAAAAAAAAAAAAATTGACGTTATGGTATGATATTAGCGAAAGAAGTTTGTTTCCACCCTGTTAGTTTCCGTTTTGTTAATTTTCTTGCAATGGTGTAAGTTCCTGAGCTTGACCAGAGCATATTTCTGTCCCCTTTTATAGAAATACTTTCTTAAATAACATACATTTTTCAAACAACAGAGCTGAAGCAGGAATGACGTTACGCTGTAAAGCACACAATATAAAAGACAAATAAATGGACGAGGCTTAATAAAATTCTCTCGTGGATAATCATTTTTGACTCATGTTAATGCTTACGATCCCATCTGGTTGCAGAGGTGCACATCTGTCTTTACCTGGCATTAGCTTTGGATTCTCCATTATTGAGCTCATATTCCCAATTATCATAATGGCTGAGATGTACTAGCTTGTTTGCATGCAAAGACACACTCCTGAATAATGTGGCGCGTGAATGCAAGCCCCCCTTTTAATTAAACTGGAGTACTGAGGATGTTTTTTAGGTGAGAGATAAACCTGCTGTTAATTAAGTAAAAAAAAGAAAGACAGAAATGAGAGTCTCGGATGTGGAGCGAACACACAGGGAGGCTAAACGCGGGGTAATTTGAGGAATAGCTGGTGTCTGGGCGATTGTAATTAGTTTGGGCTGGGTTAAGAGATTTGGGTAAATATTTAAATGTTGAACGTATCGAGAGAAATCATTATTTCATAACATGTTATTTTATTTTTGTGTGTTCGCTCTAGACAGTTTGCTTGTATTGTTCTAGTACTTACAGGTGGAAAACTGTCAATTAACGTGGTAAAACTTGTGCGGGTTGTTAGCAAACTGCAGAGGGCGCTGTTGTGCTGTTGAGCGTAGCGTGATTTGTCTCACGATTTCTTAGGCATAACAAGCATTTGACATGGTGACAGACAGCTGGATTATATTTAACTCTCCTGAAGTTCAAGCGTAATAAAATAACCGCTAAGCCTTTAAAAGTGTGTGCACCCATATTCAGGTCCTGTGACTGACCGCAGATAACTGTAAAATCCTAAAGGTACACGTGTCAGCTGAACGGATTTTTGTGCGTCTGTCTTCTCTCTCCATGTCTTCCTGCTCGCGTGATTCACTGCTAACCTTCTCAAACGCAGTGACGTGTGTGGAAATCACAGAGTCCTGACAAGCCATGCAGTGGGAGAGCTCCAGATGGGCCCCGAGCAAGCGTCCCCATTGGGCTCCGGTGGCTTACCTATGTCTGTGTGCGGGGAATTCAATTAATTCTTTAAATCTCTCTCTTTTCCTGGAAGGTAGACTTGAGGACAAGTAACCTGACAGAGCTAATATCACTGGAGAATCTCTGTCACTGGCTGGTGGAATCACATTCGATTGAAAACTGCTTGGTAGGTTTTTGTTACACAAGTTAATTGTGAATCTGACATGACTTGCTGAAGCACTGCGACGTGTTTGACTGAAAGGTCCGTCCTCCTTACCTGTTATTTAGCAGGTTTTTGTCTGTTCAAACCAACTTCCCGTGCTCTAATTGCATGGCAGCCGCTTGGAGCATCCCAGGGTTAAGTGCCTCACTCAAGGTCATGGTGGAAATCAGAATAGAGACTTCTGTCAATAATTCTTCAGTTCACAGGTCACCTGTACCCATTGTTAAGTCTGCAATATTAAACTCTTCCCATCAGAGAGTTTTAATAAGACATCACCCGTAGTCACACATTGCCAGGCTTTTGTTATTTGTCCTATTTAGACATGTACAGTGACCAGTCACAGTTTTCAGACAGGTTTATCAGAAAAGCCCATAAAATGTATGGAAAAACAAACATTTAAATGATTGCATACCAGTGACAGTTCATGAATGGAAACCCCAAAGAAATTAACAGAAATGCATAGCGATTTTGTAAACATAATATGCAAAAGTGTAACATAGATTAAGCCATAAGTAACTCCAAAAAAAAAAAAAGTATATATATATATATATATATATATATATATATATATATATAAAATGTAAAATTTATATATATATATAAAATTAAGGCTGTCAGAAAACAAAAGTTGTTTTGTTGCATCCAAAATAAAAGTTTGTGTTTACATCATAAATGTGTGTGTACTGTGTATATTTATATGTATATATAAATAATACACACATACATGTATATATTTAACAAATATTAACACGTGTATATATATATATATATATATATATATATATATATATATATATATATATATATATATATATATATATATATATATATATACGTTTACATATATCAATATATTTTTTTTAATTACATACATGTGTGGGTGTTTATATATATATATATATATATATATATATATATATATATATATATATATATATATATATTTACACAGTACACACACATTTATTGTGTAAACACAAACTTTTATTTTTGGATGTGATAAATCGTGAATCGTGATTAATCGATTTAACAGCCCTATTTAAAATCCAATTAAAATGACATTCATTATTTATTTACATATTTATTTATTTGGTAGTCCATGAACAATACGATTTCTTCTCATTTTTTCTTTTATAAATAATGATTAGTAGTGAAATGTTTTATGTTTGGGGTCAGTTTTTATAAAAACATTATTACTTTTATTCAGCAAGGACACATTAAATCGATCAAAAGTGACAGTAAAGCTATTTATAATATACAAAAGATTTCTATTTCAAATAAATGCTGTTCTTTTTTGAAGCATCAAATCATCAAAGAATCCTGAAAGAAATGTATCATGAATATTTAGTAGCACTATGTTTTCTACATAATAGTAAGAAATGTTTTTGAGCACCAAATCTACATATTAGAATGATTTCTGAAGGATCATGTCACTGTTCAATTAAATAACTATTATATATATACTGAAATGATTCCATTGCGTAAGTATTCATACCCTTTGCTGGGACACTTGAAATTTAGCTAAGGAGCATTCAAATCACTTGTAGATGTTACTACACAGTTAACCTGTGGCAAATTCATTTGAATGAGTATGATTAGGAAAGACACACACCTCTCATTATGCATAAAAATGCATAGCAGAGCAAAAACCAAGCCCTGAGGTCAAAAGAACTGCCTGTAGTGCTTAAAAAAATATTATATATAAAGTCTGTAAATAATTATATATATATATATATATATATATATATATATATATATATATATATATATATATAAAATTTCAATAGTATTTTATCATATTACAATATGAATGTTTCAATATTTCAAAATATTTTTATTGTATTTTTTGATTAAATGAATACATTAGAGACTCTACAGTGGTGGCCAAAATTATTAGAACACTAGTATAATCACCAGCAAAAAATGGTTTTAAGTTATTTATTTCTATCTTTTGCTGTAGTGTATCAGAAGGAAATATCAGTTTACATTTCCAGGCATTTATTATGCCATTAATTATAATAATCCAGTGAGATTTTTGTTTGCACAACGAGTCTGACAACAGCCAGTACTCCACACAGAGATCTGATCTCATCATCATCCAGTCTGTCTGGAATGACATGAAGAAACAGAACAAACTGAAACAGACTAAATCCAGAAGAACTGTGGCAACGTCTCCAAGATGCTTCAAGAGACCTACTGGCTGTTGTCAGACTGCTTGTGCAAACAAAAATCTCAGTTGTTTATGTTTGGAAATTTCCTACTGACACACCACAGCAAAAGATAGAAATAACTGACTTAAAACCATTTTAGCTGGTGAAAATACTAGTGTTCTAATAATTTTGGTCATCACTGTATATATTACATTATGCATTTTTGTGACTCTCAGGTCAGATTTTTTAAACTGGCTAATCAAACTGGAACTACTTGTTTTTGGATAGCGCTTGCAGGTTTGTGTGTAACGTGCATCAGATGGTCAGTAAACAGGCTGTGGGCGGTTCATAGGCGTACAGTCTCAGACTATAATATACCTGAAACAGTCACTATTTACCCTCCATCTGTCCAACTGTGCTGTACTCAAAGATCTGGCTATTCTAAGGGAGCGTCCTACCTACAACACTGATGAGGATCTGGATGCTCTGCTGGACGGTGCAGATGGTCACATCTGATGCCTGTGGCTCGCCACACGTCACGTCTGCTGGGTGATTATTGGTATTACGGCGGAGGTCAAAGCCAGGATGAGCTGCTGAAGAGATTCAGGTTAAAAAGTCAATTACAGTGCAATCGGGACTGAAATCATTTTACCTCCGGCATGCTCTGTGGGGCTTCCACTCATATTTAGTGGCACTATTTCTGTATATAATTTCTCAAGAGAACTTTTCGATTATTTAGAATCCGAATGTGCTGTGACAGCAGCTTGCAGTGCCTAAAGGCTTATTCACGCTGCACCAAGAGACGCACACTAAAGTGCAATATATATTTCAGTTTTATTGCAAACTCTTAGCGTATATGTACAACAGAAGGCTAAAAAAAGGCTAAAATGCAAGCACAGAGCATACACGCTAGATGGCCATTGGCTGTCCAGTGTGTTCTAGGATAGTCTCGGGTAGCCAGACCTTTAGACTGACGGCAGAAGGTCTGGGAACCTTGGCTGCTTTGAATGGCCAAGGATCGCCAAAGAGGCCATATGACCGATAGGTAAAGCAACCAATAAAAAAATTGCGTTTTGTGTTGCATGTTTAGGGGAGTGGATTTCACCACAATAACAAAACTCTTGGATATATTTTAAAAAGTCTATGCCGCGAACTTTACATAGTACACATACTTTTGAAAATCTAGTGTTTAGTTTATTCTGATAAGCACTCATTGTCACAGCTGTAAACATGGCGGCTTTCTTCTTCCATGAGGGGTTTGGCGTCATGGCATCTTTTTTTCCAGGTGGAACGATAAAGAACGTGACACACACGTCTCTCGGAAATCTTGTAGAATTCAACCGATCAGATAACGACTTCGAAACCTTTTAAAGGCTGGTTCAGACTACACGATTTTAGCCAGATTTTAGCATGATCTGCTTAATGAAGGGTGTTGTGGGAATTGGTTAATGACTGGGTGTTGGGATCTACTGCAACTTTTGTTGCACCGACGCAGGCAATGCTTTCCTTTTTTTTTTTGCTAGTTGGTTTGGTATGAGAATAGTTTGCCTCCTATTAAGGTTCCTATTAAGTTATAAAAACGTTATTTCTGAATATTCTCTTAACGTTTGAAACAGCCAATTTAAAAAAAAAATGTTTTTAAAACATTTTTCCTTGGTTATGCAAACATTATGGAAATGTTAATTTTTTTAATTTTTAATGTTCTTTCAACATTCTAAAACAAGCATAGTGTCTTGCAAATGTATTCATACCCCTTCATTTTTTTCTTGATTTGTTATACTGCAGCCTTATGTTAAATTGCTTTAAATTACTTTTTTCCAGATCAGTCTACACTCAATACATCATAATGACAAAGCACAAAACCGATTTGTGACAACTTTGCAAATTTATTAAAAATAAAACACTGAAATAAGTACTTTGCATAAGTATTCATACCTTTAAGTATTCATCAGTATACTTACTGTAGCTGAAACACCTTTCAGCCTCAAGTCTTTTGGGGTATGATGCGACAAGTTTTGCACATCTGCATTTGGCAATTATCTGCCATTCTTCGCTCACCTCTTCACCTCTCAAGCTCTGTCAGCTTGGATGGGTGCTAGCAGACATTTTCAGGTTTCAGAAATGTTTGATTGGGTTCAAGCCCAGGCTGTGGCTGCGCCACTCAAGGACATTCACAGAATTGTCTATAAGCCACTCTTGCTGAGTACTTACAGTCATTGTCCTGTTGAAAGGTGAACCTTCTGCCCAATCTCTGTATTTCGCTGTGTTGAGCTTTCCTTCTACTCTGACGAGTCCTTCAGTCCCTGCGGCTGAAAAACAGCCCCACAGCATGAAGCTGCTACTAGTACACTTTACTGTTGGGATGGTACTCTGCAGGTGAAGGGCAGTGCCTACTTTCCTCCAAACATGATGCCTGGATTTGAGGTTCAGACTAGAGAATCAGATTTTTTTTTAGGTGTTTTTAGGACTTTAGTTGCTTTGTTGCAAATTCCAAGCTGGTTTTCATGTGTTTTCATTGGGGAGAGGATTGAGTTTGGCCACACCACCATAAAGACCAGATAGGTGGAGTGTTGCAGTGATGTTTGTCCTTCTGTAGGTTTCTTCCATCTGCATATATGATCATGAAGCTCACCTAGAGTGACCATCAGCTTCTTGGTCACCAGTATAACCAAGCCCCTTCTCCATGAATTGCTCAGTTTGGCCAGGAGGCCAGCTCTAGGAAGAGTCCTAGTTGATCCAACCATCTTCCATATTGGATAATGGAGGCTACATGCTTCTGTGAACCTTCAATACAGCAGATATTTTTTTTCTAAGCTCTACAGGCAGTTCTTTTGAGCTCAGGGCTTGGTTTTTGCTCTGCTATGCATTTTCAGCTGTTAGACCTTTTATTGAGAGCTGTATGCCTTTCCAAATCATACTCATTCATATGAATTTGCCACAGTTTAACTCCACTCAAAGTGTAGTAACATCTACAAATGATATGAATGCTTCTTAGCTAAATTTCAAGTGTTCCAGAAAAGGGTATGAATACTTACGCAGTGGAATCATTTCAGTTTTTTAATTGCTAAAAAAATTTCCAAAGCTGTTACAAACATGTTTTGTGCTTTGTCATTATGGTGTATGGAGTGTAGACTGATGTGGAGAAAAAAAGTAATTCAAAGCAGTTTAACATAACAAAAAGTGAAAAAAATGAAGGGGTATGAATACTTTTGCAAGGCACTGTAGCTGGGGATATTTAAAAACATTAGACAAATGTTCAGATAAAACACTTCTGAAATTTTTTTAAAGCAGATTATTAAAGACCACATAACTTTAAATGAACTTGTATTAATGTTACAGGAAAAAACGCTTGCTCTTGACTTTGACAGAATCTTGCCAGAATGGTTAGCCAATGTTCTGTGAGCATTCTCTGTTAGCTTGGTCAGCTCTCGTTTTCATCCAGCTGACATGTTCAATCAGCGTTTGGCATGTCGTGGAATGTTTGGGAAGTGTCATTCTGTAATTTGGTGATTGTCGCCATTGATCGGCGTCTGTCGTTGTAGTGAGAAATAGCCTTAAGAGCTTAGAGGGTTGTGGTCGCAGCGCTCAATAGCGATGTGCGTTTTCTACTCGTGAGCGCCGATGACTGAACGTGACCTTCCCTCCATGTTCCGATGAGACAGTTCGTCATCATAGATTCCAGTCACATTTCCTAACAGAGCTTTTCCCTCCGTGTCTCCACGCACGGCCCCTCTCGGGTCGGCGTATGCGTCTCACAATAACACATCATTAAATCAGACGGGTTTAGTTTACTAGTGCGGCATTCTCCTAAAATGCTGTTTGTTAGATCTGCATGGTGTGCGGGGGATGGTGTGAACGTTTTCCTTCTGCCAAGTGCAAATAGGCAGTTTTGTCCGATATTTGCTGTTGGCAGGGTGTAAACAAAAAGCCGGTCCACGCTCCACAAGTTGTTAGGGGTGAGCGCCGGAAGTTTGTAGTTTTGTAAAATGTCATCCTCCGGCTTGGAAACAATTGGGGGAAAATTATGCTGGCTGCGGCTGACTCATCCTGCTGGAAAACAAGTGAGAAAACATATTTGCCGATGCCCTTGAAGATGACGATGTGTGCTGCCTAATTGCTGGGAAGAGGATAATTGAGCCACCTGCCAGCTTAATGGCACATTTTCACATGTGTCACCTCGTCTCTTTGAGATGCTCAAATACACACAAATTTGTCAGCATGCTGAAATTGCATAGCAGGCAGAACTTAAATAACTGCATACTGCGATCAGAAACAATTACTTTTCGTTCCTGTGCCAGGGTCATTGTGGGAATGCGACGACTTTGATTCCTCTCTGTCTGGCAGAAGTTAGTTGGTTTGGTTTAACGCGCCATCAAACTGGAACACGCCCTGCCCCGCAAATCATTAACGCTAACAATCTTCTCAAAGCAGGATTCTTTCATTATCACATAAACAGTTTGCACTCCACTTGAGGCCTGGACAAGATTGAGCCACATCCCACAAAGATAAAGCTGGCATGTGGAATTTACACTCTCTATGAAGTCTATTTGAACAGTTGCAAAAGCTGCAAAAAATTAAAGACCGATTTATTATTTATTTATCTACGAGAATACTTTTTGTGCAATAAAACAATAATAACGACTTTATTCAACAATTTCTTATAACAAGTACGTCTGCAAGATGTCTGTTAAAGATCACTTGATCTGGGAACCATCTGCTGTGTACAAACATCTGACAGGCGTCTGTAAGATGTTAGTTTTACATAGATTCTAAATAATAAACATCTTAAAGACATCTAATAGATGTCTATTTGATATCTGATAGGAAATGCCTATAGACGTATTGCAGATGAGCAAACAATCTAAAAAATGCATCTTGCAGATGTCAAATAGACGTCTCCGAGATGTACGTGTGTTATTAGGTTTCTCTTCCCTGTCAGTCTTCAACGCATGTTCACAAGAGTACCACGACGCTCTCGTGCTCTCATAAACGTGCTGACGCTTAAGAAAAGAAATTGTTGAATAAAGCAGTGTTCATTTCGTTGATGAATAACTATGAATAACATTTTTTTCACCAATGAAAATGAGATGATAACGAAACAAAAACTTTTTTTGAATGACAAAAACTATGACGGAAATCTACTGACATTTTCGTCAACCAAAAAAAAAAAGTAGGCCTGTCAAACGATTATTTGCGATTAATCGCATACAAAATAAAAGGCAAAGTGATTTTGCCTAATAAATATGTAGTGTAATTGTTATGCATATATAAATACACAAATTAATGTATCAGTTTAAGAGAAATATGTTATTTATGTGCAAAATATTTTTATTTATATATAATAGAAATTATATTAAATTTATAATAAATACATGTACTTGTAAATATTTCTTGAATATATATACATGAATGTGTTTGTATTTATATATACATAACAATAACACACAGTACACAGACATATATTAGGCAAACTCAAACTTTTATTTTGTATGCGTTTAATCGCGATTAATCGTTTGACAGCCCTAAAAATAAGACGAAAATGTTAGGGAGGGACGGTTTGGGAAGAGATTCATTTGAGACAAATCTGCTGCGAGGTTAGGAGGTTAGATGCGTAACGTTACATTTGAACTGTATTATACCCTGTTGATCTATCAGGTGGGACAGCTAGCATACATTTGCTGCACGTCTCATAAATTGTTAAAAAATGTCAATATCTGAGAGTAAGACAAGAGCAGATGTATGGATAAATTTGACGATGCAAACTCAATTCACAGACACTGAAGCAGCACCTCTCACACAGCGCACAAGTACACTTTTGCGTCTCATGAACGAAGAAATACACACAAAATGATGTTGAATTGTCCTTTTTGATGACTGTTATGTCTTAGGTGAAAGTAAACATTTGGGAGAACATTGGACATGTATTAGTACATTCCATCCGTGCATTCAGTTTTAAACACACCGCAGCCTAATTTAGTTGCTATTGTTTGTGGAATGTTAATCAAGCAACAGAAGAAAGACAGAAAATCACTCCCTGCTCTTGACTGAATCACCTTAGTAGACCTAATACAGATTAATCTAAATTTATTTATATAAATAAATATGTCTGCTGGAAAGAATGAGGATTGTGGTAAACAAGTTGTTATAAAGAATGCATAATTATAGCCTATATAACCATTGGTATTTCACTGAAAATACCACGTTCTTGTTTCTTTATGAGAAGTGGTTTGATTTAATTTTAATATAAAGGCATGTTGCATGTCACAGCAGTTAAATCTGGCTATCAAGATAAAACTGTAATATCACAAATATACAATGAGTTTTGTAATTTTAGAGAAAATTCTTAATAAATGCATTACACTGTAACGAAACCCATTCGATTTTAGCCGACTGAATCTACTGTAGATTTAGTCGACTAAAACTAGACTAAAACTAAAAACAATTCAGATGACTAAAATATGACTGGCATTTTAGTCAAAAGACTATGACTAAATCAAAATTAACGTCATTATTTTAAATTATATTTATATATTATAAGTCATTATTCTGGTTTTCTTCGCACCAAAAAGTATTCTTGTAGCTTCATAAAATTAAACCACTGATGTCACATGGACTATTTTAATAATGTTTTAACAATGTCCTTACTATCTTACTAAGCTCTCGGATTTCATCAAAAATATCTTAATTTGTGTTCCGCAGATGAACGAATGCCTTGCGGGTTTGGAACGACATGAGGGTGAGTAATTAATGACAGAATTTTCATTTTTGTTTGAACTATCCCTTTAAATAGTATACAAATATCATTATCACATAAACAGATTTTTTACTTTACTTGGACAAGACTGAGCCACATCCCACACAGATGAAACTTACATGTGGAATTTACACTTTTCTGTGAAGTCTATTTGAACAGCTCTTAATATTTAGACTTTAAAGATCTATTTATTATTTTTATTTTAAATATTTGAAAACCTGTTAACATTATATAAAAAAAAGCAAAATCTTTTTAGGTATAAGCAAGGTGACATTATTTTTAAGAGTCCTCCACTGTAGTTCATTACGATTTGAGATTTGAACCTTTGGGGAAAAGAAACTGTTGACTTTTTGAATAAGACCACTTTCTCCATAGAGGCGTGTAATATATTAAATGCAAATACCACATGAAGGTGACTCACTAAAAGTAAATTTCACAGGTAGCAAATTTTAAAAAAAAATCATTTTCATATTTTTCCAGAACGCCTCGTATGAAATAATCCTCTTAACTTTTTTCTTACACAAGTTTCCACGGGGCTTGGATGCTGGAACTCAGCTTCCGTGATTAAATTACATGATATCACCGCAATTACGGCAACAGTGCCATTGCAGACATACCTGGCAGCTGTTCATTATGACCAGCCCTTTACGGACAGGCCGCATTGACAGCGCCACATTGTATACAAGCAATGCAAATGCGCTTTTCTCATTACTCATAATGAGTTGGACCCCATGACCTCTGCATCATTTGAATATTGAATATCCCACAACAGACTGCAGTGTCCATTAATGCTGGATCTGGCTCGTACTGTAGGTGACAGAGCGCACATGTAGATTTGAATAACAGATGATCGAAGTGAGGAACAGATGATGCTCTTTCACTTTCTGGTGTGCTCAGGAGTTTTTTTTGGCCGACTGGGAGAAACGAGTTTGAATCTGAAAACAGGTAGTACAGACGTCTGGAGGCGTTAACCACATGTTTGACTAAAGCGCTGATGCATACCTAAATTTTAATCATCAGCTACAAACAGCCCCCTAGATTTAATTCCGTCTTTAAAAAGAAAAAAAAAAAGCTAAGTGATTAACTGGTTTATTCAAGGACCATATAAACGAGGTAAATTATGCCGGCAATTGTCTCAAATAAGACTTCTTGTACACATAATATGGTGCCAAATCCTTTTTGTTTGATTGTTTCACAGATTTGACTTGCCATACTTTAATTCTGAAGAACAAGTATAAGGATGCTAACACAGCGATATAAGGATTATCTGAAAATTAGACGTATTAGTTGTGAGATTTGTTACTGTTGGGAAATAAAAGACACATTTGCATTTTAAGACCAGCGTTTTTTCTTGTAAAATAAAAGATAACACATTATTCTTCATGTCTATTTATCAAAAAACGTTACCTTTAATAACACTGATTTGAGGGTAAAAATACAACCAAAGTGGGGTGATCTCCTGGCCTGAATCTAGGTTTACCAGGGTTACAGGTTTAGTTTGAAATAAGGGTGACTTAGCAATCAAACCATTATTGAGATTACAATCCTGCTGTTTCACCATTGTGCCTCTGAGCGAGGCACTTAACCCCAGGTTCCTCCGAAGGGACTGTCCCTGCAATTAGTGTACTGCAAGTTGCTTCAGATGAAAGCATCAGCTAAATGGCAAGTGTTTTGCTCTGACCGGGCCACAACTGTAACACAGCCCTGCCCCCTTCACTTTCTTTGAAAAGCACCTATTTCAACAATACAGGCTTTCCTTCAACAACACCAATTTGTGCTCTGCTGAGTCGACTTTGTCTGTTTGAAAAGATGTTTTTCTTTTCCTTTTTTTTTTTTAAAGCCAAGCACTGGTAATCCCTTAGACAGACTATAACTCACTTATAACCCACATGTTGCAAACAGATAGATACATAGATAGACTGTAAACAAAAAACAAAAAACAAACAAACAAAAAAAAAAAAACTCACACAATTTGTTGAGTCAACTTAAAGTAATCTGTTACCCTGCCGCCTTAAAATTAGTTCAGTTAACTCAAAAAAGTTTAGTAGCCAACTTGAAATGTTAAATTGTACTAAGCCAAAACTTTGATATTTGAGCTGACTAAAAAACTAAAAAACTAAAAATTAGGTTTGTTAAACTTAAAGGCTGGGTTTTTTCCCCAGCCGTCTTAAAATTATAGGTTGAATCAACTCAAATATATGAGTTGTCACTTAGTACAACTTAACATTTAAAGTTGACTAAACTTTTTTGAGTTGACTGAACTTAAAATTTTAATGGCAGCCAGGTAACAAATTATTTTAAGCTGACTTAACAAATTGTTTTTTACAGTGTAGATGATAGGTAGATAGAAAGATAGATAGAAAGAATCTGCAAAATGTTAATTATTTCACCAAAATAAGAGGGACCATACATTTTTATTTAGTACTGACCTAATAAGACATTTGACATAAATGACATTTACATATAGTCCACAAGAGAAAATAATAGTTAAAATTTACAAAAATTACCCCATTCAAAAGTTTACATACACTTGATTCTTAATACTGTTACCTGATTTTTTTTTCGGCCGATGTGATAGATGTTCATGAGTCCCCTGTTTATCCTAAACTGCCTGTTGTTCTTCAGAAAAATCCTTTAGGTCCCACAAATTCTTTGGTTTTGCAGCATTTTTGTGTATATGAACCCTTTCCAACAATGACTGTATGATTTAGAAATTTTTCACACTGAGGACAACTGAGGGAATTACATGCAACAATTAAAGAAGGTTCAAATGCTCACTGATGTTCTAGAAGGAAAAACGATGCATTAACTTTTGAACAGAATGAAGACGTACATTTCTCTTATTTTGCCTAAATATCTTTTTTTTTTTTTTCATTTAGTAGGCCTACTGCCCTTCAGAAGCTACAGAAGATACTTCTGACATGTCTCCCAGAAGACAAAATAAGTTAAATTTACCCTGATTTTCAAATTCCAAAAGTTTTCACCCCACAGCTCTTAATGCGTTTTGTGTCCTTCTGGAGCATCAGTGAGCGATTGAAACCTTCTGAAATAGTTGCATATGAGTCCCTCAGTTGTCCTCAATGTGAAAAGATGGATCTAAAAATAATACAGTCATTGTTGGAAAGGTTTCAAATACACAAAAATGCTGAAAACCAAAGAGTTTGTGGGACCTCAAGGATTTTTCTACAGTACAGCAGGCAGTTTACACTTTTAAAAATAATGGTGCTTCACAATGCCATAGAAGAACTTTTTTTGTCTAAATGGTTCCATAAAGAACCTTTAACATTTGAAGAACCTTTCTGTTTCACAAAAGGTTCTTTTTGGCAAAAGAAAGTTCTTCAGATTATAAAAAGGTAAGAAAGAGATGGTTCTTTAAAGAACCTTTGGCTGAATGGTTCTTAGTGGAAGCAAAAATGGTTCTTCTATGGCATCGCTGTGAAGAACCTTTTAAAGCACCTTTATTTTTAAGAGTGTACCTGTCAAAAAAACAAGGGACTCATTAACAACTATCACTAAAAACACACACACACAGAGCTGTGGATCATTCAGGTAACACAGTATTAAGAATCAAGTGTATGTACATTTTTTGAATGGGGTCATTTTTATAAATTCAACTATTATTTTCTCTTGTGGACTATATGTAAACGTCTTGTATGTGAAATATCTCATTTAGGTCAGTACTAAAATAAAAAAAATAAATAAAAAAATAACATGCATTTTGTATGATCTCTCTTATTTTGGTAAAATTATTAACATTTTGCAGATTCTGCAAGGTGTATGTAAACTTTTGATTCATCTGTAGATAGATGTTATGTTGTTCATTCAGACTGATTCACGAAAGCGGAGCGCGCATGAACACAAGAGGCGGGATTTAGCGCATGAACCAATCACAGCCAGACATAACCAGTCATATCCAATCATATCGCGATGGAGGCATTGCCTCCATTGCTTCCTCAGAGAAAACACCCTGATAGATAGATAGCTAGATAGATAGATAGATAGATAGATAGATACACTGACCAAAATTATAAACGCAACACTTTTGTTTTTGCCCCCATTTTTCATGAGCTGAACTTAAAGATCTAAGGCTTAAAGATCTCAAATATTGCTCACAAATCTGTCTAAATCTGTGTTAGTGAGCACTTCTACTTTGCCGAGATAATCCATCCACCTCACAGGTGTGGCATATCAAGATGCTGATTAGACAGCGTGATTATTGCACAGGTGTGCCATGCAGTGCAACACATCTCCTTCGCATAGAGTTGATCAGGTTGTTGATTGTGGCCTGTGGAATGTTTGTCCACTCCTCTTCAATGGCTGTGCGAAGTTGCTGGATTTTGGCAGGACCTGGAACACGCTGTCGTATACGCCGATCCAGAGCATCCCAAACATGTTCAATGGGTGACATGTCTGGTGAGTATGCTGGCCATGCAAGAACTGGGATGTTTTCAGCTTCCAGCAATTGTGTACAGATCCTTGCAACATGGGGCCGTGCATTATCATGCTGCAACATGAGGTGATGGTCGTGGATGAATGGCACAACAATGGGCCACATGATCTCATCACGGTATCTCTGTGCATTCAAAATGCCATCAATAAAATGCACCTTTGTTCGTTGTCCATAACATACGCCTGCCCATACCATAACCTCACCGCCACCATGGGCCACTCGATCCACTCGATCCACAACCTTGACATCAGCAAACCGCTCACCCACACAACACCATACATGCTGTCGCCATCTGCCCTGTACAGTGAAAACCAGGATTCATCCGTGAAGAGAACACCTCTCCAAAGTGCCAGATGCCATCGAATGTGAGCATTTGCCCACTCAAGTCAGTTACGATGACGAACTGCAGTCAGGTTGAGCCCCCGATGAGGATGACGAGCATGCAGATGAGCTTCCCTAAGGCAGAAATTCTTTGGTTATGCAAACCGACTGTTGCAGCAGCTGTCCGAGTGGCTGGTCTCAGACGAACTTGGAGGGGAAGATGCTGGATGTGGAGGTCCTGGGCTGGTGTGGTTACACGTGGTCTGCGGTTGGATGTACCACCAAATTCTTTAAAATGCCTTTGGAGACAGCTTATGGTAGACAAATGAACATTCAATTCACGGGCAATGGCTCTGGTGGACATTCCTGCAGTCAGCATGCCAATTGCATGCTCCCTCAAAACTTGCGATATCTGTGGCATTGTGCTGGGTGATAAGACTACACATTTTAGAGTGGCCTTTTATTGTGGCCAGCCTAAGGCACACCTGTGCAATAATCATGCTGTCTAATCAGCATCTTGATATGCCACACCTGTGAGGTGGATGGATTATCTCGGCAAAGGAGAAGTACTCACTAACACAGTTTTAGACAGATTTGTGAACAATATTTGAGAGAAATAGGCCTTTTGTATACATTTGTATACAAAAATCTTAGATCTTTGAGTTAAGCTTATGAAAAATGGGGGCAAAAACAAAAGTGTTGCTTTTATAATTTTGGTCAGTGTAGATAGATAGATAGATAGATAGATAGACAGACAGATAGATAGATAGATAGCTTCTATGGATTGATGGATGGCTAGATAGATGGCTATATAGGCTTTGATAATGAATAGAAATAGTAAGGATTTTTGGTGCCATTATTTTTAAACACACACAAAATGCATAAGCAGCATTTACACATAGCTAAACTCACAGTCTAATCCAAACATTTTGTCACCTAAAAAAAAAAAAAATAAATCACAGAAAACATTATATGCACTATATGTGGTTAAGGATGAGTGAATGCTTGTGTGAATCACATCTGCAATCTAAGGTGAGCCACACTTAACATGAACAGCTTCATCTCACTCTGTTGCCTGCCAGATATACTTGTATCATCTTTTTCATTAGCCATTGACCAGCACACCTCCACAACGCAACCCAGCCTATAGGTGTGAAAGTGAGACACTGATCAGACCAGCAGCACTGTGGGTAATGAAATCTGTGGCTTGAGAGTTAATTAGCTGAGCTGACCCTTAAATCATGTCACCACTGGAACAGTCACATCTCAGCGAGAGCGCCGTGTTTTGTAACTAAAATTACCGCAAAGCGTGGTGAGAGTGTTTGTGCAGGAGATGCTACTAACTCATATCCAGTGTGATTAATCTAAATAAACCACGCCTATAAATTAATTAGTCATAATTAGACTGAAATGACATGTACACAGTGCTCGGTTGAGGAAGTCCAACATATTCATTTCACTAGGTGTATTTTATAAAATAATGGTTCGTGTGATATAATAGCCGTTGTTTATGGTTGCATGACGAGATGCTTCTGTCTCCTGATGGGGGGCTGGAGCAGTGAATCACGCACGCTGTCTCCTTGGGGTACACACAGGATTTTATTCGATCATTCTTCCTTTCTACCTCTTTGTCTTGCGTGAGCTTTACAGTCAAAGTGAGACCCGCCGTAATTATTCCAGTCCATCACGGGCCTGTGATAGCTGATCTTTTTTTATAGGCTTAATATAATTTACAGGCTTTAAAGCACACCCACAGGTGGCATATGTTAGATCTTGACTGTTGCAATCAAGCAGCGTGACATGTTGTGATTTAACAAGCTGTGGGAGGCTTGCGGGGCAAGGAGACAGAGAGGGAGGAAGAAATAAAAATGGATGTGAAAAATGGTGAGAAACGGTTGCTGTCAGACGCTTTTGAAGAGCCGTTTGTCGGGGACTGTACTGGACTCTGTTGAATTTGTCTTAATAAACATACACAAGATTTTTTTTTTTATTTAAACGAAAATGTCATCTTTATCTTGTGTGGGTTTTTATAATCATCACTGCCATCTTATATTGGTGATTTCTTTTGAATCGACGGGACTGGGGCCAATTGTTACACAGTTTGCTTTACCGAATATTTCTCAGGGTGTTTTTTTTTTAAGTGTATTTCTGTAAACAAAGAAAAAAATTACAACATACAAGAACATGTAACTCTCAAATAGAAAAATTAAACAATTTTCACATTTACAGTTTACAGATACAGCTGTTGATTTAAGAAGACGTTTTTTAAAATATAAAATAAAATCTGAAGTAACAATAAACAATAAAAATGCACTTAAAAAAATAATAGGTGACTGGTATTGTACAGAGTAAACTTAGGATTTGACAGCAACGTTATAATTGCATTCTGTAAATCATCCAACCGACAAATAAATTTATATATCAAATTTCTCATTAAAGCTGGAAATGTTTTTACTCTTGCCTTACAAAAAAGATCACTTGCACTGCTCCACCTTGTTTTTGTTTTGTTTTTTATTTTATTCCAACAGAATACCAATACAGTCAGTGTTTGTAGTTTTTTTTTATTTTTTTTTTCTCTTTCAATCTTGACTCACAAAGGGATCAGTATAAAAAGATGTACAATATGCTCTAAAAAGGCTTATCTTTACCTGAACTGAACTCATATCAAATTTGTCTGGATCTGGTAAAGATAAATCTTTCGTTTCAAGGTCTCAGACTCGAACTCAGACTCAAACTGATTTTAATTGCTGTTGTTTCAATTATTCGGATACAGTTATTTTATTCAAGAATATTCAAACTGCCCTCTAGTTATAACATTACTGCCAAAGAAGGTGAGCTCAGAAACTAACACAGGTAAAAACAATCATGCATAACAACTGCAAACTACAAGTCCACATTAAAAAACAAGAGCACAAAACACAGAATATATAACAGCTACACTAACAAAATATGGATAATATTAATGTTACTGGGTAAACATTTTATCTACAACTTTGAGAGAACCTTTACAGAATGTTTATCAGTCTTAAAGGGATAGTTCACCCAAAATTGAAACTCAGTCCCGGGAAAGAATAAATTGTTAAATAAAGTTATTTTTTGTTTTCTTTGTGCACAAAAAGTATTTTCGTAGGTTTATAAAATTACGGTTGAACCACTGATGTCACGTGGACTATTTTAATGATTTCCTTACTACCTTTCTGGTCCTTGAACATGGTAGTTGTGTTTCTGTCTATTCAGGGTCAGAAAGCCCTCGGATTTCATCAGAAATATCTCAATTTGTGTTCTGAACATGAACGAAGGTCTTACGGGTTTGGAACAACGTGAGGCTGAGTAATTAATGACAGAATTTTCATTTCTGGGTGAGCTATCCCTTTAATATTTAAAACTTTTTTACAAGAACGTTTTATTTGTAACTTTAAAAGAACCTTTACAGAATGTTTTGGGAACATTTATTAATCATAATAACATTCTATATGGAAAACAGTATATGAATGTTATTTGAATAACATTTTGTTTGTGTCTTTGAAAGAACTTACAGAACGTTTTAAAAATATTTATCAATCCTAGTAACATTCTATACAATTTTTGCAAGAATTTTATTTTAATCGCAAGAACAATTGTACAGAACATTTTCATGTTTATCAAGCCTAATAATGTTTTATGTAGAAAAAAGGAGAAAACATTATTGCAAGAAATGTTATTTGTAACTTTGAGAGAACCTTTACAAAACACTTTATCAAGCCTAAAACATTCTATTAACATAGATAGATAGATAGATAGATAGATAGATAGATTTGTATCTTTTGAAAGAATGTTTACAGAACATTTTGAAAATGTTTATCAATCCCAGTAACGTTATATATGGAAACATTTCTATTTCCATTATTGCAAGAACATTTTATTTCTAACATGGAAAGAACCTTTACAGAACATTTTCAGAATGTTTACCAAGCCTAATAATGTTTAATGTAGAAAATGTTCTATTAACATTAATGCATGAATGTTCTAAATGTTCTATCAACATTAAAGGATTAGTTCACTTCCAGAACAAAAATGTACAAATAATTTACTCACCCCCTAGTCATCCAAGATGTTCATGTCTTTCTTTATGTAGTCGTAAAGAAATTATGTTTTTAGAGGGAAAAATTTCAGGAATTCAAAATTGTCCTACATCACTGTAAACCCAGTGTTTACAAAGTGAACATGCTAAGAAGGTCAAACGCACTTTACAAAAAAGGGTAAAACAGTGATGTAGGACAATTTTGAAGTTGGAGGAGAAAATGAGATGGGAGTTTTTCGACATACCCTATCTTGATCGGGAGTGCACAGACTACGCATGCGCATCACAGAGCTAGATAAGATGAGCATTTGTGGTAAAAAAAGTGTATAAATTGTAATTTTTTTTAGAAAATTACTTGGCTGGAATCATTTAGAGCCCTTTGAAGCTGCATTTAAACTGCATTTTGGGAGTTCAAACTCGCAGGCACCATAGAAGTCCGCTATATAGAGAAAATTCCTGAAACGTTTACCTCAAAAAACATAATTTCTTTACAACTGAAGAAAGAAAGACATGAACTTCTTGGATGACAAGGGGATGGGTAAATTATTTGTACATTTTTGTTCTGGAAGTGAACTAATCCTCTAACTACTCACATGTGTCTGTAGATAGATTGGATAGAAATGTTTTGTCAGACATCCGCTAAGATAAAGCCAAGAACACTTCTTTTATGTCCTGTCACTACTGTCATTGCCAAATACAAAGGACAGAGCAGTGCTGCACTTGAAACCGTGTGCCCAAGTAATTTTGTCCATATAATTCAGAAATAGAAGGTCAATGTCACTACCTCCCATCTAGCGCAGCGAGTTCTTTGACATTGTGTACCGCTGGGCAGAACTGCCGTGGTCTGATGATGACACAGCCAGCAATAGAGCCCATAGACTACAGAGAATGAATGCCTGTGTGCCCAGGTGTCAGCCATGGTAAAGAGACCTTGAGCTCTTTGAGCCATTTGACTCTAAACTGTCGCACTTGGTGTGGGCTCTCTCTTGTCAGTCCAGACAAACATATTGATTGAGAGTGGTGTGTTTGCGAGAGAAAGATCATTAGATAAGGCTTTCAGGAAAGTGGAGAGTTGGAGGGCTTTTTTTTCCCTTCCGCAGTTTAGCCTCTCGGTAAACTTGCTGCTAGAAATAGTGTCAATAAGAGTCAAAACAGTTGATTGTGACAAGACTGTGTAAATGTAGTACCATTGAGAGTCATGTGGTCAATAAAACCGGATCGATACGTTGTGGAAAAGCATCTTACAGCAAACTTTGTTTTCATCCCAATTTTATAGCCTGAATCCTAATGAAATCGTGTTTATAAAAACAACAGCAGCCATGCCCTCAATTTTTTGAGCTTTGCTCATCTCATTCACAGAGAGCGTCCGCTTGATTGGCATCCACATTTAGCCGAGAGAGCTGTTCGACATTCCTATAGATCCGGCCTGAGTGAAGGAGACAAGTAGAAAGCTGTCGACTTGAAAAAACAACACGAAAGGAGTGAAAATGTTGTTTGTGCCCTGTGAGACTCCTAACTAGAGCTGGCATTGTCTGGAATGAGAGTAAGAGCGAGAGCTGGCGCTGGCACGAACGAAACACACATGCCACATCAAAGAGTTCACACAACGGCCAGTGGGTCTTGAACTCTATGCATTCCATTTGTTTATTGTCCCGCTCGCTCATTTATCACAAACGCCACAATAAAAGATTATGCTTCGGGACTGTGTTTCCCACATAGCATTTTTAACACCAACAATGTTGGGATTTTTTTTTTCTCGAGCTTAAATGCAAAAAAGGGAAAAGGAAAAATCAATTATTCATCTTATGATTTGCACTCCCTTCATCATTCCAGACTGGACGAGCTAATAATTCAGGATTTGGCTTAGCCTGCAAATCACATTTTCATGGATTGTCAAAGTGGATTTAGGGGAGCGCCACACTCGCAGTCTGCATGAATTCTAAGTAGGTTCTTCCCAGTCCAACATGAAAATCCTACACGCGAGAGGGGGATATGTTTATCTTCTTACATAATTCTGTAGACAAGAGAAGCATGATCCCACGCTTAATGCTTTTTAAAAGCACTAAGCTTCACATGAGGTGGGAAGACCCTCCCTGAATGAAAACCATTCACTTTTGAAGCTTGCTGAAGTCAAGTCAGCTTTTTTTGCCATTCATCTACTCCGCATGTGTACATGGTGAGTGATCTGAGGTAAACTGAGCAAATGGATTTTTAAAAAATAGAATTTTACATAAACTATTTATTATTTGTTAATTAATTATAATGCAACAATGATCTCCTTTTATTTAATTTCCTAAATGTTTCATTAAAGGAGTAGTATGAACGTCCAAAATGCAGTTTAAATGCAGTTTCAAAGGGCTCTAAATGACCCCCGCTGAGGAATAAGGGTCTTATCTAGCGAAACAATCTGTCATTTTCTAAAAAAAAAAAAAAAAAAAATGTATATACTTTTTAACCTCAAATGCTCACCTTGTCTAGCTCTGCCATGCACATGCATACTCTGTGTACTCCGGTTCAATACAGTTAAGGTATGTCGAAAAACTCCCATCTCATTTTCTCCTCCAACTTTAAAATCATCCTATCACTGCAGAAGTACTGACCCAGTGTTTACAAAGTGAACATGCACAGAAGGTCAAACACCTTTTACAAAAAAAAGTAAAACAGTGATGTAGGATGATTTTGAGGTTGGAGGAGAAAATGAAACCCTAGCTGTATTGACCTGGATTACACAGTACGCATGCACATCGCAGAGCTAGACAAAACAAGCATTTGAGGTTAAAAAGTATATATTTGTTTTTTTTGTTTGTTTTTTTTAGAAAATGACCAACCGTTTCGCTAGATAAGACCCTTATTCCTCAGCTGGGATCGTTTCGAGCCCTTTGAAGCTCCATTGAAACTTCATTTTGGACAAACTCGCGGAAACCATTGAAGTCCACTATATGGAGATGTCCTGAAATGTTTTCCTCAAAGAAAAAATAAATAAATAATAAAAAAAAGAAACATAATTTCTTTAGGACTAAAAAAAGAAAGGCATGAACATCTCAGATGACAATGGGGTGAGTACATTATCTGTACATTTTTGTTTTGGAAGTGAACTATTCCTTTAATTTCTTAGCACTCAGGCGACTCAAGATGTAGATGAGTTTATTTCTTTATCAGAAATTTGAAAAAATGTAGTGTAAAGCCGGGCTCACACTACAGGATTTTTTAAATCCTAACCGATAATGAAATCTGGTTGCAGCGCACACGTAAGGAGAATCTTTGCAGATTATCTTCCCTGAAATCTTAAACATGCACACACTACAAGATTTGAAAATTGTGGCGCATCACACACTACAAGATATTATTAAGATTATCATGACGGAGGGAGCGCCTCACATGATCTTACGGAACAGATCGTCATTTCAGCAACTAATGTTTACAAATGTTAGTTAACTGTTATATGCTTTAACTGTTTTATATCTATAGATTTTACTTTAGGCAGGTCATCATTTGAGAAAGCAAAACTGATTAAACATAGTCTATGATCAACTCACTGTCTGCCGCTGACCGCTTGGTCGTTAATTAAAAAAAAACAACAACTTACATTTAACGAACAAAAAATGCTCCAAACGTTTTTCTAAATTAACTTAATAAAAAAACAAAATGGAATATAATCACTTTGCCATTACATACAAAACTGAACTATTTTAATTGCTAAAACAGTAGCATAAGCCGTTTTGGGAGAAGGGGAAAAAAGATGGGCTCGGGTCGGACTCGGGCCATGGAGCATTGCTTTCCTTGCTCCATGCGGTTGTGGTATGTTTTCAACATATTATACAGACAGTGTTACTACGAAAACATAAGACGCAGTTTACTCCATCTCCACTATCCAATGGACCGTACAGCAGCTGTTTTGCGGTCACATTGGCTGTTGTGAAAGTACTGACGTAATCATAGCCGTGACCATCCCGATTTAAAATCCTGAATATCAAACATGTTAAATATGATCGGGTCGGCCCCGATTTGTGTGAGAGCAGTTCGGGAGGTGCAAGATTCGATCTGTGAATGTCTCACATTAGCAGCTAATCCGTGCCGAACATCGGGACCGATCGAGGTGCTCCACAAGATTTTTGCTCCAATTCTCGGGAGGGGAAAATCGGGGCAAAATCGGGCTAAAAATCCTGTAGTGTGAGCCCGGCTTTAGATCACTTGCTCACAAATGGGTCCTTCATGGTGAATGAGTCCAAATAATGATAAGTAAAATCCACAAGTTATCCACATGACTCTAGTCCATAAATTAATTTCTTGTGAACTGAAAAGCTGAGTTTTAAGAGATAAATTCATCATTATGGCATTTTAACTTGAGACCTTTGCTTCTTGGCAAAATACAAGTCCATAATCCATAATAACATTTTCCTCAAGTCTATTCCCTCATCAAAATTCACGAATATATTTGTTTAGAACTGTTTTTGCTATGTAAATGGTGCTTGATCTGTGCATATTTCTCTCCTGTTCCAGACGAGACTCATTTTTTTTTTTTTTTTAGAAATTAAAAATGCTGTAATGAAGGATTTGTTCATTACAAACATGCAGCTTATGGACTGCTTGCATTACTTGTGGATTGTAGTGATGTTTTCTTCAGCTGTTTGGACTCTAATGGTGTGTTCACACAAAAAGCCAATGTAATTATTTGCGTGAGTAGATTACATACAAAGTCAATGCAAAGACATGAATAGTCACGAATTTGCTAGGATAGGATAGGATAAGATAAACTTTATTTGTCCCCGAAAGGAAATTTATCTTGGACAATGATGCTAATGACATTGGACAAAGCGATTGCCGCCAACACAAGATATCGCATCTTCAGTGCAAGTTCAAAAATTTCTAATCGAGCAGCAAATTCGCATGTTGCGTTGTTGCGCAAGCCAATCAGCGAAGGACATATTGACACACACTGTATTCGAAAATGCAGAAAATCGCATTACGCGATTATTTTATTTGCACAAGTAATCTAGAGCGGTAACGCGATGAGAATGTTCGCTTTGCGTTTGGTGCGCACACAGCATAATTCTGATGGCACCTGTTTACTGCTGAGGATCCACTGGAGAACAACTAACTAATATAGCAGCCAACTAATAACTCATATTAAATGTAAAAAACAACTCTTTTAAATTTCTTTTTAAAAAATTCTAAACGGTTTCTCCCTGTCTGTCTGTCATCATACTCACGCCATTGGTTGTGCCCAGTGTCCCAATTATACATTGCTTTAGAAGGCTGTTACTATGAAAAAATCTAGAAATTAATTTGCCATTAATTTTGAAAATGTGTAAACATCTCTATTTGATCAAGACGAGTTGACCGTCTTTGTCCTGGATAGAGGAGATCTACTACACATCTTCTCTTTTGATGCCCCCCACCAGCTCCCCTCTGCGAAAAGCTCTTTTCCCCTTGATGGAGAGAGTGTATCACACCAACGCACTCCATGGACTTCCTCTCCTGCCAGTTTCACATTCACAGCTCCTGAGGAGCCCATCAACCTCTCGCTGAGACTTAAGGCCCCTTAGCTAGTGTGACTTCACTTTGATCTGAGGAAAAGCCAGACTTACAGGAACTGCTCTGTTGGTTTGTCCCCTCTTTCCCCCCAAAAAAGTCAGCCCTCGTGTTTTGTTTGGGCTCAACCACTGGACTATATATAAGATGTTTATTATAGATCAGTGAGGCCAACCCATTTTAATAACAATAGTAACAGTGTTAGATTAATACTTTTTGACCTAATCTTATGAGAACTGATTTGTAATATTTATATATCGGGTAGATGACATGAAGATGTTCACACAAATATGAGGGTTATAAATTATGAAGAGCATTGTAAGTGAAAAGCAAAGACTTAAAATTAATCCGATATCTAACTGAAAGCCAACGGAGTTGTTCGTGTAATGATCCGAGCTGCTGAATTCTCAAGTTTGTATCGAAGTTCCTGTGTCCTAAAGCTAAATAATTAAACAGCTAAATTATAAAGAGAAGAGGGCCAAAAACTGAGCCTTGAGGCATGCCATTAGTAATCTGATATGTCCATGATTTGAAATGTCTAATTTGAAGAAACTGAGTCTGACACGATAAATAAGATCTAAACCGATTAAGAGGAATACAGTAGAAATCAGTAGAACCTCTCCAACAAAATACTATGTGAAACGGTGTCAAAAGCTGTGCTTAAATTGAGAAGAATGAGTATTGATAGAATTCCAGAATCCACAGCCATTAACAAATTGTTGGAGACTGTAATAAGTGCAGTTTCCATGCTATGATATGGATGATAGGCAGACTGAAATTGCTCAAACAAGTTATTCTCTGTTAGTTGAGCGCCTGTCGAGCAACTATTTCTTCCAATAATTTAGAAAGAAAAGGTAACTCAGAAATGGGTCAAAAGTTTTCTGGGTTGTTATGAACTGCACCAGATTTATTAAATATGGGAGTTATATTCGTTAAAGTAGGGGTCACCAGACCCAGTCCTAGAGGGCCTGTGTCCCTGCAGAGTTTAGCTCCAACCCTAATCAAACACACCTGAACCAGCTAATCAAGGTCTTACTGGGTACACTTGAAACTTCCAGCCAAGTGTGTTGAGGAAAGTTGGAGGCAAACTCTGCAGGACACCAGCCCTCCAGGAACAAGTTTGGTGACCCCTGCGTTAAAGGATGAAGGAATAATAACAGTAAGGAAAGAACGTATGATTTGAGTTATCAGTGGTAACAAGGAAGAAAGAAAGAACCTAACCAGATGTTCAGGACTACGATCAGACTGACAAATAGAAGATTGAGATTTTTGTACACACTCAGCTATTTTGTTGGCTACAGGCAAAAAGAAACTAGAAAAAGCTGTTAAATAAGTCAACTTGAAAAGAAAAGCATGTACTACAGTCAAACCAAAATATATTCAGACACCTTCAGCATTTCTCACATTATCACAGATTATTCACTATAGTTTAAGAAAATGGTAATAATATATGACAAGAACTAAGAGTTAAACTGTCAGAATAATGCATCTTTATAATGTCAGATAACTTTGATAGAAAGATATGTAATGGATTACAATCAACCAAAAATTTAGACAACTGTTAGTATGACAATATATACACAACTGTCAATACTTTGTTGACCAATTACCAAGCAATGCTTATTTTTGTTCAGTCTGTGATGAAAAAAGGTAAAATTTGCAATTAAAGAAAACAAAAACTTAGTCAGGTCAAAGTGTCTGAATAATTTATCCCCAGTTTTTAATCAATTTTACTGGTAGCCCACTCTATGAAGATTTTTTGGATATAGTATGTCACAGTTTAATCTATTTTGCTATCCTTACTTACAAAAATTAACTATAATGTCCTGCACCCACTTGTAAAAAAAAAAATATTAAAAAATTTTATTTGGTGTCTAAATAATTTTTGGTTTGACTGTACGTGTCCCATTATTGTGAGTCTTCCAATTTTTATTAATAGTTTTGATTATATCATTAAAATAATTTATAAAAGTATCAGACAGGTAGTAGAATATAAATGTAATAAAAAAGCATAAGGTGGTTGTATAGAATATTTTGCGTTTTCTATTTTCTATTCATCCTCAAAAATATTAGACAGTACAAATGTTTTCAACATTGATAAAAGTAAATAATAATGATAAATAATAAGTATATTAGCACCAAAGTACCAATCAGCATATAGAATGATTTCTGGAAGACTAGAGAAATGACTCAGCTTCACATCATAGGAATAAATTACATTTTAAAATACATTCAAATAGAAATCAAATTAATGAAATATTTGCAGCCTTGTGCAGAACATAAGCATTCATCCTGATGACCACTTGATCTTTGTGAGACTGTGAATTCACAGTGATCTGTGCTTTCCTTGTAATTTTTTTTTTTTCAGAGAACTGCAATCTGCAGAATATCCTTGCCACGTCTGGAGCGAGACAGTTAGGAGGAGTAAAGGTTGGGTCCATTAAGGTGAGAGAGACGTAGAGCGAAAGAAAGCAAGCAAGGCCAGAATCTAATACAGGCAGAAGCAGCCGCACAGAGCCATCTGCCTCCCTGGACTCGCCTGTCAAAGCCATCACGCTGCCGTATGCATGTACTACCTGCTCTGTAACGCGCTGTGGCGTTTCTAAGCCAGCTGATGCGTTTTGCACAGTGCATTTGAGAGGTAATAATGACATTAAAGCCATCGGGGAGCCGATCTATTTCAGCAGGCAGGGCAGGCTCCACTGTCATCTCCTATTTTCTGCCCAATTGACGGCAGAATCTCCAGGACCGGTTTCTATTTCGGGCCGCTGTCAGTCCTGTCGGCAGGAGACAGTTATGACCTAAACCAAAGCAATAGTGAGACTCTGACTGACTCCGAACCAGCACGGGGGAGCTGATCTGAGGATCAACAGGACAATGAGCTCTCTCAGAGACAGAATGAAGATGAGTCCTATTCACCCACAGACGCCGAATACTGATATGATCCATTTATCTGCCTGGGGTGCATTTCCCTCTGTTTTTTGCTTGGATGCTGGAATAGAAATAAGAATAAGCCACTGATGCATGACATCAGTGAAGGAATTCTTATGATTATTGCTCATGCACACCCTTCATCTTTGTTGTAAATATTTAATGATTTTTTTTTTTTTTTTTTTAATTGGCAGCACTCATTCACATTCACATAAATAGTCTGAGAAATATTTAAAAATGTATTATTAATATTATTTATGAAAATATTACAATTCTTATTGCAATTAATATTCTATCTATTTATTTTATATTACTTCAGCTATTCTTTTTAATAGTTAACTTTTTAACTTTTACATTTTTTTTTTTTAAATTTTTCGGCAATCAAAGCTCGGTAAATATTGGTCACAGACTTTGAGATTTGCTTTGAATTTCACCAAGCTGATTACTCACTAAAAATCTGACAGATCATCTTTTCATGCATTTCAAAGTGGTTAAATCTAAGTGTGTGAGTTGTTTACTTACTTTTTTAAACTAGTCTTCCCATTAACACCATTATATTGTTTATTCAGACTGATTTGCGAACGCATATTAAAGGAGAAGTCCACTTCCAGAACAACAATTTACAAATAATTTACTCACCCCCTTGTCATCCAAGATGTTCATGTCTTTCTGTCTTCAGTCGTGAAGAAATTATGGTTTTTGAGGAAAGCATTTCAGGATTTTTCTCCATATAATGGACTTCATTGGTGCCCCGATTTTGAACTTCCAAAATGCAGTTTAAATGCAGCTTCAAAGGGCTCTAAACAATCCCAGCCGAGGAAGAAGGGTCTTATCTAGCGAAGCGATCGTTCATTTTTTTCGGAAAATAAAAATTTGTAAATTCATTTGTCCTGGATAGACAAATCACTCATTTTTACAAATAAAAATTTGTAAAAATTTCATGACTGCAGTCATATCCAACCATATCACGATGGAGGCATTGCTTCCTCTCATGTGACTTTCCCCCATTCATTCTAAATTACCCCTAAAACTCACCGTATGCTTTAGGGAGTCTGTTAAAACTCAATGGGCTCAGGGGAGGTGAGAGAGCCGCTATAACTTTTCCTGCTGTTGGACAATGTTTATTTAGAAAACAAGTGAATTAAACATTTTTTAATGTCATATTTTGCAATATTGGTGTTATATTTTTGTATTACAAATTTTATTTTTAATACACCTTTATCTGGAAGTGAACAAATACCTAGTATGCAGTGACTTTTTCACCGTCTTCAGAAAACTTCCTCTACATTCACTGTCTTCATGGTAAAATTTAGAGATACTACCTCGTGTTATGAATCAATTTTATAAAAATTGCCTCAAAGGAATTGATTCAGCTGAGAGGTACAGGAGACGCTTTTAACTGAGATTTCATAGGGAGACATTCAATACATTTTGACAAGTAATCTGAGAAAATTTAACCTCAACACTGACAGATGCTCCCTGGAAATTTCAAAATAATTTTCTCAGGAACGGTTTTTACATTGAAACAACACTTTGCTAAATTGCCAATGACAAGTTGCTCTCAAATTATCAAACCTTTAGAAAAGTGTCTTTCCAGTACCTTGGGACTTCTTTCAAAAGTTCTAGTTAAAGAGAGATGGAGCGAGGCACAGAGGAAAGCACTATTGTGTGGGTCAACCTACATAAAGGTAGCGTTGAGTGGAAAATCGGAAACGACGTGCACCTGCGGTATACCTTGTGGGGCTTCAGCTTAGATCAGTGTCTCTGTGGCATGAGCTCTTTGACCTTTCCTGTGGTTTTGGGGAATGCACTGGGGCCCTGTCAGTGTCACTCACCAGCACTGCCGTCCACAACACTCTGGAAGTCCTGATGGTATAATAGTGCTTGTTGCTTTATAACCTTGGAGCTTCTTTGTACACTTAGTCAGCTATGGTATTTCTTTTTTCTTTTTTCTTTTTTTTTTATTGCCAACAAATATACTATTTACAGCCAAGGTGTTTCTGTTTCATGTGCATAAAAACTGATGAGACATTCAGAAATGTCTAGCAAATTTCTTCTCTTATGCCCAAAACATACTTTTGGTGCTAAAATGTCAAAAGGCTGCAGATATTCAGTGACATGACTTTAGCTTGTTCCTGACTGGAATAACAGGAAGGCTGTGTCCAAAATCATAATTACTTCATGACTGAAAAAAAAAGCTATGTTCCAAATAGTATAGGCTTTCTGGACCTACAGCATCAGCTGCCATTCACAAATCATCTCCTGTGGCCTCATGGGATAGTAAAGTGTTCATTGGATGTGCGCTTAAGAATCTCACCAGATATAGTTGGTCATCAAGGGACTTCATGGCAACTATTTTATGATTACTGTGAATTTGGACATGGTACCTTTTTCTCATACTGTTTTTTACTGACTCTATAGTAGGCAGTGATGGGAATAGCGGCGTTATATATATATATATATATATATATATATATATTTTTTTTTTTTTTTTTTCAGTAATCAAACAAATTACCGTTTCCCCCTTACAATGGTGTTACTGTTACTGATAATAAAATGCGGCGTTACTATAATTTATTATAATATTATTATAATTTTATTTTTCAGTTTATCTGAATGGATGTACAGCGTACCTGTATCTGATGAAACATAAACTCTGGTGTGAAGGCACACGATCTAGCCGTCGTTTTGTCTCGCTCACACGCAAATAAAGATAAAGTTACAGAGCGAGAGAGTCTTATACACCATGCAGAATTGAAGCGTTACATGTAAACGATATTCTTTGCTGTATTTTCCTGTCAAAATAACGGAGTCCCTTTGGAATTCTTTAGCTTTTAAGAACTACCGGTTCCTCCGGTAGTAGGCGGAACTAATGCGCAAACGGCAATCTCATTGGCTGGTGCTCACCTATTATCGTTCCTGTATTAAATTTAGCAAATCACTTCGAGCGAACGCAGAAAACGTGATTAATATTCATGAACCCAGCAGCTTATTAGTCCTTGGTGCGTTTTATTTTGTTAATAGTAGAAGAATTCAAAGTATCTTTTTTATCTTATCAGTATTATTTTTTTGATTTTCCCCCTTTTTTTATAGAAACACTAAATTACAAACAATATCTTAAGCACCACCACCAGTCCTAAGTTCAGTCAACATGACAAATATGCATTCATACTGTACATGGTTATTCTAATTGCTACATTTCTAATTACTAAAGTTTAATGCTAAATGATCATAATGTCATATTATACTGCTTGACTGACTGATGCTAAGTGTACTTTTATTCAGATTTTTTTTTTTTTTTTTTTTTTTTTAAACTGTGCCATTAAGCGTACTTATATTTCATTCATTTCAGTTAAATTTTTATTCATTTAACGTATTTAATATTGGGGAAATCCAAGTTATTTAACATATTTGAGCATTTTATTTTTTAAAAAATTAACACAATAGTCACTTTCCCTTGTAATTAGTTACTTTTATAATGAGGTAACTCAGTTACTAACTAGTAACTATAACTAAATTATTTTTTAAGGTAATATGCCTAACACTGATAGTAGGGTAGTATGCCTATTCGGATGCAGCCAGTGTGTTACAACTGACCCCACCCTACTCTTATTAAATTATTCAAGTCCAAAGGCTTATGGGTATTTCCATAGCCTTTATTTTTTACATGATCATTTTGAGTTTAATGGTGCATTTCAGTACTCCTGGGAAGTTTGTATTTAAGGGTTGGCAAGTTGTAATTTTGATGTCAGGTGCATTCAAGTCAATTTGGTTGGAGCAAGAAGCCCATGCACATTTTCTACAAAACATTCAACAAGATTTTAAACTCTACTTCTACAAAATTATGATAAAAGTGCATCCCTGTGTTTTTGTTTTTGTGTGCTTTCATTCAATTTTTGAATTAGCTGTAAACTGAAATGTCATTATATCAGAATTCTACTATCGTATCATACTGTGCACTATTCTGTTTTTTTTTTAGATGCAACTTAGATAGTTTTATTGTAAATGACAACAAATTTACCATTAATACAAATCATGCATTCAATGTTTTCTTGCTCACAAACACCCAAATATGAAACTCTGGGCTTAAAGATGACTTTGTGGTGGTTTTCAAGTGCTTTTAATTCATAAATACCATCTTATCGACATGATTTGAATGTACCATAAGTACTTAGAATTCCTGGGGTTTTGCCAAAGACATTTAGGGAATGTATTATGTATTTGAATGTATTATGTATTTGATACTGGATATTGGAACCACTCCCGAAATGCAGTTGAGCTAGTTTTGGGCTAGTTTTGAGTAGCAATTGGGTGGGTTTTGTTGTAAACACCTGGCAACCGGGTAGAATCAGGTAGAATGCAATCTCTGAGCCACTTCGTTTGCTGCCTTCAATGGCTTCATACGCCTTGTTTTCCGCCAACTGGCAACCCGGGGTGTTGAAATACTATTGGTTAACACTGGCGTGTTAATCACACAGACCAAAGCACAACACTCAAACAGAATTCACATTTTTAAAGTAGAATAACTGGCTGTAGCCTTTTTTTCTTTTTTCTCAGAGAAACAAGAATGTGAACTTAGCATGTATCGTAAATACCTGTGAATGTATAATGGTGTTTTTATGCTTTGATACAGTCAAAAAATTCCATACAGCACCTTTAAAGTTTGACATAGGATTTATTTATTTATTTATTTATTTATTTTAATGGAATGGTTTATTCCATATTTGCTCATGCATTTTTTTTTTTTTTTTTTTTTTTTTTTTTGATGAGTATCAATTTCGAAACATCAGTCTTTTATGGCTCATATACTGTAGTATAATGAATACGAAGCTCTAGGAAGAAAAATCACTTCAGTTTACTCAGAGGACCAAACTGAGGAAAAATATGCAATTTGATGCAGCTGCTGATATTGAAATAGCTGAAAATAGGATGAAATTCTGATAGCTTGTAATGTAAATCAATGAGATCTTTATAACAGATTAGCAGACTGCTTGCAGTACATAAAATGCACAAATATCAGTTGTCACACAATATTCCCTAACAAAATGTCTTAATAAGATATTTAAATGCTTAGTTTTATGATCAAACGTCTGTAGTTTTTATTGTGGTGGGAAAAACGCATAATGAGAGATGTACAAATACACTACGAGTCAAAAGTTTTTTGACGGTAGGATTTTTAATGCCTGCATTTATTTAATCCAAAATACAACAAAAACAGTAATATTGTGAAATATTTTTATTATTTATTTGAATAGATTTTAGGATGTAATTTATTCCTGTGATCAAAGCAAAATTTTCAGCATCATTACTCAAGTCTTTAGTGTCACATGATCCTTCATTCATCATTCTAATATGCTAATTTGCTGTTCAAGAAGCAATTTTATTATTATAAATATTTGAAACAGTTGAATACACTTTTTATTTATTTAATTTTTGTAAAGAATTCTTTGATGAATAGAACAATCCAAAGATCAGCATTTATATCAAATATAAAACTTTTTGAGTCAGTTTTATATATATATATATATATATATATATATATATATATATATATATATATATATATATATATATTTTTTTTTTTTTTTTGTTTCATAAAGAAATTATAAAAATGTGTACATTTGTTTAGCAAGGATGCTTTACATTGATCAAAAGATATGATCTGGACTTTCTATTCATCAAAGAAACCTGAAAAAAAAGTTTTCATCATCATAATAATAGCACAAATAAACGTTTTTGAGCAGCGAATCAGAATATTTGAATGTTTTCTGAAGGATCATGTGCTAAAAATTCAGCTTTGAAATCATAGGAATAAATTACATTTTAAAATATATTCCAATAGAAAACAGTTTTTTAAATAGTTAACATATTTCAGAATTGTAATGTTTTTTTTGCTGTACTTTGTAAATGCAGACTTAATGTTTCTTTAGAAACATTAAAAATCGTACTGTTCAAAAACTTTTGACCGGTAGTGTTAAATGTTTCTCAAAAGCTTGAGTATCATATTTGATACTCACATTTTATAGATAATCGAGTCAACCTAGGTTCTTTCTGTCCAGTAATTGTTCATCTTAAAATATTGCTAACAAAAACACAGCAGGCCTGGGTTTAATTGATTGCTGACTTTATTAAAACTATTAACAACAGCAAAAAAAAATTGAATAAAGTAATAAAATAAATTTAAATTAAAATAATTTGTTTGATTTGAGATCCGTAGCAGTATTTAACTAACATTTTCAGTGTTTTTTTTTTTTTTTTTTTTACTTTTTTTCCTTTCTTTTTTTGTAAATAAAATGGATAAGCTATAATGGCATCTGCACCCCATCATTAAACCCACCATAAAGCCGACTGGCTTCCAAACTCCAGTCACTAGCGCAGATGTGGGTGGTCCGCGTGCCTTTCCAACCCTGCCCGTAAATCTGCATTAATACCTCCTCACCTGGGAGTGCTATTAAATACAGAGCTAAAGAGCACACTTACGGCTCTCTGTGCTATTCTCTGGCTCAACACAACACCAGCGAGAGGATGAGTAAATAACATACGATTTGCTTAAAACTCATTCTGTGGACCCAAATGGACCTAATGTGGCACATTATGAATAACTCATGCATTTCACATTGACTTTCCCAAACAGAAGCCTACAAACACAAACAATCATCTCACAGCGGTAAACAGCAGTGCACGATAAGGTCAGAAAGTGATTTTAGTGCCGATTTCCGTATTTGAGACAGAACAAAGCAAGAAAGCAAGCGGAAAAGAAGAAAGCCGTATACTTTAGAATCAATTCCGTTATTGAACTCTTAATTGTTTTAATCTTATTAAAACTCATTTTGCAAATCACTTAACCTCCTCCATCTCATTCTCCCTACCTTCTTTCCTCAAACCTCTTGACTTCAATTAAATGTGATTGAAGAAGAGAAAAGGAAACTAGAGAAGGGAGATAACATTCTTTAATTGCTATCTCCCTTGTGTAATTACTCATATCAGACTAAGCATTATGATTTTGAAATGCTCCCCTGTGACTGTGTATCCACTTCAGCCCATCCTGATTGACACAAGCAAATTTGCACAATGATTTTTTGTGTCTTTTTTCATCCAAACATGAGGTATTAATGAAATCGCAGGTCACAGCATCGTTGCTTTAATCATCGCAACATTCCGAGTTGCTAATTAACATTTTTTTTCTTCCTTGTCAGTGTTAGTAGATTTTAATCAGGTAGTTATTTGTGGAGTTAAAAAATCATTTGCCTTCATGAAGAAGAATCCAAACAAATTCTTAATTCACACCGACCAACTGGCCATGTAAATTAATACTGCTGGTGTAATTATATTAGGTTATGTGAAGTTGCAATCAATTTCAACATCGGTTTATTTAAATTCAAGAGACTAATTCAAATGATGGGTTAAAATGTTCCCATACTTTTGTGAATTTAGCCGTTTTCAACCTTGTAAATTATTAAGCTTGACTCATTGCTAATCTTTAATAGCTATGTGTCATATATAGAAATGGTGGCTGGTTTAATATGGAGTTCTTGTTCGTGACCCCCTTTTTTAACCTCATACTGTATCTCTCCTCCCAGGAATCACAATATACAATAGACTTAACCGGAGTCACCTGCTTGCTTCTTTCAAATATATGAAGTCTTTTCAATTTAGAATATGTTAACCTTGATTTTTTTTCCCCTTATACTAAGTAAGAGTCAAATACAAAGCTCTCACAAAGAATAAATATGTGTGCAGATAATCAGGTAAGATCATAAAATGATTTAAACTGTCAACGTATTTATTTATTTGCAAAATGAACGCCTTCAGGGTGATAAAACAGCTGGATTTAAAGGCCTCACAGCTGGATATTGAACATTTTTCCAAGGCTGTTTTGGTGTTTTGATTGACGAAGAAGTCTCACCAAAACAATCTCCTGTTTTATATGCAATATTGCTTGATTTCAGGCATCAGATTCTGCTGCACTGACAGGTATGAGGGTTTACGCCACAGAAATACCGCGTGATTGTGTCAGGTTGAGCGCTCAGTTCTTCCTCCCAAATATTCAATAACACTTCCATGAAGCTTCTTGTTTTTATGAGTTTTTAAAATTCCAAATAAAGATGTTTTTGTTTTGGATAGCGATATGGGTTTTTGGTGCCAGCCTGGAGTACTCTTCACAGTGGTATGATAATAGGTTTTTAGACAGCCAAGAAAGGTTTATTGAAAATGCTGGTATGTGGGACACTTAAAATGGTGCTTCAGCTCCAGTGTGTGATGAAATGCTTTAGACCTTTTTTTATTGCTCCACCCAGCAATGTTCAGCCCTGAGGGTACTTCTGGAATCATGTGTTTTTGTTGATCTCAGGACCTGAAGCTGCTGCTAGATAGATATTTCTTGCAGTGCATTCCAATCATCGAGTAGAGCCTTGCAAAGTGGACTTAACACAGATTCCAAATCACACAGGGCATATATATGTTTGGTATGAAGGACACTGCAGATTGCAAAGAGAACAAGTACTGTATTCATAAGTATATCATTTCAAAGGAAGTTTTCAGAAAACATACTGCACATCACTTGAGTACTGTAGTTCTCATACATATATATATATATATATATATGTATGAGAAAAAAATTGTTAAAATAAAGCAACGCTAATATTACAAAATATAACATTCAAAAGAAATATTGTCCAACAGCAACACCAGCAGGTAAAGGTACAAAGGGAGTCCACGTCTCTCTCGACTCTCTCGAGCCCATTGAGTTTTAACAGACCCCCTGAAGCGTGCAGTGAGTTTGGTGGGGGGTAGTTGCAATATCCATCGCAATATGATTGGATGTGACTGGTTATGATGGGCTGTGATTGGTTCATGCGATAAATCCCGCCTCTTGTGTTCGTGCGCAATCCGCATTCACGAATCAGTCTGGATGAACAATATAATGGGAAGACTAATTTTAAAAAGTAAGTAAACAACTCACACTTAGATATAACCACTTTATAAAATGGCATGAAACCATGATCTGTGGGAGTTTTTTTGATGACTCGTGATCTAAAAAATTAAAAAATAGTTAAAAGTTAACTATTGAAAAGAATGGCTGAACATAAGTTCACAAATAAAATATATTGTATAAATTGTTACTGTCTTGAGTTATTCTTTTGGAATAAATGTAAAGTGCTTAAAAACACCAACTTGATGAGATCCATACTTGGCTTTAATGAAGAGAATATTGATTACTTTGTTAATATGAAAAATATAAAATAGAATTGCTCTTTTCTTATGTTTTTCTTTTTCTGATGTGTAAGTGTAAGTAATGTTTATTTAACCAAGAAAAAAAAACTTTGAGGACTTTGACGACTCATTTTAGAACACCACTGAAATATACACTAGTCAAGATGTTTTTTTTAAAGAAGTTTATTCTGCTCACCAAGCTTGCATTTATTTGACCCAAAGTACAGCAAAAAAAAAAAAAAAGTTTTCTATTTGAATTTATTTTAAAATGTAATTTATTCCTGTGATTTCAAGTCTTCAGTGTCACATGATCCTTCAGAAATCTTACTAATATTCTGATTTGCTGCTCAGTATAAATTTTTATTATTTTAATATATTTTTTTATATTTTACCATTGCAATGGATATATTATTGTAGGATATTTATATTCATATTTATATTCTACAATAGATAATATAATAATAATAATAATAATAATAATAATAATAAATTATTATTTGTTGTTGTTGATGTCCATGTTTTAATTATTCTTTCTAACAGTACTTAGAATATTATTTGGAATATTATGTACTAAGAACCCCTAATCTGCATATTATCTGTTATGATAACATTGACATTGCAGGTTATTCCAAATAAATGAATTTCAGTGAGATAAACATGTAGTGGACAGCACATTCCAGGGCCCTGTTTGAGGCAGGGCCCCCTCTCTGACCACAATATCGGATGAAGGTTTGCTACATTTTGATTGGATCTTGGTGGACTAACATAAGCAAACTGTCCAACGCCATTAGATAAAGATGCTAGGAGAACAGCCAGACACCTCTTAGAGGGCAAAACAAAGACCTTTGGTACTAAGCCTGGGAAGGACAGGACTTCCTACTGGTTGAAAAGCAGACTGATTCCTAAGGTTTTGGCTTGTGACCACAGTAAAAATTCATTAGGACCTCCAGACACAGCAGCAATGGGTGAAACAAAGAGAGATCACAAAGATCCATCCACATCCATTCATAACTATGTTTTTAAACCTTAAAACTGATGCACACTACAACACACACATCTATACTTATTCAGAGAATTAAGTATTCTGACAGCAATGTGTAGTGCAACATCATACACTGTTAAGCTGTTAATAGACAAATGACTGCATACATGACAGTTTAAAGGAAAGGAAAGGAAAGGAAAGGAAAGAAAAGGAAAGGATGTGATTTGTGGCCAAGTATGTTGTGTTTCCATGTTTTATGGGGACATTCCATGGGCATAATGGTTTTTATACTGTACAAACCATATTTTCTATCGCCCTACACATACCCCTAAACCTACCCATCACAGGAGACTGTGCACAATTTTACTTTCTCAAAAAAGCTAATTCTGCATGATTTACAAGTCTGTTTCCTCTTGGGGACCTAAAACATGTCCCCACAAGGTCAAAATTTACTGGTATTACTATCCTTGTGAGGACATTTGGTCCCCATAACATGATTAATATCAGGTACACACACACACACACACACGGAGCAGTGGGCAGCCAATGCTGGAAGCAGTTGGGGGTTCGGTGCCTTGCTCAAGGGACTCACCTCAGTGGTGGTATTGAGGGTGGAGAGAGTGCTGGATATTCACTCCCCCAACCTACAATCCCTGCCAGACCTGACTCTCAAACCCACAACCTTTGGGTTATAAGTCCAACTCTCTAACCATTAGGCTATGACTGCACCCTTCAGTTCAATCTTTTCCCATCATGTTTAGATTTAATGTATTCGTAACATTGCCAAATGTATTCTGGTTGTGGTTTGGAAAGTGAGAAAAGCACTGTTAAAACTTTAGTGACACTTTTCTAACTTTGTGTTTGGACTACGCAAATAAATTCCACAGGAGGAAAGAAGGGTGGGTCATACCGTGTTCCCCCACTCTGATGGAACCGGCCAAACACAGCACGGAAATAGAGAAGCGCCAAATTGCAATCTCCTCCTCATCGGAAAGGGATAAAGGTACCCTTCCAAAAGACACTCCTTTTTCTGAGTCTGAGTCCTGCAAAGGAAGGGACACTAACAGAGCAAGATAGAACAGATACGACCACGAGCCTCCAGTCTGCGAGGAAAGAAATACTCTACGTTCAGAGTCTTCGTCCAGACAACAACAGATGCAGCACGTCCTGAGTCTCTATCCTAGAGAGACAAAGCGGATTGACCAAGTTCTGAGTCTCTAGCCCAGAGAGGCAGAAGACACACAGACATTTGCAACAAGGTTAAGCTCCAGCGAGCAAACCTTCACTTCAGGTACTTTTGCTTGCGTGTTCCAAGCTAAGGACCTTCAGCACCTACTCCAGGGCCACATCTGCGTGTTCCAGATCTAAGGACCAATTGGTGCTCCAGGAGATCAGCATCCTACAGTGCTTCATGTTCAAAGCTGTCGAAACAGATTCCTGCTCCTTCCCCCACTGTACTGCCACCAGCGCAACCAGTGGAAGAGGTCACCGCCACCGGACTGCTCACTCAACCACAGAGAACATAAATATCACTTCCAAACCTCTTCCAGAGACCTTGGCATTGTTGTATATTATCAGTATATGATTTTTCTAATTTACATTAGATATTATATAGCTGATTGCAGGTGATAACGAATCTTACATGTATTTGTGTGGTGCATAATAAGGTTCTTCACCTTATTTGTTTCAGAGTAGCAACAGTTTATCTCTGACATAGCAACACCCAACTGAATCACTTGTATTTTATGCATCTTATGCACTTCCCTTTTCATTCATGGTATTCATTTGGTAGTTGTTGATTACTCCTGTCTATCTTTTGTTACTAAAATTTATTTTATTACACTTGTGTCTTCCTTGTGTTGATAATACAGTAAGAGGTTCTACAAGTTAAAGATCCCACCAATCTTTCTTATGTGATGTACTCATAACCACACATTAAGTGACATGTGATCCAAGAATCATACCATTATTTGTGACGCAAGTACCCATCACTACACTATTTCGCCTCCCAAGGTTGGCGAAAGCAAAATTCACTATAAAAGTCTGCTGCATCTTCTGCAGTATGCTGGCAACAGTGAATGCTACAGCTCTGGTCTTTCTTCATTCTTAAAATTTTTTACATTTTTAGTCAACTGGTGCAGTATGATATCCTTCAGAAGTAAAAGGCCAAACCTTGACTTTTGAAAAATGTCACGAGCATAGAATTCACAGTTTTGTAATGTGGACTCAATGTATTGGCTTGCACATTTAAATTAATAAAATGCAGTTTATGATAATATATATTCTTTAATACTTCAACTCAAAAATGCTTCTCTATCATTCATTTCTCACTTAAAAAAAAAAACAAAAAAACAAAACAAAACAAAACAAAAAAACATGCGTGTGTGGGTGTGTGTGTGAGAGAGAGAGAAAGTGTGAAAGGCTGCACACAAAGCCATTGAATGTGCTCATTATGGTCCTGGCCAGAGTGGCTCTCCTCCTTCTGCTCTGCTCAACCCTGGAACACAGTGACCTCATTCCTCAGCCTGCCCAACCTCCCTGCTAATGACTGCAGCTCGGCATTCTGGGAGACTGTGGACCACTGCCTTGCACTCATCACTATCATGTCATCAGCTTTTAATGAGTCATTTCTGCTCTGTTAGGAGAAATGACACCATTCTTTTCTGACAGCTCTCTGGGGGTCCATGTGAGACCATAACTAACAGGGATAAACAGCTGTCATCTGAATCTTCTTTCATTTGAACAACACTTGAGGACTCGGAGGTCCAATTTTCAGTTTAGTTTGTAATTATTTGAGTGCTGCAATTTAGCTGCTCACAACTGTCGTTATGACACTCGACTGGATGCAGACTAAATGTATAGTAAAGTTCCTATTTGTGTATAATATAATATATACAGTTTTTACCCTATATTCTCATACTAAAGCATTCATTTTAAAGAAAAGCACAAATCACTTTGCAAGCATACTATTCACAAAAATATTTAGTTTGAAATAACATTAAAATAACTAAAATAATAGATGTATTGCTACACTGTAAATAAAATAAAAATGATCAAAGTACATTTTGCAAGAAATACAATTTCAGTCGTTCTACTTCAAAGTTTAGTTTAATTCAATGCGTTCCTTTGTAATTATTTTTAAAATGTAATTTTTGAGTGAAAAATATTTTTTTTTCAGTATTTATAGTTAATGTGACTACACACCCCCACAAAAAACCCCAGCAGTTTTAGCAACGCATTGCATAAATGTAGTTATTTCTGAGAAAACATCTAGTATGATTTGCTTGCAGATGCCACTTGGTTTAATATTTTGATATGTGATGCAATGAGATGCATACATTTTAAGTGGGAGTCCAAAAATGTCCAAATAATTTTTGCAAACACTGCATATACCACTAGTAACCGGATGTTTTGGACTGTGGACATCATTCACTGAGCCTTTATAATTATCTTCCATCAACCAGCCAGCTGGATTGTTGTCTGAAACTTTGGCTTGAGCTCTTGACCATCGAGTCAGTTTGTGCTATTTGTGAAACTATGAGGCCTGTCTCTGGAAGGCTGGCTGCCATCAATGGCAATTATCCCATCCCTCAGTGCGTATGATTGCCTCTGTGGAAACCTGAGGCTGCCTAGGATTCTGGGGTAAAAGATTAAACCAGTTGCCATCTGCCCGTGTCAGGCTACTTGTAATGAATGGATTTCTTTGTAAGTACCCACAGTAGGTGCATATCAAGCCGTTGTAAGTTTGATTGGATGTGAGATGTTTTATAACTTTATATATATGGCCTTTTTCTTCTTTAGTATAAACTATCAAGGCAGTTACATTATGTTCATCATATGCAAAATCAAAACTTGTCTTTTCTTTGTAAACTTCATAAACGCTTACACAAACAAAGAGTAAAATGACAAAAAAAATCTCTTTTGTTATATGATAGCGTTAACAGAGCACAAAGGCATAAAGAGAAATCATTTTATGAGGCTGGATGCTATTACACCTGCAGTTCTAGAGAGAATTGCTGCCTAGTCAGCATCAGGTGGTGAAATGAATCTCCAAATGAACAGTCAGCACTCTTTTTCCCATTTAAATAATGTTTTTCTACAATCTCTGTTTACATCACAGTGACCACAGAGGAACAAACCGGACAACACTACAATGAAAAAGATGCATAGAGCTCTGTTTTCTAGATGTAGTCAGAAGGGCCTTTTTATTATTTCAAAATAACCCAGCTAACAGGGAATGTTTGTAAAATGTTCTGGCAAGGTTCTCTTGAAGTTATGAACAAACATTCCTCCAGTAACATTAAAGGAGTAGTTCACTTCCAGAACAAAAATGTACAGATAGTGTACTCACCCCCTTGTCATCCAAGATGTTCATGTCTTTCTTTCTTCAGTCGTAAAGAAATTATGTTTTTTGAGGAAACATTTCAGGATTCCTCTCCATATAATGGACTTCTATGTTTGAACTTCCAAAATGCAGTTTAAATGCAGCTTCAAAGGGCTTTAAAAGATCCCAGCTGAAGAATAAGGGTCTTATCTAGTGAAACAATCGGTTATTTTCTAAAAAAAACTACTTTCTAAAAATACTTTTTAACCTGAACTTTTTCCTGGTTCATGACAGTTAGGGTATGTCGAAAAACTCCCATCTCATTTTCTCCTTCAAAATCATCCTAAATCGCTGCAGAAGTACCGATCCAGTGTTTACGAAGTGAACATGCAAAGAAGGTCAAACGGCCTTTACAAAAAAGGTAAAACAGCAATGTAGGACAATTTTGAAGCTGGAGGAGAAAATGAGATAGGAGTTTTTCGACCTACCCTTACTGTATTGAACTAGAAAAAAACAGAGTTCACACAGAGCTAGACAAGATAAACGCTTGAGGTTCAAAAATATGTAAATTGTATATATTTTTTTTAAGAAAATAACCGATCGTTTCACTAGAGACCCTGTAAGACCCTTCTTCCTCGGCTGGGATCATTTAGAGCCATTTAAAGCTGCATTTAAACTGCATTTTGGAAGTTCAAACTCAGGGGCACCATAGATGTCCACTATATGAAGAGAAATCCTGAAATGTTTTCCTAAAAAAACATGATTTCTTTACGACTAAAGAAATAAAGACATGAACTTTTTTGGGGGGTGAGTACATTATCTGTAAATTTTTGTTCTGGAAGTGAACTACTCCTATAGTTAACATGGTTCATGAAACATATTTTTCTTGTTTCAGTTAAATGTTTGTCTTTGTTTCAGAATGTTCAGAGAACATTCAACAGTCCGAAATTTTCGTATGTGAAAAATTGAACCCGATCTAATTTTTTTCAAGTTTTGGAGGCAGTGTGTAAACATGATTGACACAATGTGAGGTCATTTATTTTTTTAATGTGCAAAGATTTCAGTAGAGAATTTCAGATGCAACATGTAAGGACCTTTAAATTTTCAAAATGTCAAAATTTGCCACACACTAAACATCACAGTGGCTCTGAATTGTCAAAACACATCTCAAAATGCTTGCTACAGATGTGAAAAATGCAGAAAAATTGAACCTGATCCAAATTGTTTTTATGATGGATGAAAGTTTTGGAGGCAGTGTGTAAACATGATTGACACACCATAAGGTTGTATTTATTTTTTAAAATGTGAAAAATGTGAAATGTGAAAAATGTGAAAATTCCACCAAAGCGGTTATAGCAAACTGAAAGAGATCTGTGAGCACTTCTAAGTCACAGCTTTTTTTTTTTCAGTTAAAATGCTTTTCCTGGTACGATACGGGAATATCCACAGAAGTGTAACTAGTATCTGATTTTGATAGTTTATTTATGAACATCAAATTTTGGCACTATATAAAGTTATTTGTTCTGGCCCTTGTTTTATAGGAGAACTCCACTTCCAGAGCAACATTTCACAAATAATTTAAATGTAGTTTAAATGCAGCTTCAAAGGGCTCTAAACAATCCCAGCAGAGGAAGAAGGGTCTTATCTAGTGAAACGATCGTTTATTTTTTTGCGGAAAATACATTTTTTGATACTTTTTAAGCACAAAAGCTCATGTAGCACAGGCTCTGGGATGCGCGTTCACGACGTTATGTACTATTGAATCACGTCGAAAGGTCACGCGGAACGTAGGCGGAACTACGGACCCAGTGTTTACAAAGCGAACGCACAAAGACTAAGAAAGTGCAAGTAAGTCAAACGCTGTTTACAAACAAAAAGGTCTAACAACGTTAGACGATTCTGAAGTTGTAGGAGAAAATAAGGTGGAGTTCTTCGCCATTCTTTACCTTTTTGAGCCGGAGTACACAGACGATGAACTTAGACGTGATTCGTAGTAGTGATGGGAAGTTCGGATCATTTTACCGACTCAGACCTTTGAGTCTCGTTCAGCAAAATGAACGAATCTTTTTTCGAGTCATTTCGTTAATTTCGTTCATTTTAGCAAAACATAATTAAAGTGTTAGGTGTTACTTCCCTAACACATCTAATGCTTACACAAACGTTGATCACGCTACAAACAAGACAAAACTACAATGTTGTAAGAAACAGAAAAGATTCATTCATTGTTTACCTGTGTGATTCGTTCACCTCACCTCTTATCTCTCAGGTCTTCGGGTTCGAGTCGTTCGTTCATCTCGTGACAGCCCCATAAGATGAATGAACGACTTGAAAAACCCGAAGACTCAAAACAGGTGAACTAATTCCAGTACAGAACCTAATAGGATGTTGCGCATGCGCGACTGAACGAATCACTCCCAGAGGCGACTCCTTCTTCCTGAGTCACATTAAAGATTCGTTTAAAATGAACGAATCGTTTAAGAACGACCCATCACTAATTCATAGCATCGTGGACGCGCATCCCAGAGCCTGTGCTACACAAGCTTTTGTGCTTAAAAAGTATACAAATTTTTATTTTTCGAAAAAAAATGACCGATCATTTGGCTAGATAAGACCCTTCTTCCTTGGCTGGGATCATTTAGAGCCCTTTGAAGCTGCATTTAAAATGCATTTTGGAAGTTCAAAATCGGGGCACCAATGAAGTCCATTATATGGAGATAAATCCTGAAATGCTTTCTTCAAAAACCATAATTTCTTTACGACTGAAGAAAGAAAGACATGAACATCTTGGATAACAAGGGGGTGAGTACATTATTTGTAAATTGTTGTTCTGGAAGTGGACTTCTCCTTTAAATGATTTTATTCTGTTGTTGCACTTCTTGTTGTTGTCTGTTGCTTTTGTACGTGCAGGATGTGGCATTTGGTCGGTGTGGCATTTGTCCCGCTCCTCCTCTACTGTGATTGGATGGCTGACTAAAGAATGACAGTGATGACGGCTCTGTTTTACCCAAAGTTGATCACTCTTTAGTCTCAACCTCAGACGTCAGGCCCACAGCCCATTGGCTAAACGGCTGATGCATACAGCACACAAAAATGGAAACACATCTAGAGTTTTGAAGTCATTGGATTGGTTGAATAATACAGGATTTCTGGGAGACGTGTGTGTCACGTTCTTTAATGTTCCGCCTTGAAACAAAGATGCTGTGATGCCAAACCTCCTCATGGAGGAAGAAAGCAGTCGTGTTTACAACTGTGACGATGAGCACTTATCAGGATCAACTAAACGCTGGATTTTCAGAAGTATGTGAAATTTTAGAGTTTTACACATTGTTTACGGTCTGTTATTGTAGGGACATTTCCACTCCCCTAAAAATGACGCGGCACAAAACGAAACGGTTGCTTTAATTAGTTTAATCGGTTGGTTTACCTGTCAGTTATGTGGCCTCTTGGGCCGGCCTTGGCCATTCAAAGAGGCCAGTGTTGCCAAGTCCACGGTTTTCCTGTGGAATTGGGTTACTTTAAAACTGTTGCCACAGGTTGTTTTTCATGTCCGCGGGTTGAAGCGACCCCAAAAACGTGATATTTATCCTCTGGAATGCGAATTTTACCAGGGGAACCCTTCCCAAAAACATGCACTTTACCCCGCCAAATGTGATTTTTTTTACTTGGGACCCCCCTCAAAACACAATTGGGCTAGTTTTGGGATAGTAGCAATTGGGCAGATTTTGTTGTGAAAACCTGGCAACCCTGAAAGTAGCCAAGATTCCCAGACCTGCTGTCAGTCTGAAGGTCTGGCTACACAAGACTAATCATTTTTCAACTCTCTGCATTTTTTTAAAGCTTTGCATGTAAAAAAAAAAAACACACCTCAACGCTCCTAGCATTTTAAAAAACGTGGCGCTCCAACTAAAAACAACTGAAAAAATACGCTAGCTTTGGTGGACATGCAGCCTAACTTTCCCATAATGTTTTCAAAATGATAAAATGGAATGCTCATATAACCAAGAATTTATTTTTAAAGTATAAAAAACTGTTTCAGCTGTTTGAATTCAACTGTTTCTAATGTTCAGGGAAAATCAAAAAACATTCTTAGAACATTTTTTTCAGAATTCAGAATTAGATATCATTTTCTTTTGTTTGTGATATGCTTGCATGAAACACCCATTTTAAAAAACATGTCTGTCAAGCTCTGTTAGAAGTAGAAAAAAAATTAATTAATCCAAAATTTGAACATAATTCTGCACAGTGCAAGTTTATTCTTGCTGTTCCAAGCAAGAATAAATGCTATCATATTAAAGTACATTGATGTTTTATGAAGAAATATGAACATAAAAAAGTTTTATGAGCATATATAAAAGCCCCCCCTCCACAGCATAAAGCAGTAAAGCTTCAGATCAGACTTTCCCCCTGATGGCTCCCATGCTTTTGCAAAGAGAAACCACAGTAACATCCTTGTACTGGTATAATGAAACACGTCAAGTGTATCTTGAGTGTGCTAATCAGTAGGCCACCATATGGATTTTTATTACAGAAACTTTAATTAACATTTAGCTCATCTGTGGCTTCATTAGTTCCCAGATGTCTCGCTGTATCTCTGCAGACCCCGTGGTGCTTGTGCTGCCGGTTGCAGGTGTTGTGAGTCTGGGTCCTTTTCCATGCCTGCGGCTGTGTGGATGCTGTGCTGGATCTGGAGGAAACCAGCCCTCACGGTATGTGTGTGTGTGTGTGCGCTTTTTCTTTACAGTCCTATTTAATTTCTCTCTATAGAGTTCAGTACTTAGATGCATATGTAAGAATTTCTTCCATGCATCTCCTCATGCTCAGGGTAACATTAATGCACAGGCATACTTGAGCTTAAGCCCTGAGAGAGGAACCCAGCGGTGCACAAGAAAAGTACGACGTATTAAATTGATTGCCACAATTTATAATGTGTTAACTGCAGTGGTGGATCCTGGCATAAGCGATGTATAGGCAGGCCTAGGGCAGTAGCGTTTTCTTTGGTGGTGCCCCTCATGAACACAGTAGCTGTTTTAATAATGCGGAGCCCTCTTCCACTTCTGCTGCTATATCTGCCTGAGCTATGGAAATAGGAAAAGCAGTCTATGAAAAGAGTCTCTTTAGTTGTTAAAAGCCTAAAATAATAGGTATAAGAAATCTTATGCTCACTAACACTGCATTTATTTGATAAAAAAAAAAAATTATTAAAAACAGTCAAATTGTGAAATATTATTACAATTTAAAATAACTATTTTCTGTTGTAATAGGATAGTTCACCCAAATCATTAATTACTCACCCTCATGTTGTTCCTGATCTGTAAGACCTTCATTGTTCATCTTCAGAACACAAATTAAGATATTTTTTGATGAATTCCGAGAGCTTTCTGACCATGCAGTAATGCAACTATTAGATTCAAGGTCCAAAAAGGTAGTAAGGACATTGTTAAAATGCTCCATGTGACATCAGTGGTACATGAAGCTACAAGAATACTTTTTCAGTGCAAAGAAAACAAAAATAACAACTTTATTCAACAATTCCTTCTCTTCTGTGTTAGTCTTCGATGTCAAAACCATATTTTTACATTTAGAGCATGGTATGAGAACACAAGGATGATCGTTGATTACATGTAAAATTACATATAATGTCCAATACAGTTTTTCATCTTATATAGTAGGGGACATACCGTTAACCAATTGGTTTTTACTGTAGCATTTTTACAGTCTTTTACCATTAAAATCAGAGACATTTTTTTACAGTACACTCTCAGAAATAAAGCTGGGGCGGTACCTTTTCAAAAGGTACATGTTTGAACCTAAAGAGTTCATTTTGGTACCTTAAAGGTACATATTTGAACTTAAAGTGTACATGGGTCATTCTATGGACCATTTGTCCAATGTCTATTTTTCTGTCCCTAGCCTTTACAGAAATATTACACTTGAAAAACACTTTAGGGTTACAATTTCTTAATATTTTAAAATGAAGCAATATGTTATTTGAACAATTACACCTTCTTGAGCCATTAATGTGGCAATATTTGTTTTTAAATTAATTAAATCGAATATCAAGCGCCACAAAACCACTCGTCCACACAGCCATGTACAGAGGAAAAAAGTGCTTTATTTTGAGAAAAACAGGTTTTTCTAACATTTAAAATACAATAATGTATTCATAACTATCAAATGATGTAAATGGCATAAAAAAAAATGCTGAATAAATATTATAAAAAAATATATAATAAAAGTAGTGGTCCCCTGGAGTTGTGTCACTGGTGTTACTGTTTTTTTTATTTTATTTTTTTTTTTTTTTAAGGTTTATTTTGAAATAAAAATCACACTGATGACATCCTAAAAATCTATGAAAAAAGGCCCATGTAAAGTCCACTGTCTCTTTTCAGTTATTAGAAAATTTCTCATTTATCTCATGATTTCATATGAAGCTTTTAGTTGAAGTCACTGGTGTGACCTATACTAAAAAACTAAAATACAAACTGATTAAACTACTTAATTTAGTGAGTATACCATGATTGACAACATGTGGTTTGATACCTTGCAGCAGGTATTTTATAAAATGCATTTTTCATAAAAATTGCCACTGGAGTTACTGTCACTGGTGTTACCTTCCTTACGGGTAACAACAGTGAATATCAGGTCTTATGTATGTCACTGGTGACTCATTGTGTCACTGGTGTTACTGTGGGTTTTCATATTAAATAAATAAAACATAATCTCCTTATTTCTTGCATTTTCATTATTTTTCTGTTACTCTGATAACACATTATTTCATAAAAACCTTTGATATTGCCAAAAAGGTAACACCAGTGACAAAAAAAAAAAAAAAAAAAAAAGTACATGTGGCCTTTAATTAACTGCACAAAAAAGATCATTAAGCTGTCATTTATAGGTGTTCACAAAGTCAAAAGGTAATCTAATAATGTGGTCTAAGTTTAAATGTTAGACAATTTTAAGACATCTTGCCATACCAAAAGTGGACATTTCTGTAGAATGACCCACATATTAGAACCTAGTTGGTACAAAAGTGTACCTTTTGAAAAAGTACTGCCCCAGTGACAGCTTTTGCACCTGTATTTCTGAGTGTATTTGTTTGGTACTATTTTCTTTAAGCAAAATAAAACAAAGTAACTGCCAATATTGTGTCTAAAATGAAAATTAACCACTCTTTTGATACTATGGTGCTGTTGGTCTGAATATGATCATGGCTGTGATTAACTGGAGCACTACTGATATTCAGAACAAAGCTTTTGCAGTAAAATTGCTTACATAAATGTATAAGTAAGTAGTAGGTCATGGTCTGAATGTAGGTGTACAAGGTTCCCCATAAATTAAAGCCCTGTGGGATCTCTTAATACAGCCTTGCTACTGCTAGACAACCTAAAGGCAAAACTGGGAAGTCATATTGATCAGCTGTTAGAAGTACAGTGGATTTTCTCCCTTGAACATTAAACCCCAAAATGAACACACACACACACGCACATAAGCTAAAGTTTCGCTCTGAGGGACACATGCCCGAGTCTAGCATTACCGCTTCTTCCCAGCTGTCTCCCCCCCAGACTAAAAAAAAAGGGAAACGGCTGTGTCATGTTTAAAGTGTTTTTTTTTTTTTTTTTTTTTTTTTTAGAAAAACATGTTTTCCAGTCCAAAGCAAATGACACTCCCCAACAAACAAACGAACAAACAAACAAATTAATCTTCTTTAAATAGTATTTTCTGTCAGTGCTAATAGCTTTGTGAGCAGTGCATCGACTTGGGCTTCCCAAGTTTAAGTCCCCATCTCTCTCTCTCTTTCTCTCTCTCTCTCTCTCTCTCTCTCTCTCTCTCTCTCTCTCTCTCTCTCTTTTCTATATATAATAGAAGTTTTTTCTTGACACCAGAGTGTTAATGTTCAGAACATATGCTGGATAACTTTACTGCAGAAATCTTTATTTTAAATGTATTTATTTATTTATTTATTTATTATACTACATAACAGAAAAGATTATCCATATTTTAAAAAGACATCACAATTAAAATTACGGCCTTTCAAACAGAATATTCCTGTATTTAGAGCAAGTAAACTAAATGAAATATTGACTATCATAATGTTTTTAATTAATATGAATATTCTAGTTTCATATTAATGTATTATAGCTAATTTGGTTTTTGTTTATAGTGAAATTAAGTTGTAAAAAAATACTATACTGACCTAAGTAACATTTTTGTTTGTGTCTAAAGAAAATATAGACTACTGATTAAGTATGGTCTTTATATATATATATATGTATATAAAAAATCTTTTACACTTGTATTTTACAGTTTACATACAAAAGTTTACATACAGAATCTGCAAAATGTTCATTAAATAAGAGGGATCATACAAAATGCATGACATTTTTTATTTAGTACTGACCTGAATAAGATATTTCGTATAAAAGATGTTTACATGTAGTCCACAAGAGAAAATAATAGTTGAATTCATAAAAATGATCCTGTTCAAAAGTTTACATACTCTTGATTCTTAATACTGTGGTGTTACCTGAATGATCCACAGCTGTTTTGTTTCTGTTTTTTTTTTTAGTGATAGTTGTTCACAAGTCCCTTGTTTGTCCTGAACAGTTAAACTGCCCGCTCTTCTTCAGAAAAATCCTTCAGGTCCCACAAATTCTTTGGTTTTTCAGCATTTTTATGTATTTGAACCCTTGCAATAACTGTATAATTTTGAGATCCATTTTTTCACACTGAGGACAACTGAGGGACTATTACAGAAGGTTTAAATGCTCACTGATGCTCCAGAATGAAAAATGATGCATTATGAGCCAGGGGTGAAAACTTTTGAACAGAATGAAGATGTGTACATTTTTCTTATTTTGCCGAAACATCATATTTATTTCATTTAGTACTGTCCTTCAGAAGCTACAGAAAATACTTACGTGTTACCTACAAGACAGCTCTTAATGCATCATGTTTGAGAAAAACAAATTTGGCTATTTTTTTTAAGTATATGTCTTTTTCAGTGTATAAGCAGCTCCTCAACTTCTGTATGTTGCATTCCACCGCACAACCTCCTCCCATGGCAGGTGCTCTCACTCAGAATCACACCACGGAAACATCAGATCCACGTCGCCGGCGCTCTTGGAAAGGGAATTGAGTTCAGCGCTTTGCCTTCTCGAGTGGAAGATGGAACGTCATATGCTATCAATGGACGAATTATGACAAAAGAGCCTCTGGTCGCGTTGGAGATGGCAGAGCTTCCCATCAGTACGGTCTCTGTGGTATTTGCTCTATATGTGTCAGGGAGGTCACAGATGTGGCGCGGACTGGATGCTTCTGAGAGCTTCCTCAAGCAAACACAATTTAGCATGGTGTCGGGGGCAGTGGCACAAAGCTGGCTGGATTAAGGGGCTGTCACACTCTGTCTCCCACAACAGGATAACAAGCAGTGCTCAAGTAGCTTCCCCCCGGGGGGGAAACAGTGACCTGCCTTTTGGTGTGGGGGCCACAGATGTACGTGCAAGTACACATCAACTATTTTTATATTACTCATTACACATGCACACTCCCAGGGAGCGGAACACGCGTCTTTATTTCGCCGTGATTCTCTGGTGGATTGTATGTGTGGAAATCATTATGTTGTGAACAGAGATGCAATCGCTCTCTTGTGGTTCTAATGAGTATTTAACACCACCGGAGTTTATTTGACCTAACAACGCTACTGTATGCCTGACATGCAATTATACACAGAGCCGTGCTCGTCCTATGGGCGATATAAGCGGTTGCCACATTATGCCAAATAGAAAAAGGGCCAGGAATACACTAACAACAGTATAAATGCAGCAAATAGTAAATCAGTAAAGCTGTATATTTTATTCATGCTGCATTGTATTGCTGGAAACACATAGTAGTTTCAGGTTTTCATGAAACCTGTACATGTTTTATGACTTGAGTCTGTGGTGTGCATACTCTTAAAGAAATGAAAAATGAAACATCGAAAATTCTGTCATCATTTATTCATGTCGTTCCAAACCTGTATGACTTTCATGAAAGAAAAACACAAAAGATAAAAGATGGAATACAAGGGTCAAGTGCTGTTTTGGACCCCACTGACTTCCCTACATGGAGAAAAACAGCTAAAACATTTAGTTTTACAATATATTTTTTGTGTTCCGCAGAAAAAAGTCATACAGGTTTGGAATGGCTAGTGTTTTTATCATTAACTAAATTATTGTTTTCATTAACTGAAATGCAGATGAAATAAAATATACATATTGAATCAAATAGATTAACATTTTAACTTAAACCTAAAATGAAAATGATCAATTTTGCCTTGAAATACTAAAATTACTAAAACTGAAATGAAAATCACTTTAAGCATAGAAATATTCAACAAAAACACATAACAAAATTACTATAACTTAAACCAAACTTAAAATGCAAACTAAAAAAATATAAAAATAAAAGCCATTTAAAACAGCAAAAATAATAAATATATAAAAAAAGAAAAAAGAAATAACACTGGGGACGTGCGTAAATGATAACAGAATTTCTGTTTTTTTAGTGAATTATCCCTTCAAATATTTAAAGCACTTTTGCATGGAAGAAACGGTATCTGTCACATTATGAAAATATGTGAGTGAAATGCAGAGCAATTAATTTTTTAACCTTTCTGCAAAGAGGTTTGTAAAAAATGTCTGTGTACACAGTTATTACTTTATAATTTTATTTTTAAATTAATGTTTACTGTTTTAATGTATGTATTAATAAATACATAATTACATACATATTATGTTGTATTATATTGGAAGTGTTGTGTTTCTATTGCTTTGTGTATTTTATTTTTATTATTATTATATTTTTTTTTCAGATTTCTGTACCTGATTTTCAGTGACTGCACACTTGTTAATTTGCAAGTATATGTTAACCTAAAGTCACTTTCTGCATATAGTTCTGCATTTGTTGTTGAATCTATTTATACCATTTTGATGAAGCATTTAATTGATTTATTTTGCACTTTTAACCACATACAAATGTAAAAAGCATCATTAAAACCATCCTATATATTTTAAATGCATAATATCGTACTGTGTGAAGACAGTACTGTGCTTTCTCTTGAAAACTTAAAATGTAACATTATAGTGGTTCTGTGGATGTTTTTATGTTGTTTTACACAAGCAGGGTCTGTTTTCATATTCCTGCCCACAGACTGGCCCCGAGTATACTACAGTTGTAAAAGAACAATGAAGTTTCAGGCTCAGAGGAAAAGACTTTCAAACATTTATTCCAACATTAATTCAAAGTCTTGAAATAACCTTTTTCAGCGGATGGCAACTTGTTTGGTACAAATGCCTCTTTTTTTAAACGAGGACAGACGGGGAGTCATTAATGTGAGCCCACGTCCATTAGGCATCATATGCCGCTGAGCGCAGTTCATGTGTGTGCGGTGAAACCGTCTGCCCCTCCGCACTTGGCCTCTGTGACACCTTGTCAGGTTACAATGCGCTTAAAATGAATTTGTGTGGTAGAATGAAGAAACCAGGCTCCTGTTTGTGAAGAACCATTCTCCAGAGACGTAGGCAGAGGTGAAGAGGTTAATGAGATTTATTTGTACAACAGTTTTTTTTAGCTGAATGTCTCCATGGAAACTGCCTCGGTGTCACGCACCCATGGAGATAAAGACGTGTTTACATGTTGTAAATTATGAGACAAGACACGCCTCACCTAACTTTAAAAAATGTGCAGGAAAGTGTTTGTGGAACATGTTGTTATGTTCATCATTTTGTCATTTGTGCAGAGGCCACAAAGACACCGCTAACACAATCTGGACTATATATATAGCATAAAAAAGCAAGCCTTGGGGATTTGAAATGTATTTTTAATAGGCATCAGTCATATAAATTATTATCTGTCGCTGTGATATGACAGTGTGTGGGTCTTCATGGATAAATGGTTTTGATATTTTCATATTTTTGAGCATCACTGGAAAGAGATCCATCTGGAACTTTTGTTTTTTGCTTCACTTTGAAATTGGTCAGAGCTCTCAAACTTTGTGTAAGTTTAAAGGTGTTTTGTTTAAAATCTCACATTTCATATTATCATATACTAATGATTAATTCCTTTCTGAAATCTGACGTGATTTTTTAAAACTTCAAAATATTTCAAATTGCCTTTGTGCATTTGGTATATGCTTAAATCCAAAGTGACTTATATTTCCAAGTAAGAGACATGGAAAAGTCATCAAAAAAGGAAAATTCTGTCATCATTTTCTCCACTCATGTCATTCCAAACCAGTATGACCCACTTTCTTCTACAGAAGAAAAAAGATGCAATTTTTTTTAAAGAATGTTAGGGTAAAAACAGTTTGGTTGGGTTTGACTTCCACTGTATGGAGAAAAATAAAAAGGTTTTTGGACAGACTACCATACAAAAGTTTTTTATGATATGCTCACCAAGGCTGCATTTAGTTGAGTAAAAATACAGTAAAAACAGTAATATTGTGAAATATTATTACAGTTTTAAATAACAGTATTTGATCTTTATTACATAAATATTCCTGTGATCGCAAAGCTGAATTTTCAGCAGTCATTACTCCTCCCAGCGGGCACCGTAAAGGGGTCATCTGATACAAAACTCACTTTTACATGTTTGAACATAAATGTGTGTTGACAGTGTGTGTACACAACCACCCTATAATGATAAAAAATCCACCCAGTTTTACTTTTTTTATTTTTATATGTAATATCCCCTTTTTCAAATCGAGACATTCTCAGCTTCTTGTCGGTGTGACGTCACACCGACCAAGGCCGCTCCCAAGATAGTTGATTGACATGTCCGTCTTACCTTAGACCCACCCTGATGAGCTGCAACAGTCCAACCGCCATTGTTTCGACTCTGGAGCAGGGGGAAGATAAGAATGTCTTCAATTGAGCAATTGAGGTGTTCTGTTGTTAGATGTTATAATGAACATAGCAGTCGTCATTTACATGTGACATCTGAGCTGCTGAAGATGCAGAGGATTAACGTTACTTTTGTTTTCGAAGGAAATGCGCCAAACGATCTACATAAATATGTCTATGTTCTCGCAAATCATCCAGCTTCACCTACAGCAGAAGTGAGTATAAGGGTTTTTATGCATTTTTGCAAATTGCCTTTCCTAATAATGTGCTAGTTAGCAGGGTGAGCAGAACTCATTAGCATTTAAAGGAACATGCAACAAAACAGGCTGTCTGCAGAGCTGATTTTGACAAGGTGAAAAGGGTGTTTTTTTACACTACCACTGAGAAATTTTAAACAAAGTAGGTTATAGACTTCTCATTAAGACCCTAATGAATCATATCAACTTGCGGAAAATGGGCATCCAATGAACCCTATCAGTTTGACATCAGATATTAGTCAAGGTTTGATCAAGATGCTGTAACATCATTTTAAATTCAGTTTCGACGACAGTTTCTTCCAGTGGTAATTGGATAAAAAACAGGAAGTAAATCCCACACTGAAATTGGTTTAATGTACATGTACAATATGTTTGACGTTTAATTTATATCAAATCAATGTCATGTCAAGTTTTCGGTACCCTCGTACCCCTTAGTAGCCTCGTACCCCTTAGTTACTGTTGTTCACTTGGACAAACAAACGTTTGCTTACCAAAGCCAATAGAAGGCAAGCCCTTGTTACGCTTTCTCCAATAGTAAGTAATACAGACCCTCTCATCTCCCAATAATAAGACAATCTCTGTGCTTACTGTCTTAGAATGACATTTGTCACTGTGAAAACCCTGTCCTAAGATGTTGTTGACAAATTTTGGACACAGAAGGACCACCTCTCGTCAAGGAGCATTCAAGTGGGACTTAAATATGCCATGCACTGTAAAAAATAAAAAAAACGCAATTTGTTGAATCAGCTTAAAATAATTTGTTACCCCGCTGCCTTAAAATTTTAAGTTCAGTCAACTAAAATAAGTTTAGTCAACTTGAAATGTTAAGTTGTACTAAATAACAACTTAGATATTTGTGTTTGCTAAACTTAACAGATGGGTAGGTAACCCAGCTGCCTTAAAATTTTAAGTTGATTCAACTCTAATATCTAAGTTGTCACTTAGTATAATTTAACATTTTAATTTGAATAAACTTTTTTGTTTATTTGAGTTGACTGAACTGAAAATTTTAAGGCAGCCAGGTTACAAATTATTTTAAGTTGACTCAACAAATTGTTTTTTACAGTGTGGAGAGATATATAAAAGTTTTTATTTAACAAGAATAATCTGGAAGCGAGGGTTTACAGATCACAATGCAAGTGGGAGAAGCATCATGTTATGGTCATCACGATCGCAGATGACAACATTCAGGATCAGCACTTTTCGTGTACCGGAGTGTAAGATTAAATTAATTTACATTTAACCACCCATGCAACTGATACTCAACTGCCATTGGCTCATCTACGTTCGAGGGGAGAGGCTTTCCAATAAGTCAATTGCTCTTGTGGTACTTCACATACACTGATCGGTCTGATGCATCTCAAACAAGCCTAGTGTTTTTTTTTTAACATCAATTGACCCTTTGCAAAAACCCACCCCCCTTACTGTTGCTACATCCAACAAGCCATGCCACTCTCACACCACACATCATGTTCTCACATAGTGAAAAATATATCGCGGAGCAAAGAGGATACTGACAGCATGCTGACAGACAAGACAGAGCGGGCCGCTTTAGGTATGGAAACGACAGCCCCTTTCACACAGTAATACCAGTAAATTGCTGTAAATTACTGGAACGACTTTACCTATAAATTCAAAAATGCGCTGTTCACACAGGCAACAGCGTTCCGTCTATTTACCTGTAAAGCACCATTCACACACTGATTTCAAATTACATTTTGTGACATCATTAAGCTAAAATGACCTCTAAACGGCTGCGCCTCCCAGTGTTGTGTTTGTAAACTTGGAGGGGTATACGCAGTCAGTGTTTTTGTTCATGTTTTCATTTTTGTGTCAAACGTTCACATTCATGCATCTGCTTTTGGCCAAGAGACACCATACTGAACGACTTCAAACTGAACTACACATTACGGAGTAAATGCGTCATCTGTGTCAGAATGTTATGATTGGCCAACAGCTCTGGATTGGCCCAAAGTGGACGTCTTACGTCAGCGCATTCTGAACTCACACTTGCTCATAATGGTAATATTCATTCTGCGTTCACACAGAGCAGATTACTGCTAGTTTTCTGGTAATGTTACAACTTCTTATACCGGTAAATTACCAGAACGAGCAGTATTTTTAAAAATGTCCTGTTCACACTTAGGGCCAGTTTTACTAAACAGGGCAAATTAGCATGAGAATGCAATTTCAGCGCAGATGGGAGGGGAAATTTCTGCGGGTGATTTACTAACAATGCGCAAATTAAAGAACACAGATGCAACATCTCATTTACATGCCAACGCAATATACCGAATTGTCATAGTTGCAAATAAATAATAAAGAAATAAAGAAGCCACAGTACATTGAAAAGAACCGGAGGCCAAAAAATGAAGTTTTGCTAGAAGTTTTTATAGACCTGGTATTGCGTGACTCCTAGTTGAGGGTACCAAGTTGTCTTTTATTTCCTGAAGCAAATTAAAAATAACATGGCTTGGCAAACGATATTTTCAGATAATGTGTTCCTCTGGCATTCCAAATAAATTAATACATGTGGAAAAAAAAAAAAGCTGACAGTACTATTTTAACACCAGAAAACTGCTGGCACAAGCTGTTAGTAAAACTGGCCCATGATCTCTGAATAGTAATTCACCGGCAATTTCCCAGTTAAGACTGTGGCCCGTTTTAATAGACACGGTTTAGCCTAAACCAGGATTAGGCCATTGTTCATTTATGACATTTAAGTAATTTTTATAAACATGCCTTAGAAAAAAAAACATTACTGTTGTGCATCTTGACAAAGGAACAAAGGCACTGATATTTTTAAGATCAGTCAGTGCAAGTTTCTTTCAGCTGAAACAGCTCAGACTTACATTTTAGTCTAGGACTAGGCTTAAGCCTTGTCTGTGAAACCGGGAATATATGTGGGAAAGGGGCTAATGTCTCAGCTTTCAAATTTTGTAATTTATCTAAGAAATTCAAACAACAAATACCCTTCTGTGGCTCTTTAATGTGTCATGACAGATCGCTCTAGCGCCTCATTTCAAGTGGCATGTATACCGATCATCTCTTCCTCTTTACTAGTTATAACATGAAATAAACATGAATGAACATCAGAAGGTATCTTGTTTCAACTGCGGAAAGACGTCAATACACACCATTTTTCAAGTTCAAGTCCACTGATATTAATCTTCTCTCCTGTTTTGTTTGTTGGACAAAAATGCAGATTCTGAGTTATGATTGGTCAGATTGCCTGTCAATCACATGATCCTTTAGTAATCATTCTAAAATACTGATTTCTTGCTCAGGAAATGTTTCTTGTTATAAATAATGTAAAAAACAGTTGTGCTGCTTAATATGTTTGTTTAAATCGTGATTAAAAAAAATTCAGGATTCTTTGATGAATAGAATGCTCAAAAGAACACCATTTACTTGAAACAGAAAAACTTACAATAACACAGTATAGAACTTTTTAAACTTTTCAACATTATTATAAATGCCCATGACATAATGTATAGTGCCATGCAGCTTTTAAACTAAACACTCTCCGTGCTGAACTTCTCATCCTTAGAGCATTGAATTGATTTCTGCATGGAAAAGCAGCAATTACAGCTCAAGAATCACTTCCATTTGTAGAGAGCACAACAGACCATACGAACACTGCTGTTTCAGTTCACTTGTGTGATGATATAGAAATCATCTCAATTACCGCAAAGTACAGTATTTGTCTTGTGCCTAGAAAAAAAGTAACTTTTCTTCTACTGCTGTCTTCTACTGTATGTTAAAGCTCATCCATCAAGCAGGGTCAGGAGCCCAGTGGACACAGCCCATTATAGCAGAGCAGTGCATGGCAGGCCAGCGGAGGAAATCTCAACACTACTGTCCTGTCTGCAAGATGAGGTGGTGGCCTGCTGAAGGAAGCAGGGCGGAAATGTGAAGTGCCCTGACATTTCAACAGACACGTCTGAAATCACAAGCCGTCACTCCCAAAGGCCACTCGGCTCAACAAGACTGTGAGTGTAATATCTGTGTATTCACCTGGTAATGACACTTCTTTTTCTTTACTTCAACTGATGTTTTTTTACAATAGAAGGGGACTGTCTATGTCAGAAGTTGTTAACCATAAACATCTGTGTATTTTACTTTTTTCCCCCCACAAAATCAGCACAGTGCTGGTGATAGACCGCTGCTGGTGTGTTGTTGTCTTGGAGGTCACACAGAAAAATAAAGCAGGATAATACTACACCACAGGCCCAAAGACGACAAAGAGTAAGAGAACAAAGACGCTGGAGCATCTAATTGGAATAAAGAATTGATTAATTTAACCAGCATCGAGAGAACCTATTCAATATTTGCCACAGAAGAATGACGGCACAGAATCTAGCTTAATGTTTAAAGGGAACTATTAAGCTTTTATTGAGCATTCTAATGAGATCTCTAATTAACATCTATAAGTAATTTCCAGACTTGATATAATTTGATTCACCAGTGAAAAGTAATCACAAATAGCTTGGTAGAGCACTAAATCCTTGTCAAGTTTCCGAACAGTAAAAAATCAAATTGGATTTAAAGGAAAGTTGACCCAAAATTTAAAAATCTGTCATCATTTACACTGTAAACAAAAAAATTGTGACATCTACAGTAAAATACCACCAACTGTGGTTGCCAGAACTTTACTGTAAAAAATATGGTAACAACATTTTAGGTTTTACAGACAAATTTACAGTAAAAACAAACAAACAAACAAACAAACATATTTCATTAACTGATATAATGTTAATATACCAAGTTATCAAAATACTAGTATCTGTAGCATTGTATACACTGATAACCACTAAAAACTAATCACAAACAGCTTTTCCACAAGCTGAAAAGGGAAATACTAATATATAGATGGTGCAGAGTGTCATTCACACAAACGCTATACTGAAATAATGCAATAAACATTTATTTAACAACAATAGATGTAGATAATACCTTAATGTGCACAACTGATGAGAAAAACTAAGATGAAACATAGTTCTTTAAAAAAAAAATAAAAATAAAATAAAAATAAATCACAAGTGAAATGCCATTCATTGAATTCTGGGTACGATCATTTACTTCTTTTTTTGTCACTGTGAATTATACTATACCTTATTTTTTCTCTTGCTTATTTTTAACAACAACAACAACAACAACAACAACATTAAATGTAATTACAGTTATTCACCATAGTATAAAAAAACTTACTGTAAACCAATAAACAGGTTTTTACTGTAGCATTTTACAGTCTTTTTCTTTTTTTTTTTTCTTTCTTTCTTCTTTTTTTTTTTTTTACAGTGTACCAGTGATGTTACTGTTAAGTAATAAACTTGGATTTAATTAAATTGAATTAAAGCTAAAAAAAAATTTAAATATAAGATTTATTTTAAAGGGGTCATCGGATGCAAACTTCACTTTTACATGTTGTTTGAACATTAATGTGTGTTGGCAGTGTATGTACACATCTACCCTATAAAAATAAAAATCCATGCAGTGGTTTCTAATTAATCTGTCAAAAATAATATCCCCTTTTTCAAATCGAGCCATTCTCAGATGCCTAAAAAAAATTTTTTTTTAGCCATTATCATGGCCATTATCTTGGCCGCTCCCACGATAGCTGATTGACATGAGCATCTTACCTCAGACCCGCCCTACATCAGCTGTAACAGTCCCACCTCCATTGTTTTGATGCCAGAGCAGGGATGTAAATTAGACAAGAATATCTCAGATTGAGCGATTGAGGTGTTGTGTTGCTGAATGTAATAATGAACATAGTGGTCATCATTTACTATCGACATCTGAGCCGCTGAAGATGCAGTGGATTAGGTTTGTTTGTGAAGGGAATGCACCTCCCGATCTACATAAACGTGTCTATGTTTGCGCAAATCATTCGTGATCCAGCTTCACCTATTGTAGAAGTGAGTGTAAGGTTTTTTTATGAATCTCTGCAATCACCTTTCCTAATAATGTGCTAGTTAGCAAGTTTCGTGGCTAAACATGTTAAATGCGGCTAAAGTAAACAGGCTCGTCACTCCACAGAGAAAAGAGAGGGGCGAGGCGAGCAGAGCTCATTTGCATTTAAAGGAACAATCCATCAGAATGGGATGATTTTTGCAGAGCTCATTTTGACAAGATAAAAGGGGTGTTGTTTTACAAAACCACTGAGAATTTTTAACCAAAGTATATTATAGACTTTCATTAAGACCCTAAAGGATCATATCAACTTGTGGAAAATGGGCATCCGATGATCCCTTAAAACTTTAAGGTTACACTTTATTTTGATAGTCCACTTTAGACATTCTACTAACTATAAGTAACTTTGCAACTACATGTCAACTAATTCTCATTAATTTGCAACTACATGTCTACTAACTCTCAGAGCAGACTGTTAGGTTAGGTTTAGGGTTAGTAGAATAAGTTGACATATACTTGCAAAGTTTAGAAGAGTGTTAGAAGATATTAAGCAGACAGTCTACTAATACTCTAATGGCTAGTTGACATGCAGTTGCAAAGTTACTTACTGTTAATAGTATGTCTAAAGTGGACTATCAAAATAGTGTTACCTGTTTAAATATTAAATATTTTTTCAAATTCATTTTTTTAAAAAACCTAATAAAATGTCAAAAGCATAACAAAATTCTAATTACTAATGAAAACTGAAAATATAAAAGCTAATTCAAATAATGAAATACAATAATATTATATGAATACTAAAATAACACTTTCTTTCATTACTTTCATCTTTAGACAACAAAAAAATCACATATTAAAAAAATGTCTCTATTTTTTGGGTTCTAATAGACTCTAATAGACTGCATGTAATTTTTACAACTCACAGTTTTCAAAACTGGAGTTTTTGTCTATGCTGAATGTTTTTTTTAGAAAGATGTTTTATCAGCTGAACAATTGGCATGTTGACTACAGTCAAATCCATTGAACACACTACTTATATCCCTCACAGCTTCATTTTCATTCTGTCATGAATTAAATATAGCACTACCCTGACTAGGTCTATGTTGTTTTGGCCCCCAGCGTTCATCAAAATATCTTCTTTTGTGTTCTTTTTGTGTTCATTTTTGCATGATCTGTCACTTTATTTAGTAACCACATTGCATATTATGTATTAACTACACAATTTTGTCCATATAAAAAGAGAAAATATATTTTATACACAGCTGTAATACATTCACAAAGCTGAGGCACTAATAACAAGACTTGTATTGACCAAATGAGATTGAAAACAGCTAACATGTGGGCTTGAATTACAAGCAAATGGAGAAACTGATCCAAATGGAGAATACAAGGAGGAATAAAAGTTATATTACGAAAGGAAGTCACATTCAAGGTCACGGGCGAAGATATTAACTATTAAGAGAGGGTAAAAAGCATTCTCTATTAATATGAAATGAATATTGACAAAAGGGACTGTAACACAAAGACTCAGGCTGGAAAATGGTCCTGTTTATGGTCCTGTTTGTGTCGTTATTACCCTTCCCGGTCCTCTGGGTGCATACAGGCCTTCTGAGACTGTTGCAAAAGGCTTTAATCAACAGAGGCAAACAGATTGTAGTGATTACAGAGGGGTCAGTGGGTTCACCGTATCGAACAGTTCACCTGAGTTCAGACTAAATGAGATGCGCAGCGCTGTTTGAATAATTAAGGAAACGCTATATCAGGTAACCATGGCAGACTGAGCCCTGCAGCAAACCTTACGGTAACCACAGAGTCATGTATATTCACACTGTGACCTCTTAACAATAGCATTAGCTCTGCTTCGTTTCTGCAAGGTTCACAGAAATAGTGGACACCCGCAAGGACTGGCAGTTTTCCACAGACGGCCGAACTGGTGTTGGACAAGCGGACGAGGAGGGTTAGGTAAAGGTTATATGAAACACTATAGCCAGAAGGCCCACTTCTCTCATCAATAATCTGATTCAGTGACAAAGGACTGCAAGCTCCCAATACACTTGGTGACCAAGGCCCCAGAGGCAACAGTCACATGTGGTGGCTATTGGAAATCAATACAGGGTATATAATGATGCTCAGGCCAAGCTGTTACATTTGGTGCAGAAATGTGTAGTAAACATCTTTTCATCTGTGGTCAGTTGAAGCTGGGCCAGCCTCCGTCCAGAGAATGATTGCATTTTCCCTGTGGGCTCTCAGAACAGCGAAGTGTGATGATCTCACGGCAATCTGCAACATCGTTTAAAGGGTCACTGAGCTGCTACTGTTGAGCTGAACAGAAAGGGTCGCTCAAGTTGATATTTGAGCACTGAGGTGTCTACGCTTTTTTCCCACTTGCTTTAAAGGAATAGTTTAGGAACAGATTTGGAGAAATGTAGCATTGCATCACTTGCTCAACAATGGCCTCTGTAGTGAATGGGTGCCATCAGAATGAGTGTCCAAACAGCTGATAAAAAAAAAAAAAAAATCACTATTAATCCACAAGAAATTGATCCGACTCCAGTCCATCAGTTAACACTTTGTACAGTGAAAAAGGTGTGTTTATAAGAAACAAATCAAGGGGTTTTAACTTTAAAATGTGGATTTCTGGCCAAAATATACTTCCTCCAGTGAAAAAGTCCATTCCCTGTTGTCCTCTCACATTAAAATGTGAACTGTTTTGGACTTATAAACGATGCTTACTGCATATTTCTCTCCCGTTTCAAATAATACTACTTTTTCAGTGGAGAAAGCAATATTAAACAATAGAGAACCTGTACTTAAACCCGAAGTATAGTAAAACAAATGGTGGTCAACAGGCTTCAGGTCCAAACTGCAGTTTCAATGCAGCTTCAAATGGCTCTACACGATCCCAGCTGAGGAATAAGGGTCTTGGGTTTTTATATAAAAAGTAAAAAATTGTTTATTTTTTAACCATCTTAAACTAGCTCTGCCATGCACATCTTCATGCATTATGTAAAGGTCACGTGCGGTTAGTTCTTCGTCTGGCTGGTACAAGATGAGCATTTGTGGTTAAAATGTATATAAAGTTTTTATTGTTTTAAAGGGGTGGTTGATTGTGATTTCACATTTTTAACTGTAGTTAGTGTGTAATGTTGCTGTTTGAGCATAAACAGTATCTGTAACCTTGCAAGGCTGAAAGTTCAGTGCAAACAGAGATATTGCCTTTAAATTCATGGCAGTTTATTGCCTACAAAAATGGCTTGTAACGACTACAACGAGCTACTTTCTGGGTTAGTGACATCATAAACCCATATATTTACATAAACCCCGCCCCCGGGAACATGTAACAAAGGGGGCGAGGCAAGAAGAGGAAGAGTTGTTGTCATGTCGTCAAAACTAGCGGCGCACGAAAAAATCTGTCTAATGATTGTAATGGATTTACAGTTTCAAAATCAATGTTTTAAAGCAGCAGTTCTTAATGTTGTTTCTCACATCCCCTCTGCTCCGCATCTCTGTGTGTGTGTGTGTGTCTCTCTCTCTCTGTCTCTCCCTCTCTCTCACACACCCCCGCTCGAGCCCTCCTGCCCCTTTGAGCTCTGACTAAACTGCCCTTTCAGTCCAGTCTAGGTGCCCCGGGTTCACGATTTCTGCAAAGGGGGACCCGCATTTGTGTCCTCGTATTATACACTTCATGTTTACAGACAGACAGATATTTTCCACATAGCTACGAGAAGCGTTAAACATGGATGCACACACAGTTGCTGTGGTAGCGAACAATACTTGCTGACAAACACTTCTTACTGTTACAAAATAAACAATTACTTTACAAAACTGCTACAACGCAATCATGTATTCTGCTGTATTAAAGCTTTAATCAGGATAAAACCGTATATTAAAAGCTAACATAAGCAGTAGCATTTACAAATCACAGCGTATCTGAAAGTATGATACAACAACAAACAAAAACACAAACCATTCTGAAACGTCCTGTAAGAGCCGTGCTTGCACAAGTTCTGCCGCGATCCCCTTCACTAATATTCTCTGAGTCTCATCTGGGCTCAAATTGATAAGCAATATTGACGACGCCATTGTTTACAATACAACCGGATTGCATGTGAGGGGCGTGACGTTTATGAACGCGTTCTAGCGGTTTAGCGAATCACTACACACTGGGCCAATCTAAGCCCATCGCGTATTTTTGAGGGAGGGGCTTCACAAAACCCCAAAATCATCCGATCGTTTATCAGAGAATTGGGACAGAGCGGTGTAGAATAAAGATAAATGTTTTTTTTTTTTAAAAACGAAGCATTAACACAGGGGTCACCAGATCCGGTCGTGGAGGGCCGGTGTCCCTGCAGAGTTTAGCTCCAACCCTAATCAAACACACCTGAACCAGCTAATCAAGGTCTTACTAGGTATACTTGAAACTTCCAGGCAGGTATGTTGAGGAAAGTTGGAGGTAAACTCTGCAGGACACCGGCCCTCCAGGAACAAGTTTGGTGACCCCTGCTTTAACTCATGTTAGACTGCACCCCAACACAATCAAGCCTAGAAAAAACCCAGTCAACAACCCCTTTAAGACCATTTGTTTCTCTTTAAGACCCTTATTCCTCGGCTGGGATTGTGTAGAGCCCTTTGAAGCTGCATTAAAACTGCAATTTGGACCTTCAACCCCAATGACCACTACTGAAGTCCACTATATGGAGAAAAATCCTAGAATGTTTTCCTCAAAAACCTTAATTTCTATGTGACTGAAGACAGAAAGACATGAACATCTTGGATCACATGGGGATGAGTAAATTATCAGGAATTTTTTATTCTGAAAGTGAACTTCTCCTTTAATTGATGGACTTTGGTTGTGTGGATTACTTGTGTTATGTGTATTATTTTGATGTTTTTATCACCTGTTTGATCTCTCATTCTGACGGCACCCATTCACTGCAGAGAATCCACTGGTGAACAAGTGATCTAATGCTAAATTTCTCAGAATCTGCTTTGATGAAGCAACAAACTTATCTACATGAGTATGTTTTAATTTTAAGATGAACTATTCCTTTAATATTTCATTCATATTATTGCCATAGTAATGTCCATCTGTAGTATGAAACATTACTTTTAATTCCAAAGAAGTGCACACAGTAAAAAAAAAATTTCACCTTTAGGGGTACAACAGCTTGTCACTGGCGCAGTACCCTCAATAAGACATCTTTGTACATAAAGGGTGCATGTTAGTACCATGCAAGTGCAAAATACTACCTTAAGGATCCATATTACTACTACTACTAATAGTTACTAATATGCACCCTTTAGGGATAAAGTGCAAAGATGTCCTTTGAGGGTACTGCCGTGACAAGCTGTTGTACATTTTTTCAGAGAGTGTGCCTATATATATTACAACCTATAATTGTATATTTCATTAAGTGATATAAACCAAGCTGATAAACATAATAATAATACAGGTAGTACAAGAAAGCCACATAATAAATCAGTTCACCGTGGCCTGCACATAAAACCTGGCCTATACTGTAGACGATGCACGGGATCATACAAAGACAAAACACTATCAGTGTTACACACATGGCACTAAAATATTAAAATAAATATTCACTAAATAACATAATATGTAGCACAAAACATACTATCATACAGTATTGATAACAAAAATAAAAAGAAACAAAACCATTTAAAGGGATAGTTCACTCAAAAATGAAAATTCTGTCATTAATTACTCACCCTCATGTCGTTCCAAACCTGTAAGACCATTGTTCATCTTCAAGACACAAATTAAGATATTTTTGATGAAAAAATATCTTAATATATCTTTTCTGATCCTGCGTATAAAGCAACACAACTACCATGTTAAAGGCCTAGCAAGGTAGTAAGAACATTGTTAAAATAGTCCATGTAAAATCAGTGGTTCAGCCGTAATTTTGAATGTGTAAGTCGCGATGCTGTCTATGCTGGTCAGAAAGCTCTCGAATTTCATCAAAAATACTTAATTTGCACTCTGAAGATGAATGAAGGTCTTGGGTTTGGAACGACATGAGGGTGAGTAGCCTAATTAATGACAGAATTTTCATTTTTGGGTGAACTATCCCTTTAACTAATAAATATGTATGACTGTAAATATGTAGGCACTGTGAACATGTCATTTTACTGATTTTCTACAATAAATTACACTATAACTTAGTTATTCAGCCAACAGGTTTTTACTGTGGCATTCTTCTGTAAAAATGATACATTTTACAGTGCAGTATTAAGATGCCGTGACATACTGGCAGCAATAAATTAGATATGGTCCTAAAATAAATGACAAAGTCTTGCATAAAAACATTTTCAGATCTCTGTAAAAATAATAAATACAACTTTTTCTTTCTCTTTCTTTCTTTTTTTTTTTTTTTTATTTTACCATAAATTTACATGACCTTTTCTGTAGGCTAATTCATGGTTTCTGCATAAGTACTCAAAAAGGCTTTTAGAACCTCTGTGAACCAAAGAAATGTACAATCACTACAGAAATGTCCATGACTTTGAACATGTTATTAAATTTCCATGATATTTCCAAGAATAGAGTAGTTTATGTTTCCAGGTTTTCAATAACGATTGGAGTTTTCAGCTGTCTGAAAACGATTATTGTTGTTTTTTTTATGATGAACTTCTAATGTCAGTCATCCAGCTCGCCGAGTATGTGCTCGTCGGTTCGGCTGCGTCTCGGCTGTGTTCGGGTGACTCCGTGAATAACAGACTCTCCTCCATTTTGCATAGTTACGCGCGTGTGTTGAAGGCTCCTCTGCTCCTGCGATCAGTATCACACCGTGAAGAACGTTTTCCCTGCAATGGACGGGTAAGACTGCGTTGTTTACAGAATAAGAGAAAATGCCATTTATGACAGCAGCTTGAGTTCATCCTGAAACGAGTTTAGTCGCAATCTTGAGCGTTCTGACAAGGCCGCTCGCGCAGACTTGATGATGCATAAGCCAACGTCGGCTAATAATAACAAATGCATGCTAGCTCCGCAGATCATATTTTACTGCGAAATAGATGCGTTGTGCATACATAATATCAAACAGCAGGATACAGAATAATTTAATATTAGTGTATAAAGTGTTTCGTATTATGTGAACAACAGGGGCTTGTAATATAGTGTAGCTCCCTGGCTAACGGTACTGTTGCTGTGCGTGCGGGCGCGTCCGATTTTCTTTGTTTGAAACGTAACGGTCACTCGCTTCATCCAAGAGCTGAATATTAATTTGCCGAACTGAATACGACTGTATTAGGCACAGTTTGCTTTTCTACTCAATTTTGTACGAGCATTATTAAGCCTCATATAACTGCTATTTGTGTAACTTACAAACTGCTGACAATACTGTCCACACTTAAGAGGTCCTCAAAATATATATTTTGTTATGCTATTATGCTGTAATATTTGCAAATGAGAAATAAGTGTGCTGGTGACATTATGTGTTCAGATGTGTATGTGACTTCAGATGTGTAACAGAACAAACAGCCCAGAATTTATAGGCATTTTTCTATTTTCTCTCTTCAGCATTGCAAGTGATGTTGCAGTTGGTGTGAAGGTGAGTGTTTTTTATCTAAAAAATACATCTGAGATGTATAAATATATCTGAGAGTGTAACCGTCCACACAGGTCCATATTATTTTGGGGTAATTTAAAGAATGGAAAACTTTAAAGTTATATGACTTATACAACATTTTAATAATTTGAATGATTTACTGAATTTGCAGTGTACATCTGTGTCTTTCTAGAGAAGCTCAGATGAATTGTTGTCTGGCAGTCTGTACAACAGTCCAAACTCTTCAGTCACTGGTAAGAGGGGGAAAAACTGTAAAGTGGGTGAATCAATATAGATTTTTGGTGTGAAACTGAAAACTAGGCCTACATGAATACAAATAATGAAAACTCCACTGAAACACCACAGATTTGAGAACTCATTCACATGCCCTTATTACTTATACGTGTCTAGAATGTAGTGCCATTTTAAAGCAATAAGCCCCAAGAAGCTGTGCCTTGCATCTTTTTTAGAACAGCTGCTCTAAAATCGCTACAAACCATGGGCCTTATTGCATTTATAAAATGTATTGCAATTATATATACCTGGCAAGGTTTCATAAAATATGCATAACAAAAATAAAATGATTTGTTGAAAACAAAAAATAGTTCTTCTGCCGATCAGTGTAATTCTTCAGCAAACATTTATTAAGACAGCAACACTCAGATGCAGTGGCACGGTAGGTCACAGGTGTGTGTTTAAAGAGTATTTTATTAGTGTTTCAAATGTGGCTCATCCAATCATAATAAAGGACAGAAACTATCTGTCTATTAGATAGGGCTGGACGATATGGCCAACATTAATATCACAATATATTTCTTAATTTTGGTTGATATGAACAATATGAAAAAGTATATCAGAACTGCCAAGAATGGCCACAACTGATGACTGTACCTACAAACTTTTGAAAAATGAATTTGCCAAGTCTATGAAACCTCCTCCTTTTAAAACTATGTGATATTTTATCAATAAAAATGGTACAAATGAATTAATGTTCACCTTTTATTTGTATTTAGTCTTTGTACAAACAAGAAATGAGGAGTCACTGTCAAATAAACATAAGACTCTTGGACCCACCTTGATATTTATTAATATATTTAAACTTTAATATATGCTTATTACTAGAGATGCACCGTTGTATCGGCCAACAATCGGTATCGGCCGATAAAAGCAATTTATTTCAGTATATAAAACGATGTCACTATATTCACGATGATCAGGGCCGATAGTATCCTGTCAATCAAAAGGCAGCGGGTCAGACTGCAACTCATACTGTGAGTGAAGAAAATATCTGTTTAATTTAGGGCTGGCAAAATTAATGAAATTAATTAAAATTTTTATCACGAAAACAACGAATGTCATTTTGATGCTTTAATTGTGACGTGACAGATCGCTGTTGCACCTCATTTTAAGCAGCAGCATGGAACGCGAGTCTTTTCCAGTTTAAAGAGTTACAGCGCAAAATACACATGATGAATGCACAATATAAGGTATGTTGATAGATATAGTATGGCTTACCAAAATGTATCATGTCTAATGTAATCGCTCAATCAGTGTTTCAAATGCAGAAAGATGCCAATAAAAAAGATTGTTAACAGTATGTCATTGTATGTGCTGTTTACCTCAGCAAAGTTATCCGCTGTTCACAGTTCATTAGTTAGCTATAAAACAACTTTAATTTTTTTTTTTTTTTTTTTTTTTTACGTAATGTATTTATGAAGAAATAAAAGAAAAGTTTACGTTTATAGGACATTCTACCAGAAACGTACATTATTTTATTATTATTACAAAAGTGGTTAACATTTAACCTGTTCTTTTTCATCAGTATTATTTGTGATTTGAATTTTGTGAACGGGAGTTTATTGCTGAGCTATGAGCCGAGCTTCGGACGCTTTCACTTTCGCTTTTGAATTCACGACTGTCACTTTTTACAAGAAAAGATAATTGTCTGTTGTGCTTACATCTATTTACTGTTTAAAACAAAAACAAATGCTTGAAAGACGAAACTAACTTATATAATGTTAATTAACGTAAACGAATAAGCAAGGAGCAAACAAGGAGGAACCAAATAAATAACATTTTTGCCGCTCGTGCTGACGTGGCGAGTATAAACCAGGCTCTACTCCCAAATCGCTCGCACTGAAAGCGCCTCGTTCACTCACTTCACGTGATCAGAAAAATCCGACTCCTGCTGCACTGCCTGTAGCGTGCGTTTTATGCATGGAGCAGAGCAGAACATGCACTGCCACAAAAAAGCAGTTTTGCGAAATATTTTTTTTTTTTCGAACTGCCTGAAATCCACCTCATGTGAGCGTAAGATATCAAAAAATATCGTGATATATTGATATTGAATTATTGTCCAGCCCTACTATTAGAACACATTTTTACCACATCTAAATCCAATCTGTAGAATTCCACTGATTTCATTTTTTTGTAAAATCAACATAAAAAATGTGAGGATAAAACTCACCTGATTAAAAGCATTTGAAGTCTTATCTGCATACATGTGGCACACATCAGATCAGTCATGTCATATATCATTGGAAAGGTCTCAATTATTTGCTTATTTCACTAGCAAACTATCCACCTTTTTCTTCAATGCGGAAGCTTATGGATGAGACTTCCGGTTAGCCGCTATAGGGAAATAAGAAAAATAACAACGTGCAGTAAACGGTAAAACTGTTTGCACTACAAACCAGTGTGTTCATAATTAGGATAATACATTAAAATAGTATGGTAAGACACCAATTTGCAATATCAAGCAGCAAAATGAGCAGTTTTGTGCAGCTAAAAATATCTGGAAGTGAATGAGAACGGAAGCCAAACCCATAAAATTTACAAATGTCCACACACACTCTTATGGGTAAAAAAGGTGGATAGTAAGTGTTTTTATGTAAAAAAAAGAAAGGAGGAGTCATTAACTCAGGATGTCTTCTGTTACAAATAATGATATGGAGACGCAAAAAGTAAACACAACAAAACTTAAGATGAATGTGAGATTGTACTTCTAAAACAGCTTTTCACATGACATGCTGTCTTCAAAATATGATGCTTATGGTGTGAGATGCAAAAAAACATCAAGGCACAGCAAAATGGCCAAAATCATGACACATATACACAAGGCAGCAGTTAAAACAAGTGCTAGCAGAATACGAGACCACATCCAATGTGAAAGGACACTACAAGTCATATACAAATAACATTTTGACCACATTTTTGCTTATTCATGAAACAGTATATGGAAAATGTCATACAGTGGATGATAAATAATATATAATATATATAAAATAATAATATATAAACAAATAATATATAATTTATCCAAGTTATTTAATTAAATATCATCAAAAAAAAAAAAAAAAAACCTTTTGAAATACAGGTGTATTTCTGATTTATTTGACAGCTAATGGAAGTGACAGTAAGAAACTAAGGGTGGAGGACAGCATGGATAGCCCACCATCCAGAGTCATTCATATCCGGAAACTCCCCAACGAGGTTTCCGAGACTGAGGTCATTGCTCTGGGTTTGCCTTTCGGAAAGGTCACTAATATCCTGATGCTTAAAGGCAAAAATCAGGTATGTGATTGGGGATGGTGGTGAGGAACGCTAAACCAAGCTCCTGTTGTGATAGCAAAGAGAGAGATTTTTTTTAAAATTCAATTTAGTGTTTAAAATGTCTTGTTAAATCTGTTTTTCAAATTAGACGAACAAAGTTTTTGCTCATTCGTTTGGAAAAAGAGCCTGTTTCTTCATTTTGAACACTTTCCATCAATTAGGCATTTTTGGAGCTAGGAACAGAGGAAGCGGCTGTTACCATGGTGAACTACTACACAGCTGTTACACCCCAAGTGCGTAATGTCCCAGTCTTCATTCAGTACTCCAACCACAAAGAGCTCAAGACTGACAGTGCGCTCAACCAGGTTAGAAAATGCATTCCTTCTTGTTAAATTTTTCATTACTAAAATTATAAGAGCAACGAACGTGTGTAGTCCTTATCGCTTTCCCGGCTTTCTTTCTGAAGCGAGCTCAGGCGGTGCTGCAGGCGGTGTCCGCGGTCCAGGAGGGTGGCTCTCCAAGCTCAGCAGCCGGCGAGAGCGTGTTAACGCCTGCCCCCAGCCCGGTACTGCGAATAATCATCGACAACATGTTCTACCCAGTCACCCTGGACGTCCTCCAACAGGTCACTGGCCACAGCAGGCATCCATCTGGAATAAACTGCAGTTTAAAAAGCCAGCCAAATGTATTTTTACACTCTCATGCCTCTGAATTAACAGGACTTTGCACTGATCTCTCTTAGATCTTCTCCAAGTTTGGGACCGTCATGAAGATAATCACATTTACCAAAAATAATCAGTTCCAGGCTCTTCTGCAGTTCAGCGACCCAGTAAATGCCCAGCAGGCCAAACTGGTGAGTGAACGAAGAGGAGGATTGAAACCACCGCAAACTCTATAAATGTGTAATGATGTGCCAAAGCACTGTTATGAGATTTTTAATGTGATGGTTATGGCCACGGGCAAATTATGATCCAGTCATATGTTGGTTTAGTACCTTTCTTTCATTTATGTGATGAAATGACTGCAGTTGTCATTACTTGTAGAGGAGCATTTTTATTACTTTGAGCCAGGGCCCAACATTATGCGCTGGCTGTAATTATTCTTATCCTTATTCACCCATGTCATAGAATAACAAATGTCTTGCTGTCATCTCTTTTCGCTTCCTTTCATTGAAGTCCTTGGACGGCCAGAACATATACAACTCCTGCTGCACTTTGCGCATTGACTTCTCCAAGCTGGTCAACCTGAACGTGAAATACAACAATGACAAAAGCCGGGATTACACCCGGCCCGAGCTGCCCGCGGGAGACGGTCAGCCGCCCGTGGACCCGTCTGTGGCCGCCACTCTCAGCAAAGATTCCACCTCCCTGCTCGGTAAGTTAGAAAATGCTCTCATGTGTGCCTCAAACGTTGCTCAATCACACCTTTAAGACCCATCTTCCCTGTCATTCTCTGACATGCCTCATCATCTCCTGTCTGCATAGCTTCGGTTTCAGATCAGGGTAGAGGTGTGAATGCTTCCCCTCTATTGTGATTCATGAGAGTTTTCTAGCTCTTAGTGGAAAATGGGTCAATGGTGCCTGAAATGCAATCCCGTCTAATTGATGTGCCATTCAAACACGTTGCTTTACGTTTTTTTTGCCGCTTCCACGGCCCCCGGTCTGTGTTTGATCCCGTAAGACTTTGACTGTACACGTTCTCCGTAGGTACTCCCTCTGGAATGGTAACTTCCTACTCTAGTGGTGGAGGGTTTCCATCTTCTCTAGGTACCTATGCTTCCATTTACTTTCCTTTTTCCTTTTTGATTTTCTAACCCTACTTGAATGCGCTCTTCCTTCTGAAGGACAGGGACTTTTCCAGTGCTGTCAGAATTGGCAGGGCTTTCATGTTGAAACCACCCCAACCATTTGTCCTGGCTTGACATGCAGGATTCATAAACAGTGTCGCTGTTTGTCAAAGCAAAAATCTGAAGCTGCAACAATAAGCCCTTCCATTCTGCATTATGGGCCTGACGTAATAGATTGACACGCACACTAATTAGGGGCCCGTATTTCAGACAGACTGGCAATCCAAACTGCCAAACACAAGTTCCCTTTAGCTAAAGCAGAGCGGCCTATTGAGCGGCCAACTACAGCAAGCAGAGAGGCCCCAAAAAGCAATTTTGTTCGGATATTGCTCTAGAGCGCCAGTCTGTGTGAAATCGGTTCTGATAGCGATCTGCCTAGCGGCAGTTATTGACTCTGGGATGTGGGTTTGCCCGAAGTGTGTGGTGTTGGCTGCGTAACTGGATGTGCTTGGTGTGGTGGGTGCAGACAGGTAGAATGCATGACCACAGGGCAGATCCGCCTGAGATGCTGAGCTGTGGGCTCTTCTGGGCTGTGTGGGCTGACATGGTTCTTCCTCTTTGCTCCTCTCTCTCTGTAGGGGCCATCAGCCCCCTGAGTGCGGCAGCAGCAGCGGCGGCAGCAGCAGGGAGGGTGGCGTTGTCTGGGCATTCGGGACCCGGCGGAGTGCTCCTGGTCAGCAATCTCAACGACGAGGTCAGTTCACCCCCACAAAACAAACAAACATGCGCGCACACACACACACACAAACATATCCCTGCTCTCTCTGTTCACAGTCTTTTCATTATGTCAATCAGGTCACCAGTACACTGTATGTCTCAGGTTTTATATGTTCAGTCCTCATCTGTTAGATCATTTTTGAGTTTGAGGGGCCTTAACATAACCTTCACGACATTTAGCAGCAGAGCAGTGTTAACATACATGAAACGTTTTAAAATTGGTAAATATTTTTTTTCAATAAAGAATCAATATAATTCCTAAAACCGCAAGATCATTTTAATGCATGCCACAAGCAAAAAATTTTAAACATCAACAGCTGCCCCCAGAAAATGGTTTCATTATTTACATTTATACGCCATTCCAAATCTTGCAGCATAGTTGCATTATATTTGCAAAATATTACAAAATGTGAAATACAAATTTGACAATGAAAGCGTTAGTTCACCCAAAAAAAGGAAATTCTGTCATCGTTTACTCGCCCTTATGTCAATCCAAATCCTTGCAGAACTTGCAGATTTTGGGTAGTTAGATTTCACAAAAAAACATAATATATGATGGGGACAGAGGCTGTGTGTAAAATTTTGCTTTAGAATATCTTAAAAGCTTGACAGTGTATGAGCCTCATTCAGGTTTTTTATTTGTTCAGATTTCAAAAGGCTTGTAGTCAGGGTTTGGACAAGGTGCTTAAAGTGCTTGAAGTACTTGAATTTGACTTTTTAGAATTTAAGGCCTGGAAAACCCTTGAAAATAGCAATATTCCTGAAGAGGTACTTGGAAAAGTGCTTGAATTATTGAAAGACAATGTGTCAAAGTTTTAAAAAAAGCGCACATCTTATCACGCAAAATTCACGTAATTAAAAAAATATCATACTTTTTTTTGCCTATTTCAGTTAATGTCGTAAAACTAGTGAGCTAAACCAGTAGTAGTACTGACAGTGTCGTGAAAACATGGCTGAAGACACAAAAAACAGATGAACCAAATCAATTGAGTGAGTCATTTAAGCTGGAACCGCTCCGATTGATTTCAAACTCGTGACTTCTCTTCCTTTCAAGCGATTCATTAGCAAAAAGCAAATCAAATTAAAAGAGCCATTCGTTTTCGAATTTCGACATCACTTGTAATGATTTTAAAAACCATTTAAAAAGCATTGCGTCACAACATGATTCACTGTTTTGAAACTAAGATTTAGATCAGGACTTTGGAGCGGGTTCATGAATCATTTGACTTCGATCGGTACTGTACGTATAGCGAATCAATTGATTTAGATCGGAACCTCAAATCGTGTATCACAAATCATTTTATTTAGATCTGAACTTTGCGTATCGCAAATATTTTGATTCAGATTGCGACTTCAGAGTGCGTATCGCAAATCATTTCATTTAGATTGGAAGTTCAGAGCGGGTTCTTGAATCATTCCGTGAATTGTATGATTCGTGATCTGCACTCCGAGTCCTGATCTTAAATGATGGTTTGCAAATCATTATTCAGATCAGAACTTCGAAGCAGATATTTTGCTGTAGATTGGAACTTAGGAGCGCGGATCGCAAATCATTTGATTCAGGTTGGGATTTTAGAGGGGTTTTTTTTCTTAAATGGTAGAAAACATCAAACCATAAGTGAGACCTCTGATTGAAGTCCTTGAAAATCAAAAAGTATTGCTTATAGTCCTTGAAAGTCCTGGAATTTTATTTGACAGTATCTCTATGAACCCTGTATAGTGAATTACAGCCTAATGATTAACAGATTTAATTTAGGCCTTTTTTCCTTTAATCAGTGTACCTACACATTCAAACTCAACCTTGCTTGCTTTATGTGCCAGAGCAAACCTCACTGGTTCTTGCTTGTCAAACAGACATAGTTGAGCTTCCATGTTTACCATATTTGATGAGCTCTGATCAATGTTTATATGCGAATAAAAGCCTAAATTTAATCTAAATCAAAACAGCATGAGGCTGAGTAAATGATGACAGAATTTTTTGAGTGAATCCAGAGTCACAGTACACTTTATATATCAGTGCCAAGCCTTACTAATTACATCATCATCCCAAAAAACTGTAATCACATTCCCATGTTAACTTTGCTCTTTTGCTGGATGTTTTGAAGCTGATTTCAAAGTCATTTCAGTCACTTTTCTAATGTGCGTTAGATTGACAATGATGTATTGAGTCACACACACTGACCAATGAGCAGGTGACTTGTCTTGACATGACTTCAGATTGACCAGTGTCTCATTTCCATCCTCAGTGTATTTCATAAATTATGTTCAATGTTATTTCAGTATATTTGCAGTTAGTAGTGAATTGATAGCGACTAGTAATGACTTAAAAGCTGTAGCTCTTTGTTCTCTATTGTGACATTTATACTTGCAGAAATATACTGAAAGCATTCTCAGTAAGGTTTTCGTCAAAATGGAGGGTCTCTCTGCAGTCTCTCCTCTGTGCAAATTTTGATCACTGTCTCTCCTCTCTCTTTATCTCTCCCCCTCTCCCCTCTCTCTGGCTCTCTCTCTATCTCTCTCTCTCTCCCCCTCGCACCTTTTCACGAGCGCTCTGTCTGGAAGTAATATCTAACTGTCTTTTCTCTCTAAGCTGTATCTCTCTCTTCCTCTCCTGATGCTCCACTGCCTCTCTCTAAGCTATTCAAAGTTGGTATGAAACATGGTAGCCCCACCCCGCCTCTCTCATTTCTCTCACACTCTCTCTCACTTTGATTTCTCTGTCTTTTTGAAGTGTCCCAGTAATTTCCCCATCATGGTTTTTTGTTTTCCCAAACACTTGTGGGTTTGTGGAGTTTTCGACATGACGTGCTCTCTATTGATGCCATAACTCTGCAAGGTGGTTTTCATGCCTACCCGCTGCATGGCCCCGCCCCTTTAAAGCTATAGGCTGATGTTTCGTTTGTTTTGTTCTTTCCTTTAACGCTTTCTCATACCAAAAGCCTTCCACATGCTCTGCATGCTTTGTCCTAATCACGGCGTTTCTGTGCTGCAGTTCTAGTCTGAGTAAATGTGCCCTGCCCACATTCGGTCTCGGGTGACTACGTTTGGCACTGTTAAACATAGTCGGGGGAAGCAAAAGAAAAAAAAAGAGAACCCTGCCATTTTCTGACCAAACTCCTGCATTTCCTATGTACTGACCTGTATATTATTTTTGTCCCCCCTTCCAACTTTTTCCTTTTTTTTTTTTTTTTTTTCTTTTTTCTTTTATCCCACGCTGCTTCCAACCCCTCCTCTTCCTTTTCCTCTCCTCTCCTCTTCTCTCCTCTCCTGACTCCTCTGTGATTGGTTGGCCCTTTCTCTCCTGCAATCCTGTCTCCCCGCCCTCCACCCATTCATGCTTTGTGCCTGAACCAAAACAAATGTTCCTCCTCGGACCGACTTGCCCCAATTAACTGCCTTGACCCATGCTCCATGACCACCTCACCATTCTACGGGAAACCACCCTCCGTTATGGATGATCTGTTCATCTCCGCTCTACCTCGACTCTTCTCTCTTCCTGTCTTACGCTGCTTGCTCTTCTCTCCTTCTAAAGATGGTTACGCCCCAAAGTCTGTTTACCCTCTTCGGTATGTTATTGTTAGCAATCTACCTCTTTTCGTTTATCTATTGTTAATTTCATTTCAGTTGTTTTTTTGTTTTCTCTTTCATTTATCATTTAAGGGTTAGTTATTAATCTGGCACTAGTGTAACAACAGTTTCTTAGTTTACAATTTAATTTGTTTAGTTCTACAATGCCAAATTTCAACTGAAATAGTTTTTAATTTGTTTTTTTATTTGTTTTTCCTTGGCTTTCAAAGCCTCTGTCTCTATCTTGCTCTATCTGTCTCTCTTCATGTACAGCTTATATTAATGCATGGATGATTATTTTGCATGTAGGCTTTTGATTTTAACTTTGCCATATCACATGAGCTTGTTTTTGGAGGGCGTATCAAAATAAGTTGTGTCTGTTAGAAACACTGTTTTGGACTCTTTGGTGTAGATAATTTGGAAGATTTGTACCATCATCTTCACCTTTCATGTCAGAACCAGAGCTTCTGAAGCACTAACTTGTCCTTCCTGGTTCACTCCTCTCCTCCTCCTCCTTCCCTCCCTCTTCCATCTGCCTCTTGCTTAACCGAAGGTGTCTACGGTGACGTGCAACGCGTGAAGATCCTTTACAATAAGAAGGACAGTGCTCTAATCCAGATGTCTGATGGAAACCAAGCCCAGTTGGGTAAGCTGATGTGCTGTCCTTTTCATGATTAACATTAGGGCTGTCATGATTCTTCAATTCAAGTACTCGATTTTAAAAAATCCTCGATTAGGTTTTGACCATGTTGAGTAACCTGCAGAATACCGGAAGTGGGGCATTCCACGAGCGAGAATATATTAAATATATTAAAGAGTATATTAAACCCTTTTTAAAATCATGTTAAAGCATAATGCTATTGTGAATTCACAAATGCTACGATTCAATCATACCCTTTTCGCTTATTTCAGTTAATGTCAGGGTGTGTTCACACTTGTCATATTTGATTAAATTAAAACAAACCCCGGTGCGATTGCTCTGTTAGTGCGGTTCATTTGAGTAAGTGTGAACGCTGCCATCTGAACCCTGGTAAGCACCAAACAAGAAGTGTGTTTAGAAGTATTTGGTCCATGTTGCATTCATATTTTAATCAAACCGCATCAGATTTTGTTTGGAAGTGTACCGAGACCCATCTTTTTAATGGTCTCAGTCCGCTTCCAAACAAACTCTGGTGCGGTTTGATTGAAATATGAACGCGACACGGACCAGATACTTCTAAACGAACCAAAAACAGGAAGTAATGACAAGATGCATTGCCATGCGACATGATTTCACAAAGAGAATACATTGTCTACCCTAAACAAAATGAGCCAAGGGCAAACGTGGAGCTACGAGGAGGTAAAGTGCCTTAATGAGCTTTTTGAGAGTTCGCAGGTGGTAAAAATAAAATCATATACACGCAACAAGCACACTTAATCCATCAACCTGCATTAGGTGTATTGGACTTAACGTGGCGCTGAGCAGACCGATCAGTGAATGAGTACTAATAGGACCAGGACCAAATTAACCAAACGAACCGAACTACAAGTGTGAACACACCCTCAGAAAACAATCAAGCTAAGCTAGTAGTAGTACTGGCAATGTCGTGTAAACTTAGCTGAAGATGTGAAAACAGGAACAGATGAACCAAACCTTGTGCAACCTTGTGCTTGCGATCATTCATTTCAAGCGATTCACTAGTAAAAATCAAATAAAATTAAAAGAGCCATTCATTTTCAATTTCTACATCGCTTGTAACGATAAAGCACTTAGTGGTGGGTGAAACTGAGCTTTTCGAAACTCCAAATCAGTTAAACCATTATTTTGGAAAATGATTCACTGTTTCAGAGCGCTCCAATCGGATTGTGTGTCATAAATCATTTGGTTTAGATTGGAATTTCGCGTATCGCAAATCATTTGATTTTGATCATAACGCGTTTTGATAATCTTTTTTTTTTTTTTTCCCAGATCAAGACTTTAAATCATGTCAAATCACATGTCTATTTGATTTAGATCAGAATGGCTTTGTGAATCATTCGCAGTTTGAATGATTCAAATCAAATGATTTGCAATACGTGATTTGAAGTCCCGATCTAAATCAAATGATTCACAATTCGCAAAGTTCAGATCTTAACTCGGATTCACACTCCGAGTCCTGATCTGAAATGATGGTTCGGGAATCATTATTCAGATCGGGACTTTAAAGCTTGGATTGCAAATTATTTGATTTAGATTAGGACTTCGGAGCGGGTTCGCAAATTTTTTGCTTTAGATCTGTTCTTTGTAGCGCAGATCGCAAGTCATTTGTTTCGTATCAGGAGTTTGGAGTGATTTTGTGAATCTTTTTTTCTAGGTTTTTTTTTTTCTTTATACAGTGGAAAACATCAAACCATTAGGGCAGTACTGTTATAAAAACAAAATAAAGAAAAAAGAAAGAAGGTATACACAAATACAAATCCCTTAAGAAAAAATAACTGTGGTTTTACCATAGTAGAAGTGTAGTATACTTTAGTTGTAATACTTTGCATGTGCTACACTTTATTCTTGCCATTTTTTTTATTAGTATATTTTTATTGATCTATTTCTCTTTTAGAATTTGAAATAGAAGACATAATTGAGAGCTCTGACTGAAGTCCTTGAAAATCAAAAAAGTAGTGCTTGAAAAGTCCTTGAAAGTCTTGAAATTTCATTTTACAGTATCTGTACAAACCCTGTTTAATATTTGTGCTTTATGTACATGGGTGTAGGTTATGTAAATAAATGCTGCTCCACACAAACAAGTTATCATTTACATGTGTGGAGTGTCTCAAACTCCATCTCTGCATATTGTTATGAATTTGGGTTTATTATAACGTTCATCTGGGAGTGCAACGTGCACTATTTCATCAGATTTGTAAGGTAAATCATTTATAAACCTAGGAAAACGTAGGAGGATACATCAGCATCTTTCTCAACATGCTAACTGTTCATCGCACTGTCAAAATAAAATCTCAAACCCTCACTCTGAGTTTACACATTTTGATATCCAGATATTTAAGAAATGACAGTGGCTGTAGCATTTCTGTCGTAAAGAAATGTCCAAATATTAAAAATTAAGTGGACATTTGAATTAAGTGTTTAGTCAATATTAAATATTTAATCGTCAAGCTGTTGGCACCCTCTGCAGTCATTTGTTACAATGCGTAATTTATATTAGCTCTATCGTTTACAATTCATTATGCATTTTAATGGTTTTGTTTAGTAAAACCATATGATGAAAACCATATTTCTTTTCATACTTTATTTGAACTAATAATTATTGCCTCATTGCTAATTATATATGCATTTTAAGTAATTTTAAAAGTTTGCTGTTTGCTTGGGTCTATTTTTATTACCCCCCAAAAAAATGAGCCAATTACTCAGTTAATCATCAGAATAATCAACCGATTACTCAAATACCAAAATAATCGCTAGTGGCAACCCTAATTAACATGTTTTTATATCACATTAAGACAGAGCTCTCTGTTTTTTTGTTATCTAGCCATGAGCCATCTGAACGGGCAGAAGATGTATGGCAAGATCATTCGTGTGACCCTCTCCAAGCACCAAACAGTACAGCTGCCCAGAGAGGGTTTAGATGATCAGGGCCTGACCAAGGACTTCACCAGTTCTCCTCTGCATCGCTTCAAGAAGCCTGGGTCTAAGAACTTCCAGAACATCTTCCCCCCTTCAGCCACACTCCATCTCTCTAACATACCGTGAGTATGCAGAAGAACATCAGATTTGTGCAGATTTGTCCAGTCCTAATGAACGCTAGTGGTGATTTTTCTGAGGGTTTTGCCATTTTATTAATACACGTTGTGTTTTACTCAGGAATCATAAATCTTGGATCAACTGCTGACCATCTTTTTAAATTAATTGTCAGTTTTTTCCCTAGCAGTGTCTTTCAGTTCAAGCCTGAGATTAAAATGTGGCTACCAAGGAAAATTTGTTTTCCTTTTTTATTGGTTCATGCATCATGATAACGTTTTACCATTTACTCAGAGGAAATGCTAATAACTGCTTGTTTCCCCTCCAGTGAGAATGTGACAGAAGAGGATTTACGACTGCTCTTCTCAAATTCCGGCGGTACAGTGAAAGCGTTCAAGTTTTTCCAGTAAGAACCCACTGCGTTTTGTTTGTTAGTCATTTTTGTGCACATTTGACAGACCGTCATGTATGTTTTTTTTTTTTTTTTGTTTTTTTCATTTTAGAGATCGCAAAATGGCTCTCCTGCAGATGTCCACGGTGGAGGAGGCGATTCAGGCGCTCATCGACCTTCACAACTACGACATGGGCCGTGGCCACCGCCTGAGAGTGTCCTTCTCAAAGTCGACCATCTGAGGATCCCCTGGTGCTGTCTCATCTTTCCTCGCTCTGCCCCAGGAGCCTCAAGTCGAATTCATTTTTTACCAGTCATTCCTTAACAGTCATATCAAGAACTTCAATGAGAATGGCCCTTAAAGGAACACTCGCTCTGTATCTGCTCCTACTATTGTTTGTGTATGGCCAGCTGTTATTCTGTTTTAGGATGGATTGACAAAAATGTGCCTTACTTAGCAAAATAGCATCATCTCTTTGCTCCCGTTGTTACACGTTCTAGAGGTGTAGGCACATTACGTGTGGTGAAACAGAAAACGTAACCTTTACAGTCACCTTGCTTTGTTGTTTGGATGGTTTTTGAAAGTGATAGTTCTCGCTCTTGCCCAACGTAGCCTCCCCTGGTCATTTTTCAAAACCAAGGCTTTGAAAGCTAGTCGCTCGCTTTGATTCAAAGGCAAAAGCTCAGTTTTTTTTTATGATCTATTGAATCTGAACACAAGTAACTGAATTTGATGGAACATACTCCAAGTTGTAAATTATCTTGTGCATTTGTTTTATTTTGGGCTGTAGTGTTTTTTTTTTTTTTTTTTTTCTTTTTCTTCTTTGATCAGACACCCAAGGTACTTTTTGTGATTGAAACCTGTGGTAAACAAAACACTGACAGTGGGGAGCACAGTGCGTGACGTATAGTACTTGCTTTGATATTTCTCACTCACGTTTGCTTCAGTAAATTCTGTTACCCATTTTTTTTTAGATGAAAATCAGAGCATGTGCTGATGGATCTCGGCAGTTGCATGTGTCAGATTGACCATGTTTGATGTTGTGATGTCACATTAATGTAGGGACTGTTGGGACCAAAGTAAATGTGCCTTTAGTCTTACTTTATTCTGCATTGTACAAAATGTTTTATTCAACCTCTGGAATATTTTTATCAATGGAGGAAAAAAAGAAATCAGATTTTCCGACAGACATCACTCGTGTAATTGTCCTTGATCGTGGTTGTACGAGAATCGCTCACCGATTTTATTGAAAAATGACATTTTTGTGGTCTAGGCCTGGGAAACATTTGGGAGGGGGGAGTGTTCTGTACATTTTCTACATGAATTGAGTTTTTACATCTTTAGGAATGTAAAGTTCAGTATAGAAGCGGCACAATTAAAGGTTCTTTTTTCTACCAAGTTCGTGCTTGACGGTCCCTGTGTGGTGTAGTGCTTTTATCCTGTAGCATGCTGAATAAACTCTTCTCGCTCTGCATTCACCTCTGCCTCTCTGCTGTCTCTTCCTCTTCCTGTACTGTCCTCTGTATCTCACTTAAGTCTTTTTCTCTGATGCACTCTGGAGAAAAACTCCCTCGTCTTGGTATAAAAATACAGACTGCAAGTAAAACATGACAACGATGAAATCTTTGACTTTCCCATCCTATTGTCATGTTTCTTCTCTATCTTCTCATGCTTATTCTCAGATCTATCTGTCTACGTATGTTTCTGCATATCCCACCTGGACATCAGTGTGCCATTTTTCCTGTCCTTATAATCTTTCTCCAAAAAGTGTGGTGTTTTGAGCAACAGATGGGTACCTGTGTTTAGTTGCAAAGGTGCTTACAGTCTTTCAACATGCGGCTGATTGTGCATTGAAGCAATTGGGTGTCTGGTGGAGAAAGGACAATCAACTGGCAGCGATTTGAGCTAAGACACAAGGTACAAAAATTGCAGCTTGCACCATTTTTGTGAACTGGTACAAACATAGTAACAGTGCAAAGCTAGAATCCTTCTGGGAGAGTGTTTCTTTTTTGTTAAGCATGCTGTCTTTTTTTATAGAAAGAAAGCTTTTATAGAGTACAATGCTTTTTCTATAGTAAAACATGAAGGAGTTTCAACGTTTTAGGGTTGTGTTGCCTCAAGTATTGGGTGTTTGGCATCATAAAATCTGAATGTTCTGGATTTTGCAATGTGATGAGGCTGTTTCCCTGAAATGCCATAGGTTTACCTACAGCACATGAAGCTGAAAATAGAAAAGTAACTGAAAATGTATCTACACGTGTTGGACTCAAATGCCCAGAGTTTTTAAAGACCCCTATATAGACTAAGATATTGCTGGTATTTTGCTGTAATTATGACACAGCTGCCTGTTTTTGTACTTTATTTACAGAAGCTGGGAATATTGGTGATTCCAGAAGTTTCAAGAGCTGTAAAACAATTATTGTGGGGGGGAGATATGATTTCTTAATTTTTTTTTTTCTTTAATTTTAATGCAGATTAGGGTTTAACTAATACATTGGAGATCAAAATTAATCTATAAATACTTGTCTTTGTCTGAAATATTAATTTTCATTGCTTAAAATGTGAAGGAATATTAGCTGTAGGTATACCACTGTTATACAAACATGTTTAAAAAATTTTCAAGGCATTTCAACAAAAACCTTTACTTTGTGGAAAACACAGTGATCAAAATTAAAGAACAGTAACCCCTGTAGCATAAAAGATGATTATGACTAAATTTTTGGAGGGTTACACCTGTCAGAAATTAGCTGGAAGTGTAGAAGCCCTTGCTTTGAATGACTTTGCAGAGTTTGGTAATTGTAGTGGGTTTCTCAGCCATATCTTTGTCGCCAAGTATTTTCCAGAGATTTTTAATCAAGCTTAGATCAGGACTCTGGGCTGGCCATTTCATTATTTCAGTGTTCTTAGTTTCAAGGAACTGCTTTACCCATTTTGCAGTGTGACGGGGAGCACTGATTAAATTAAACTTGCTCTCATCACTAAAGTGAACTTTGGAGCAGTTCTCTTCTTTCCACACAACATGCTCCTCAGCAAAGGTGAGTTTAGAATTTTGATTATTTCTGCTGATGAGAGATTTGGTCACTGCAGAAAGTGCTTTCAGTCCGATTTCTCTCTTCAGTATTCTGAGAACCCTGTTCAGCACTGAACTGGCAAGCAATTCCAGCTGCAGTGCTGAACCCATTCCCCATTGAAAGTCTCTGCATTTTCCTGTTCGTGCATTTGTCTTACATGGAAGACCAGCCTTTTTAGGGCACTTGAATGAATTAGTTTCATTGTAAACCTGCAATATTTGAGAAATCACAGATGTGGAATAACCAACTTCTCTTGCAGTGGCTGAAAGAGTCATCTCTTTGGTCTTCATCTGGACAACCTCCTGTCGCAGGGTCTCAGTCACCTTAGAGTGGCCCGCCATCTTGCAATCTCTTTGAAATTGGATGAATGGTCATATAATTAAAGAAATTAGCACCAGGTACAGATGAACACTAATAAACTGGAGGTATCTGTAAGTGTTCTTTAATTTTGATCAGAGTTCTTTTTCAAATACCTCATTTGTTTTTTGTTTTTTTTGTTTTTTTACTACGCTTCAGTATACAATTAATTTATGAATTATGCATACGAAACTGCTCTTCTACTCTTACTATTGTAGGTTGTTCTTTATTTTTGATCTCCACTGTATATTACTTATAAGCCATATACTAAGTGGCCCCTAATATGCATCCCATATTATGGCATTTTCTTTTATTTTCTACATGGAAAAGTTAAGTTTTTTTAATATTAAAATATTGGCTGAAGAGTATATATTTTGATTTCAACTTTTTTTGCAATAATAGTCTCTTGTTAAAGTGCAAGGGGGCCAATATTGTTGGCCTTCACTGTAGTTACTTCTGCTCCAAACCATATTGGAACATTCGCTAATTTAAATATCTCAATAAAAATGTGTTCTTTTGAATGTGCTAATTGAACTTAACCAGCCTGCTCTAAAGCGCATGCTTTTTCCGGAAGCTTTGGGATCTTGTTATTGTGTTGCGAATATTCTGGATGTCAAAGCTCCCTTGAGCAATCCAAGCCTACTCTGCTCATTGTGTTGTTGCAAGGCCATCTGTAACTCGCCACGTAGCCTTTAATACTGTTCTCGCCTGGAGAAAAGAACTGCTGTTTCTGTCTGCTTTGAGAAAAGACTGCCAGAGAACAAGCTGTAGTCTCGATACAGGTCAGTTCAGAAATCAACAAGGCACAAAAAACTACTAGCATTGTTTGACTTGACAATTGATATGTTTTCCTTCAACAATGTTTTCCTTATAATTGTAGTACAATTGCAGACTGTTATATTGAGACTTCATGCAGTGCTAAATAGGAGTCTTCAGCTGTACTGTGACAGATCGCATTTCCACATGCCCGGTCTGGTTGAGAGCAGTTTCTCCACTGTAAGTACAGAAATAATGTCATTGTCTTGCCCTTCCTTAGTCTTTGTAGGTCAAAATGATTTCCCAAGGAAAATTAAATATTTAGGAGAGACAAGTATGATCATTCCACTGTCTTTACTTTGGGAAATTGGCATTGGTATTAGAGGTTGCACTGGGTTTGAATTATTAAACAGCTCTCTGATACTCAGCAGATTTAATTAGCATAGCGTAATTATGACCCAAATGTCAACAGACTCCATGGTTCTCCATATATTAAATATATCTCCTACCGATCTCCATATATTACTCTATTTTTCCTTTAATCACTTCCTGTTATCTGTCAGTTGGACAATTCCGCTTTTTCTCCAAGGTCTGCATCTCCAAAAGTAAATTGGAAAACAGCATTGGGCCATATACCAACTGTGAAGTTCAGGATTAGAATAACCTTAAAGAAAACCTACAGCTCCTGCTCTCAAAGTGTTCACTCAAAATGTGTCAATTTCTGTCATGAGTCCCTCATGATGTTCCAAACATGTTTGGCTTTCTTTCTTTAATGCAACACAACACAGAATTGGGAATGACACCCAACTATCTGGGAACATTCTCAGAACTTTGTCTAGCGTTCTTTCAGCAAAGTTAGTAGAATATAATAAAGGGTTTGCACTTGTGCCACAGTTTGGTCAGTTACCTGGATGCATATTGGAGATACTCGAATGTAAACAGTAGTATTGATTGTACGGTTAATGTACTACTGAATATGTTGTTATGCTAATTTATGCTGTCTAAACCACTGAAAAAACATGTGGAATCTGCTAAATCACATAGAGAAGGACCTAGTAAGCAACTAAGTTAATAGGTGGTAAGATATGTACGAGCAGTTTTAATTAAGATATTAGCCTATTATTTCACCTACCTGACCGGAAATGATAAGAACAAACAGAATGTTGTCAAGATTCTTGCCCTGGAAATCCTAGTTCAGTTTGGTCAACCACAAACGCCTTTTGTTCCTCAGACAGTTTTTTTTTGCACTCTTGATTTGTTATATATTTTGGCAGTCTATAGTACTACAAATGTTTTTCCTGGTCCGACCGATTAGTACAGGCCAATAATTGACCATTTTCAGCAGCAATAATCAGCAAAATTTGCGAGTTCCATAGGGTTCAGTGGCATTGTTTACGTTCTGTGCCGCCGCAGATGACACATTACGAAAACACTTTATAGACCAGTTATCGGTTTGTAAACATTCGGGATGCGTGCGCATCATGGTTGCAGAAAACCCAGAAGAGATAGCCGTTACGACTAGAGAATTACACGGATACGGTACAAAATAGTTACATTTAAAAAGATTCTAGATTATATTGATTAGATGTAATTTTCAAAATGTTCTCTGTATATTTCAAGAGCTTGTCACTCAGCGATAAGCACTGTTATTCAACTAAACTGGCGTTAGATAGTGGGATAGTCTTACAGGTCCAAAACCAGGATGATGTTTTTTGTGGGCGGAGCCTATCTGATGACAGAAAATTACAGTTTTCAAGTGGCAGTCTATGGATCCATGGAACCATAATAATAAAAAAAAGGTAAATTTGATTTTATATTTCCAAATTCTGACTTTATACTTGCAATTCCGAGATTATATCACACAATTCTAATAAAGAAAAACAACTTGTCATTCTCTCTTTTCCCCTCGGCTCAGAATAGGAGTTTATATCCCTCACTTCTGGCTTTTTTCCCCTCAGAATTGACAAACTCACTATTTTTGAGTTAAATCGAGTTATAAAGTCAGAATTAGAAGATATAAACTTGCATTTGCAAGAAAAAAAAGTCAGAAGAGATAAAATAAATGTTATGTAAAAAGGTTAATAGTAATAGGTTTAAATAATATGTCATGCTGTAACTGTAGAATTTGTCCCCATATGAACAGCATGTGAATATTAGTAGACCTATTGTTTAAATCAAACTTATGCTTTAAAAGTAGAGTAATCATAGCAGTTTTCATATAGTACGTTTAAACCTATGCGTTTAGCTTAAAATGGCGTCATTGACGACAGTATTCTATAAAAATTATTTGGATTCCGATTTTGACATCGAAAGGCACAAAAAATGTTTCTGAGTCTTATTCTATGGATTTTACCCATTTACCTCCACTTGTTACCTGTTACTAGTGTTTTTCTGGAACCACTATGGGCGCGGAGCTGCAAGTGACGTAACTCTGAGTCTACTTCAAATTGGTCTATAGAAACTTTAGCACAAAAAAGTTATTTATACATTGTTCATGGAAAATTTATCTTGTCTAACTTTTTTTTTTTTTTTTTAATGTCATTACTTGTTTAAAAACCTTAAGAGACTATTCAAAACTAACGTTCCCAAAGATAAAATGGAATAGGGGTTATGCACAACAGACTTCCGTATTCTGCTATAACCAGGTCTCGTTTCTTCCGGTTCACGCGTTTCAAGCTGTTTTACTCAAGATGCTCAAAGTAGACACTAAAGATAATCATGACCAATGTCCATTATATGTGGACTGATATATAAAAGTTTTTTTATTTTTATTCACTAACATTTATACATAAAAGTCGAACAAAATGTCAACAATAAAAACAGTCAGCAACAAAAACAACAAGAACTAATTTAACTGATTACCTTTAAAGTCCATTGATTTCGCCATCATTTAATACTGCTATTAATAAGTTTTCCGACAAGCGATATGAGATGTGTTTTCCGGGTTTGGTCAGGTGACGTTCGACATCTAACGTTACCCTATTTTCCCAAAACATTAACAAATAGGACTAACGTTTTAACTTAATTAGAACGTTATCAAATCGTTCTTAGAATACATTTTTGTTATAGCCTAGCTGAGAAGCTGCAAAATAATAAAAAAGTAGTACAGCCTACTAAAAAAGTATAATAAACTCATATGCTATATTACAAGTCTTCTAAAGTCTAGCTTTTTACAAGAAACACAATGAACTATGCTGCTTTTCTATTTTCTTTTTTCTATGTAACCATGCGCTAGACAAACTTTTTTTTTCCTGCATCTTGTGTTGTTAAACGCAAAATAGCGTTCTGTGTAGCACTCACTGAAAATATATTGATTCTTTAACGAATCGCTTTGTCTGCTTCAAAAAAGTAGTCTGGACGATTCGTGTATGTTGCAGTTGATAAAACCCGACCATTTTAAAAAGGAAGAACGTCAAGAGTTCGGACTGGCATGAAAGTAAGTAAATAGTGACAATTCATTTTTTCATTTATTTATTTTTTGAGTGAGTGAGCAACTGTTGTTAGCATGTTGTTGTGTAACATACAACAGTGTATCGTTTAGACAGCGAGGCGAACGTTTATGTCCAATTTGTCAACGGTTCATGGCAGCAGCAGTTTGTTTATAACAGAACAGCTCTGTCAGCGAGAACAGAACATGGTATCACCTACAGGAGATTCACAGCTTAGCTTGGGGGCTCAGCAGAAACCTGAACGTCTGGCCTCCAAAATGACGTTTTTTTTTTTTTTGTTTTTTTTTTTTTTTTTTAACCAACGCTGACATAGAGCTGTAAAAATAAGGAGCGGGAAAAATGTGCACTGGGCGTTTATTCACAGATTAAAGCAGAATCTCCTAAATCACAGAATGAGGTAGTGATTCCCAAATCAAATGGGCTTTTATCTATATGCAAATGACATGATGGCCTTCTTGCATTTATTTTTAATGGCTCAAGAGGATGGCTGTAAGCTGCAGAGCATTCACAGTGGACGAGAGCTCACCACTGTCAATGTTTCAATTCCAGTATTCAGATCACTGAATTATACCACAGAGATAGAGGTAGTGTTGTATGCTTATTGAAACAAAGACCGACTTAATAGGCCAGAAGCATACCTGCCTTTGTAGGTCACGTTGAACTCTGGATAACTTTAAAAGTACTTTAAGATTAGGTTAGTCAGATTTGGTTTGTGAGATATGATAGAAATGATATATATATATATATATATATATATATATATATATATATATACTGACATCTCAACCCACCTACATTGAAGCATAGAGAAAAGGAGAAATGCTTTTGTGGACTATCATTCATTCTAAGTGACTTCAGCTAATATTCAAGCGGTGGATGGTATTGTTATGCTGTGTATGCAGAACAGCAGACATTGTTTACCTTTTTTGTATTTTATTTTTTGAACAAGACTTGGTTCTTGTGAAAGAATTGTTATGCTGAAGGGAATAATCAGAACATCTGTCACATCTCACAAAGTAACAGCTTTAATAACAGTAACTAGCAACTCGTAAGCATATTTAAGGACATTTGGGAGTCTATATTTAGAGGTAAATTGCAAATCAACCAAAAGTAACATTAAATCAGCATTTTTTCAGTGTACAGTTTTTGCTAATTGCAAAAGGGATTTTTTTACCCAAGAATGTTCAATCAATTAGTCACCATCAATTTGTTTCAAACCTGTATTAATGTCTCTCCTGCTCAGCGCAAAAGAAGATATTTTGAAGAATGTTGATTAACAAAGTTGCTTGTCCCCATGGACTTACTTAGTATTTCTTTTCCATACTGTGGAAGTCAATGGGGACCAACATTCCTCAAAATATCTTCATTTTCACAGAAGAAGGAAACCTTTACTCAGGTTTGGAGTAAATGATGAAAGAATTTGAATTTTAATTTTTGCATTGTGGATGATTTCTGAGGTATATTATAGAAATCTGACCTGTGTACACACACAATGTATGTAATAGGTCAGAAAAAAAGTTTTTTCAATGTAAAGTATCTCTTTACATTGTTTCAGACTGCTGAGAAAAAAAAAAAAAACACTTTTAAGTGTTTATTTTATTGCACTTCTATCTATTAGCATCTATAGATTTTAGGTACAACACGTATCTTTAAGGGGCTGGTTCACCCAAAAATACAAATTCTGTCATTAATTACTCACCCTCATGTCGTTCCAAAACCATAAGATATTTCTAATTAAATTGGAGAGCTTTCTAACCCTGCATAGACAGCTATGCAACTACCATATTCAAGGCCCAGAAAGGTGGTAAGGACATCTGTAAAATAGTCCATGTGACATCAGTGGGTCAACCATAATGTTGTGAAGCTACAAGAATACATTTTGTGTACAAAGAAAACAAAAATAACAACTTTATTCAACACTTTCTTCTCTTTCATGTCAGTCTCCGCCGCACGTTCACAAGAGTACCACGAGACATGCGTGTAGTGCTGCTAACGCAGGAGCCGGCATTCTGACGTAAAATCCGGATGCATTGTGCAGTCTTTGAAGATTTCGCCAGAGGATGACCTGCAATTTTTTGCCCAGCCTTACTTATTTGAACCAGAGTATACAGACAATGTGTACAGACAAACTAGGAGAGATGGGCATTCTATGTCAGGACGGCAGCTCCTAAGTAGGGTTCCGATTCTGCTTATCGATTCTGATTCTTATTGATTCCTTGTTTCAAATCAAATAAGATAAAAAAAAAAAAAATTCCAAATCTGAGTGAAACAGTTTGATGCCATACACACTTATTCTGTCTTTTTGCAAAGTGTTCTGTTGCAGCTGAATAACATGAGCAAGCAGCTTACAGAACATCTAGGCACTTTTACACTAAGGAACATTTGCCTGTGGTTTTAACCAAAAATACCACAACAAAAACAACTAGACTAATACATTTCAAACATTAAATTGTAAAAAGACAAGTAAGCAGTCAGTAATAAATTATGAACAAACAAATCAATTAGCAATAGTATAAAAAAAATACAACTGAACAAATTTTAGGTACAGAAATTAAAATCAAAAGTTTAAACAGTGAATGATTTTCTTTTGTTCTTTGATTAACATTAATGACAGACAGCATGTTTAATATGCTGCTGTCTCTTTAACACTGAATGCATGTGAATCTAAAAATACTTAAAAAATACACATGCCTTTTCTTTCACATCTATTTACATTCACCTAAGACAAGAAAAAAAAAAAGCATCTGTTTTTGATGATATATTGGTGTATTTTTGTGCATAATGGTTGGTAAATGTGAAAGAGATACTGGTTCCGGCTTGAAACAACATTTTCTGCACAGTTCGACAACGGACACAGGCCGGGAACCCGCACCGGGACCACTGTTCTCTGTGCTCGCGCTTCAGATGTGTTTGCAAACAATGCACACATTCCTTCCCTCGTGCCCTTAAATCGTTTAAAATCACATTAAAATGCGAACGCAGGAATCGTTAAGTGGAATCAAAATGCCTTGGTCTTATGGAATACCTGGTTCTTGAAAATTTGGAACCGGTTCTAAAATGGAACCAGTTCTCGATACACATCCCTACTCCTGTGTCAGCAGCACCACATGCATCGTGATACTCTCGTAACCATGTGTCGAAGACTGACACGGAAGAGAAGAAATTGTTAAATAGTCATTATTTTTGTTTTCTGTTCACACAAAAGTATTCTCGTAGCTTTATAACATTGAACCACTGATGTCACATGGACTATGTTAGCAATGTCCTTACAACCTTTCTGAGCCTTGAACGTGTCAGTTGTGTTGCTGTCTATGCAGGGTCAGAAAGCTCTTGGATTTAATCAAAAATATCTTAATTCGTCTACCAAAGATGAACAAAGGTCTCACAGGTTTGGAACAACATGAGGGTGAGTAACTAATGACAGAATTTTCATTTTTGTCCCTTTAAAATTTGTTTTTCCAAAATGGTTATTTTCTCCTGCACTAAGCCAGAAATCTCCACTTCAGAAGCACTTACATAAACTAAACTGAATGTTTGTTTGTTTATTTATTTATTTATTTATTTATTTATGGCTGTCGACAGTGTTTTCTGATATATTGAGTGAAAAAAGATATCCAAAATCCCCTCTGTAGAAAAAAAAAAATAAATAAATACATAAAAATAACAACTTTGTCTCTTTGTAAACGAAATGAAACAAAGTTTTGAACCTGGTTTTATCCAGTGCTCAAATTTCTGCTTTGGAAATGTATGCAAATTAGTGCATATTTCATTAGATAATGCCTCATACATAACATTTCAGAAAACTTGATATACAAAAAAGTTTGTAATTAATGTGACCAGTCAGTAGTGGAAGTATGGTGTAGGGTTCCCCCCTAATAGTCACCTAACCGTTAGTCGACGAGAAGAGGCATGGTCGACCAAAATTTTGTTAGTCGCTTAGTCGCAGAAAAATAAAATCCACAGGAAGGGGCGAAGCCACGCAGTCTGTGATGGACAGATCGTTAACAGCTGGTCTATGTGGTAATATAGTGTATTGGGCAGGACATCCAAATGCTCACCTATCATTCATCAACCTCAAATATGGCTTTTCATCTGAAATATGTAAGTAGCTGCAACTTTACATGGCCGCTCAATCTAATGTTAACCTGGAAAAATGTGCGCTATTCAAGTGTCTATGCGAGTGTGGAAGCTGAAAGGTATCGCACTTACTGCATGACAGATGAAGGCGCCGGTGCCATCACTTGCTTTTAAAATACTCAATTTTGGTGATATAGATAAAAGTAATACATCGTTAGAATCTGTAAAGATTCTACGTTTATTTGTGTGCGCGCAGAATAACAACGAAACGTTGCGCTTTTGTAAGATAATGAAATCAAACAGGATACGTTTTCTGCCGTCTCGGTCTCTGTGAACTTGAGCGCAAAACTTCGAAACTCCGTGTACACTTAGCTTACAGACATGAAAAATTTGGGCTATCTATAGAGAGTGAACTGTCTACTTTTAAATGAACCAGTTCAAACAGAAAACAAATATTCTCTCAGATTATATAATCCGTATGAAACATGTAGGCACATCCTCTACTGCGGAGATGACGAGTCAGTGTCGCCGACTTCATCTCTTAAACCGAAGAACAAAGAAAGCACTAGTTTATCAACAAATTATTAAAACGTTAATGCAGTCTCCTTGCTGTTTTTCCCTGAAACACATATTTATTATATCTGCCGGTACGCTGTGGCAAGCTTTTTTTGCGTGCGCTTGAGCGCTCATTAGGCTATGTAGGCAAATAAAGGCTCATTATTATTATTTATATGGCTTATTAAACGGGCGACTTATAGTGGACTAATCCTTAAAATGAACGACTACAAGTTGACCAGAAAAACCTTTAGTTGAGAGCAGCCCAATGGTGATATCTATTAGTTAAGCAGCACTACTGTTATAAACATTGATATTAATTTGAAATATTTAAGCAGTAAATCAACATCTGTAGAATAAACTGCACTTTAAAATACTTGCAAATAGAAAACGCTTATTTTAAATTGCAATATTTCACAATATTACTGTTTTTGATGTATTTTTGATCAGCCGTAATTAAATGTTACATTTTGTAAAAGTTTCGCAACAACGAATAACTGACATAAAGGATCACAAAATGATATACTATGTAACAGTTAAATTGTTCATCTATTTTGACCTGTAATTGGAGCATTAGGCCCACCACTTTTGTCTAAATACATAATTTTATTGAAGTCATTTAAGATTCATAACCCATAACAATTTACATAGAGTTAATGGTTAATTAATATATTATCTGAGTATGCGCTCTTGCCAATTAAGTTTTGAAAAACATCGGAGGTCATGTCCCTCATCAGTTTGTCTGCCACTTATGGAAATATTGTGATCCAGTTCGCATGGTTGTGGGAGTGCTGGAGTCTTTCCAAGGAAAACACCCTGCACAGGTGGCTAGTCCGGTCCAGAAAGTATTAGTGTGATATTAAAAAATCTCCTCCTCCTCCTCCTCCTCCTCTGAATGGACGAATCAGTCAGTGGACAAAAAAATATAACAAATCCCCCCTATATGAACACAAAAAGAATTACATGCCCAGTTCTGTCTTCAACGTCTTACAAGATTTAAATTGCACAAGTGCCTTCAAAATCAGATTGGCGAAAAGGAAAAAAAAAAGGAGGAAAAGTAAAAACTACTTCAGAAGTGTGGAGGAAAGGACAGGCAGGGGGGTTATTGGCGTGAATGCTAGAAAATTGAACAGGGATTGTTTGCACCTCAGTAATGCTCAAGATGGAAAATTGAACATAATTTCGACTCACTGATTCTCAAGAAGGGGAGAGAGTTAAAATAACTGCAAGTCGTGCGCTAGACTGGGCTTTCGTGTATCACGCAAACCTCCTTCTCCTCCTCTGTGTAGGCTTCATTTACGTTTGATGATAAAAATAATGAGAGAACTCCACGACTCGATGCAGATTCGATTAAAGACCTGCTTATTTTCGACAATAAACTTTTAGCGCTATAGCTCGCCGGCGACGCCGACTGCGAAAGAAAATCAAGTTTAACCTGATCAACAGATGATTCTCCCTATCCCTCATTTCGGGCTCATTTTGACAATGCTGTAAAAGCTATTTCATGGCCGTTGTAAAAGTAGAGATCGATGGCAAGGGAGGATTGCCATCGGATCGTATCTCCTTTGGCCAACTCCAAAATCCAATTGATCTGCTGAAATCCGGGCTCAAAGAGAAGCACGAAAGCCTGCTTGCTCGCTTCTTTGCTTCGGCCGCCACTGCTGATAGGCTGTAGCTTAGAGACCATTTTATCCTCTTTTAAAGTAATCACCCCCATTACCATCTATCATTGCATTTGTCAGGGGAGCATCATTTAACATCTGCTTTCATTCGTGCTCTGTGCAGGGAGACAGTTCTCCTGTGGAGAAGGCTTGCGGGTGTCTGGCCCGGTCCCTCGGTCAGTCGGCCGGCCGGTCAGGACAGGAGGGAGAGAGACGGTTTCACTGCCAGCTTGCAGCTTTTGGTGTCTTCATCGGAAAGGTTAACTGATGGGACGACCTGCAGCACAGCCCTTACCACTAGGGAAGGAAAACAAGAGGTCTGAAGGTATGGAGCCAGGCTCGCGGTGGCTTTTACGGAGGCTGTGAAGCTGTAAGGATGTGCCAAGGCTTGGCAGGAAGGTGCATTCGTGGGGAGAGCAGGCCAGGGCCGAGCTCTGGCGTAATGGCTGACGAAATGAGATTAGCATTGGCCAGTGTTCCACAGACATCCTACCTCCACCGGTCTAATTGAATTAAAGCAGCAAACAAGAGTTTATATCTTTATGACTGGGAGGGAGCCACAGTATTGAAAACACTGACAAGGGCCATTGTTGCACCCTGAATAGGATTGTTTGTGCTTGTGCAGCTGTGTGCGTGTCGTGTACCATCCTGCCGTGCACAGTTCTCTCTCTTTTTTTTTTTTTTTTTAAATACACCTTCCCCACTGTGAGAATTGATAGGCATTTAAATCTACACAAACAATTTGAAATTTACATTTTCAAACTCATTTGAAAAAAACTTTTTTTTATTAAGTTACATATTGCAGTTGTACGAATAAACAACTTCTTATTAAAACAAGACAATACAAACAATAATTAAATGAAAAAGCAATGCAAATACCCAAGGATGGCTTTTGTTTTCTGCTTTTTTTCCCCTACTCTGTGCATCTTGAGCTTGAAGAGAAGCACCTAATAACTGGTGCTGTTATTTTTTTTTGTTGTTGTTGTAAAAACAACACAAAACTTTAAAAAAAAAAAAAGGAAAATTTATAGAGTCATAAAGACTCAGAAAATAACTTAAAAAAAGAGAGTTCTTCCTTCTTAAAGGGATAGTTCACGCAAAAAATTAAATTCTGCCATCAGTTCTGTTGTTATTGTTCATTTAAAACTTAAAATAGGTGTCGGCACCTATAGTGGTTAGTGTCCCGACATATAGCGCAACTGTGCTGTTGGCGACCAGAGTTCGATTCCTGTCTCTAGGTCCTTTGCCCACTCCCCTCTCTTCACCCAGTGCTTTCCTGTCTGCTCTAAACTGTCCTATCAAATAAAGGCAAAAACCCTATAAATAAAACTAAAAATAGGTTTTGGTAATTTAAATAAAGCTAAAATAAAATGTAAATATGAAATGAAAAACATAAAGTGCTACAGTTGACGTACTACAATTACTATCAAATCTATAAAAAAAATCTAGAAATCTATTTTTAAATGTATATTTTAAATATAAAAATAAAAGAAACTAAAATATTAATAAATACTTCATTTATTAATATTTAATTCTAAATAAATATATTGTATTATATTAATTATATAAATAAATAGGGATGCACAATTTTAGATTTTTGGCGATATCCGATATGCCGATATTTTTCAAATAATTTTGGCTGATAGCTGATGCTAATGCCAATATTTCCTTTTGTTTTGAAACAACACAAAGTCTCTCTTCTTATTTTTTTTTGGCTATTTTTATTTTATAAACATTATTAAAGCTTTTTTTTTTTTTTTTTAATGAGAGTAATTTGAAAGCCTTGAAAATAACAAAAATAAAATCAATCTCTGCTGCTTTTTTATTTTTTTGCCAGACATATGCAGTTGGAATTTTATTTGTGGATTTAACATTAATAGATGGTCAAAAGCAAAAGGGCTGTAAAAATAATAGTAAAAAAAATAAAATCTTGTAGAGGTCATTGTATTTACATTTTCATAATCCATTTAAAAAAAAAAAAAGCATATTAATGAATACATTTTTATATATTTGATTATTTAATTTACAAGTGTCATTTTTTTTTTATTAATGTAAGCTATAGCTTCTGACCTTTAAATCAAAACAGACTTGTGTTTTTATAACTTTAATTACTGCTTTATTTATTCAGAAACACAAATATATTTATGATATTTATATATTTTACTTTCATTTTATTACAAGTAGGCCTACAGTGCCCCATAAATAAATAAAACGCCAGTGCCAATGTTTATATTTTAAGCCTTTATTGGCTGATTCCAATAATATCTTTCATCCCTGAAATAACACTGTGATATACTCACCCTCATGTCATTTTAAACCCTTTTTTAATACACCTTCGCCACTGTAAGAATTGATATATATTTAAATCAGCAGAAACTATTCAAATTTTACATGCGATAAACTCCTTTAACTTTTGCAGTTGTATGAATAAACACCTGCCTATGGAAAAAAACAAACAAGACAATACAGACAATAATTAAATAGAAAAAGCAAAGTAAATACCCATTGATGGCTTTTGTTTCAGATTTTTTTTTTTTCTACTATACGCATTCTGGCCCAGCAGTGAAGCACCTAATCATTGGTGGCCGTTGTTCTGTGCTGTTGTCTCTCTCACCTCTTCAGTCTTTCATATTGGAGAGGAATGAAAGGCTTTCTGCCAGCCTCCTGCCAATGCCAATTAGCCCAGGTCAGAGGTCATGAGTCTATACAGCACTCACCAGTGGCTACCATTCGCTCCATGCTAATAGCTTTAATGATTATTGTCACATTCACGCTTCCAACTTTGCAGGTAACAGCGATTGAGGATAGTCAAATTAGATTTGTCAAGGGACAGGTCAAACCCGTAGACAATAGAACCGTCAGGGGAATGAGAGGAAAACATGTTCAGTCCACTGTAATCTCAGCTAGTGAAAAGTTAGCAGCACTTGTATGTTGAAGCAGTGCTGGAAGAGTGAATGTAAATACACTTTAATGATCTGGTGAACTTGGTCTATTGTGTTGTAATTAATTACAAGATGTTGTGGGGTTACTCAGTCGAACGCTAGTGCAGTCTTTTTAGAGCAGTATTAGATCTACAATGTAACGTTCATAGCATGGTACCCTCTACTGGTTAGCTCATGAAATTTTGACTTGAATTTCGAGGCCTAGTGTAAGATAGTGATGGCATTAATGGAATATTAATGTTTGTATGGAGAAATCGGATTGTGGGGAATGTTACAATGTTTTATGCAAAATATATATTAAAAAGGAAATCTGAAAGGACATTCAAGTACTTGAGCAGAAAAAAAAAGTTGTTTTTCTGCTTCTTGCTGGTGATTCAAATAAAATCAACTATAAATATTAGATGAAAACTTGAAACAAAAATTAGAAATGTTTCCTTGGCAACTAACTTTACTTGAGATGCAATGTTCAAGTACTAAAAAAAAAGCTATATATAAATATTTAAAACACTAAATCTAATAAAAAATAACAAAAGCACATCAAAAATGAAACTAAAATTAAAACAGCTGAAAACACAAGAATAATAGCTATTATAAATTCAGTATTAATAAATATTATAGTCATTTACTCACCCTCTTGTTGTTTTAAACCAGTATGATTATCTTTCTTCTGTGAAACAAAGGAAGATATTTTTGGAAATTTTGGAAGATATTTTTTTTCCCTCCACACAGTAGAAGTCAGTGGTAACCAAAACGGTTTGGTTCCCCAAATTCTTATATAAATATATATATAAGTTATATAAATTTCTGCAGAAGAAAGAAAAATCATGCAGGTTTGGAGTTTGGAATGACACGTAAGTAAATGACAAAATTTTTTGGGCGAGTCTCTTTAATGATACTCTTATGTGCTGTTAGAAAACCCTGCGAATATTTGTCGAATTATGACATTATGCTTACATCATTGCTTTTAAATAGACATTTATAGATTGCAGATTTTTTTTTTCTTTGCTTGTTCGCAACTTTAAATGAGCTTTGAGTACATCACACTCATGCAGATCTATATTTGTCGGAGAGGTAGAGCCCGTCTCTGTGTGCTTTTCGAAAAGACATGGACATTATGATAGAGCGGCAGCTTCCCGGTGTCACATGTGGGCGTTACGACGGAAAGGTCAATATTATTTTTCTAATACGGCACTTAGAAAGGGGAGCAGGCGGAGGAAAAGAGGGAGTGCTCTCGCTTGTCTTATTAACATTTATGAATAATTTAACCTGGCACGCCTGGCCAGGGTCCAGACACATCATTTCTTAATTGCAATCAGAGGGAGGAAGTAGGTTGATGCACAGTGATGTATGAATGACAAGGGGGGGGGGGGGGGGGGGGAGATGCTGCAAGGGAGGATTCAGCTTTAGTGCACGACTTTAATAACTGTAATAACTATCACACTTATATGGGCCATTCTACAGAATTGGTGCAAACTGCTGTCCCACAACCAAAAAACAAATTTAGTAATTCAGTAAGTATTCAAAGTATTCAAATCTTAGATGTTTACTAATATCCTCTTATTATCTATTGAAACACACAATAATATTTAGTAATAATATCAGTAAGCTTAATATATATAAAAAGGGGAAATTTCATGCAAATGTTAACCTTACCTTGAAGTAAGTTTTTACTAAAGTATTTTTACTATACTGATAGCACAGATGTCAACATTTGGTGGTTCAAATACCCATGTGAGTCTCTCTTAAAGTTTTAAAGCATTTTTTTAGTGCATGGTTTTCCATAGCCTGGTAAGTGCTATTTTTAGGCTTGTCACATCCATAACAGTACATATTCCTCATAAACAGACACATCAAAATTAAAATAAAGTAACAATTATATGTTCTGTGAAGAGCCATCGCATCTCCATTTGTTGGATATCTTTGCATCTGGTTTGTGCATTTTAATTCGCAGAAATCCTACAAAGTCTGTAGTTTCTCAAAAATGGTGTCCTTTTTTGTCATCCATAATGCATGATTTTTCCCCTTTTTAACAGAAAACGTGCATAGACTGATATTTTTTTTTTTTTGATGTTTAGACTCTATCAACAAGGGTTTATTAAAATATAAACATTTGGATCGGTATATTGGTAACAAATACATTCTCTAAGCATTTATATGTCACATCCATAATGCTGGATTTGCCCAAAATCATCATTTAATGGGTACTTGGAATTGGGAGGTGGCTGTCCCAATCCCTAACCCCTAAATTTTAACTTATGAAAATTATATTGAAATAAATTTTGCATTTTATTCCATTCTTGTTTTTAAAAATATCTTAGATTTTTTTTTTTAAAAGTGAAGTTAAAAAAAAAAAAAAAAAAAAATAATAATATATATATATACATAATACGTGTGTGTGTGTGTGTGTGTGTGTGTGTGTGTGTGTGTGTGTGAGATCCTGGACCTCAAAACCAAACCAGTCATAAGTGTAAATTTTTCGAAAATTAGTTTAAACTTGGTTTAAATGAAGTTCATAGCAATGCATATTACTAATCAAAAATTACGTTTTGAAATATTTACGATAGGAAATTTACAACATATCTACATGGAACATGATCTTTACTTAATATCCTGATGATTTTTGGCATAAAATAAAAATTAATAAATTTGACCTATCCAATGTATTTTAGCTATTGCTACAAATATACCTGTGCAACATAAGACTTGTGGTCAAGGGTCACATATGCATACATTAAACACAAAAATGTGTTTTCACATTTTCTTGTCACTGATGAAACAGGAAATATTCAGGAATGATCAGAAAATATTTATGTGTCACTCTCATAGCTACATGGTGAGTAGATAGGCCATATCATTTTGAGATAAATGTGTTCAAAAGTATGAAAAATCTGTGTGTAACTTTAAAGAATGTCACTACTGAACACCATTTTTCTGTAATTATACATACTTTTTTGGGAGTTATTCCATAACATTTAATTTTTATGTGTGTATAGCTGTTCAAAACTGTGCTAGCTAACCATGTGCTGTCTTTGAGCTAGGTTCAAAAGTATCTAAAATTGTCACTACCGAAACAGTCACGAACAAAACATTCAATCATTGTTTCGGTAGTGACAAAAGGGAACAAATAATCCTTTAAAATTGTATTATTTTAGTATGTTTTAGTAGTGTTTTAGTATACGAGTTAAAATTCTGTAATGTGATGTGGTCGCTACCAAAACGTCACTGTAACTACCAAAAATGTGCAGTCATGACCGAAACATGGGATGCTTTGTCAAAAAAAAGCATATTGAATTATCAACTAAGATATCATGATAGTGTTTGGTTCAATGTATATTCAAACTAATGAATCCTTACGTTTATAATCAGTATGATCAACTTTTTTTCCTTTTACAAAGAAAAGTTGGATTCAAAATACCACAAATCTCATAAAGCACACTTGAAATATTGTTAAAATTGTAACTGTTATTGATGCACCTCTGAAAACTTTTTAATAAATTAAAAAAACAATATATTTGTTAGCAATATAAGATGTAAGCAAAATCTTAATAGGTCGACAGAGCCCTTCTTATTAAATGATATATTACTGTGTTTTGGTAGTGACAAATTTGGGTAGAGGACAAATATTCCAAAACTTCCTGAAAATCCAATATGTGAATCAACTGCACATTTACTAGAAATGCGTACCTTGGATGTTATACAATTTGCATACATACAAAATGTATGGGAAAAGACTTTTTTCTTTGAACCAATGAACCAATTCTGTAGAATGGCCTATATACCCAGATACTCATTTCATCCTGATATAATAATAATATTAAAAAAAGAGTAGTGCAAATAATTGAGAACTTTACAATCTTTGAAAACTATCTGTGCTGCTGCTGAAATGCAGTTCTGGCAGCTAATAATGAGCGTGCTTAAGGGACTTCAGTAAATTTGCTGAACCTTCTCATCGCGCTTGGCGTGGTTGCTAATTTTTCAAAGGCAAACATTTTTACAAAGCAAGTTAAGTCGCAGCCAAATTAATGGAGCTCCAGTGCAAACTTTAGATTTATGGCGGCCCGGTTTTCTTTCTAATCCCTTGTTATTGTGCGGTTATAATAAATGATGAAATAACTCTGACATGTCTGACTGCTGCTTTTCAAAAGCGGCGTTTTCCTGCATTTTAAACACGGAGCCTCTCGAAGAACGAGCGGTCTGCGTCTAGGAGATGAAAACGATAGCATTTTAATTAACCCCGTCTACTGTCTTGTCCACTGCTCCCAATCGGATGTTTGTTCGCAGATGTAACAATTATAGGAAGATCATATTAACACAACAGAGACTCGGCATAAACCTCTCAGACTCGTGTTTGTATCAGCTTTGTTTTGCAAAACAAATCAATTGGGACATTAAAGGAACCGGTCTAAACATCATTAGAACGATTTGTTTCGTGTCTGCGTCTGAACCTAAAGCTGCTCTTCAAGAAGCCTAAACAATCCTGCAAATTAGTCTAGTTATAATTATGGCTCGTCCTTTTTAAAAAGCAGATTTTTTGGAACTAATTTGCTTATCTATTTATTACTAAATATGTCTTGTGATTTAATTACTGACAAACATTAAAAAGCAAATCTGCTTTATAAATAATTGTGCTTAGTTCTTCTCTATTATTAATCACATTTACCAGTCACATAATTCATTTTCCAGAGTTTCAAAGTAATACAGACTTCGATACTGTCAATTATTAATATTCTTGCTTTATTTATTGTTATTCATTTATATCAGAGTAAACAATGGCACTTCTCCTTCTTTCTCAATCAATCCTCCCTTTCACTTTTGAAACGGAAAAGGACAAAAAATAATGTTGTTTTGAAATAATGCAACTCTTTTGTGCCAGCACAATTATTCTAGCATAACTGGCTTGGGAATATAAGGCAATTATTTCTGCTGGCTAATTATTCGTTTTCATAATAAAGGTAATTTTTCACACAGCAATTATAAGTGGAATCGATGCTTTGAATGAGACGTCGCTCCTTGGTTTTCTTTCTCTCCGGTCAGGTGGAGCGACAGTGTGCTTTAGCAAACGGGATTAACAGGCAGGCCCCTCTTGGGCACGTACGGCGTTGTCCTGGTAACCATTTTGATGCAGTCGATGATGGGGCACACGCTCAGGCAGAGAGTGCAGCCGGTGCAGCTGTCCGTGATTACAGGAAGATGGGTCTCAGGGTCAAACTTAATAGCCTGCAAAAGAAGAGGAAGGGGAGGGAAAAAAAGCTATTACATTAGAGCAATTATCGACTCTCCATAGGAGGATTTCCCCACTCCTGGGAGAGCTTTTCATGGACGGAAAAAAGCAACAACAATGACAGCAGCTAGCACAACAGTGGCGTTCTTTAAGGTAAATAGCTGGCCTCCTTCGTCGCGCACCGGCCTTATTAATTTCAGACTCTGCGTTTGTCTCTTTAAGCTTTCAATATGCGAGGCCAATGGCGGTGAATGAACTCCATAATCGAGTGACCTCAAAAGACGGCGTATAATCTGAAAACATTTGCTAGCTTCCCGTGTTTCAACGAAATCCGCTAGCAAATTGCTTTCGCCGTATCGTGTAATTATCTAATGTGTGCATCTGTACCTGGTAGCCCGAGTCGTTGCAGGTCATGTAGCATTTGCCACAGTTGATACACATCTCTGGATCGACGAGGGCCTGCACTTGTTCCGTGTTGTCCAGCTCCTGGTAGGCACCAATATGCTTCAGCGCTCTGGCAATCACATCCTTCGCGGAGAGGAGAGGCAGGGATTAAACGGCAAGAAAAACAGCCGTGGCGTCTCAAAGAAACAGTTTGAAAGGCAGCGTTCCGTTCTTAAGTTAGCTTAATTAAATCAGCGCTGGAAGGAGCAGATTGGTTTTGATGTCTGACTGCTAGTTTGTGATCTCCATTTCCTCCTAGAGATCCCTCACAGCATAATCACCTCCAGGAATAAAGCCTTTTAATGTTACGAGCAGGAAAACTGCATGTGCTACAAGACAGCATCACAGATTACGCGAGGACAGGCTGCTGAGGACGTGTAGGTGAATTTCTGTTTGTTTTGCGTAATGTATGTATTACACTATCAAAGTGTGATAATAAAGGCTGATTTATTACTAAAATAGGGATTTTGTTAAACAATAATGCAGTTAATCATATACCCCCTGCCTTGTACTTAAATGAATTTTTTTAAAGTTGCAAATTACATTTCTTAAAATGTGGCGCTCATGGCGTAAGATACTGAAAAACAGCGGGATGCGATCCAGCAGCCATCTCTGTGTGTACTTAAAGTCCCCATGAAAAGAAAATTGATGTTTTTTGGCTTTTAGTATGAATATGTTAGCCTTAAGGTTATGTGTAAACTAGTGTGCTCCAAAACAATGACAAAATTCGCATTTTAAAGATATAAGCATTCAAAAATTACAGTCTCTAACTTCCGCCAATATGGATCAACGATTTTGATCATATTCAGATCATATGCGCGAGTCGGCGCAGACCACAAAACGTATCAGATCCATTTGAAATCTACACAGAATGCTATTTTATAAATAGATAACGTGATACGGATGAGATTATAGCCGTCATACACCGTCGAACGCGGCTTTACCCATCTTACCGGCTCTGGCCCAAGCTATGATAGCTAGTGATATTAAACGAAATGCTACTGGCTATTTTAAAAAGGGGGCGGGACTGTTGGATATGTCCCACCTTGTCTTCCTGTTTCAGTTGAAATTACGTCAACAAATAATGTGTACTTACACTTAAATGTGTAATAACGTGTACTTATTAGTTATGGGAAAATTAATCAAAACATTCTCTCTCAAATCGATTCTGAGTTAAAATAATAGCTCATAAATTTCGAAAAGGTTGAAGCGAATTGAAGCAAAATTGTGTTTACAGTGGGCAGTGTTTACATTTATTTTGCATCATAAAAGCATTCCAAGTTGAGGTTATATGACTGCAAATACATAACTCTTCAGCGCACTTTTTCTTGAATGTTTAAAAACTACATTAGAGGGTCATCTGCTGTAAAAAAAAAAAAAAAAAAATCTCAGAATTAATTCCAGAGAGAATTGCGATTCATTCAGAACATTGGTCAAATCGATAAATGAATCACGGTGCATTGATTTATCGTCACAGCCTAGTACAGTTGAGGTCAAAATTTTACATCCCCCTTTCAGAATAATTAAAAATGTTACCAAAATAAGAGGGATCATGCAAAATGAATGTTATTGTTTATTTAGTACTGACCTGAATAAGATATTTCACATAAAAGAGGTTGACATATAGTCCACAAGAGAAAATAATAGTTGAATTTATAAAAAGGACCCGGTACAAACGTTTACATCCCTTTGGTTCTTAATACTGTGTTTTATTTTTTTTTTTTGTTTTTTTTAGTGATAGTTGTTGATGAGTCCCTTGTTTGTCCTGAACAGTTAAACTGCCTGCTGTTCTTCAGAAAAATCCTTCAGGTCTGACAAATTCTTTGGTTTTCCAGCATTTTTGTGTATTTGAAGCCTTTCCAACAATGACTGTATGATTTTGAGATCCATCTTTTCAGGACAACTGAGGGACTCATATGCAACTATTACAGAAGATTTAAACACTCACTGAGGCTCCAGAAGGAAAAACCATTCAATAAGAGCTGGGGGTGATAACTTTTTGAATCTGAAGATCAGGGTAAATTTAACTTATTTTGTCTTCTGGGAAACATGTAACTTTCTTCTGTAGTCTCCTTCTGTAAATATGATATTTAGGCAAAATAAGAGAAATGTACACATCTCCATTCTGTTCAAAAGTTTTCACCCCCACAGCCCTAATATCACTGGAAAAACTGTAATGCCTCCAATTACTGATACTTGAAGATATTACTTACTTTCACATTAGGGATGGGGATTTTGGGGATGTTTTTTTTGGGAACTGTAGAATCACCGGTGTCTGTGATCACATTGCCGCTAGCTTCTTTAAGGCTCTTCTTGTACTTCGCCAGGACCTCAGTCTTCGTCTTTAAGTACGGTCCAAAGCTAGGCAGAGTCTATTGGAGAGAAGGATGGCAGGTATAACATGTTAAATTTATTCAGAGAAAGTCTTAAAATATTTGTCAGATCAGTAGTTAATGTACTTTCAAGTAGTTGGAAACATTAAAATCTGATTTATTCCTTTCTATATTTGTCTATGAATGTACACGAAAACTGATCTGTTCCACATTGCATATAATACGTGTTAATGACTTTTTAATGACAGCTATTTAAAAATGATACCAAGACATGATTGAGAAAGCATGTCAGGTGTGGACGTCACGTAAATTCATATCCATATTTAAATCAACCTTAGCTTTTTAAACCAGTCTGTGCTAAAACATCCGTGCTATCACTTCCCACATCCATTTAGAACAAAAGTGGTTGTAGTGCCGTCTTCGCCTCAGAGTCTCGCACACATGCCTGACCCTCCAGAGCAGCAGGGCTAAAGAGGCGATTCGTATTCACAGTCACACTCTCATACCGACGCACCGAGCCTGAGAGGTGGCCATAAAAGAGCCTTGAGCCTTCGCTCTCCAAAGGCCATTCGACAGGAAACGCCGGCTCCACTGACGAGAAATCAAGTTTGCCACAAAATTAGCCATCCTTTTAATGGAGCCATAAAGAGAATCTGCAATGAATTGTTAGGAAATCGTATAATACTACCGGTAATTGCAAGGATTAGCTGGTCAAACTAATGGTTTGACACTAAAATGGTAATGAATGATAATTTGAGGGAAATGGACTTATGGGTTGCTGATGGGCACCGCTTCCAATAACTGATATTTCAGTTTTCTAAATGCTCTTGCGTGAAGAAGTCTTTTTTAGAGTTTTTTTTTTGGAGGCTAATTATCATATTTATAATTTAAAACGTTCGAGCAAACACCAAATTTTCTTAATGACTGTTTCGTTCTGCATATCTCTTCTTGACCTCTCTCCAAAAGAATGCTTCAGTTATTTGAGCATTTTAACAACACCCTATTCCACCTTTCCAGCAACAAGTATTCCTTACAACGCCTGCCGCAAATCCATTCGTCCCAACGATAGGACATTTAAATTGGTCTAGCATTTTCCCAGTCACACAATCTCCTCAAAGCTGTCATCCACAACTGCCTGTAACCCTTCATTTCCACCATGGCCAGATGGAAGTGTCTCCCTGCGAAGCAAAAAGAATCAAAAAACGACAGGAAAGGACTCAGTTATTAGCCGCCTGCATCAAACTTCTCACAAGTCTTCTTTTTAAAAAAAATCAAAAGTAGCAGCCCCAAAAGAGATCGGAGGCCTTTGGTAAAGCAGGACGTATCAGAGGAATCAGAGAAACAAATCTACGGTGGTGGTGTTGACTGCAGGACTAATGGCTAGCTTAGGGGGGGGCGCATCCTCAATGTATTTATTTCCCTGTAGAGCTAACACTGGTGGCCCTGTTCTAATCCTGCATAAAAGCATTACTCTCTCAGGCACAGGCTGACAGTCTAATGAATCAAGCGCTCCAGCCCTGCAGCAGACAGTCTGAGGAACCCATCGGAGGCTGGGGAGATAAACGTACACACACTGACTACACACACGGACCCGTTCTCATGCACACAAAACACACACAGGCTAGACAGAGATATGTCATTAACAGTGCATCAGTCAAAATAAACACACCGACTACTGGCTTGCTTGTGAAACCTTGATTACACGGCAACTTTGAAAACTACTTTATTTCTAACGTGCTGACAGCTTACTATTCAAATAAACAGCCTGAGGGTGTGCCGTAAAATATAAATTATATATATTATTTTAGTTTTTTTCCCCCGTTTTCTGACAGTGACATTCTGACGGGGGGGATCACAAACATAAACTGAATATGAACTTGAATAAACACCACAGCTTAACACCTACCACTAAAACCATATGTGCATCAAATACACAATATGTCTTCAGGACATTATAATGCTTGAAATATCCACAGCTCGGGTGAACCTGGCACAAATGTCTACATTAAAGATCTGGACTATAGCTGCTGAGAAGATATCCAAGTTCATTGCACAAAACAATGACCAGGGCTCAGAATAGAATGTCTTAACGCTGTAGTTTTTATTTTATGTATGTATTTTTAGTTTGCATTTTTGATTGCTGGATTTTATGTTTTATGAATCCTGTGGCTTTGATTTTCTGTTATCTTTTTTTTTTTCATTAGGTACCCCATTTTAAAGAGACCGCAAGGGAAGGGTGGTTGGGAGGGTGGGGGGAAGTTGAATTGATGTGTGACTCTGGTTAAGTTGTAAGTTAAATTATAATAAATAAAAAAAAAAAAAAAAAAAAAAAAAAAAAAAATACACAATATGTCGGTACCATATTGGTTATCAACCGATATAACAGATCAGCCAATTTTGGGTATTTAATTGGGCATGCATAGTTGCTGTTTTTTGATTTAAAGGGTTCATGACTTGAGAAATCAAATTTTCTTTGAGATTTTGACATTTTTGTTAAAAAATGAAGCAGCCAACTGTATTGCATCTGATAGCAGCTGCATCATAAACTGTAAGTAAACCATTTCATAAGGATTTGTCTGTAAATGACAGTTTAATGTGGATAATGTTTTCAGAAATACTTACTCATGTTCAATAGCAAGGAGGTTTTGCTATTGCAATGTCTGTTTACTGACAAGCCTTAAAGGAGCCGCCCATTAAAAACATATAATTTCAAGGGGGTCCTATTATGCTTTTTCACTTTTTGAATTTTAGTCAGTGTATGGTGTGTATGTTTGGGCATAAAAAAGATCTACAAAGTCACAAATCTCAAAGTCCACTCCAAAAAGGAGATATTTCGTTTTTTAAAAATCCCTTTTCAAGACAACGAATGGCTCCTTTGGACTACAACGTTTGTTTTCAAAGCCTAATGTCATACTTTTTTACAGCACTATGTTTCATAAATAAATGTTGTTTGTTTTACATTTAATACTTAAGAACATTAAAAATGTAGTACTTTCTTGTACTCCAGTAAATCTTTGAATTACTTTACCTAAGTATTAAATGATATTTAATATGAAACATTGTGCAATAAAAAGTACAATATAATGCTTTGAAATGTTGTGAAGTAAATTTTCTAAAGAAAAACACTGATAAAGAACAGACAACTGAAAAGTACTTTTACAGCAGAGTAAAAATACTTCACTACTGACCGCTTATGGGTATGACTGGTTATGTTCGGTTGTGATTGGTTCATGCGATAAATCCTGCTTCTTGTGTTCCACAGTCGTGAATCAGTCTGGATGAACAATATAATGGTGTTAATGGGAAGACTAATTTAAAAAGTAAGTAAACAACTCTTAGATATAACCACTTTGTTAAGTCAGAATAAGACTTAAAATGGCATGAAAACATGATCTGTGGGAGTTTTTAGTGAGTAATCTAAATAAATCTCCATGTCTGTGACCAATGTTTACTGAGCTTTGATGGCACGACCGGAAAAATAAAAATAAAATAGTTAAAAGTTAACTATTAAAAAGAATAGCTGAACATAAGTTCACAAATAAAATGTATTGCTTAAATTGTCACTGCCTCAAGTTATTAGTTTGGAATAAATGAAAAATGCCTAAAAAAACACTTGATGCCTAAAAAAAAACTTGATGAGATTCATATGTGACTTTAATAATATATAAGAATATTATAGAATATTGATAATATTGTTAATGTAATAATATAACATAGATTTTTATTTCTGATGGTTTAAGTACAACAGCGTTTTAGTACCATGTTCAAAAAACAATCTAAGATTGCGAGATTAGTCATAATATTTTAAGAATAAAGTGGAAATTACTGGAACAAAGCTAAAATATTGTGAGAATAAAGTTGAAATATTACGAGAATAAAGTCGAAATACTACGAGAATAAAGTCGAAATGTTTCGAAAATTTAAATCATAGAAATTAAAGTTACAATATTGTGAGAGTATAGTCTATATTGCGCATGCAAATGATCCAGATTGAGAGCACCAGGAGAAGTTGCCCAGCCACTGGAATTTATTTGAATATTGTTGCGTCCGAGCGGCCTTATCTTACTGGGATGAGGAAGACTCAATTTTAAGTCAATTTAAAGACTCATGGAAACATCTTATTATCAAGAATATGATATTTATTAACAGACTGAACAGGAACAATGTTTTATCTTAACATTAGCTCACACACCCAATCAACATTCCTTTAGGGGGCGCCGGGTACTTACTCCACAAAAACGTCTCTGGCGTCCAATCTTTCATTTAAAAAAAAATAAATAATAATAATTAATTTAAAAAAAAAAAAAAGTTTTAAAGGTTGAAGTGGACTCCAGCTTGTTAACATAAGTTATATTGTCTTTTTTGAGGTAGGCTATATAATGTTAAGTGGCTATTCACAAGCTGTTTTTTTCACAGTATAATACACTAAATGATTGGACATAATATTTGTCTTCCATTCATTATGTTTAGCGTGCCAGCCACCCAGTAATCGCAATAATTTTGCGCTTTGTTACTTATATTTATTATATAACATAGCTCAGCTTTCAAATTCTAATATTTTATCACGAAATGCAAATTATAAATGTGTTTATTTTAAGTTTATAGCAAGATATAAAAGTGAAGGAACATCAGAAGGCATGAACAAAAAAACAGTATAGCCTAGTTTAATGAAACAAATGTCTCATTTTTATAATTCGAAAGATGATTCACTTACATGCCGCTTAAACTGAAGCGATTACAGTGATCTGTCACGCCACATTAAAGAGCATGAAACACATTTTAAGACATATTGTTTGTATTTCATTATAAAACAGATTCTGAAAGATGAGACTTTTGGAATATCTTACAATCCACTCCCAATATGGGCCATTTGCATGCGCAATAGGCTAGAATATACTCTCAAAATATTATTAACATTATTATTATTTTTAACATTATATAATATTATAACTTTATATAATATATTATATTGCCTCCTTATGCCTAAAATCACATCATAGATTTCTAGAATTTTAATTTCAGCTATTTATGGGTCATTTACAATTGATTTATGTTAAACAACTAATAAGCTAAATAGATTGTAATGCTGTAACACGTAAACCACTGCCTTCCACTCAATCTTTTAAGAAAGACTGGGAAAATCTGAAGCTCAGCAGTTAACGCTAAATAGCCAATTAATAATGGTTGGTTATTAGCTAAATTTGAATTTACATTGGAAGTCATTAAACGTACAACAGTTGCCCCAAAGACTTACAAAGTGTATTCCAGTCAGTGTGTTTCAAAATCCAGTCAGTGTGATTCAGAATTAATTGTTGTGCTAATCAACATGCAACAGATGTTGTCCATTAAGCTTTGAACACATTTCTTTAATGACACTTTATAAAATACTTAGTTTCTGTTTGCTTGTTTGCCTAAAAACATTTGCACAAGAACTTTCAGCAGGACAAACATCTATTTTAATACACATCCCACACAGACACAGGTGCCGTGAAACAGAACCAAAACCACTCGATCGCGCCTCGCTGGCTTACACGTCCTTCTCAAATCTCACCAAAACCACACACAAAGCAAATGACCACCATTTTGCCTCCGGCAGTCTTGTGAGTAAGTGCCGGGTACTTAAATGGCAACCGGAGGAAATCCCTGACGCCTATTATAACTTCATGTCTTCCAGATACACGAACTGCAGTCTGCCCGACTCACAGCAACCCCATTCAGCCCTATTAGATGAGCTCTTCCTCTCTCTCCCTCTCTCTGTTTTCTGTTTAGCGACGAGCCACGGCGTATCTGCTTTATGCTAATTCGCTCTAAGATCATTCAAAGGATTCAAAGGAGAGTCTACAAAGCAATACACTTAACAATGAAAAAGAAAAATATAATGATGGGAGTTTTCACAAAGAATGTTTTTCACAAAGAAACACTGAAAGAAAAAGAAAATGCCATTTGCTTTGGACGTCTGCTAAACAGACAGGTTGAATACTCGCGTATAAAAGCGAGCGCGCTAAATAACAGTTACACAAACGTGTTGGTGGAAAAGGAATCTTTCCTTTTTCTTTCTTTCTATTGAGAGGGAGGCTTTTTTTTTTGCGCGTCCACTCCACGAGGAGTGCTGTTTTAATGAGAGGAGCTACACGCACTGCCAAATCTCATGTCCCGGGCAACCAGAAAGCCTCTGCTAATTAGATGCAGAGCTTTCCAAAACACAGGGCTTGTCAGTTCTCCCATCTCCCCTCTGGATTGTAAATCAAGAGTGCAGTGGAGGAAGGAGCGCACATTATGTCAGTGTGGGCTGAGTGATTTAAATTATACGAGAATTAGAATGGAAGCCCGGCCTCCTATGTTCTGTAGCATTGCGCCGATCGCCCAGGGATTCGACGAGAGAAGCGTTAATCTTTATCTTTGCCTTGTAATGGCCACTAATCGCACTTTAAGAGCTAAACAGACCTCACTTAACAGACAGAGCATTCGACAGACAGCAAATTCAGAAGGACGGCAGCTGAAACATTATTGTTGTCCTGATGTGACTAAAAGTGAGGAACCGGTTGGGTCCGATTGGGGCGTCATCAGATGATTTTATTACCTGAAGGATCTGACCTCAATGTCTCTCTGTTAGTGTTAATTTTTTCAGCCATTTTTAATTTCGTCTATCATTTAAAAAAAAAATTGGATCGGGTTCAATTTTCTACATCTGAAAAAACATATACGAAAATTTCACAAAAAACTTTACCCCTGGTTTCACAGAAAAGGCTTAAGGCTAGTCCCAGACTGAAATGCATCCTTGAGCTGTCTCAGTTGAAAATATCTTGCTCTAACAGATCTTAAAATATGTCAATGCCATTGTTGTCTCAAGATGCACACCTGTAGCGTTTTGTTTGTTTGTTTGTTTGTTTTGTTTTTGTTTTTTCTAAGGCATTTTTATAAAACCTGCTTAAATATCTTAATTTAACTAAGGCCTAGTCCTGGCTTAAGCTAAACCCTGTTTGTGAAACCGGGCCTTAGTCTTTTAATTTAGTTTTATTTTATTCCTGTGTTAAATGTACTTTTTTAGTTCTTATATATAAATAAGAGGTCGCATTAACCGAAAATTCTGATTTGACGGATTGCACTAAGGGTGAGCTATTGTAAAATTGTAACTGTAATTCCCACCCCTGTCCAGTTGGTAGCGAGTTTGCTCCAAGAGTACTGGATCAAAGTCCCTTTAAGGCAGGGGTGCCCAACCCTGGTCCTGGAGATCGACTTTCCTGCAGAGTTCAGCTTTAACCCTGACCAAACACACCTGAACCAGCTAATTAGGATCTCAAGGAGCACTTGATAATTACAGACAGGTGTGTTTGATTAGGGTTGGAACTAAACTCTGCAGGAAAGTCGATCTCCAGGAACAGGGTTGGGCACCCCTGCTTTAAGGCAAGTCATTTCACTCGGCGGCCATCTTTGAAACGCCTCTAGGGCAGGCAAGTGCAGCTCCTATCTGTTTGAATGGGGAAACATCAAATTCTCCAAAACTGACCAATCACCAATGAAATCTGACAACAAACTGCCTTAAAAATGTTGTTCCTTATGCTCCAATAGCGTTAAAAAAAGCTTATTTTTCAGGCAAGATCAGTCAGTGCGCATGCGCATTACTGAGCGCACGTCTCAGATCGCTGACTGTTTCTGTAGCAACCGGGACTTCTAACGGCAGCTCCAGTGACACGCTGACTTTACTAGTCAACAATTGGCTCTTTCATTAAGAAGGCAGGGCTTCATGGCCATAATGAGCGTTGCATCTTTCCCCATTCAAAATTATACGAGTGACAAGTCTTGGGTATTCTATAGTCTTTGACTGGATCCAGAACAAAAACGGAACTGTCACTAATGTTTTCCTATGTGTTTTATAACGCACAGGCGAGTACACAGAAGCTACAATGATCTATCACGCCACATTAAATAATGCCAAAACCATATTTATTGCTTGAATTTCCTAATGAAATGGACAGAATTTGAAATCAGAGACTTCAAATAGGCTAGGCTTTGTCTTACTTTTGATATAAATATCAAAAGTAACACAAAGCCTAGCCTATTGATATTTTTTGGAAGGAAGATGCACTATACATTGTTTATTCATCATGAAAACGGCATAGACCAAAAGATCGATTGTGACTTAAGAATCGATTTTGGTTCATTAAAATGCAAATCTATTAAAATTGAGAAATCGTTTTTTGTTTTGTTTCTTCTACCCAGCCCTAGCGTATTTAATTGTTTTTAAACACTGTGCTGTCATTCTGTAGGTTCATGATTAAAAATGAAAATGTGAACAAAAATAAAAGCAATTAAAAGTTTTATTCTAATTAAAATATGAAAATTATAATGACGGATAATAATAGATTAAGACAGAATTTTTATGACCCTGTCTGTCAAAATGACGGACAATGTTAAAGTCTAGCGCAACCTCTGATATATGTATATCTATATATACATACATACATACATACATACATACATACATACATGCATATATCAGAGGTCGCGGTAACCAAAAATTGTCCGTCACTGAATCACTGAAAAATCTGAAAGGCTATCCGTTACTTTGACAGACTACACTGAGAGTGATCTATTACAACTTCTAACTGTAATTCCCACTCCTGTCCAGTTGGTGGCGAGTGTGCTCCAGTGTGGCAACAGAGCACTGGATCCAGAACAAAAATGAAGCTGAGGAATCTTTTGCTATGCCTTTGATTACACACAGGCGAGTAACTAGAAGCTACAACGATCTATCACGCCATATTAAAGAGCGGCAAAACGGTATTTATTGCTTGAATTTCAGAATGAAATGGACAGAATTTGAAATCTGACACTTTGTTTCATATCAAAAGTAACACAAAGCTTAGCCTATTGTGACTTATTGGATGGGCGGCACACTATGTACTGCTAACTGTAAACAGCATAGACCAAAAGATCGAAAAATGAGAAAATATTATAATCGTTGTCACTGCGGGGTGTGGAACATGAAAAGTTACATAGTCTCATCTGTTCTCTTCAAAATAAATGTGTAAGCCTATATCGTCCTGTAGGTTCATAATTAAAAATGAAAATGTAAACATGAAAATAAAAGCAATTAAATGTGTTATAATTAAAATCTGAAAATTAAAATGACGGGTAATAATGGGGTAATAATGGATTATGACAGATTTTTAGGACCCTGTCCGACAGACAGTGTTAAAGTGTAACGCAATCTCTGATATATATATATATATTAGGGATGCAACAATACAGTTAGTCCACGGTTCAATACGTACCTCGGTTTTAACCACGGTTTTCGGTTCGTTTCTGATATCTTGCCATTTTTTTTGCGACAAATTAACAAAATACTCCCGTAAACCTATGCACTCTGGAAAAGGCATGGTGTAGTATATATGTCTGCTTATTTTTTCTTTTGAGAGAGGTATTATTTTTTAAAATTTTACGCAAAATAGAATAGGTTTCATTCATACTGGACGCCAGAGGGCGCCCTTGTACGTAAAATCCACATATGCGTCAAAGAAATAGCGCTGAAGGCGTTCCGTTCCAGCTTCTCTAATATGGATAAAAGCATCGCTGTTGCTGTAACTGATTAAAACCAAAATATAACGTTAAACGTTTTGAATGATAAAATGTAAGGACAATAAACACTCGTCTGCATTAATATATGGTTTATCTGTGTTCTCCAAGCCATCGTGTATTTTCATAAGCCAATGCTAATCGACATACATAGAATATGAGTATAGAATTTATTGTCTGCCTCATTCTGTGATGAGAATCCACATCAGATCACATAAGGAAGTTATTTCAAACACTGGACAAATGTTGTAAAATAAAAACAAGGTATAATGTTTTTTTTTTTTTTTTACTTTTTTGTTGAACAACAGGTTTAGAAAGGCTTAAGCCCCGTTCACACTAGCAGCGACCTCTGTCGCTGCATGTCGGCAGGGGCTGGCGACGAGGTTGCTAGTGGGCGTTCTCACTACTGGTTGCCTTGACAGCGAATCAGGTTTCTTGCCGCTAAATTGAAACATTTTGGAGGCAAAAGACTAAATATAATATAAATATAAATTAAATCTGTACATACAAACAAAAACGTATGAGAAGCATAGCCTATATTTTTCCATTGCTCTTCATTTGCATAAAGTTGAGGGATTCCGAACTTTGTCTGTATATATATTATATATATTATATATATATATTTGTCTATATATATACTTGCCAGCAGAACAAAACAGCATGTTCATAATTAAGAAAATACATTAACATATGGTACGACACACCAATTTGCAATATCAAGCAGCAAAATGAGCTGTTTCGTACAGCTAAAATAGCTGGATGTGGATAAGACCAGAAGCCAGACTCATAACATTTACAAATGGCCACGCCTGCTCTTACGGGAAAAATAAGGTGGATAGGCTATTTAATATATAAATTAATATCAAAGACTTTGATATACACTCTCTCTGTCTGCATTACTAAATCTGGTAAAAAACAAACAAAAAAATATTATAGCAATGGAATTCCTAATAGTACTTCCAGTAATTCCAAACTGCATTAATTATCTATTAAAACAACAGTGGTTGATTAAGTGCATTTATTCAGCAACCACAATCGCAAACCAAATAGTTCAGATATGTCATGGCATAACATCTCACATAAAAGCTGAACATCTCACATAGAGATCACTAATCTTCAGCTTACTTGTTTGTCGGTGTTTGTAGATCATCGTCAGCATTTCCGCAATGAACAGCAAGCACACACATGGTTGCCAGATTGCAAAAACTAAGCAAAACACTTGATTTAAAAAAAACTGGATTTGAACTCTTGATATCTGGCAACCGCATACATCAAAGCTCGTGTGGTAGAGGCGTGTACAGCAGTCCACAATAACATTTTGTCTCCTTTTTTTTCAATGAAAATAAGAGATTTTTTTAATAGTTTTTACATTTTTAGTCTTGTCTTTTATTGTCAAAGATATTGCATGTTGATATAGTCACAGTGATCGTTTATTAGCCTTATTGTCATCGTCTCGTTTTATTCATGGGAAAAAAAAAACCCCAAACAAAACGTTTCAACGATCATTTTCCGTCATAGTTATCGTTAACGAAATTAAAACTACTCTCTGCCATGCTTAACCCTACAAAGCCTACTGTCTCATATTTAATAAGTCCCCTAAATTATCAACGTCATCAGAACTTTGCTGAAACATCTATTGTACACAATATTGTACATGCCTTCTTTCATCTGATTGATAGTTTATAATTGTAGTAAAGTAAAATGCCTTTTACTATAATTATAAAAAATGTCCTCCTTCAGGTCGTGGCACTATATAATTTTTATTGTTAGTAATATTCAAGATGAACACTTACTGGACTGAAGTGACTTAGGTTTTACTCGATTATGTTAAAATGTGAGTAACATTTGATACTTTACAATTTTGTGAAAAATGTATTTGTTTATCTCTCACTCATCATTGTACTGCATTATGTTTTTACTTTGATCATAAAACTAAGCATTTAAATATCTTATTGATTTACAAGCCATACCAGAATTTCATCTTACTTTTTGGCCATATAAATCAGCAACTGCAGAAAATACAAGTTTTTCAATATTTTGTATGAAGGTTAAGTAAACTGTTCAAAAAAGTAGATTTATTCTGACTGTTATTTCTAATGTTAAGCTTTACAGGGTTAAGCTCTACAGACGACGAGGGTAAAAGCTCTTATAAAATTCACAACTATTTTTGAAATACCAAATAATGTAGCTTATAATCAGTGCACGTTCATTAGTTAAAGTTTGGCTTATTTTGTCCAGTAGTACACTTTCAATTTACAGGATCCTGTTATGTAATGGCACTAAATAATGCAGAATAAAATAACAAAACATTAATCCCCCAAGCTCATGTTAATGTAAGGAGCTCAGTGCTGGCATCATGGTGGGCATTGATCTCTGCACTTTAATTGGCTTCAGGCAGTGAATTTGCTCTTGTTTGCTAGGGAAAGAAATACTGTATTAACCAAGACCACACATCTCTTTTTGTGTCTCCTCTCATCAGGGTGCAAAGATAATGGAAACCTTTTGCCAGTGTCCTCACTCCAATTCTGAACAGCAGCAAACATTCAGATAACAGTGAGAGTGCATGCATGTGTGTGTGTGTGCGCTGGGACCTGCTTTGCATGCTGTTTTTTTGTGAGCTGCTTAAAGACTACAGAGTTCCTTGAAATTTAACATGCAGAAACTCTCTAAAGCTCCTCCTGAAACTTTGACATGAGTGAGCAGCATGATTTGGATCATAAAAAGCACAGAAGGACCTTACAGTATTGGAGACTGTATATTACAACACACACACACCAACTGATTAACCTGAAATAAGTAGACTATTTACATTTCACTTTCTTTCTCAGTGCTTGGATTATAAATTGGGTTAAATTTAAAGTTTTTTTTTTCTTGCTTACCAGTAAAAGTATCTACTTTTATATATTTTATATCATTTTAATATCTTTAAAACTAGTATACTTAAGCAGAAGTGCAAAAAGTATTAAGACTTGTTTATATATGAATAAAATAGAAAAAATAAAATGTAATATTACATATTCCAAAGTTACATATTTTACATTATTCTAGCACCTCTCTTCCTAGTCTGTTTACTTCCTGTTTTGATGAAACCCCTCCTTCTGAAACAAGAAATGTGCTCTATAGCCTATTGCGCATGCAATTTGCCTGGATTGGAAGCACTGGGAGAAATTACAGAAGTCTCATCTTTCAAATTATGTCAATATTTCATTTTTTTTTAACTAAATCCGAACAGTATGTCTATTACAATAATGTGTTTTTCACACTCTTTAATGTGGCGTGACAGATCACTGTATCCGCCTAAGTTTAAGCGGCATGTGAATCAGTCATCTTTCCGATTACAGTCAGACAATCTTGCTTTAAACTTGAAATAAAGAGGAAAAACACATGTATAATGTGTATTTTGTGATTAAATTGACAATTTGAAACCTGAACTGTGTTATATTAAAAAGAAACAAAGCATGAAATTATTGTGATCACAATACACGAATACTGGGTGGCTGGCGCACTGCAAAATAATGAATGGAAGACGTTAAATATTATGTCCAATCATTTACTGTATTACACAGAGAATGTACAGCTTGTAAATAGTCACTTAACCATAGGCGAAATTTGCATGCACAATACAGGCTGCACTCTCAAAATATTCTAACTTTAATTTATATGATTTAAATTCCCAAAATATTACGACTTTATTCTCAAAATACTTTAGACTTTACTCTTGATATTTCAACTTTATTCTCATAGTATTTAGGCTTTATTCTCGAAAAATATTTAAATTTTCTTCTTGTAATATTTTGACTTTATTCTCGAAATACTTAGACTTTATTCTTGTTGTATTTAGACTTTGTTCTAAAAATATTTCAACTTTATTTTTGTAATATTTCAACTTTATTCTCATAATTTCAACTTTATTCTTTTAATTTCAACTTTATTCTTGAAATATTTCGACTTTATTCTCAAAATATTTCAACTTTATTCTCTAAATACATTATGACTTTAATCTCGTAATCTTAGAATTTTTTTTTATTTCTTAATGTGCCACTAAAACACTGTCATATGAGTGTCCTAGTGCTGGGACTGCGAACGACAAGATATTCTTTTCATACTCTATGGTACTGAGGCAATTTGGTCGTTGCCTAAAAGTATCAAACTCAATACCCAGCCCTAGGTAGGTTTAGGGCTGAGGTTGGTGTGGTCCTCCATACGAATTCCTATGAATTTGAAAACTCAGTAAATTTTCAAAAATCGTATGAATTAACCACCTTGAAAAATATGCTCAAAAAGAAACATTACACACTAATAAAGTTTATCGGGCTCATCTTTAGAGATATTTAGACATTTTTACTAGACAAAAAAAAAAAAGAGAATGATTTAGAAAATGTTTGTTCCAGTGTATTTGCATATGTTGACAAAAATATGATCTTCCAATGTTTTGTAATCAAAGCAAATGAAAGTGTCTAAACACCCTCCTCCTACTTCTAGTTTTCCAAAACTCTGTGTTTGTTTCTGGACAGGGCTCTATAGACACCCTGTTGGCACGAACGAGAGAGAGAGAGAGTGATAGAGAGAGAGAAAGAGATTTTCGCCCCTCATGTTTTTCAAAATCATGTCGTAGTCGAGGAATAGCACTTATCAGTTCACAGTGTTTTTCCCCCTCCATCACTTTTAACAGAAGCACAAAGCTGTTTATGGAGAGAGAAACATTTGCATATGTTTGTGTGCTTTCGTTTTTATGCTGCGCGAATATGGTGTAGTGATGGGGAAAATATCTCTTTGTACAACTGTGAAATTTCAATGGAGGGTTGAGTTTGGCTGCGACCAAGAGAGAGACAAACATAATCACAATTCGAATAATTTAGTGATATTAAAAATAAATATATGGTAATTCCAGTCAAAAAACACGGCAGCTTTGATTATCTAACATTTCCTCACATTTTGTGCTCTCTGTGTGTAATGTAATTCACAACTAAAACCCAAAATGGAAGAGGAAAATAAAAACGTCTCTTCCTTGATATCGATCACAGAAGAATTTGTTAGATTTGTGGAAAACTAGATGGGTTTCACACCGCATTTTACAGCACAGCGTAGCTGAGAGCCACTGGTCAAATGGTCACGGGGTCACTAACCGGTCTGAAGAAGCCTGGGGCTTCTTTCACGCCAAGCAGAGGAAAGTAAATTACTCTCACGCCTTTTAGCATCATCTTCGCGGCTATGTTACTAACACCCACAACCTTAAACATCCTTCATGACTCAATAAAGCATTATCTCCACACCAGGCAGATTTTGCCTCTTTAATTGCAACACAAATCACTAAAGGTTAACCAGAAGAAAAAAACACCACAGAGAGTTTAATTTTTTTAAAAACGAGCCCGAGGCGACCAGCCACTGAGATGCTCACCTTTCCGATGAGCTCCTCCACGCGGGGGATGGGTTTGCCCTTCTGGTGGCGTATGGTGGGAGGAGACTGGCCGTCCCAATCGTCCAGCTCCTCTATGCTTTTCAGATACAGCAGTGCCTTCAGGCCTAAACAGTAGTCCTCAATCACTGTGAAGTCCTGGTTCTGCACAGCACTGCACACCTGTTAAATATGCACAGATAAACAGACCTCAGGGCCCAGACTTTGTGAAAGACCAGTGATTACACTATCCACATCATCTTTTTAGTCTGTGTGGGTCTTCTTAAAACCAGAGTCTATTCAATAGCTCAATGCAGCATAATAGAAAGAAAGCTGATTGTGTGGTTGCAGAGCAAAAGGACTAAGTTTCATTTCATTTAAGTTGTTGTTTACTGATAATCTTCCTATCCACTGAAGCTCTGAAATCTCATTTGCCTTCAAATTCACAAAACGGCCAAACCTTTGAGATACACACAGCCAGAAACAGCTTAAACTCTTTAGTTCATTCTACTGTTTAAGAATAATAGCACCTATTCAGTTGTCGCCTTATTAGTTCACGGTTTCTGAACTTGGAATATCTAAATGTATACGCTACTGTTCAAAACTTGCGCAAGAATGCGCAAAAGACAATGGAAGCCCATTTCCACCACTGAATAAAAAAAAATAAAATAAATATAAATTATATATAATAAAATATAAATAAAAAGGTCATTGTGAGTTTTTATCTCACAGTTCTCTTTTTTTCTCGCAATTGAGAGTTTACATCTCGCAATTTAGATTTTTTTCTTAGAACTGCGTAATACAAACTTGCAGTTCTGATTTTTTTTCTCAGAATTTCGTGATATAAACTTGCAATTGTGAGTTATAACGTCAGAATAGCGAGATATAAATTTGCAATTGCGAGAAATAAAAACTCGCAATTCTGACTTTTTTCTCATAATTGCGTGATATGAGTTATATAATCAGAATTGCAAGTTAAAAAGGCGCAATTCTGACTTTTTTCTCATAATTGCATGATATGAGTTATATAATCAGAATTGCAAGATAAAAACGCAATTCTGACTTTATGCTCATAATTGCGTGTTATGAGTTATAAAATCAGAATTGCAAAATAAAAACTAGCAATTCTGACTTTTTTTTTGTAGAATTGCGTGATATAAACTCTCCATTGCGCGTTATTAAGTCAGAATTGCAGGATATAACGTCGCAATTGCGAGAAATACAAACTCGCAATTCTAAATTTTTCTCAGAATCTTGTGATATAAACTCACAATTGCGAGTTATAAAGTCAGAATAGCGAGATATACATTTGCAATTACGAGAAATAAAAACTCGCAATTCTGACTTTTTTCTCATAATTGCATGATATGAGGTATATAATCAGAATTGCAAGATAAAAAGGCGCAAATCTGACTTTTTTCTCATAATTGCGTGATATGAGTTACATAATCAGAACTGCAAGATAAAAACTCGCAATTCTGACTTTTTTCTCATAATTGCTTAATACAAGTTATAAAATCAGAATTGCGAGATAAAAACAAGCAATTCTGACTTTCAACTCACAACTGTGAGGTATAAAGTCAGAATTCAGAATTATTCGTAATTGCAAGAAATAAAAACTCGCAATTCTGACTTTTTTCTCATAATTGCATGATATGAGTTATAAAGTCAGAATTGTGGGATATAAATTCGTAATTGCAAGAAATACAAACTCGCAATTCTGATTTTTTCCTCAGAATTTTGTGATATAAACTTGCAGTTGCGAGTTATAAAGTCAGAATAGCGAGATATAAATTCGCAATTACGAGAAATAAAAACTCGCAATTCTGACTTTTTTCTCATAATTGCGTGATACGAGTTATAAAATCAGAATTGCGAGATAAAAACAAGCAATTCTGACTTTCAACTTACAATTGCGAGGTATAAAGTCAGAATTGCGGGATATAAATTCGTAATTGCAAGAAATAAAAACTCACAATTCTGACTTTTTTCTCATAATTGTGTGATATGAGTTATAAAGTCAGAATTGCAAGATAAAAACTAGCAGTTCTGAATTTATTCTCAGAATTGCAAGTTATAAAGTCAGAATTGCAAGATAAAAACGCGCAAATCTGACTTTTTTCATAATTGCGTGATATGAGTTATAAAGTCAGAATTGCAACATAAACTCACAATTCTTTTTTCTTTGAATCTGGGAATACAAACTAGCAGTTCTGACTTTTTTTCATAAAATTTCATAATATAAACACACAATTGTGAATTATAAAGTCAGAAAACCGGGATATAAATATAAATGACTATATATGACTTTTTTTCTTAAAATGGAGTGATATGAGTTATACAGTCACAATTGCAAGATATAAAGTCGCAATTCTGAGAAAAAATGCACAATTGTGAGTTTATATATCACAATTCTGCCTTTCTCAATTGCAAGTTTAAATCTTGGAATTCTGAGGGGTTTTTTTGCAATTGCGAGTTTATATCACACAACACTGAGAAAAAAGGTCAGAACTGCGAGTTTATATCATGCAATTCTGACTTTACAACTCATATGATGCAATTATGAGGAAAAAAGTCAGAATTGTGAGATAAACAGTCGTAATTACCCTTTTGTATTTTTTATTCAGTGGCAGAAACAGGCTTTCATAAAAGACTTATATTTCAAATAAATGTTTTTTTCCTTCTTTATACTTTCTTTTACTTTCTACTTTCTATTTAACGAGTCCTGGTTTGCATAAAAGTGTTTAGCAGCACAACCGATGTCAACATTGATAATAATAAGAAATGTTTTTTGAGCACAAAATCAGCATATTAGCAATGAAGCTATTAAAAATTCAGCTTTGCCATCATATAAATAAATTATGTTTTAAAATAATATTAATTGTTAATTAATATTAGATGTTACTGTATTTTAAATCAAATAATTGCAGCCTTGCTGAGGATAAGAGACTTCTTTCAGAAACATTACATTTTACCAACCCCATATTTTTAAACTGCAGTATATATATATATATATATATATATATATATATATATATATATATATATATATATATATATATATATATATATACACACACACACATCTCCCTGACATCAGTTGTGGAAGTTCAAAATGAGTCGATTTTGTAGCTTGTGGATTCAATAAATGGTCTTTTTGGACAAGGGAGGAAATTTTAAAAGTCACAGTGTTTTTTATTGTACATTTTTTCTCTCAAAAGATCAACCAAAGTTTTATTCCTCATGATATGACCCCTTCAATAACTAGATGAAGTCTGCCAGACAATCTCAACTTTAACAGACACAGAGACTATCCTAGATTCATCTTCTCCACCATAGAGAGGCTGTTTAACCCCTCACCTCAAATATCATCTAAACGTTTCCCAACAGAAAAGTGCAGTTTGCAGTATTCTTCACTGATAAAATCCACTACCATCTGACAAACTATAGCTGGCACTTTTCTATTTGGAGTGGTTTCTAGCTCTCCATCTACTGCTATAAAAAGTAATATGTCCATTTTCACACTCATCATCCTTAATAAACTTGCCCAGGTCACATCACTTATGAATTCTTAAAGGGTCTTTTTTGACCCATCACACACTAACTTGCTCAGAACAGTTTTAAACTCCTAATTACTGGACATCCTGGACATAATCAGTTCCTCCAGCAAGTATTTTACCACATAATTTTAAGACAGCAATTGTTAAGCCTCTGGTGAAGCAAAATGATCCTGATTCTTCTTCAATCTTCCATTTTAAAATAACTGAAAACACTGTATTTTTACACATTAATAATCCTAATGAGATATTCCAGTCTGGCCTTACCATAGCCCTTTTAACAAATCTTCAAGTTAATAAGGTAATCTGTCAATCTTAAAACTATCTAATCTTTTTGCTGTCTTTAAACCTGTTGAGATTGTGCTTGACTGACTGACCTAGTAGGCTCAGTTCTAGATTAGTTTAGATCTTACTTAAGCGACAGTAAACACCACATTGCACTGGGTGCACATAACACTCGTGGTATTCCCCATGGCTCAGTAAGAAGTCCTTTATTATTTAAACACGGTGTGCATCTATTAGCTGGCATAATGAATCAGTATCCCTCATCAGTATGTAAATGATTATAACAATTTTTTACTTGTACCAGATGCCCACAAACCAATTAGCACACTTCATCTAAAAACTCTTTGAAAGTAAATAGACGTTTTATTGTGGCGTATCTAAACGAATTATCTATGAAGTCACAAAATAAATAAATAAATAAAAATTTGGATTTGTGATTGACAGATACATTTTCTAAAACTATACTAACGATGTTTGTAAAACAGCATATTATCACTTTAACAACATCTCTAAGCTATGTGAATTCTTTCCCCCACTGATGGTGAGAACCTCATTCACGCCTTTGTCACATCAAGACTTCACTATTGCAGTAGTGTTTTGGTTGCCCTGTCTAAAAAATCATGTGCATGTATAAATAATTTGTTAGAAACACTGCAATATTCCATAGAAATAAATTTCTATTTTGACTTCATTGTGACTTTAAAGAATGCTGAACTGGACTGAGGACTGCTACTTGTGTTGACTTTAAGGTATTTTAATTTTAAAATGTTTTTTATCAGTAGGGTCCAAATGTGTGTAACGTAAAAAGGTTTAAAAAATAGGTTCAAATAAGTCTTTTATGCTCACCAAGGTTGCATTTAATATATATATATATATATATATATATATATATATATATATATATATATATATATATATACACATACACACACACAGTCAAACATATATTATGAAATATTATTATAATTCTGATTAACTGTTTTCTATTTTTCTATATTTTAAAATGTAATTTATTCCTGTGATGGAAAAGCTGAATTTTCAGCATTCATGACTACAGCGTCACACTATCCTTCAGAAATCATTCTAATATGCTGATTTGCTGCTCAAGAAACCTTTATTATCATCAGTGTTAAAAACAGTTGTGATGCTTAATATTTTTGCTAAATGCACTTTTACCTCCACGATTCTTTGATGAATAGAGAACAGCATTTATTTGATATGCAAATATTTTATAACAATATATTTACTCTTACTTTACTGTTAATGCATCCTTACTGAATAAAGGTAATAATTTATTTAAAAAATAAATCTAGCTGACCCAAATTTTTGAACGACAGTGTACATATCCAATTGTATTTAAAGAGGCCTTTAATATGCTGTTTTTAGGCAACATGCTTTCTGATTTTGTCTTTTATTCATTCCCTTTTTATTTTGAATGATAAAAAAAACAGAAAAGATGAATGAAAAACAGAATAAGATGAATTAGATGAAAAGTGGCTTTCAAATGAAAGTAGTTATGTTAATAGAGGAGCTCTGTTTTCAGTTGTTATTAGGCAGGTAAACCCTAGAATTCATTTTTCTAGAGTCACTCTGGATAACACATGCTGAAGTGCACCTAAAAATACCATATTAAACACGCCTGTACATTAATTCATAATCTGGATTTTGCTGCATTTTTGGTAGGTTTAACATATTTTTAGAGTACCGACAATAGATAATTGTCTCAATTACTGTACTTATTATTATCATAATTCTTTAAAAGTCTATTGGGGATTATTAATTTTAATTATTATTAGAAATTACAAATGACATTTTATGTCAAAAAGCATCAAACTAAGATGTTAGCTTTAAAACTGGAAACATCATATTTTAAAATGCAGTATGTTTAGTAAATTGTGAAATATATTTTATGCAAAAAAATCCATCGTTTGATCACCATACTGTAGGGGAATATACAGTGGTGCTTGAAAGTTTATGAACTCTTTTGAAGTTTTTTAAATTTATTCATAAGTATAACCCAAAAGGTCATCAGATTTTTCACACAAATCCAGAAAGTTGACAAAGAGAACCCAATCAAACAAATGAGGTAAAATATACACGTCTTCATTTATCTATTCTGGAAAGTGATCCAACAATGGATATCTATGAGTGGCAAAAGTATGTGAATCTCTAGGATTAGCAGTTAATTTAATGGTGAAATTAGAGTTCATCTGTTCAGAGGTGTTTTTAATTACTGAGATGACGATCAGGTGTCAGTGTGTCCCTGTTTTATTTAAAGAACAGGGATCTAAGGAAGTCTGATCATGTTTGTGGAAGTGGATCATGGCACGAACAAAGGAAATCTCTGAGGATTTAAGAAAAAGAGTTGTTGTTACTCATCAGGCTAGAAAAGGTTACAAAACCATCTCTAAAGAGGCTGGACTCTGCAAATCCACAGTCAGACGGATTGTATACAAATGGAGGGAAATTCAAGAGCACTGTTACCCTCCCCAGGAGAGCTCAACCAACAAAGATGACTCCAAAGCAAGGCATGTAATAGTCTGTGGGGTTGCAAAGCAACCCAAAGTAACTTCTAAGCAACCAAAGGCCTTTCTCACATTGGCTAATGTTCATGAGTCCACCATCAGGAGAACACTGAAGAACTATGGTGTGCATGGCAGAGTTGCAAGGAGAAAGCCACAACTCTCCAAAAAGAACATTGCTGCCTGTCTGCAGTTTGATAAAGATCATGTGGACAAGCCAGATGATTACTGGAGAAAAGTTTTGTGGATAAATGAGACCAAAATAGAACTTTTTGCTTTAAGTAAGAAACATTATGTTTGGAAAAGAAAACCTGCATTCCAGCATTAGAACCTTATCCCATCTATGAAACATGGTGGTGTTAGTATCATGGTTTGGACCTGTTTACTGCATCTGGGCCAGGAATTATACCAGCAAATTCTAAAGGAAAATGTCAGGACATTTGTCCGAGAACTGAATCTCGAGAAAGTGGGTCATGTAGCAAGAACCACAAATCGTTCTACCAAAGAATGGTTAAAGAACAGCAAAGTTAATGTTTTGGAATGGCTGAGTCAAAGTCCAGACCTTAATTCTATTGAAATGTCATGGAAGGACCTAAAGCAAGTTTATATAAGGAAACCCACAAATATCAAGCGGTTCTGTACTGAGGAATGGGTTAAAATTCCTACAGGTCATTGTGCAGGACTGATCAGCAGTTACAAGAAACATTTAGCTGCAGTTATTGCTGCAAAAGTGTGTCACACCAGATATTGAAAGCATAATTCACATACTTTTGTCATTACAGATATATAACACTAGATCATTTTTCTCAGTAAATAAATGACAAAGTATACATTTTTGTTTGATTAGATTCTCTTTGTCAACTTTCAGGACCTGTGTGAAAATCTGATGATGTTTTGTGTCATATTTATGCCGAAATATATACAATTCCGAAGGGTTCACAAACTTTCAAGCACCGCTGTATGTGTACAGAGCTTTATAAACACTGTTGGCAGAAGCGTCGGCTAAATAACACTTTTCTTATTTGCTTACTATCACATGTGTTGTTTGTCTTGTGAGTCTGCGAGAAGTTAACATTGTTCGCCAGAGCGGCTCATTGGACTAATCTAATTCAAGCAAGAGATGGAGCTCGGATGTGTTCCTGTAACCCGCTGGTGACACTGCTTCAACTATAGTGTGGTGAGGAGTTGGCTAGTTTACAATTTCTCCTATTACTACGAGCCAGCACTCTGCTATTACATGTGGGTGTGATTAAAATGTTTTAATTCCAGTCTTTTTCCCCCCAGAACTCCCAGGCACTTGTGAAACGTTATTTCTGCACATAATGAGAGTGTTTTGATTTATTTATTTAAAAAGAGATTTCGGAGGCTGTGGCATCATGTTGAGATAATGGGTTTATTTGCACTAACAACTTGTTCAGAGCCATGTTGTAAATTGCAATTTGCTCTGAGATTGTTGTTGCTCCTCGGCTGTAGCAGCTCTGTGTGAGTGTAGCCGTTAGTAGACTCCTTATTAAGGATTGATTAGAACCAACTCAATGTACAGTATATGTTTAAACCCTGACTTTAAGCTTGCATATTGTATGAAACAAAAATAATGTATTTTTACTCATGCTGTGGAACGATAAATAGGGAGGTTACTAGGCCAAGGGGTGGAATGTGGTTACATTTTTAGACTTGTAAACAAAAGGCTGTCTGTTAAAATCCTGCAGTCACAGGTGAAGCTGATGGTGGTTGGTGATGAATATAAGTGGTTACCTGCAGGACAGACGCTCCAGCATGGAGGAACTGTAATCCAGACTCGGCCGAGTCAATACCCCCAGTAGCCAAGATTGGGAAGCCTGGAAGTGCTTTGGCTATAGCTGACACCGCACGCAGAGCTATGGGCCGGATTGCATTACCTATCCAAATACAGGAGGGGAAACATTATTAAATGTATAACAATAATTGTATAAAATCAGTTCATACAGATTACAAATCCAACTTGTGGTCAGAGCATGTATTATACATACACTGCTGTTCAAAAGCGTGGGGTCATTAAGAAATAAACACTTTTATTTAGCAAGAATACATTAAATTAATCAAAAGTGACAGTGAAGACAAAACTTCTTAAAAGATTTTTTTCAAATGCTGTTTTTTTTCTTCATATTCTTCATTTAAAGGCACAGTATGCAATTTTTAGAGGGTCCATACTTAAAACAAACAAAGAAAAAAAGCTGTAGTCATTATTGGCAGGCGACGCAATGACAAGGGATTGGACATTAGTTAAAACTCTTATTTCTCTGGATTTAAACATTCTTCGAAAAGTTATGGGATAATGTAAGTACACAAGTTAAAAAATATATAACGCAGTTCTAGTGGTTTTTGGATTAAAAAGAAAATTCAATCTTACACATTGTGCCTTTAATCCTAAAAAAATGTCCTCAAAAATATATAATATATATAAGCAGCTATTCAACATTGATCATAATAAAAGATGTTTCTTAAAAGTAACACTCCACTTTTTTTTTTGAAATAGGCTCATTTTCCAACTCCCCTAGAGATATACAGATGTTTAACCGTTTTTGAATCCATTCAGCCGATCGCTGGGTCTGGTGGTAGCACTTTTAGCATAGCTTAGCATAAATCATTGAATCCGATTAGACCATTAGCATCTCACTATAAAATGACTAAAGAGTTTTGATATTTTTCCTATTTAAAACTTGACTCTTCTGTAGTTGCATCCTGTACTAAGACTGGCGGAAAATGAAAAGTTGTGATTTTATAGGCCGATATGGCTAGGAACTATACTCTCATTCCGGCGTAATAATCAAGGAATTTTGCTGCCGTACCATGGGTACAGCAGGCGCAATGATATTATGCAGCCGTCAACTCTATATATATATATATATATATATATATATATATATATATATATATATATATATAATTTTTTTTTTTTTTTTTGAAACATAAAAAATAAGGCTCAAAAATTATTAACAAACGTGCGTGTTTATTTCAGCCTACAAAACACTAAAGTAAATATCAAAGAAATTATACAGTTAAATAAGAAAGTAGCCAAAATAAGAATGGTAAATATTAAACAAACATTTGCTGCATAAGTTCGTAACAACCTCGCCCAACCCTTGTCCGACGGCTCATCAAAATTACAGGCACGAGTCTTTTCTCTCTCTTTCCCATTACACTGTTGCATTCATTAAAATAGCTCAGTTTTGTTTTTAATAGGAACGTAGCTTTATTTCTTTTCGGGTTTTTATAAAGTTAATTTATAAATATGTTTGGAACATTTTTTGTTTGTTAAATTAAGGTTTTTGCTTTAACGACACAAGATGCGCTTTCTGCAGTGTTGAACAGGAGCGCTGCACAAAAATGAAACAAACTCGGCGAATACTTGCCTTACAGTCAGGATAAATATATCTATAGAAAGCTTTAAATTATTACTTTACTACTTTAAAACTAAAAAATTTAAATCGAAAACAAAAACTCTTTCATTATAAAATCCATAGAGATGCATTTCTCTCTAAAGGCGCGTCCAATGAGCAGATGGCGTCTCAGGATCGTCATCTTTGCGACACTGGCTCAGAAAACACTAGTTTATTAATAATAATTTATTAATAATATTAATATTTCCTCCCGACACATTCATGGTAATTAGTTTTCCCGGAGCTTTGCAAGCTTTAGCCTATTGTGTGCGTTTGAACGCAGATCTCTTCCAGGGGACACTAAAAACGGCCACGGCAGAGAAATTGTTAAAGAAACTGTATTTTATGCTTGTTATAGATTGTGTGACGTCACGTGCAGTATTGCCGCTGGCAACTGACCACGGCGATGGCAATCGACGGCCGTGGTGGTGCGGTTGTCATTGCGACCATCACAGCCCTACCGGCTGCAACTCTGCATCTACACAAACTTAGTGCCGGTCACGTTCAGGCACTGCGTAATATCACTGCGCCTGCAGCACCCATGGTACGGCAGCAAAATTCCTTGATTATTACGCCGGAATGAGAGTATAGTTCCTAGCCATATCAGCCTATAAAATCGCAACTTTTCATTTTCCGCCAGTCTTAGTACACGATGCAGATACAGAAGAGTCAAGTTTTAAATAGGAAAAATATTGAAACTCTTTAGTCATTTTATTGTGAGATGCTAATGGTCTAATCGGATTCAATGATTTATGCTAAGCTATGCTAAAAGTGCTACCGCCAGACCCCGCGATCGGCTGAATGGATTCAAAAACAGTAAAACACATCTGTATAACTCAAGGGGAGTTGGAAAATGAACCTATTTTCAAAAAAAGTGGAGTGTTCCTTTAAGCACCAAAATTAAAGCATTTTATGACATTATAAGCATACTCGTAATGCAAAAGCTGTTCAGAAGATAAACATCTTCATTTTGGTGCCTCATAAGACACCTTGTATATCCAGAGATAAACAAAAAAAAACAAACAAAAAAAAGGGACGGATGGAGGGGACTAGGAGGTGGACAAAGGAATGGATGTGGGATGGCAACAGGAAGTCAGTGTAGGAGGAGGCTCTGGCAGAGGACGGACTCCCAGGAGGAGGACAACAAACAAAGTCCAGGGTGGTGACGATGGAGGGAGGAGCAAAGGAGGAGGCACAAGGCTCCAGGGTGGATCAGAGGGAGGGAGGAGCCAGGGTGGAGACAGAAGGGACCCGGAGCAGGAGGAGCCCGGCGAGACCGAGGCCACAGCTATGATGGCGGCCCACGGCAGAGCCGACAGAGGGAGGAGCCATGGTGGAGGAAGGGCTGACGACTCCAGGGGGCTGACCGACGGCGGCGGAGCAAGTGGAGGTGGAGCCCGAGGTGGAGACGGAGAGTCGAGGCGACACCGAGGATCCGGAGAGCCAAGGTGGCGACCAAGGCTCAGGCGTCCGAGGCGGAGATCCGTGGCGGAACCGGAGCGAAAGAGGACTGAGGTGGCGCTGGAGGGAGGGAGGAGCCCAACGGAGCTAGTGGGATGGAGCGATGAGGTGCAGCCAGAGGAGTGGAGTCCTGAGGTGATGGCGGGTCGACAACTGACCAAGGCAAAACCGGAGGGACGAGGAAGCCCGGTGGAGCAGTTGGGCCGACGTTGGAGACGAGGGATCCAGGAGCCAGAATGGAGTCCAGGACTCGGGGGGCTGGAGGCGGAGACAGGGGATCCTCCAGCCACGATGCCGATGGAAACTGGCAGACTCACGGCGAGCCCACCGCACAGATGGTGGGCTGAGGGTGAGCAGAGGGGCTGTGAGGAGACAGAGGTGGCGTGGCTGAGGCAGGGATGAGTGGATGAGGCAAGAGATGGAGGGAGGGAGGGTGGGTGGGAAATCCAGGCAGGCAGACAGAGGGATCAGGATCAATTGACAGTTATGATGATGGTGGAATAAAAGGGGTATGTCTGCATATATGTCCTCATTGAAATAGATCAAGTCCTGTTCAAAATACCACAGTCCTAGATCCAGCTTCCGCTCACCCTCAGTGACGGTGCAGTGCGTGGGGCTTTTCTCAGAACCTTAACGATCCACTGTAACTTCCACCGTCGTGTGTGATGTAGCCGGCTTTCGCTTATGGTTGGACATGATGGGCTCTGGCTCCGGGGTGATCTTCAGCACTCTCGCTCCTTTTGGTGATGGCTTGTCGGTTGCGCTGGGCTCTGGCTCTTCGTCCGCGGTGGGCTCGGGCTCATGCTCCGTGAATCAGGGTGATGGTTGGCTGGGCTCTGGGTCAAGAGTGGGGCTGGTGTCATCATCCGCGAAGTCCACGGTCAGCGGAGAGTTGCAGGACACCAGCACCCACTCAACACAGGCGACGAGGCTCTCTTGAGGACCCTCTCCAGACAGCTGCACTCGTGTGGCAGTGTTAAGTCCAGCTTGGAAAAACGAGCAGAGGCAGCTGTCCGGGTAGTGTTTAAGGTTTGTAAGGAACACAAAGTCTGTGGTGTGGTCTTTGAGAGAGCGATACCCCTGCTCCAGCAGGAGGACGAGGACAGCAGGGTCATTCAGAACAACAGGAAAAAAAAAATAAAACACTGATTGAAAATGAAAAAATAAAACTTGTGGTAATACGCCGCTTTCTATTTATAGGTCCGGTCTTCTGTCACAATACGTGAGGAGGAAGGCGCAACAGGACGATGAACTGTAATATAAAGTCTTTAATATAATCCACACAGGTAAATTCACAAAAGGGAGACGGGAACACATGTATTCATTGATAAGACCGGGCACCAAGCATTGAACACAAACCACTTATAAAGGGTAGCTAATGATACACAAAACAGATGATGGCGATTAACTAATAATGACTCAACGAGGACAGGAACAGAAGCAACCATATATCGACACATGAGGGAAAAACCAATACAAAAAGTCCAGGGGTGTGACAGCTTAGAGTATTGCACTTATAGCAACATGCTGATGCTAACTTCTTCTGAAATCAATAGAGCACTACAGTGATGATGTATTTTTGTAGTTCAGTCTGAAAGTTAGCATCACCCTGGTTTCCTCGACAAAAAGCCAGTAAGGTTTTTCCGTTCTTACACAGTTTGTGGTAACACTCTACAATAAGGTTCATTAATTAACTACATTAGTTAACATGAACTAAGAATGAACATTACTTCCACAGCATTTATTAATCATGGATAATGTTAATTTTAGCATTATTAAAATCACATGTTGTGTTTGTTAACATTTGTTAATGCACTGTGAACTAACATTAACAAACAATGAGCGACTGTATTTTTATTATGTAACATTAACAAAGATTAATAAATAGTTTAATAAATGTATTTATGTTAGTTAACTAATGTTAACAAATGACACCTTGTTGTAAAGTGTTACCCATTTTGTTCCTCAAAATAATATTCACAAATTAACATAACAAATGAATTCTGAATCCCAAATATGATAAAAAATAAAAAACTGAAAAACTAAAATTAGGCTACAAATGAACTACACCAAAGTCGCACAACTGTAATGTCACAATCACTAAGCTCCTGACAACTTTTTCAATCTGGTATCTGGTAGGTATGTAACAATATCAAAATCTCACAAAGTCCACGATGCAATATTTATTGCGATTATTTATTTAAAAAAAAAAAAAATGATGGGAAAAAAATGTACATTTTGTACATCTTAAAGTTAAATTATTCTATTTAATGCACTTTATGAGTTCAAAATTAAGAGCTCCAACCTATGTTCTTAGCTAAAAAAACCTTCAGTCAAAAAAGGCGGTGAATTGACTTGTACCTAAACTTTGAAGGGTACTCAAACCTATTTTTATTCGTGATATACTGTCTCAGTCTAAATTACATTCACACTGGTGTTTTAGGAAGCCAAACAAATTAGAATATAATAATAATAGCAATGACAGTAATAGCCATATACTGTAAAACAACTGCACTGCAAAATAAATGAAAATGAATTACAGGTATTACAATACCTCTTTCCTGATTTATACACTTGAAAGAGGGAGAAAATACGATCAGAGTTTTTCAACATACCCTAACTGTCTTGAGCCAGAATACACAGAGTTCAGGGAGAGCAAGACAAGACAAGGGTTTGTATTTTTTAAATGAAAATAACTGATCGTTTCGCTAGATAAGACCCTTCTTCCTCGCCTGGAATCGTTTACAACCGCATTTGGGATCATTTGAAGCCGCATTTAAGCTGCATTTTGGAACTTCAAACTCGGGGTAACATATCAGTCCATTATATGGAGAAAAATCCTGAAATGTTTTCCTCAAAAAACACAATTTCTTTATGACTGAAGAAAGGAAGACATGAACATCTTGGATGACAAGGTGGTGAGTACATCATCTGTAAATTGTTGTTCTGGAAGTGGACTTCTCCTTCACAAGTTGGGATTTACAGATGTGTTGTAAAATCGTAACCACAGACTTAATTTCAGGCATTTAACCCTCTGGGAAGTTTTGACATGCCCTGACATTGGTGCTTTTTTCAGTATCTTAAAAACATATTAATGGCTAAAGTCTGATTACATTGTAATCAGCACAAACTGGGCTACAATAATATGTAAGCAACATTAATGTACATATTTGTGTTTTTGAGAAAACGTTTATGCGTGGTTAGTGAAAAACTAAAATTTTTAAGTCACTGAAATAAGGCCATGAAACACATTCAGAACATTAGTTCACAAAACTTTTGAGTACTGGATGTGGTAGGCTAGAGTTTTTTCTACAAGATGATGTGAAAATCATCTCATATACTCGTTTACAGAAAACATATATTGATTTAAAATTTCTAAGACATGTTTTGTGATTAAAAGGGAATGTGCAAGGGAGTGACAACGAACACAAACGTGTACACAAATAGAAGTAGATTCCTTACAGATTCGATTGATGTATTGCTCTTATCTGCACGATCAAAAATGATGGAGTAATTGAAGTTTTTTTTGGCGTTATCAGAAAATCTGCCACAAACCGTGCTGGCGCGTTTTTCGACCCCAGAGGGTTAACCAAAAGCACCACTGACTTCGGAATGATGGAATCAGTACTGCAAAAATGCTACTTTTGGGGTTTTTAGTACTCATTCCCGCAGCGCTCTATTGTAAGTCAAATCTCCAGAGTGGAGTGCCGTTTCTGACGGTGTTCCATATCAGTTGGGATGCTGCCTTATATGCAATCAGCAGACAGCGAGGCAGCTCACTGGATTTGGGATCAGAGCAACTGCGTCTACAGGTGTCTGGGTGCACCTATGCAGCAGCACAACCCTCCCCGTGCCTTCCTCTCTTCATCTCTCAGGATGGCAGGATTCCCTAATGAAAGCCGAGCGGCTTTCTGATCAGCCAGACAGATGGAAGTGTTTATCACATTACATTTAACCTCATTTTCCCAGCAGGTTCCCATTCATTGATCACAGCCGTACGTTTGTCCACATTCATTTCGCCGGCTTGGCTCAGAACTCCACTTCTAACATTTGATGGCTGAAGACAGCTTCTTTTTTAGCCTCACTCCGGCGTGCTAAATGATCTTCATCACCCACACTATTCCCAAATTGGGGAGATAAATTCAATCACGGCACATTTTTTTTTTTCATCCCCATGTTGCACGGTTAATTATGTACATATGGGCGCTTCCCTAAGCCTCTGGCATTTCCTGCCGCCTTCACTTTTTTCAGCTCTTCCACCTGTTGGCTGAATGGATGGCACGTCAGGTAGAATTTGTCATCTGTGCTCTGTTCTGACAGCCTAATATCATAAGAAGACATCAGTCGGCTCGCAATGAAAGCCGTTTGGGTGTGATTTAAAGATGGGGGTTCGGCTCGGTACAGTTTAAGTCGAGAGCTCTGAACACATCATTCTTAAACGTTTGAGCGAGTCAAATATGTATGGAGGTAATAATGTCCCAGTAAGACATCTGGCAATGGGCTATTGTACTCTGAGTGATGTCACAATCGCATTAATATGGACACGACTTGTGCAACAAAGGTTGAGAGCGATCAAAGCACTTGTCAGCCGACGGCAGCCGACAGAGATAATGTTGTCAGGCAGCACACTTCCACTCAAGAAAAGCTTCAGTCCTGTGATATTGTTGTGATGTTATTGTGGCACTGGCTCTGTCCTTCCCTGCGCTTTGTTCTTGTTTTTCACGCCGGCCGCGCTGACAGCTCCTGTTGCTCTGACAACCCCAACATGTCCTTGTCAAACAGGGTCGCTCACGCCTGTTTGTCACCAGTACCTGTGGTGAAGTTGTCGGCACAAGTTCACTGCATGTCAACAGCAGCACAGCCAGGCAAATGCTAAACTTAGCTCGGACGATCTAATATTATCTCTTGAGCAGGGGTTTTAAGCGTGCAACTAATTGTACTACATTTGTACTTCCCTCAAACACTACTGAAACAGAATATTTTTATTTAATTACATTCCTAATAGAAAAAAAACCAAACTTTTTACTCACTACAATTTTATTTAGACCTCCAAAGTGTGTATTTCACTGGTCATCGTGACAGAAATATATACTCAATACATTTGTCTTATTGAGCTACTGTAACAAGTGAATTGACCTTTTTCTGTGAATTTTACTTTAAACTGCAAATTAAATGTATTTCAATGTGGAATGTAACTTGGTGCCATGATCGTACATCCTGGTGAACATACGTCTCTTTATTCACTGCAACACATAGTATTTCATGTAAAGCAATTTAAAAAAAAATGTTAAAAACTGTAACCATGTTGAAAACTAAATTCAGACAGTCACAGGTAAGCTTATAAACTAGTGTCACTACAGTCAAATATGAAAGTGAATTAAAAAAAAAAGATTTTACTCTAAAATACGAAGTTGAAATTCATCTGTTTTCTAAATACGTTGTTGACTTTTTTTTATTTTATTTTTTTTACAACTTTTAAAGTGTAATAACTCGTGACTATGGCAGACTCGTTTCCAGTCTTCCCATAAACAGTTCAAAATTTTTTATTATTTAGTGCTGTCAAATTGATTAATCACATCCAACAAATCTATAAATACACACGTGCATGTACAGGGCTCCAGACTGCGACCATTTTTCTGCCGGTGCGACTCATTTTTGTGAGCGGTCACACTGGTGCAACCACACCGTTGTTCAGTTTACAAGTGCTGCCATTTCTGTTGCATATGAGAAACATCAAATACCAAACGTAACAAAACTGTGCTACTCATTTAATCTGTGCGGTGCGGACCATTTATTAGCTCGAACTACAATGCAAGCAAACTTGTCCGAGCTTATAACAGCTTTACTCGGGAACCAAAGTTGATTTTGAATCAATGTTTGCATTTGCCGCAGAATGAATAAGGTTGCAATTTGCAGTGAATAAGGAATTCAAATTTTGCCCAGAATTCTCTGTTTTAACCAGTGCTGATATACGTCAGAAAACCAGAAGTAGTAACGATAACTATAACCATGGTGCTGTGGCAGAAATAGTTGAATGTATTCAATTATTCATTTCAGGGTTTGTGCAACCTTTTGAGAGAAAAATTCAAGCACTTTTTGATGACTTACAGGCATTTCACACAACTATTTCCAGCACTTTAAAGCTCTAAAATGATCTAGTTTGAATGTTATTTTTAAAGGGGTGACCAGAATATACTTTTTTGGTAACAAACGCTTGTGTAAAATTAAAAAATATCACCATTATAACCAGTAGATGGCAGCAGAGGAGCCCTTATTGGCTTATTAGTCATTAATTTCTACTTTTTGCTTTATATTTTGTAATTATAAAATCACTATTATAAAATATCAAATCATCAAGAAATCAGATTTTGTCAGAGTTGTACGCTTTTTTGTGTATGAAGTAAGAAAAGTCGCAAAGTGGCTTAAAATACAAACTTTTCTTCGATTTACGACTAAACGTTTATTTTGTATGCGATTAATTGTGTTTAATCGATTTGACAGCACTACTGGCAAAACATAGACTGTCAACATTTAGAACTAGAGCTGCATGATTAATCGTTAAAAGATCACAATGTCAATTCAAACACCCATGCGATCTTATTTTTGATTGACAATGATTTGTCTGTGTTTATTAAACCTTTGATAAAAGTCATACAGGAACATTCAAATCCGGTATGAAATGAAACATTTTTTTCAACCACACAGTATAATTTCTGTTTTACAGTCACTCATATTATCACAGAAGTGTCTATGGTGTGAAATGAGGCAAATTGTCTTTTGAAAGTAATTGGCGCTTCAAATAACGTTGATTACATTGTTTTTCCATTAGGAGGCGACATTTGTTATTGAATCATTCATTCAAGAGATTCGTTCAAAATGCTGATCCATTCAGTCAATTCAATTATTTTTTTAAATAATTAATTCAAATTAATGAAACATTTTTGAATAAAATGAAGCAGTTAACATTTTGTCACAACCTCTAGTAAATTACGAATCATAGGAGAAAAAAGTGCAGGTCTATTTAGAACAGTATAAAAGTCTGCAAATTTAAACTAAAACTAAACTAAAAAAATGCAAATTTAAACTAATTTGAGCTACCACTCCATTGTGGCTAGTTTGGAATTTGGTCTGAAGGTATTGATATATTTCCCATAAATAACATGAGTAACAGGTTTAAAGGTTGAACTAAATGACATTTACACAAAACACAAAACACAAAATTAGCTATTTTTATGCTAGGTTAGACTTTTATGCTAGGTTAGCCTTAATAATAGTTAATCAAAGAAAAAAAAACATAAGAAGAGAACATGCTTAAAAAGGTTGTGGGACACAACTAGCGTCATATTTATTATGTGTACCATGTAGAATTAAATATAAAAAAAAATGCTCTTCCAATTTTGATCATACTTAATAACTTTGTGTAATTTCTCAGCACTTTTTACACACTTGCTATAGTGGCGGCCACTGTGATAGGACACAAACACACAGATACTGAGGCTTTTGCTATGAGCCTACTTTTCCTAGCCCTGTTCTTCTTTTTTTTTTTTTTTTTTTTTTTCAAGGCTGTTTGTGTTCAGCGGTATCACACTTGTGCTTACAGACAGCACAGTCTGTGCTTAGAACAGAGACGGTCCTGGACTCACTAGCGCTCTGTATCTTTCATCAATACCTCATTACTCTAAGCAGGTCCTATCACAGCTTCCAACGTGAGCGAGCTCAGCTCCGGACGAGCGCCATCCTCAGTCTGGTCCCGTGCTGAGGTGATTGACAGCTCAGTGAGGCCATCGGTGGCATCTGTTAGCGCGAGGCGTCCGCTCCCGATGCCAGACTCACTGATTAATAATTCCAAACACAGCGCGAGACGGAGCGTGGGGTCTCTGCATCCTCTACGATTTCTATCTTCACCCGAATATGTTGTGCCTCAAAAAGACCCGGCCAGATAACAAAAGCAAATAAGAGACGGGAATGACGGTGCAGCTCTCTGTTAATTACGCCTGCCGATGCTGCCAGGGTGTCTGGGGAACATGGTTTTCCATGCACAATGAAAGAGATGCAATAATATATCTGTGACAGCAGACGAGTCGGTCGGCATGACCAATCATTAAAACACACATCAAATGAGGAGCATGCTGCCAGCTAAATGAAACCGCAGTGGGAGGCCCAACCAGGGGAAAAATAAAGTGACCATATGATCTAGACTAGAGGTCAGCAATTACCGGGCCCGCGGCCTGGATCTGTACTTCGTATTGGCTCCATCCGGACCGCAAATCATTTCTCAGAAATTAATATAATCATAAACACAGCAATGTTTTTCTCTATACACAAACATTTTCCCCCATCATTACACAGCAAACATGACACGGAAGCTGCATCTGAAGCAACATCCCTGTTGAAAAAACAGCATATGCTGGTTTAGGTACGTTTTGAAGCATGGGTGCTGGTTTGAGCTGGTTTAAGCTGGTCCTGAGCAGGAGCTAGTTGCTTAGGACCAACTTAAACCAGCTCATGACCAGCTAAGGACCAGGGGTGCGTTTCCCAAAAGCATCGTTAGCCAACTATGGTCACAAGTTCCATCGTTACCAACACAGTTCAACGATTCGGTGTTTCCCAAAACCATACTTCAAACGAACATTCGCAAACAGCGTCACAAACTTACATGGTTATAACTACAGCTCTCCACCTGTGGTTAGAAGCATAGTTCCTTGTTAGTAAGACATATGGGCTCAAAAAATTATACTCTTGGGCACAATAACCAAGCTAACATGCAGTACAATCTATATCTTCCATTCTATCTAAATATAAATTCATTTTAATCCACGTATTTTTGCACGTCCTATATGTGACCAGGGACCACAAAACCAGTCATAAGTGTAAATGTCTCGAAATTGAGATTTATACATCATCTGAAAGCTGAATAAATTAGTATTGATGTATGGTTTGTTAGTACAGAACTATATTTGGCCGAGATACAACTATTTGAAAATCTGGAATCTGATGGTGCAAAAAAAAAAAAATCTAAATATTGAGAAAATCGCCTTTAAAGTTGTCCAAATGAAGTTCATAGCAATGCATATTACTAATAAAAAAAATAAGTTTTAATATATTTACGGTAGGAAATTTACAAAATATCTAAATAGAACATGATCTTTACTTAATATCCTAATGATTTTTGGCATAAAAGAAAAATCAATAAATTTGACCCATCTGATGTATTTTTGGCTATTGCTACAAATATACCTGTGCAACATAAGACTGGTTTTGTGGTCCAGGGTCACATATAAGTGCCGTTTTTGAATAGTGCGCATGTGCATGAATGCCTTAGGGAACCCTGGAGCTTCACGTAAGAGGGAACAAACAGAGATCAAATGAAGCTAAATGACAGGGAACAAAAAAATAGTAAATTAGTCAGCAGGTGCCATGTTCAATATAGCTGCATTTTAGAGATCTCTAATAAGTTAAATATCAGAAGTTATTACTCGGTGATGTCATTAACAACGGCCCTACATTGTTGAACTAATGGGGTTCAAATGACGGAGATGAGATCGTGTTCGGGAAACTCTCGTGGCTAGCTCGTTTCCACAACAATGCATCGTACTATGGAGGTTAATCAGCGAGTTACATAGTTGTACGGGAAACGCACCTAAGCTTAAACCAGGCTCATGAAAAGCTAAGGACCAGTTTAAACCATCACACCAAAAAATAAACAAAACTCAAAATACCATTAGAAATGGAGTTTGTGTGGAGTGTGCATATATTTCAAGTCACTCTGAGGCTGCTAAAAGCAAAAACAGCATGCATGATTGGCGAATGTGTATTAGGCGACAAAGCGTTGAAGCACCCAACACACACAGACTATGTTTATCTAATTATTTAATTAAATTTCAGCCTTTTGCATTGCAGTAATTGCATAAGACTTATCACAATTCTAACTTTATTTCAACTAATTGTGCAGTCCTAAGGTTTTTTTTTTTTTTTTAGGAGAAGTTTTCATGGCCCACAGATTGAGAAGCTCTGCTCTATACAGTACAACTTCTAAAGCAACTTCTAATAGTTTTGAGAGACTACTGAGAGTTTAGGACTTCTGACTTTAACAAGGTACTCTTAATGCCAACCAGAGAATTTACAATGAATTCTAGGTGATAGTAGACCACATTCAGTCTTTTATTTCATTCACCTAAAAATCAGTGATTAGCGTTCAGTATGTTTAGATCATACACACACTTCACTTATCGCTCATCGACAACCCTGAATTATAGTGAAACCACAAATTTTAGAGGTTAAAATTAACAACAGAGGCCAAACTATTGTATTCAACTGCTATTTATTTTTAGATGGAATTATCAGGCTCAAAAACTATCTTATAAAAATATTATATACAACTCAATTGCACATAAGAGAATTTTCATAAAAACAAAAATTTACAGATAATGTACTCACCATGTTGTCATCCAAGATGTTCATGTCTTTCTTTCTTCAATCTTAAAGAAATTATGCTTTTTTGAGAAAAACATTTCAGGATTTCTCTCCATATAGTGGACTGATATGGTGCCCACAGGTTAGAACTTCCAAAATGCAGTTTCAGTGCAGCTTCAAAGGGCTCTAAACAATCCCAGCCAAGTAATAAGGGTCTTATCTAGTGAAAGATCGGTTATTTTCTAAAAAAAAAAAAAAAAAAAAAAAAAAAAAAAAACATTTATATACTTTTTAACCTCAAATGCTAGTCTTGTCTTGCTCTGCCATGTGCATGTGTACTCTGTGCATTCCCGTTCAATACAGTTAGGGTAGGTCGAAAAGATCTCATTTTCTCCTCCAATATCAAAATCGTCCTACATTGCTGTTTTTTTTGTAAAGGGCGTTTGACCTTACTTTCATGTTCACTTTGTAAACACTGGGTCGGTACTTCTGCAGTGATGCAGGACGATTCTGAAGTTGAGGGAAAAAATCAGAAGGGACTTTTTCGACATACCCTACCTGTATTAAACCGGAATGCAGAGTACACGCAGAGCCAGACAAAACGAGCATTTGAGGTTAAAAAGCATATGCATTTATATATATTTTTTTAGAAAATTACCAATTGGTTCACTAGATAAGACCATTATTCCTCGACTTGGAGAGCCCTTTGAAGCTGCATTGAAACTGCACTTTGGAAGTTCAAACCTGTGGGCACCATAGAAGTCTTCTATATGGAGAAAATTCCTGAAATAAAACATAATTTCTTTATGACTGAAGAAAGAAAGACATGAACATCTTGGATGACAACAGGGTGAGAACATTATCTGTACATTTTTTGGAAGTGATCTACTCCTTTAATGACAGCTTTATGTAATCATACATATATAATTAACAGTAAATAAGCTCCCCTCTAATGTTTTACAACTGTGAACACTGTGAAACTTTCCTGAGGTAAATGCACCATTAAGTTACATATAGATCAAGCTGTTTTACTGATGTCTTTCTGCGTTGATGTGATTACATGATACATTTAGTCATGTTTAGTTTGCACTATCACTTTAAAAGAGAAGATTTGTGCTGCTTCTTAAACTGAGGCTTCACAGTGATCTTCTCAAGCCACTTTAAGAGCGTCAAAATGACATTTTTGTTTGAACTTTGTGATAAAATGGACAGAATTTTTGAACTTTTTTTTATTATTATTATTACCAGAAGTAACACAGCACAAAGCTCTTTGTGAATCTTATGTAGGAGGCATGCTGTAAATCCGCGGTTCTCAACTCTAGTCCTCGGGCCCACTGCTCTGCACATCTCCCTCATTTAACGCACCTGATTCAGATCATCGGCTCATTAGGAGAAAGATCCATGAACTGAACTGAGTGTGTCAGATTCAGAAACATACAAAATGTGCAGAGCAGTTGGCCCCGAGGACTGGAGTTGAGAACTGGACAGTTGAGAACCACTGCTATAAATAATGTTTCGTGAAGGGAAAAACTATGAAGCTGGTAACCCTGGTTTGATACAGGTGATTCAAATGGTCAACTTTAACTTTTTTTTTTTTTTTTTTCCTGTTAATGCATTAATGTGACAGCCCTAAATTCTATACAATACATTTTCTTCACACACAGTTGCAGTCTGACATGTTTCGTTACCCCCTTTTGATTGACATGGTATAATCGGCTGTGGTCACTGGCTGTTTTTAACAACTGCTTCTATCAACCGATACCGATTATTGGCTGATATATTGATGCAAAAACCTGCTTAAGTTGTCATTTGGACCTTTGCATGAACAGAAACCTTGGTCTTGAATAAGTGGAAAACGCTTGGGTCCTCATTTATAAAACGTGAGTATGCACAGATTTGACCTTGTGAGCATACGCCAGGGTCAAAAATTAACGAGGGTTTATGGCCAAAATTAACAAAAATAAATGCCACCAAAATAAACAAAAATAAATTCAAGACAAAAGGGGCAAATATTAACCCTGTACTATTAAACAATGTATTACGGCTGCAACGATTAAAATGAAATGTGAAAATCTGTGAATAAAAAGTGTCAATTCACAGAATTACATTACACTTAGATTATTCAGCGCTGGAAACACCAGTGCTGTGTTGATTGCGCACACTTGTTTGAGAAATTTACTATATGTAAATATATGAATACGCAAATTAGCCCCGCCTCCACTCCACCAGCCAGAGCCCCCTGATCCACTAACTGAACTGTAGTAAACGCAATATAATGGCAATACACTGATAATGACTAATAAAACTGTTTTTACTAGTGGACAACTACAGTGGATACTGTAACATTTGTTAAAGTTACTTACTTGACAATGTTGTGTCCTCAAAATGTCTTGAAGGCTCAAATGCAGGGTTCTTATTCAAGTTAGCAGTTTTGCTCTATTTAATTATTGGTTTTGTGCTGGTAATTCTATTGGTATATTTTGCATGTTAACAATAGCAATCTATCCATTTATGTGATTGGTTACTGAAGTTTGTGATGTAGCAAAAAAAGGCCTGATTCAAACTGCGTTTCTGGGACAGCTTGGGAAACTACAGTTTTGAGGAAAAAATACTCAGCAATGATGTTGATCAATGAATGGTTTTTCTAAAAGCATATTAAAAACAACAAAGACAAATTAACAACATAAAACTTGATTTTCACTACAGGGGGACTTTAACAACATTAAAGGAGAACTCCACTTCCAGAACAACAATTTACAAATAATTTACTCACCACCTTGTCATCCAGGATGTTGATGTCTTTCTTTCTTCAGTCGTAAAGAAATTATGTTTTTTGAGGAAAATATTTCAGCATTTTCCCCCATATAATGGACTGCTGGTGCCCACAGGTTATTACATTATTGCAGAAGTACCGACCCAGTCTTTGCAAAGTGAACATGCAAAGATGATCAAACACCTTTAACAAAACAGGTAAAACAGCGATGTAGGATGATTTTGAAGTTGAGGGAGAACATGAGATGGGAGATTTTCAACATACCCTAACAGGAACAAAAACAGTCCAGGCAGAGTAAGACAAGACGAGCGTTTGGCATTAAAAAGTGTATAAATTGTATTTTTTTTTTTTTTAAATAACTGATCGTTATGCTAGATAAGACCCTTCTTTCTCGGCTGGGATCGTTTACAACCGCATTTGGGATCGTTTGAAGCCGCATTTAAACTGCCTTTTGGATGTTCAAAATCGGGGCACCATATCAGTCCATTATATGGAGAAAAATGCTGAAATGTTTTCCTCAAAAAACATAATTTCTTTATGACTGAAGAAAGAAAGACATGAACATACTCACAAGGGGGTGAGTAAATTATTTGTAAGTTGTTGTTCTGCAAGTGGACTTCTCCTTTAATTAGGCGGCGTTTACAAGCGGAGATCTGAAACCATTCAGCTGTGCACAATTTCAAGATCATTTATGATTTCAAAATTTCACATCTGGAAGAGAGGCATATGCACTTTTTTGTGCGTTCGTTCGTTCTATGACATGCCTCGTTCTATCACAGGCATGCACATTTGAGAAATTATCGTAAGATCAATGGATGGTTTTTATGCAACATTTTATGAATGAGGCCCCTGATCTAGACCACTGAACAAAAATGGGGGCATGTAACTAACGCCACTAAGCAAGCATTTATTACTCCACTAATGAGGTATAATTAGTCTAAAAAAGTTTAAAATACCTCCTCTATCCCTATACTAAACATTAGTGGCTAATGCAAAAATGTAGCACAAAAACTGTGATTAAAGTTTTGAGAAAAAAAAAAAAAAAGATTGATTTCCTCCACACTCAGAGTTTATGCCACTTGCCACATCAATCAAAGCACCTAAAACCTGGCCAGTGCTGCTGAGTTAAACATTAAATTACTGAATACATTAGAGAATCAAGCCAGTTCCACCGAGAGCTCAGGGCCGCACACATTTATGTGCCCCTGGATGCTCTGCACATGGTTTTTATGCTCTGGATATGGGCTTCTGAAACAAAAAGTCTGAGGAGAGCTACTGTACTGGGAGCAGATAAAATATGTGGGGCCGCACGGGCCCTTTAGGGCCCCGCTGATCAATAGGTTGGTCTCGGGCAGAGTCTTAGACCATTGCTGCAAGGCTGGGTCCCATGGGAGAGCTGCACGGTGAGGCCCATAAGACTTTAAAAGTGAAAAATATGACAGCCAGTCAGTTTTGCTTGCATAAAATAGAGCCTCAATAGTATGAGTATTAATTTTTAATGCAGGCCGTGTTTCTGACCCTGTCCTTGCCTCTGGAGACATTGTGGCAGCTCAGCTGAAGGGAGAAGGGAGAGGTGTGCTGAGGTGAAGCTTTAACACACTCAACTGTACACAGCTGAAACTATAAAGCACATACATGAACCTTTTGCTCTTGTTTATGTGTGACCACAGAGATTGCTTTTATTAGTGGTAACCGCACAGATGCAAATTGACATCTTTCTGAACACTAATGAAAGCAATTTATAAATGCTTACATTGTGATTGTATAACCTGTGAGTTTGAAAAAGGGTACAACGGGGCTAACGTTTTTAAAACTGTAGATTTAAGCAGCAAATGAGAATCACGAAAACGGATGCATATATTTTGAGACAATTCTTTTAAGATAATTAAAGCAACAGTTTTTAAATAACAAAAGAATGTGTAAAAGTATGGTATTAGGGGTAAAAAGCACCCCTGCTGTTGGGGCTAAAAGGCACAATGATAATTAACAGATGGCTGACTTTTCCATTTGTTGACATGACATGGTTAGATTCAGATGGTCAATATCAAATTGAAATAAAAACAAACGACTTATATGATTTATTGTCACACAAAATCTGTTGCTCCATAAATGTTCAATACAAACGTATATATATTTTTTCTGCGCAGTAAACGGCACATTTTTTTCTTGAGGTGTGCCTTTGGTCCCTATGTGTGACAATACACAATATATATTACCAGTAATATTCAATATTGAGCTACTCCCTAAAAAAGTAACTATTTACGTTACTTAGTTACTTTTTATGGAAGGTAATGTGTTACTTTACTTTTGCATTACTTTTTAAATCTGGGCAGGGCTTGCTTGTTTGTTTTTAATATGAAAACTTCTATTTTTCTGTTTGTGGCAAATGTAAAAGCCTTTTCACACCAAAAGCCTCAGGCTTTGAGAAAAGTAAATTTATGTCTGTACAGTAGACCGCAGAAGAAAAAAAAATCAACTCTTCAGCAAAAAACAAAACAAAAAAAGGAAAACAAATGTTAGATTATCTTGAGTAATTTTTGCTTATTAGTATGGTTGAATTGGATCATCGAAGGTCGGCAGCAAAGACATCGGTTAATAAAATGGGATTAAATGCATAAAGGATATTTGTATTATTTAACATATTTAATTATTTGTGGTTTGCGTCATATTCTGAATTGCATTTCACTGTTTTTATTCATTATGAGAAATACTGAATCTGTTTTTTTGTGAGTGAGATGAATTAATGCATGTTCACACTTATTCTAGAACTAACATCTTACTCCCGATTTCTCTAAACATGGGGACAGGACAGCTTTTAATCAATAAATGGGGGGAAAAGTAACTGGCGTTACTTATTTGAAAAAAGTAACTCAGATATTTTCTCGTCAATTAAAAAGTAATGCGTTACTTTATTAGTTACTTGGAAAAGTAATAATATTCCGTAACTTGCGCTACTTGTAATGCGTTACCCCCAACACTGTATATTACATTATTATAAAAGCTCTTTCTTAATTAGTATTTATCTTGTTTACAAGTAGAAATAGTGTTAAAATTGGATACATTTACTTGCGTAAGATCTTTAAATGTTTTGAAAGGTGTGTCTTCAATTAAGTTTGTTTTTCTTACTTTGGCAATTTTTTTTTTCTTGTTGTAAGTACAAGGGAATTTAAAAGTCTTAATATGGTAATCTATTTTTATGGATATAACTGGAAAATATGATAAAAAATACTGACATATTAAAACATGTTTTGAAGTAAGACAATAATTTCAAAATTGAATTAAGGTCATTTAAATACATAATAATTGGTTATTAGTTTTTTTCTCTGAAAATGTAGTAATATATGAAAAAGTCTTATTAATTAAAGTACATACGTAAATTTAATTAAACTAAATTAAAACGTTATTACATTAATATTTAATTAAATTAAAATGTAATTTAATTCATGTCTTAATATGTAATTATTTTTCTCAAGTAAATATCTTGTTTTAAGGATAATTATAGGGAAGATATTTTTAATGGAAAATAATCTAAAAATACTGATGAACCATATGATTTTTCCAGTGTACTGCAAGCTGGATTTCTATATTTTTACTATAAGCTTCCCACTCTGAAGCTCCATTTCTAGAGAGCAGAGAGCATGCCCAGTACTTTCACACCTGATCTAGTCCATCTGTCTGTGCAGGCAGGACCTGACCAGAGCAAGCCCAGACATCTCAGCAGCTAGTGCACCAGCCAACACCACACACACACACACTTTCTCTCTCTCTTACCAGAAACGCCGCCGTATGTAGTTCTCGCGCCTCTGCCAATCCCAGGCCAGGGTGTGGCGTCAGCTTTGAGAGCCATCAGTCCGGATACAGTGTTGGTGGCTGTGACTCCATCTGCCCCGCCTACAAACAACCACAGAGGTTCTTACAAAAGCCTGAACCAGTCACACTGTGTTCATGAAACTACATTGAGACACTGTTCTAGTAAAATCAGAACATATAAATAGTGATGTTGTCAAGATCAGCATGGCTTTACCAGGTCCTCTTTTATAAAATGCTTGCATGAATACATTTTGATGCTAAATTGTATAGATGTGATCCTATGTTAAACAGGAATAACTGAAGATTTATAAAAGCACATACTGACTTGAAAATGTTCTTATACATGTGCCAAGTGACAAGTACTGATACGCCAGTATGTGCTAATTACATTTTCAAATAATTTTTAGTTGTGCATGTGTGAAAGAAGTGACTTAAATGAATAAATAACTATGTTTACAAGAATATTTCAGATGTGGTATTTGTTGATCGATGTATGTCATCTAAAGTACATGTCAGAATATATAATAATTATTCACTTTTTGTTATATATCTGTATATAAAAGCCCATGAGAGTACAGATATTAAAAATATACAAATAAGTAGTTGTAATGTAATGTAAGACATCAAACACAAATTTGGAGCCAGTAGGAGGCTTGTAACAATGAACATAAATCAATACTCAGCAAATCTTATATTTAAAAAAGGTTACTGGCTCATGTTGTACAATTTATCCTTCACCCTCTTGACTTCTATTGTGAAGAACACGAATGAGAATGAATGATGGGGTTAAATGACTTTAAGTGCAGTGTAATAAATGGCATGAATGGGTAAGAGAAAGTGAGGAAATATGTGCATGAAGAATATACAATATGCAATAGTTGTACATGGAATATGTAAACAATAGAATTTTATTCAAAAACGTTTTCATGTGTGCATGTCATAGTTATAATATCATGATTACGAAAATGTCATTTAAAGGAGAAGTTCACTACCAGAACAAAAATTTACAGATAATTTTCTTACCCCATTGTTATCCAAGATGTTCGTGTCTTTCTTTCTTTAATCGTAAAGAAATTATGCTTTGTGAGGAAAAAACATTCCAGAATTTTTCTCCATATAGTGGACTATAGTGCCCATGAGTTTAAACTTCCAAAATGCAGTTTCAATGCAGCTTCAAAGGGCTCTAAACGATCCCAGCTGAGGAAGAAAGGTCTTATCTAGCGAAACAATCAGTTATTTTCTAAAAAAAATGTAACGTTTATATACTTTTTAACCTCTGCGATGGGCATGCAAACTCTGTGTAATCCGGGTCAATACAGTTAGGGTAGGTCGAAAAAAACCCATCTCATTTTCTCCTCTATCTTCAAAATTGTTCTATATCGCTGCAGAAGTACTGACCCAGTGTTTACAAAGTGAACGTGCAAAGAAGATCAAATGCCCTTTAAAAAAAAAGGTTAAAACAGATGATTTCGAAGTTGGAGGAGAAAATGTGATGGGAGTTTTTCAACCTGCCCTAACTGTATTGACCTGGATTACACAGAGTTCGTTGCAGAGAATAGACAAGACGAGCAATTGAGGTTAAAAAGCATATAAATTGCACATTTTTTAAGAAAATAACCGATCGTTTCGCTAGATAAGACCCTTCTGCCTCGGCTGGGATCATTTAGAGCTCTTTGAAGCTGCACTGAAACTGCATTTTGCTGTAAGTTTGAATGTTTTCCTCAAGAAACGTAATTTCTTTATGACTAAAAAAAGAAAGACACAAACATCTTGGATGACAAGGGGGTAAATTATCTGTACATTTTTGTTCTTGAAATGAACTTCTCCTTTAAAATCACTAATTAGATTAATAAATTGAATGTACAGCATTGCTCAGAAGTTGAGGGTCAGTAAAATTATAATTATTATTGTCATTAAAAGAAATTAACACTTATGCAGCAAGGATGCATTAAACTGATCAAAAGTGATAGTAAAGCAAGTTAACATGTTTCAAAATCTTTATATTAAAAAAAAAATGCTGTTATTTTGAACATTCTATTAATTTAATAATGTTTGCACAATAAATATTAATCAGTACAACTGTTTTAATAAAAATAAGAAATGTTTCTTGAGCATTAAATTATAATATTAGATTGTTTTTTGAAGGATCATGTGACACTGAAGACTTAAAAGGGACATTAGATGCCCATTGTCCACAAGTTGAACAAAACTAATTCCCTTCATCCTCAGTGGCTCTGATGCCAGGAGAAAATAAAGACTCTTACGTTTACTTTTACATCAAACTATAAAACACCTGCACTGCTTATGAGACGTTATTGTCGCTACAGCTGCTCGAGAGTGGAGAAAATGTCGGACAGCGTACAACTGGCTGAGGGCTGAAATATAATACAGGATAGTCCATCAGCGGCCGTGGGCAGGGCCTGAGCAATATGACATCATACTGCTTAGAAAAATCAAAACGGCTTAATAATTGAGATTGTTTAGGTTTTTGGGGCGATTAAAAAAAAAGGAGTGAATGGATTTGTATCAATGTAGGGTGGTTGTGTCCACACACTGCTAAGACATTATTTGTAAACAGCATATAAAAGTTAAATTTGCATCTGATGTCCGCTTTAAGTAATGACCGCTGTCAATGCAGCTTTTACATATTACAGTTTTTTTCTGTGTTTTTGATTAAATGCAGTTGTCATAAGTTTACATACACCTTGCAGAATATGCAAAATGTTAATTATTTTTTCCAAAATAAGAGGAATCATACAAAATGCATGTAATTTTTTATTTAGTACTGACCTGAATAAGGTATTTCACATAAAAGATGTTTACATATAGTCCACAAAAGAAAATAATAGTTGTATTTACAAAAATGACCCCTTTCAAAAGTTTACACATGCTTGATTCTCAGTGTTGTTACCTGAATGATCCACAGCATTTCTTTTTTTTTTTTGTGATAGTTGTTAATGAGTTACTTTTTGTCCTGAACAGTTAAACTGCCTGCTGTTCTTCAGAAAAATCCTTCAGGTCCCACAAATTCTTTGTTTTTTCAGCATTTTTGTGTGTTTGAACCCTTTCCAACAATGACTGTATGCTTTTAAGATGCATCTTTTCACAATGAGGACAACTGAGGGACTCATATGCAACTATTACAGATGATTCAAACGCTCACTGATGCTTCAAAAGGAAAATCAGTGCATTAAGAGCCAGGGTTGTAAACTGTACATTTTTCTTATTTTGCCTAAATATCTTTTTCTTATTTAGTACTGCCCTTCAGAATCTACAGAAGATACTTACATACTTCCCAGAAGAAAAAAAAGTAAGTTAAATTTACCCTGATCTTCAAATTCAAAAAGTTTTCACCCCCCGGCTCTTAATGCATTGTGTTTCCTTCTGGAGCATCAGTGACCATTTGAACCTTCTGTAATAGTTGCATATGAGTCCCTCAGTTGTCCTCAGTATGAAAAGATGGATCTCAAAATCATACAGTCTTTGTTGGAAAGGGTTCAAATACACAAAAATGCTCAACAAAAGACAAGGTAGTGGATCATTCAGGTAACAATACAGTATTAAAAATCAAGCATATGTAAACTTTTGAACAGGGTAATTTTTATAAATGTAACTATTATTTTCTTTTGTGGACATCTTTCAACTGAAAGATCTTAGTCAGGTTAGTACTAAATAAAAGACAACATGCATTTTGTATGATTCTCTTATTTTTGTTGAATAATTGACATTTTGCAGATTCTGTTAGGTGTATGTAAACTTATGACCTCAACTGTAAATGCAAAAATTAAATAAATAACTTAGACCCCAGACTTTTCAACATGCAATCCTGTTTTAGAATCCTCATCATAATCATCATATGTTTTAAAATCCACATAAATGCACTCATAATGACTACACCTACTGTCATATGTTTGTCTGTAGGTGAGACTGTTCATACCTTCATATGCAGCACTGGCGATGTCAACGATGTTGGTGACGTTGGGTGTGAGCTTGGCAAAGAAGGGGATGTTGGTAGCCTTTCTGACCCAGCGACAGATGTTCCTCACCAGTTCGGGATCCTAGAGTGATGGAGGATGACAGTTAAGATTTATTACATGCTTCTGTAGATCACAGAAAGAAACTGCTATTTAAGACTTGTTCTGACATTCGTTTTGGACATCCAGTAACTTCTAGCTGTTAATTTAGGGTTTCAGAGGCCAAACTGAAAATGACAAAGAACAAAAACTGGGACATTTAAGGTGCACTTCTCATTCATTCACATTCATCCTACCTACCAGTCCATATTAAAACAGCAAGGCTGCCCTAAATATTCACCGAACACTGGCCACAGAGCACAAAGGCAATGTTCGAAATGTGTTTTCTCTCAATCTTTTTTCTTTTTTCCTCACTCAAATACAGTCTCTCTCTTTCTGCCGCCCACATACACACACACACACCAAGGAGTCCAAATGGTTTAGCGATCCCCTCATGAACTCTCTCAGATGTGGCCAGGGAGGAAAACACTGTTGTGTCTGAACATGTCGTCTGAAACACATCGCTGCCTTCATGTTGCTTTTTCACTTCTGCGGCTGCCTTTTCCTGCTCCCTTCCCCCAGCCTTCTCTTAGTGCCGCTCATTCTGCCTCTCATCTCCCTCTCATTCAGTAGGCAACAACAACAAAAAAAAATCTATACTGCGTGTGCACCTTTCTGATAGGAATGCAGTCATTTTATGTATGTGTTCTCCAATGTTCGAATTATAACAAAGCTTCAGGGAACACAATACTCAAAGATCTGCTTTTCAGTATAGGAGAGACCGGGGCTAGTTGTCACACAAGGAAAACTGCTGTATCTCTGTAACTTTTAGGTTTCGATTCCTAAGTCAGGTTAAACAAATGTTTATCTCTTGTGGTGATTTTGTATGTTGGTTCAAATTAGAATAAATTTTACATTATATATTACTATTTTGTTTTTCCCAGAATTAAAGAAACAAGTAACCTTAGTTTCCCCTATATCATATATTTTATTAACAAGGCTGTATTTATTTAGTAGAAATACAGTAAAGAAAAGTCATATCGTGAAATGCTATTACAATGTAAAATAACTGTTTTCTGTTTGAATATATTTTAAAAATGAAATATTACTGTGATGGCAAAGCTGAATTTTCAGCATCATTCTTGTTATTAGCAATGTTGAAAACAGCTGAGCTGCTTAATATTTTTGTGGAAACGGTGATGTATTTTTTCTCGCTTTTTTATTACATCCTTTCTGAATAAAACTAATTTTGAAAATGGTTTCTTCAGTTTTACGATTGAAATAAAAAAGGTAACTATGTTAACCAAAATCTTTTTAACCCCACACTAAACATATCTGACACAGATACACAGCACTGCAACTAGCTATTGTAATTGTAGTTAATGTGTGAAATATTTCTTTTAAATCAATATCAATCTGATGTTATGGAAGTGATGATCTGTTGTAAAAACAAATTTCTATGACACTAGAGGGGTTATGACTAAAAAATAAGGGTCCAAGTTTAAACTAAACCACATTTCAAACCCTGGATCCTAAAAAATCGGCAGAATGATTTAATGAAGATGTATATTCCAGACTCAGGGGACCAGGAAGCAGGAACTAGCAAACTTAACTTTAAAAGAGAAGTCCACTTCCAAAACAAAGATTCACATATAATGTACTCACCCCCTTGTCATCCAAGATGTTCATATCTTTCTTCCTTCAGTCGTAAAGAAATTATGTTTTTTGAGGAAAACATTTCGGCATTTTTCTCCATATAATGGACTTCTATGGTGCCCCGATTTTGAACTTCCAAAAGGCAGTTTAAATGCGGCTTCAAGCGATCCCAAATGCGGTTGTAAATGATTCCAGCTGAGAAAGAAGGGTCTTATCTAGCGAAGCAATCGGTTATTTTAATAAAAATAATACAATTTATATACTTTTTAATGCCAAACACTCGTCTTGTCTTACTCTGTCTGGACTGTTTTTGTTCCGGTTCATGACAGTTAGGGTATGTCGAAAAACTCCCATCTCATGTTCTCCCTCAACTTCAAAATTGTCCTATATTGCTGTTTTACCTTTTTTGTTAAGGGTGTTTGATCTTCTTTGCATGTTCACTTTGCAAAGACTGGGTCGGTACTTCTGCAGCGATGTAGGATGATTTTGAAATGACTTTTGAAGTTGAGTTTTGGGATTGTTTACAGCCGCATTTGGGATCGCTTGAAGCCTCATTTAAACTGCCTTCTGGAAGTTCAAAATTGGGGCACCATATCAGTCCATTATATGGAGAAAAAAAAAATAAAATAAATAAAATAAATTTCCTTACGACTGAAGAAAGAAAGACATTACCATCTTGGATGACAAGGGGGTGAGTACATTATATGTGCATCTTTGTTTGGGAAATGGAGTTCTCCTTTAATAACAATATAAACAGAAATAAAGAAGCTAAAGTATGCTATAGCCGGCTCACGGCAAAGTCCACTGGGTATTTGTGTCTGCGCTTTGGAGAGCATCAGAGGTTGCTATTTACGAGTTTTTACAGTACTGAACCTTGTAGCCAATCACAAACATATCTGTTGATTTGTAAAACACAATGGTCAATCAGATGTTTTAGTTAAGGCTGGAATACACTACACGACTTTTAAAATGTTTTTACATTTTTAAAACACTAGGCATCATACACTTAATAACTTTATAAATAGTGACAAAGGAAAACGCTACAAGACTGAGGATCATACACTACCACACTTTAAAGTCGTTCCAATCACAACAAACTCACATAGAAACGTGTGCCTTGTTGCTAGGAGATGGTTGACAAATGAAAACAATACAGTATGTGTTCTAAAATCAGCTGAAAATATGAAACATATTTGATATCCTCCGACTGGATGGAATCAAAGTCTGAAGCTGAAAAATCAGAGTCTGTGACCTTCATATACTATGCATTTTCAATGTAATCTGTCAGCTCAAATCTGCAGACTGGCTCTGACTTTCAGCAACTAGCTTTAACTTCTCCAGACTGTAAATTGGCAGAAATCGGGGTAAAAATTGTGTAGTGTATTCCAGGCTTTAGTCAGAATCCATTCACCACTCAAAACACAGGAGTTTTGTTTAGTCCTGAGCTTTGCACGTTTGCAAATCCACTTATTATACTGAACAAAGTCTAGATGTGATGTAAATTAGAGATTTATTGTGCAGAGTAGATTCTCTGAGATCACGGTAACTGAAATGAGTGACAGCTTTTCAGGGATTATAAAGGGAGAACTCTTTGTGCGCTTTTTGGGCTATATATAATCCATTAAGTATTTGAATAAAAATTTTGTTTTTCATGCTTCTAAGAGGACTAACGTGGTGTACACGCTGCAGAGTTTCAGTGACATCTGCGTCTAAATGGGGGATTTCCTCTCAAAATCACAGTGTTTGACATAATGATAATGGACTGGACAAAATACAATGTGTCAAAATAGATGTGCATGAAGACTAAAGACTATATATATATATATATATATATATATGCTTTACTTCATGTACACTACCAGTTTTTGGATATATATGGATATATATTAGGGCTGTCCAGCGATTTATCACGATTAATCGCATACAAAAAAGTTTGAGTTTGTCTAATATATGTGTATGTACTGTGTATAATTATTATGTTTATATAAACACAAACACATTTATGTATATTATATTATTATACACATATATGTATATTATATTATTTATATTATATATAAATAAAAATATTTTGTACATAAATAACATATTTCTCTTAAATATATGCATTAATTTGTGTGCATTTAAATATACATAATTACACACACACACACACACACATATATAATAGCTGCTTTCTTTTTAAATATATTTTACAATTATAATTTACAATTATAATTTATTCCAGTGATCAAAGCTAATTTTTCAGCATCATTACTCTAGTCTTAAGTGTCACATGATCCTTCAGAAATCATTCTAATATACTGATTTGCTGCTCAATAAACATTTATTATTATTATTATTATTATTAATATTATTATTATTATCATAAATATTTAAAACAGTTGAGTACATTTTTTTCAGGATTCGATCAACAGAAAGATCCAAAGATCAGCATTTATCTGAAATAAAAAGCTTTTGTAAGATTATACACTATACAATTTCTATAGAATTTATAAATGAATACTTTTAATTTTTTTTTTTTTTTTTTAGCAAGGATGCTTTAAATTGATCAAAAGTGATGATAAAGACATTTATAATGTAACAAAAGATTTCTGTTTCAGATAAATGCTGTTCTTTTGAACTTTCTATTTATCAAAGAAACCTGAAAAATTATAATCAGCTGTTTTCAACATAACAAAAAATAATAAATGTTTTTTGAGCAGCAAATCAGAATATTATAATGATTTCTGAAGGATCATGTGACTGGAGTAATGGTGCTAAAAATTCAGCTTTGACCACAGGAATAAATGGCACATAATGGCTCGAATACGTAACACAACGAAATGTGTTATGATTGGTTAGCTGTCCCACTGCGTTGCGATTGGCAAACAGCTTAGGCGGTGTTTCAGTACTGCCACGCCCCTTGTCAAAGAAGCAAGCTCTGTGTACAACTCTTAGCACAAGCTAGATTAAAGTGATTCTTCCGTTTTACATATGGATATTTTTCTTTAAAAAATGTATCTTCCCCCGGAGCCGTGTAAGGCACTTTTTATTATGGATGGATGCATATTATTGGACTTGCTTTGGACTGATGAGGAGAAACACCCGTCTATACAATTCTAAAGGTTGGGAGTGCCAGGATAAATTTTAATATAACTCCGATTGCATTCATCTAAAAGAAGGAAGTCATATACACCTAGGGTGCATGGAGGGTGAGTAAATAATACACTACAGTAGTGTTGGGTCCTATCATCAGCCTACGAGATCGCCAATACATTATATTATTGTGCTAATGTATTTAATTATTTACATACTTAGTTTCATTGCCTGAAACCAGCTCCAGCATAAGGCTAAAAGCAGCCTAACATTAAAGAACATCATCACCGATTAGCCTAGCCTATTCTAGTGCAAGTTTATGCATTTTAAAAAACACTCGTGTTATAAGTGAAGCTATCTACTCTGTATGATGAATAAATCTCTTACCACACACTGCACACGTCTGCGGCATGGAGTAGATCGCGGCTTGGGCATGTGTTTCGACCCCCTGTACTGCACACGCCTGTGGCGCGTTACTGCTCTGAAGCGGCCACTCTAGTCAATGCTTGTGTTAAAACCCGCCACGCTGCGGCTCGTTGAATCGGTTCTCCACGCTGCATTGCTAAAGTTAGGCTAATCCCCCACCTCGTCCCTACCCTCCCTCCAACAATTCGAATTTCCGTGGGCGGGATTTAATTTAATGATATTCTAACGGACCACGTTGTGACATCATTGCATGCGGAAAACAAACGCTTTATTCCACAAGAGCCGTTCGTTGTAGTCCTTGAAAAGGGATTTTTTAAAAACGAAATATCTCCTTTTGGAGTGTACTTTGAGATTTGTAACTTTGTAGATCTTTTTTATGCCCAAAGATATAAACCACACACTGACTAATGTTCAAAAAGTGAAAAAGCATAATAGCATCCCTTTAAAAATCTTACTGTCTAAAAACTTTTGACTGGTAGTGTATTTAAATGGTAAATAGTTGTACAGGGTTGCGTCAAATTATAAAGAAAAAAAGTTTGAAAACCACTGCTCTAAACCCTTTTGTAATTCAAACACTCATTCTCCTTTAAGCTGCAGGATTTTGAGTTCAACAAGTCAGATCTCCCTAAAACGTACTGCATATTTAGTCAACGAGAAAGACAAAAATAAAACACTGAATCAGATAGAGCGCAAGCGCCTTAGAACTTTTAAATGAAGGAAAAGAAGCCATCTCTGGCAACATCTGGAGCAGAATAAAGTGTGTTTTATAGTGAAGCCATATCTCCTCCTCTGTTGGTGCTGTGGTTCTGGAGTGCAACGTGATGGCAGCCCTCCAAATCACTGGCATTCATAATGAATGAGATTTGAATGGCGCGCATCTTGAGAGTAGCGCAAACTGTCATAACTCAGAGATACGGCTGAGATGTGCCAAATGGAAATGTGATGTGCCTCTGTCGTACCAGGCTCCGGGCTCCTCAGACATCTGTTGGAAATGCGATGCTTCGGGGCATTTCTGTTTTCCTCTGAATACGAGCGTGTTTGTTCATAGCATGTGTGGGCCCATAAAACATCTCTTTTTTATGTTTTTTTTCTTTCCTTTTTTTGGCGGAAAAGTGTCAGAGTGAGTGAAAGGAAAGGGATGAGCACAAAGCAGCAAACAAAGACATAGAAATGAGGCGCTTTTGAGGAAAAGCCCTATTGTCTAACTTGTTGTAGCCCATCATGTTTGATTGAAACGCAGCCTCTGTGCCGTGCTCTGTAATCGCTGCGCGAGAAACTTTATTGTGGATCTTACCCTCGAGCTATTGTCTCCGTCTTGAGATTTTGCCGTCTGAATGCAGGAAACCGGTGGACGCTGACACGACACGAGAAACTCCAATGCTTTGCAAGGTGGAGATCTTCAGTCTGAACGAGTTTCTTTTGTGCTGAGGAACATGAGGGGATGATATGTGGTGCATTGGAGGAAAATAGCCACCAGTATGGGCCGTGGGAGGGATGTGGGCAGTGAGCATTTATAACAAGGCTGGCAAACCACACACACATGCATGCACACACACACTAAATCTTGTCAGAGGGTAGCAAGCAGAATGTTCTACAGTCTACAGAGAAGCTAGAAAAACCCAAAAGACAGAGGGAAACCGTGCAAGCTGTCGGTGGAGACGGGACCCAGGCGCCCCGAGGAATGAAATGCTTGAGCGAGGAGAAAAAAGACGCCACCTTTAGGCTCGCAGAAGAGATTGAGAGCACATTAAGATTTCCAGGAGCATAATGGAGGCTGGCCAGCAGATGTCTGTGAGCGCAAGTGTGTGTGTGTCCATCTGTGCGTAGGTCACTGGTGGCGAGGCTAAAACATAGTGGCTAACAGCAGGGAGCGTGGTCAAGGGAAGGTAGAAAAGCATTAGCAGAGCGCTAGGGCCAGAGGCAGGTGCCTGGCCCTGAAACAGATGCTGCTTGTAAGAACTTAATGTCCTCACAGAGGGGAGCTCAGCGGCACTGGGAAGGCCTATGACAGCTTATTAAAGGCCTCTGGCTGACAAGTGTTTGTAAGCTTGGCTTTCAAGGCTCCGAGCTCAGGGCTCGTGCTTTGCCGGTGCTGTGAATGCAGGAAGAGAGGCACCTCTGGCTTAGACGTGTCTGAAACCCTTTCCCTCGAAATCCGGGAAGAACGGGTCCCGGCGAGACACGGGACGCTTATGAGACTCATCAATCTCATGTAGAGGGCATTGAGTCTGAACATGGGATCACTCACTGCGCACACACACTCTGAAGACTCCGAAACACAGGCTGACGCACATGAAGGCACAGGGGAAGATCAATGAATATGTTAGACTTCTAAGGTGGTAATATATGAAGCTGACGACTCGAACACATCTGAAACACATCACAAGCAGTGTAAAGTAAGGCACGGGTGCAATATCTTGTCCAACGCAGACAATATCACACATAAGGAGGATCTATAAATATAAATCAAGCTGGGAGGGAAAGTACTTTGTCCTGCAGATTGTGGGATGACTGTTTTCAGCACCACGGACAGCAGCTCCTTCAGCTCTGGATGCTGTGGTTATTTTCATATCACTGATTCAAAATGGGCTACAGAACTAAAAAAAAAAGTAGAACTATGTGTATCAAAGAATTATTTGGATTAATAAAAATCTGCCTTCCCTGGCCTTTTCCTTGCTTTTCCTTTCCATTCAGCTCCATCTATTACATGACCGCAATGAATAAGAAAAAGTTGTGCTGCTGACAACATAATCAAATTTTCCAGTAAATCATTTTGTTAGTTATTAAAAATAAAAATGCAAAATTATCAAAAATCCAAAACAGATGTTTAAAAAAATAGTATATTAAAAAAACAAAAAGAAAACCGGTGTTACAGTTGTGTGTGGAAGGAGGCTCACAAAGACGAAATATAACAACAAGTCTTTAATAATATCCACAAAAGGTAAATCCAGACAGGAAGGGCAGGAAAACACACACCAACATGACCTTAAGAGCGGACGAACAACACTGAACTGAATACAACTTGAATAGACAGGATAATGATACACAGACAGGTGTGGGTGATTAACTAATAATGACTTGACAAGGACAGGAACAGGAAGGACCAAATATGGGCAACAGAGGGAGAAACCAACTCAAACAGTTCAAAGGGGTGTGACAACCGGATTCATTAACTTGATATTTATTATGTTACCATTATGTTATCATGTTTCCACAAAAATAATAAGCAGCACAACTGTTTTTAACATGTATAAGAAATGTTTTTAAGCACCTAATCAGCTAACACAGGAATAAATTACACTTAAAAATTGAACAGATGAGATGTACAAATGTACAGTGAGAGAGGAGATTGTTGAGTCAACTGTGTTGACTTCATAGCAGGTAAATTATTAAAAATTATTGACTGAATTATTGAGTTATTGTTGTCAGACTTCATTTTTCATAAATATTTAAGGTGTTGACAAAAAGTAGGTACAACGTACAATGTATATTATTACAGTTTTTTGGAATTGTTGTCAAATCGATTAATCATGATTAATTGTATCCAAAATAAATTTGACAGCCCTAAATATAATATAATATAATATAATACGCAGTATTAAGTTCCATATTATATTATATTTTAAAAATACATCTATATGAAGTATTTATTTATTGTATTTATTGGTTTTAAAGAGTGTTAATCTTAATGTAATGTCATAATTAAAAAAAAAAGAAAAAAAAATCAAATGTGGTACATCTGTATTAAGAACATTCAAGTGATCATCTCTGATTAATCAGAGAGGAATGTTTGCTATTTTAAAACTAATAGCAGGAAAATTTGAATATGTTTTGTCCCATGTCTAAAATATCAGAGATAAACACATCTCAATCACAGTAACTTAAAGCTGTAGCACAAACATGTTCCATTAATCATAAACAGACTCTAGTATAGAAGAAAATGTAGTTCAGATAAAAAGGAGAAATCCAGCTATGGCTGAACCGAAACAATGGCTCGCTTAAGATTCCTGAAGTTCTCTCGCATTGGCGCCCAGAGAAAGAAACTGTTTAACATTAGCATATTTACATCTTTGCGAGTTGATTTCTGTCTTTGTAAAATGTAAATGAGTTTTCCCTCCGACAGTGCTGTGTCCAGATAGAGCTGCATTAGCCCAGTGTGCCGTACGCTCCAGGGTTCAAAGAGAGGGCCACGCTCCCTGATTAAATACCCAACAGTATGGGGCTGCAATCATACATTTTTGTACCGGTGCACAATTTCCTACTTATTCTCATACAATCAACGAGACCTCCCCCTGTTCCCCACAGTATAAGGGGGAGAGACAGAAACATACAGATGGGGGGGAGAGCGGAGGGTGTGATCCACACTGAAAGACAGGGAAAAATAAATAGGAAGCAAAACAGAGAGAGACAGACAGAAGGAGAAGCCAGCGAAAGAGAGAGCACAAGAGAGCGTGTGGCAAACAGTGTGATTAAATGATATTGCCTTGCGTTAGTTCACACAGAGGTTAGCTGCCAGGAGGCAGCAGGCTGTGATTAGCTTTATATGTGTGTGTGTGTGTGTGTGTGTGTGTGTGTGTGTGTGTGTGTGTGTGTGTGTGTGTGTGTGAGTGAGAAAGAGAGAGAGAGAGAGAGAAACAGAGAGAGAGGTAGCACAGGGCTCGTTTAGAGCCTCTGCAGGAGCACAATGGCTTTGTGTCCTGTTTGAGGGGGGAATGACTCCCGCTTCCCTCACAACCATAACGAAGCTGAAGGGAGATGGAGAGGAATAGGGTACCATTAGATGCCTCCTGACCTGCTCTGTCCATTTAGTATGCATTTGAAAGTCTTGTGAGGCTTATAGGATCTCCCAGCTGAAAAAAAAAAGCTCGGGAGCAGAGATGTGGTAGGGCGGGTGGTCTAAGTTTAATTTGTACCATTTCCAGATTCACCTTACGTCCCGTCTCCCTGTCATTTTCTGTCACCTCGCCACTTTCTTGCAGTTAAAGTGGTAAAAGCTCAGAATAAAATTCCAGTTTGGTCTTAAAAGAAAAGACTTTCTTGCTTACAAAAGGTGTATTTCTGAGGACTATGCTACTCTTTCTTGTCTATATAGTTTTGATGAGTAAGCTTTTAAAGCAAAAGCACTTTTTAAAGCAAAAGCATCTTGTGCTGTTTTCCAAGTCAAAGATTTGTGTGACGAACAGACTTAAATTTAAGTTGTTATTCACTAACAGTCTTACCCTCCATTGACCTTTAACCACTGTGGCCAGATCAGAGGCTGAGAACTGGATAATTTTGAACAAATCATTCAGGCAAGTTTTGTGAGCCAGATCAACTGGGGCAGCATGATTAAATGAAAGAAAACGGAAAAATGGACATTTATATCTTTTATACCAAGCATGACCTGAGGGCATTTGAGTAACACCTACTGGTCAAAAGATATAAATTTCTTTAATTTTGTTCAGAATTTCTGAACATTTTGACCAAAAATCATAAGATTGATCGCGTTAGAATCTCCATACAGCATCAAACGATACCCAATTTTCCCAGTCGCCCATTTTGAGCATGAGACATTCCGAATTTTGTAGCAAAATGCTATATTTCACAAACGCTTTAAGGTACTGTTTGCATTGTATGCAATTTTGAATTTTCCGAAAAATCTACTTTTTCTAAATCGTCCTAGACAGATTATACAATTTTCACCCAAATTGGCTCAGATTATCTTCAGAGCATTCTGGCATAAAATATTAAATGCTTTTTGATATACCAAACCATTTTTGTAAAGTGTGTCAATGAATTTGACGAAGTTTGTGAGAAAAATGGACATGCGGCTATATCTCCACAAACTCTTTAGCGGTTTCTGACCAAACTTCTTATGTTGATTAGAGCATGTCTGATGCTAATTTGTGCATAAACACCACTGAGCATCACAAGATTATCCTCTATGGGTGAGCATACATTATAAAACACTCACAGAACATTAATTTGGACAACTATGCAAATATATTGAAATCTCACGCAAAAATACTAGAGATCAAAGCCCCAAGAGCGTGCATAGTTTGGGAATCAATAGCGGACTTGTATATGCCTAATGTACGACTCGAGTCATACATTAGGCATGCGCAAGTTCGTTATAACTCTGACCGTCTTTACCTTTACATTAGCGCCGCGGTTTGCTTCATGCAGCTGAGAGATGTAGCTTGCGTGAAGCGACTGGAAGTTTTGAGTTGCCGTTCAGTCTGTATTTAACAGTGCGATGAGGCTTGCTGCACCGAGTCCGAAGCAATCAATCACAGAACACGAGAGAGGCCATGCTTTGATCATTTTAATTTAACACATTAATAATTAAATTAAACAATTATAGGATAATATTTAAATTAATTTTAAGCTATCTCACAGCCAACCGGTTGGGAACCCCTGCTTTAGGGTATTGTTATGAATCTTATTAAAAAGTTTGTTTGAAAATTATGAAATTTGCCACACAGATAAAGAACAGTTTCCACAGCAAATCTGGAGTCTCTAACTCAAACTCTCTAGCGCCACCAACAGGCCAAATTTGCACTCACGTTTCTTCTAATAATGTTTAATCCGTAAGGTTTAAAAGCAAAGCTCTTTTTTTCCTCTGATTCCTTGGCTCATACAAAGTCGAATGCATTCCAAAATGTACATTTCTACCAGTCAAGATTTTTTGCAATTTTGAATTTTTTAAAAAATCTACTTTTTTGAACTCGTCCTAGATGCTTCATGCAATTTTTTACCAAAATTGGCTCAGATCATCTCTTGAGTATTCTGGCAAAAATTATTAAAAGCTTTTTGATATACCAAACTGTTTTTGTAAAGCGAAGTTTGTCCAAAAAATTGATATGCGGCTATATCTACACAACCCTTTCGCGGATTCTGACCAAACTTGCTATGTATTATAACAAGCATGACCTGAGGGGACACGAGTAGTTTTGGAACAGCGCCACCTGTTGGTCAAATGATATAAAACAATTGACATTTCTGCTTATAACTTCTGAGCAGTTTGGCCAAAACATCATAAGATTGGTTTCAGAATGGCATACAGAATCGAAGGATACTACTACTACTTTTCCTACATCTGCCTTTTCAGGCATGGGCCATTTTGAGTTTTGTAGTAAAATGCTGTATCAACAAATGTCTTTAACAAGGGTCTCCAACCCTTCTCCTGGAGAGCTACCATACTGGAGAGTTCAGCTTCAACCTTAATCAAACACTCCTGAACCTAAAGGGGTTGGAACTGAAGTCTGCAGGAAGGTAGCTATCTAGGAGCAGGCTTGGAGAACGCTGGTCTTTAAAGACAGCTCATCAGCTCTTCATTTTACCTATTTTGTGCTTGGCCCCTTAATTGCTGCATGCAGCTATATTTTGTATAATATCTTATTTTTGTGTATATTATATGTTATAGCTCCTGTTTTATGTCATGTGACTCTCTTTGTCCCTCTTGTGATCTGACAATGTGTTTCCTTTGTTTCATATGTTTTCATTGGTTTAGGTGTGTTCGACTTGAAGCGGCGATGCGCAGACCGATTGGTGTATGACATCAAAGTACCGCAAGAGTGATTTCAGAGAACATTTCAGAGCATATACTCTTGATTCATTCTTGTAGTACTTTGATGTCTTATATGATCGGTCTGTGCAGCGCCACTTCAAGTTGAACATACGTTTTGTCTTGTCAGGTGTTCCTCAGTTCTGTCTTGTCATTGGTTCATTATCTTGACCATTCTCAAGTGTATCTTCTTATTAGTCCTTGTGTATATATAGCCCTCATGTTTCTATAGTTTCTTGTCTAGCTTTATTATTGTAACCTGCTGTTGGTGAGTATTGTTAAGCCTGTTTATAATCATTTTGTTTGTCATTTGAATTCGTTTGTTTTGTTCTGTTCAGTAAACTGCACAATAATCTTGACTCTCCATCAGTAAACTTACCGTTACAGAAATATTACATTTCTTATTTAATTTCTTTAATAAGAAGAATAATAATAACAACAGCAACAATAATTATAATAATATAATTATCCTATATTGTGCAGCCCTAAAATCATTATTAAAACGATCCAATGTAAAAGAGAGGCTCATTCGCAAACAGGACATTACTACATTTCTCATGAAAGCTCCAAGGAGATCTAGGACAGGCGTCAAAATAGTTATAGAATAATTGAATTTCTGTCTGTTTCACACAAACGTATCATATAGTCTATAAATCCCAGGAACCACTTTTATGGTCTTTACTGAAGCTTAAAAGCTTTGGTCCCTGTTCACTGTAATTGCATGAAAAAAGCTTGAAAAACAGGCTTCAATTTTTCTCATTTTGTGTTTTGCAGAGGAAAGAAAATCATACAGCTTTGGAATAACTTAAGTGTGTGCAAATTATGACAGAATTTTCATTTTTGAAATCAAGAGGGAGTTTTCTAGCAGTGCTTTTTGATGTTGTCTTACCTGTCCACAGGCCAGTCCCATACCTCTCTCTCCCATGCCGTGAGGACAGGACAGGTTCAGCTCCAGAGCATCGGCTTTAGAGTCCTGTTGAACAAAAGAATGAGGTAAAACACCATTATTATTTAGTAACTTGCATAACTAAATATGTGTGAATAAGTGCACTGTAAAATGGCATTTACAGACAAGCAATTTCAAAGCAGAAAGGTCACATGGTCACTTCATGCATGACAAGACCAGGAGTAAATGCCCTACAAAATGCATTTGAGACTGACACAAATCTGATCACTTAAACAAGGAGGTGGTTTGAGACACATGCAAGATGAGATTCAGCCACACAGATAAACATCATGCAATCATGGATGAGATGCATGGATGCAGCAATCACATAACTCAAACAATAATTGCCATATTATGTGAAGAGAGCTCTTATTATAGTTATATATTTACATATAACTCAAGAAAAATAGATAAATTGTATATCTATTTTACATGAGCCCAAGTCTAAATGCAATGTGCATGTCCAATCAAACTGTAATCCAATCAATCAAGACAATATGTTTCAATAGGCACTTTTATACTTCATAAATTGTCACAAATTACATGCAGTGTGTGAATGTCCTTCACTAACAAACCCAATGATGGCATGAACACTAGTGAAGGGTTTCACAAATGAGTTTTCATTTTAAATGTATAAAATTGATGAAGATGTAGAAAGTATTTGGGCACTTAGAAAACAGCTGTGAATCAGTTGTTTACAAATGGCCCTTATATTGATATTTTGCACTGAAATAAGTATATTTTTAATATACTAAGATGTCCAAATGCTTTTCGGGGCCACTGTATGTAAAACAGCCTCACAGAAACTGCACAAAGAAAAACGTCAAATCTATAACAAAAAGGAAAAAAACACCCTGAGCACCTCCCAGCATTCAAAAAGCATAAAATGGTGTTCTTAAAATAGACCCAGAAGAACTCTTTGACATGTCAAAGCTGCCACAGAGTCGTCTTATAAAAAAAGGAAGCAGAAAAAAAGGCAGCACAGGTGGATGGGGAGCGGGTGAGTGAGCGAGGGTGCTGGAAGTGGGAAAGCATTCAACAGGCAATTACGCTCTGGCGGCCGTTCTGAACCGCACTGAAATGGGGAGAGCCAGAACGATTTCTCCGCTACACACCCTACAAACCTGCTGCTTCAGACACACAGCCATGGCTTTCCTAAATCCTGACAGCCATTAGAGAGGAGAGAAAAAAAAGAAAGAGAGGGATAGTAAGTGAGAGAGAGCGAGAGAGAGAGTGAGAGCGAGCGATTTGGCTGGGTTTGAGAGACACAAAATGACAGACAAGGCAGGCAGGAAACAGAACTGTGCAAATCTACTCCGAGGTGTGCTGGTATAAGGTGCATAATATTTTATATGGCCAAAAATACGAGGACATCTGCTTTGTGAACATTTCATTCCACAAATGATGGAGAATAATACGAGGTTGGTCCGTACTGCAATAACACACTCTTCTAGGAAAGGTTTCCAGTAAATGCTGGAATTTGTCACTGGCTGTTTCCTTCCTAATGTACATCCACATGAACATTACTGGAGTCAGAAGTGATGTTTGGCGATAAGAAATTTAAATGAAGAAAAAAAAAAAAGTATATATGTTTAATTTGCAGCCATTCAATTTAACACTTCATTTTACAGTGTCTGTTACATGTACTTACTATTAAAACTAATAGTAAATTATGCATAATTACATGCAGTGACCTTAAACCAAACCTTAATCATTTCCCTAACCCTATACTAAGTACATTCATTAAAAAATTAATATTACTCATTACTTGATTATATAATTACACTGAATCACGTATAATAGTGTAGCCAAATTTAAAATGAAATCAGTAATTTATATATGCAGTGCCTTGCGAAAGTATTCATACCTCTTCATTTTTTTTCACGTTTTATGTTGCAGCCTTATGTTAAACTGCTTTAAATAACTTTATTTTCCACATCAATCTACACTCCATACACTATAATGACAAAACAAGAAACAGGCTTGTAACATTTATTTCTAAATTTATTAGAAATAAATAACTGAAATGATTTCAATGCATAAGTATTCTTTTCTGGGACACTTGAAATTGAGCTCAGAAGCATTCTTACTGCTTGTAGATGTCACTCTACTTCGAGTGTAGTAAATTCATTTGGAAAGACACACACCTAACAATAAAAGGTCTAACAACTGAAAATGCATATCAAAGCAAAAACCAAGCCCTGAGGTCAAAAGAACTGCCTGTAGAGCTCACAAACAGGATTGTGTCAAGCCACAGATCTGGGGAAGAGTTCAGAAAAAAATTCTGCTGCATTGAAGGTTCACATAAGTTTGAAGTTTGGAACAACTAGGACTCTTCCTAGAGCTGGCCTCCTGGCCAAACTGAGCAATTGATGGAGAAGGGCCTTGGTTAGAGTGCTGACAAAGAAGCTGAAGTTCAGTGTAGTTGAGCTCCATGATCATATATGCAGATGGAAGAAATTTACAGAAGGACAAACATCACCACAACATTCCACAATTCTGGCCTTTATGGTGGTGTGGCCAAACTCAATCCTCTCCTCAGTGAAGACACATGAAAACCTACTTGGAATTTATAACAAAGCACCTAAAAACTCTCTAAAAACTTGTGATAAACAAGATTCTCTGGTCTGATGAACCTCACTTCTGAGCATCATGTATAGAGGAAACCAGGCACTGCTCATCACCTGCAGAGTACCATCTCAATAGTAAAGTGTGCTAGCAGCTTCATGCTGTGGGGCTGTTTTTCAGCAGCAGGGACTGATGGACTCGTCAGAGTAGAAGGAAAGCTCAACACAGCAAAATATAGAGATGGCCTTAATGAAAAACCAGTCCAGAGCATTTAGAACCTCAGACTGGGCAGAAGGTTCGGTTACACTTTATTTTGATAGTCCACTTTAGACATTCTACTAACAAGTAACTTGGCAACTGCATGTCAACTAATCATTAGAGTATTAGTAGACTGTCTGCTAAATAACTTCTAACACTCTTCTAAACTTTGCAAGTATATGTCAACTTATTCTACTAAACCTAAACCTAATCTAACAGTCTGCTCTGAGAGTTAGTGGACATGTAGTTGCAAATTAATGAGAATTAGTTGACATGTAGTTACAAAGTTACTTATAATTATTAATATGTCTAAAGTAGACTATCAGAATAAAGTGTAACTGAAGATTCACCTTCCAACAGAACAATGACCTTAAGCACACAGGAAAAGTGGCTTATAGACAACTCTGTGACCCAACTCTGATGTCCTTGAGTGACCCAGCCACAGCCTGGCCTTGAACCCAGTCAAACATTTCTGGAGAAAACTTAAAAATGCTGCCAGCCCCCACCCCAGTTGATAGAGCTTGAGAGTTGAAGACGTGAGGAGAAGAATGGCCGATAACTGCCAAATGCAGATGTGCAAAACTTGTCGCATCATACCTAAAAAGATTTGAGGCTGTAGAAGTGCTTCAACTAAGTACCATGTTAAGGGTATGAATACTTATGCAATGTCTTTATTTCAGTTTTTCAATTTTAATAAATTTGCAAAGTTGTCACAAATGTTTTTTGCTTTGTCATTATGGTGTATGGAGTGTAGAGTGATGTGGGAAAAGTTATTTAAAGCGGTTTAATATAAGGCTGCAACATCATAGAACATGAAAAAAATGAAGCGGTATGAATACTTTTGCAAGCCACTGTGCTTATGTATATTCTAGTGATATCAGAACTCCAAACATTTCACAGTTTGTATCACTCCACCTGCAGTATTTCTCACAGCGAGTGTCATGGCAGATGCCCAAATCCAACATAATTTTATAAATAATATTGTTTTTGTGTCATGGAATGTAGTTTTAAATGTCTTTCACATGAGAATGTACTTGTTTAGAATATGCGGTTTGTTAATAAATATAACGTCCGTTTAAAAATTTGCTTCAGTGTTTTCGGACATGTGAGCTCCAGGGCATCAACGGACATTCATCAGCCTCATGCCTACAGCTGAATCACAACCGTGCCGATATACTAGGAGTGTAGTGATTAATCGATTTGAGGATTGATTCTGTGATTTTCTGAATGCATTGCGATTCTCTCTTGAATCGATTCTGAGCTTAGTTTTTAACACTAGCTATATTTTTAACTGCATACTCAAATGCTCACAAAGAAGAGCACATGCGCATGCAAATGAGTAAAGTAGGTTAAATGTACTTGCACCTTAGCTTTTATACTTTTATGATGTGGTATTAATGTAAACTCAGCTCAATTGTAATTCACTTCAACCTTTTCGAACTTTATGAATAATTATTTTAGGTTCAAGCAGTGTGTGTGTAAGGAACTGGAAGCAAGCAGAGTACGGCTGTGTCTAAAGCACGCAGTGCTGAGCTCAGAATTGATTCAAAAGAGAGTTGTGATGCATTCGGAAAATCGTTTGAATCGATTTATTGTTACACCACTAGGATGTACAGACATAATTGCACTGCTACTCTTGTGATGCTGCTCATAAGTATGTGTGAGTAGTGTTTTTTTTTATGTTTATGAAAGTTTTCCACCAAGGCTACATTTATTTGATCAAAAATACAGATAAAAAAAAACAAACAAACAAAAAAAAACAGTATTTCAAAATATTTAAAACTTTTTATGTGTAATTTACTCCTGTGTTGGCAAAGCTGATTTGGTGCTTAAAAACATTATTAATTTTACAAACAGTTGCGTAATATACACACACCACACACAGTTTATATATATATATATACATATATATATATATATATATATATATAAATGTGTGTGTGTCAATATGTTATAACTTCCCTAAAGGGAAAACCTAACATGACCGTGAAAATAACAGCGCTACACTATTCTTATTCCACCTCCATCAAACTTTACAGCTGGCAATATGCATGCGTGGAAGGTTGGGAATGTGGGTAGCCCTCTCTGTCAGATTCAGATTCTCACGTCAGTCCGAGATCCGTTTGTCAGACTGCCAGATGGTGAAGAGTGAGTGATTAATCAGAGAATGTATTTCCAGCGCTCCTGAGCCCAATAGTGACGAGCTCTTCGCCACTCCAGCTGATGCTTGCCGTTGCTCAGTGGTGATCTTAGATTTGTATGCAGCTGCATGGCCACGGAAACCAAATTTATAAAGCCCCTGATGAACAGTTCTTGTGCTGTTCTGTGTTTCCAGAGGCTGGTGGACTCAACAAGGAGAATCTCAACCAAGGACAGATGATATTTACACACGATGCACCTTAACATTCAACCCCTTTCTGCGTTTTCCACCTGTGACTTAGGGGAAATATGGCATCCTTGGACAGAATTGAAGTAATTCTATTTGTGAATCCTAACAATGGCGAAACGAAAACAAGAGCATCACCTGCGTGTTATGAGAAGGAGCTTTCATGTAGCTCATACAATAGAAAACTTCAAAGCTGATGACCTCTTATCTAGAAATAGTAAAAAGTGCATCACATCAAAGCTCCCCTCTTGAACAGGAAACAAAAGCCAACTGTTGCGCTCGTTGAGATGAAGATAAGTACTTATATGTATAGTAGATTTCCATTTGTAAGCTCAGATGATTTCGGGCGTCACATATGGCCTAGGCTTTGAGCTGTGCAGGACTTACCTGCAGGACTCCGAAAAATGATGTTTGTGTGTGTGTGAGTGAGACAGAGTGAGTGGAGGATGTCTAGATACGCTCCATTAGACAGCCAGAGGCCTCAACACAAACACTGATCAGACCTGACACTAACTTTGACAAGAACTAACCACTCCAGTGTGATCAAAGCTGCGCCGCCCGGCCCAATCCAGCTCATAGCTACATCAAGGCACCTTTGATAGACAATTCTGTTGGGCCCTTTAACACAGTGCACTTCTTTAATGAATGAATTAATGATCGGCATTAAGAAATTTCTCGGACCCTTCTCTCAGCTAATGCACGGATATGCGAGGCTTCCTCGCCACAGAAAGGCCGCTGTCATATCTTCTGTGTCTTTGAAAGATTCATAAAAGCACAGCATGTTTTGGAAAGCGAGCATGAAGCATCAAATTCTTATCCGAATGCCTAAAAGCCAGAGCCTAGTGAAAGTCAGAGTAAAATATCCCATTTACTCCTGGTATTAAGATCGGTTTCAAGTGGTTACAAGTGGTCAGTGCTGATGGTCCAACAAATTAAAACTCTGATGTAGAAAGTAATGAAAATTTGGAGTTGGTAAGATTTAAAAAAAACAAAAATGTTTTTGCAAACAAGACTCTGGGTGCATTTCTTTGATTAATGCAGTAAACTTATTCATAATATCAAAATAATCATTTCATATTTTAATATGTAATTTATTCCTGTGATGCCAAGCTGAGTTTTCAGCATCATTACTCCAGTCTTTAGTGTCACATGATCCTTTAGAAATCATTCTAATATGCAAATTTTCTGCTCAAGAAACATGTTTTAGTAGTATCAATGTTTAAAACAGTTGTGCTGCTTAATATTTACGTGGCAACCGTGATACATTTTTTTTTTCTAGGATTCTTTGATGAATAGAAAGTTCAAAGAACAACATTTATTTGAAATAAAATATTTTTTAAAAGTTTACAAATCATTACTGTTACTTTGGCATCAATTTAATGCATCCTTCGTGAAAACAATTTTTAATTTCTTTAAAAAAGAAAAACAAAAAAACTAAATAAATCTGACTGACCCCAACATTTTGAATATTATGATGTATATGGTCATAAAATCAGAAATGCTACATTTACACAGGACAGTGTTTCAAGCCATAGACTATTCATTCAAAGATCTGATTCACTGATTCACATTCATTAGTTTCAGGTAGATTATACTGCTTGTGCTGTACAGTACGTGTTTGATTCACTAAAAAGAATCAGTTCATAAGAGACATTCATTTTGGGAATCAAGTTCCACTGGTTGCACTGTTTGCTCTTGATTTGCTAAAAAGAATTGATTCATAACAGTCTTTTACTTTATAATTACTTTACAAGGAAAGATGATACATATTTATGGAAGCCCGTTTCCGCCTCTGAATAAAAAATTAAAAAAGGTAATTACAGGAAATAAAGTCAGAATGGCAAGATAAAAACTTTTTTCTTGCAAATGTGAGTTTGTATCTTGCAATTGATGTTTTTGTTGCAATTCTGAATTTATATCCCATAATTCTGACTAAAAATAACTTGCCAATTGCAGTCAGACTTGTAAGATATAAACTCGCAATTCTGACTTTTTTCTCAGAATTTCATGATATAAATTTGTAATTGAAAGTTATAAAGTCAGAATTGTGATATAAACTCGTAATTCGGAGAAAAAAGTCACAATTGCAACATGAACTCGCAATTTTGAGTTTATATCTCAATTCTGACTTCATTTCTCAGAACTGCAAGATTATATCTCGCAATTTTGACTTTGTAACTCAATTGCGAGTTTATATCTCACAATTCTGACTTTTTTTTTTTTCTCAAAAACTCACCATTGTGAGTTATAAAGTCATAATTGTGAAATATACAGATGGTACTCATCCAGAATAAAAAAGAAATCGTTGAACATTTTTTAATTCCTTCCTTAATTATAGTGAAAACGTGAGCACATTGTATTATTTCATTCCCATTATTAAACAAGAAACAAATAAATAAAACTTGATTGAGCCAAAACAATGGAACTATAATCTTGCAATCCTGAGATATACTATCTATATGCTATCTTGCAATTCCGAGAAATTAAGTCAGAATTGTGTGATATAACTTGCAATTTTGAGAAATAAAGTCGCAATAAATTAGGGCCGCCCTCAACTAAAGATTTTTCTGGTCGACTAGTAGTCATTCATTTCAAGGATTAGTCGACTATTAGTCGCACATTTATTAAACTACATAAATCATAATAATGAGCCTTTAGTTGCCTACATAGCCTAATAAGTACTCAAGTGCATGCAAAAACAGCTTTCCACAGTGCACCGACAGATGCACTATGAATGCATTAGGGAAAAACAGCAAGGAGACTGCATTAACGTTTTAATAATTTATTAATAAACTAGTGCTTCTTTGTTTTCAGTTTAAGAGATGAAGTCGATGACACTGACTCGTCACCTCTGCAGCAGTGATGCGCTTGTATGCATGTTTCATACATATTACATAATCTGAGAATATTTGTTTTCTATTTGATTTGGTTCATTTAAAAGTAGAAAGTAGAAATATATTTTTTATGTCTGTAAGACAAGTATACACGCTGTTTCAACGTTTCGCTCTCAAGTTCAGAGACCGAGACGGCAGAAAGCGCAACCTGTTGGCTTTAATTATTTTACAAAAGCACAACATTTTGTTGCCATTCTGAGTGCATACAAATAAATGTAGAGTCTTTACAGGTTCGAAAGATGTATTACTTTTATCTGTATGACCAAAAATGAGTATTTGAAGAGCAAGTGATCGCCCTGGTGCCTCAAACTGTCATGCAGTGAGTGCGATACTATTCAGCTTCCACACTCCACACAGACACTTCAATAGTGCACATTTTTCTAGGCTAACATTAGATCAAGTGGCCATGTAAAGTTGCTACTACTTACATATTTCAGATGAAAAGCCATATTTGAGGTTGATGAATGATAGGTAAGCTTTTGGATGTCCTGCCCGATGTGCTATATTACCACATAAAACAGCCGTTAACGATCTGTCACGGACTGCGTGACTTCGCCACTTCCTGTGGACTAATAAAATTTTGATCGACTAAGCCTCTTCTCATTGATAGTGATGGTTAGTCGTCTATTAGAGGGCAGCCCTACAATAAACAAATAAAAACTCACAATTACTTTTATTTTTTTATTCGATGGCAGAAACAGCCTTCCATGCATACCAATATTTTGCAGTACACTCTATTTTTATTGCATTATTATGAATTATTCAATAGACAGACCCTAATATCAGGTATAAACAGGGCCATAGTGTAGGTTGTTTTGTAATGTGTATTATACCACTGGCATGTTGAAGAGGAAGAAGATTGTCATAAGTAGAGAATGACTTGACATGATTGTACACGAAACTTCCCACTAAACTCCCTCACAAACAAGTCTTCCTCATCGGTCTTGAAGCTCACTGTCACGCCAGCCTCCTCGCTGCACGAGCCAAATCTTCTCCTGGGTTTTCTCAATGTAAACGTACATGTGTGTGGGTTCGCTGAGCATATTTGTGTGTGTGAGTCTGTGAAGGCGTAGAGGAGTTAAACTGGAAGGTACGAGAGCGTACGACACCTCAATTAGAGCACCAGCAGCAGTAAGTGTTAGTGATGGCAGGGTCCTGTCCGCATTTACATACTGTACGTCCTGTCTAAATCAGCACCGGTTGTTTACATACAGAACGAAACAGCTCCAGCGGGAATTATAACACCTCAGAGAACACGCACACACACATACGTCGGATGCAATAACGTCAGGCTGCAGAAACCCTCAAGTATACGTTAAACAAGCAGCTCCTCTGCATTTGTGAATTTTAGCTTTTACCTTGTCAGCGCAGGCATCCTTGTTAGGACAGAGTTTGTCAAAAAAAAAAAAAAAAACGTTTAGGGGTTCAGAGAAATAGTTGACTCAAAAATGAAAAATTTGAAACCCGTTTGATTTCTCTTCATCCACCTTCATTAATTTTTAAGACAAAATAGTGCTATAAAGTATCATAAAGGTATAATCTATTAAAGTTAGAGACAGCAGTAAAACAAGACAAATAATAATTAATATTACAGGATATAATAATATCTATTATATCCTGTTCTGTTGTATTGTCATTCAAAATGTGTTTTTTTTTTTTTGAGGATGCAATGAAAATGATTAAAAGTGGCAGTAAAGACCTTGCATTATGGTTTCCACAAAAATATTAAGCAAATGTTTTCAGCACTGATAATAATCAGCATTGATAATAATCAGTAATGAATTCTTGTTCAAAGGACCTTCAACTTTGCATCTTGTTTTGGTGTGCAGATCTTTCATGATTTTAGTATTTTCCTTCAATTGATTGAATCTGCACACCCAAGTACAAAAATTATTTTTGCTTTATGTAATTGCCGCAGAGTTTGCTTATATTTTTTAGCATTGATAATAAGAAATGTTTTTTGAGAACCAAATCAACATATTACAATGATTTCTGAAGAATCATGTAGTGATGGGCGATCTTCCCAAAATATATCATGATCTTATAACCAGGGGTGCACATAAGTAGTCCGCAGGTCCGCATGCACGACCAAAATAAGAAAATGTGCTGTGTAAATAAGTTCACAACAGCTGTTAATGCACAATTACCATTTTAGATTGACAAACTGTAATACTGTATACGATTTCTATAGAGGGTTTGTACCAACGTCACATTTTGGTCAGTTACCCGGATGTGCGGGCATTGCAGCGATACTCATATGTAAACAGCAGCATTGATTGCACACAGAGGTGGGTAGAGTACACAAAATTTGTACTCAAGTAAAAGTAAAAGTACTTATGGAAATATTTACTCAAGTTAGAGTAAAAGTAACATTCCCAATAGTTACTTGAGTAAGAGTAAAAAAGTATCCGATGGAAAAACTACTCAAGTAGCTAGTTACTAGTTACTTCTGATCTGATTGATATGAAGCGAAAACCTTGAATTTCAAACTATTTGGAAAGCTTCAACACACCTCTCCTTGAAAGTCTCTTTGTTTTGTTTATATAAAACATAGGCTGAAGTAAAGTAGCCTATCTCAGTCCTGTGATGGGCACATTAGTGTACGAATTTGTGTATAACGTCACAGTATGCACTTCAGTTTATTTAGATTTTTGGAAAATGGATATGAAAACATGCAGACGTTTAGAATGAACGTTTTTTTACGAACGTATGTTGTTTGTAAGGTTCACAAGATATTTATCATTGCTTGCACAAGCGCGCATATGAGGAAAAATATTCGGACAGTGTGTGAAATATGGTACTATAAGGTCAAAGTGCCCATAGTTACCAAATTACCATTAATAGGGTTCAAATAGGCATCATCATATTAGCCGCTTTTCCACTATCGGGATAGAATGTGTGTGCTGAGCGAAAGCGCGCTGTATGATCAAACAGCCAAGTAAACAGCTGTTACGCTGCGTTCATAGCTCATGCATTAATACTGTCAATAAATGTGTTAGTATTAGAAAGGTTTTACCTTCTGTGTCCGTCTCGATTGACATGCATATCCCCTCAGCATTTGATGGTAACGTTATACCTGTCGTCGCCTTCTGTTTATTTTATTTTTTGCGTTGTTTATATTTGTGTCCTTTTTTCTGTTATTTAACAAAGTCCCAAAAACAGAAATATCTGATCATATCTCTGTTTATATTACAATTGCGTTACCAAGGCAACGACTAAGGCATTTACATTCCAAAGAGTTCCGTTATCGGCACCATAGTGGAAAATGAAACCGTATCCGTGGTGACTGGCCCGGATCGGCACGGAACGGAACGGTTAAACGAAAGAATGCATCGCATTATGAAACTGTTCTTTCTCACATCTTTAAGTGAAAAATACAGTTGATTTGAGGCCACGGGTGATCTGCTCCCGATAGCTCACACACATCATCCTCTGCTTCAGTCATCATCTTTCTAAACGCGCGCTGAACTTATGCGGAGATGCGTAGCAGATTCTCACGAAGCAGCCTCTCCAACGTCTAATATTTATTACAATTTTGTCAGTAACGGAGGAACGCCATCAAATGTAGCGAAGTAAAAGTAAAGTTTTTTCACTAAAAATGTACTTGAGTAAAAGTAAAAGTACCTATCTTTAAATATACTCTAAAAGTACTAGTTACCCCAAAAAATTACTCAAGTAAATGTAACGAAGTAAATGTAATTCGTTACTACCCACCTCTGATTGCACAGTTAATGTACCACTGAAGATGTAATTTTACTAATTTATGCTGTCTAAACCATGGAAAAAAATGTGTGTAAGCTGCTAAATCATATAGAGAAAGACTTAAGCAGGAAAGGTCATTATATTTTGACAAACTAAAGTTAATACAGAGCTCAAAGCTAAACAGCGATAGTGTTTCCTTGGTTACTGCTGTACACAAAACTGAGCTACGCTTATTAACACTGCTTTATAATGCATTATACAGATGCTAGATGAAAAGAAAATGCCATGTAAACTTTTATGAAAACAGATTCATATAAACTCCTACCCCCAATTTATTATTATGACTTTCTTCTGATATTTCATGCATCGTGAACAGTGAGACTGATCTGTCTGCTACAGTATTTTCTCTTCTTTATGTCCGTCTTCGGCGTTTCTGGACCCTGTTAACGGGATCTTACAGAATAAATATAATAATAACGTAATATTTCCACACAAATAACATTTTGAAACACGAATGTAGTGCAGTGAATGTACGCGTTGCATGGGCCATAGGGCAGTTCATATTGTCAAGCCCTGTAATGTAAGTGGTAAATATCTGTATGATCTGCCTCCTTTATCACGGACTGATGACCCAATAGTTCTTCCTTCTATTTCTTATCCTGACATAGTGAATTACTTTTCTTTCGTAATTTTTTTGCAAAGCCCATACACGAGTTCTGCTCGGTTCAGTGGCATTGTTTACATTCGGTGCTGCTGCAATGGCCGACTTCCGGATTGATGACGTAACGTGAAAACCCTGGTTAAAGCTAAAAGGGATACAGCTCTAGCTACTGGGCATGCGCACATCAATCTAATGTTATTTTTGTCACACTGTACAACAATAAAACTGTTTTTGTATCATAGTAAGGGCTAAGTTTAGGGTTGGGGGTAAGTGTAGATGTTAAAAAAAAACACAATCTAATTGGTAGAACAATTCATTTTATTGTTAGTTTCCGGTCAGAGCTGTATCCCTTCTAGCCACAACCGAAAACTTTCTATTCAAACTGAAAGCATAATTCTAGGCTATTTGCTGCCATTTTCAAAGCACAGTGCAAAAATGTGACATTTCATTCACGGAATGCTCTTTAATCGGAAGCGCTAAACCGCTATGAAGCTACAAGAATACTTTTGTGCACAAAGAAAACAAAAATAATGACTTTATTTAACAATTCTCCTTTTCTGTGTCAGAAAAGACCATGGTACTAGTATGAACAGTCAAAGACTGACACGGAAGAGAATAAATTGTTGAATAAAGTCGTTATTTTTGTTTTCACAAAAAGTATTCTTTTTAAAATTAAGGTTAAGCCACTGATGTCACATGGACTATTTTAACGATGTCCTTACTTTCTGCCTTGACAGTGGTAGGTCCCTTGCCGTCTATGCAGGGCCAGAAAGCTCTTGGATTTCATCTAAAATATCTTAATTTGTGTTCCGAATAATGAAGGTCTTACGGGTTTGCAGTGACATGAGGGTGAGTAATTAATGACAGAATGTTCATTTTTGGGTGAACTATCCCTTTAATTTGGCCAATCACAGTCATCTATAGGCAGTCATTGCTGTAGTTTTAACATTATTATGAGACATCACAATATAAGTAGATCACAGTCTCAATGATTTGCCTAAAAAGTACATTGTGAATGTCTTCGAGATCAATCATTAAATAAAACTGTCAGATCGCAGACTGCTAGGACACTTTAGACTGAAGTAATTGCTCCTGAAAATTCAACATTAAAAATCTCACCACTAAATTTTTGAATGGAAGTGTTATATTATATTATAGCAGCAGCAGCAGCAGCAATAATCTACAACTACAGCAATAACCAACAGCAGCAGCAAATCAGAAGCAGCGTAGCAGATCTATTCCGCCAAGACCAAATACATTAACATTGTCATATCCATTACCATGCTAAAATCTTTCAAGAGTTGTCATGAAAGAAGTATTGTAATAATAATAATAATAATAATAATAATAAAAATGTATTTTGAACAGCAAATCAGCATATTAGAATGATGAATGAAGGATCATGTGACACTGAAGACTGGAGTAATGATGCTGAAAATGTAGCTTTGATCACTGGAATAAAATTTCATTTTAAAAATATATTCAAATAGAAAGCAGTTATTTTAAATAGTAAAAATATTTCACAGTATTACTGCTTTTGCTGTATATTGGATCAAATAAATGCAGGCTTGGTGAGCAGAAGACCATTCTTTAAAAAACATTAAAAATCTTACTGTTCAAAAACTTTTGACTGGTAATGTATATTATATTATATATCATCATATGGACCACTTGAACTGTATGTGGTGCTTTTTTTGTAATTCTGGAGCTTGACAGTTTGGTTTTTGATTCACTTTTATTGTATGGAAAAAAGTGGCTAAAACATTTTTCAGTATTTCTCTTTATGTGTTCCATAGAAACAAAAAAAATATCAAGCCTTTGTTTAGCCATCGGACAAAGAAAACCAATGAGGCTTTACACTATGAATATGGATGCGACTGTGTTTGTCACTGTGTTGAGAATGCGTGCGATAAACACAAGCTTCTTTTTTATGATATACTGAGGGGGAAAAAAAAGAAAACTTAACATTAACAGACTTTCAAACATGTAAATGAAATGGATATCTTGAAGAACAAGATCTTCAGAACATTAACTAATTTCACGGATTCATGTTTCATTTACTTTTCATGCTTCCAATAAGCCTGATTAATCTCTGAAGTTGGGAAATGTGTAAGGAGCAAACAGAGCAAACTTGCTAAACACAAACACACAGGGAATGGTGGCTTACCTCAGCCATCTTTGCCAGCTCAGTCCAGTCAGCTTGGTTGTAACCGCACATAATACTGGAAATAATAATCTAGACAAAGAAGAAAAGAGTGTGAGGAAAACCTTAGGGGGAATGAAAATGACTGATGAAGTGCGATTTCACCTGATGCGCTTGCACTAAATCCACCACTTTTTCTAATCCACATTTATTTATTTCATTTTTTTAACAGCCCGGCTCCCAGCAAAAGCTATTACCCCGCCTTAAACTGTGCTGCTTTATAATTCAGTGCGTTTGTAGACGCCCAGTGGCACGCACGTATTATTAAAACAATAAAAACATCACGCTGACGGCATTATTCAGCTCCTCTGTGGCAAGGCAGGATTTAGCTGTATTACTCTCGCTGTATGCGGAGACACTGTAATCGCACCATAAAGCGGAAAGATATACGCCACGTGTCTCCTCCTCGCCTGGCGCTTTTAAGGGAAACAAATCGGCACGCGGGGTGCTGGGAGGAACGCTTGGCGGCCAAAGCATGTGTTGAAGTTTATGAGTCTATCCATCCTGAATCTCGCCAGGACCTGGGGGACCTGTAGCGCCTCTAACCCCACCTCCTCTTATCCGCTCACCCCTGGGAGCTCCGCTCAGCCACACATACTGAGGCATGGCAAGGAAAGCGGCGGTGATGTTTTATTAGTGTCAGGAGAATAACTGAGGACCGGGTCCCTGTATATACATGCAATATAAGATCAAGTCAGCTCTTTTTGCTGTCTTGCATTTAGCAGAAATTCAAGCCTGAGATGAAAGAACTTAAAGCATAAATAGATTTTTCCTTTAAAACCTTTACACAACTGTACGCTCTTTATCATATCATCAGATACTACAAATGCTCACTATATAGTCATAATATAAGTAGCAAGCATGTACATTTTGGCTGAGGAATGGCTAGAAAAGCGGTTTATTGATGTCGGGAGAATAACTGAGGGACGGATCTGTAATACACTGTAACAAAGTCGGTTCTTTTTGCTATCCTGCATGTAGAAACTCGAGTTTGAGATGAAATAAGTCTTTGAATGTGCATGCAGAGCATTGCTCTACCCCTTTCTAATCAGACAGAGAAAACGGAGTGAGAGAGATAGGCTGCGTCTCTAAGAAGCAGGAATCACCCTGTTATCGCTTTAATAACGCTGTGCTGAGGTAACCAAGCCCGTCCGCCAACACTGGCAACACTGGCCCTCTAGGGACCCCCATCGCTGTGGAAACTGTCAATCATGCGGTGATATGAGGAAATTAAAAAAGAGAAGGGGGCGGGGTCACATCTTCTTCTCCAAGCCACGTTTATTCTCACAGAGAGTGTGTTTGTGAGGCTGAAATGTGTGAGCTGGTATAATTTGACATTATTGCGGTGGTTTTGTTATTCATTACGCTTCTCTGAGTATTCATTTCATCCAGCGGCGTGCGCCCATCACCCCTGACCACGAACCAGTAACACGCTGTGATGAGCTCCGCCGAACACACACTTCAACATTCCCTAGAGCGTGGCCCGCGCGGGTCACGACATTCCGACGCGGAGCGTTGGGGGAAAATGGAAATTGTAAATAGTAAATGGAGATAATGGGCGTGTTGAATAGCTGAAACCTGCGCAAAATCGATGAGCATTATCAATGAGAGTCTTGCTGAACTGTTCCGTTTGTATATTATGTTTATCTCACTGGATGCTCCAAAACAGAATGTGCTGCCTACAGAGGAAACATTTTAAGGGAGAATGGCTAAATGCTAATTATGACTCCTCCTGAGATGCCAAAATTCTAATATATCCTCTGTGGAGAAGGCAATTCTGGGATGCACTGCGGTGGGAAGTGAAAACACAAATCCAACATGATGGACGAGGTGAAGTGAGAGAAAGTGTTGACCATAAATAAACTTATTTCATTCACAAAGTAGGTCTGTGTAAATAAAAACTGATTAATTTACCCACACCGTAAAAAGAATGCTTCATGCGGCTATTTCTAAATGAACTGGTTTGACAAAAGTCACAAATATTATTTAATATGACTGAATCAACTTCAGTGGCTTACACCAACAAAAAGTATTTTTAGGATTAGAATTTCTTAAAGGAGAAGTCCACTTCCAGAACAAAAATTGACAGATAATGTACTCACCCCCTTGTCATCCAAGATGTTCATGTCTTTCTTTCTTCAGCCGTAAACAAATTGTGTTTTTTGAGGGAAACGTTTTAGGATTTTTCCCCATATAATGGACTGGTATGGTGCCCCGATTTTGAACTTCCAAAAGGCAGTTTAAATGCGGCTTCAAACAATCCCAAATGCAGTTGTAAACGATCCCAGCCGAGGAAGAAGGGTCTTATCTAGCGAAACAGTCGGTTATTTTCACAAAAATAATATAATTTATATACTTTTTAATCTCAAACGCTCGAATTCTCTCACTCAGCCAGAACATTTTTTTTCCGGTTCATGACAGGGTATGTCAAAAAACTCTCATCAAGTTGAGAGAGAAAATACGACTGGAGTTTTTCGACATACTCTAACTGTCTTGAGCCAGAATACACAGAGTTCAGGGAGAGTAAAACAAGACGAGCGTTTGAGATTAAAAAGTATTTAAAATGTTTTTTGTTTTTTTTTAAGAAAATAACCGATCGTTTTTCTAGATAAGACCCTTCTTCCTCAGCTCGGATCGTTTGAAGCCGCATTTAAACTGCATTTTGGAAGTTCAAAATCGGGGAACCACAGCAGTCCATTATATGGAGAAAAATCCTGAAATGTTTCCCTCAAAAACATAATTTCTTTACAGCTGAAGAACGAAAGACATGAACATCTTGAATGACAAGGGGATGAGTACAATATCTGCAAATTTTTGTTCTGGAAGTGGACTTTTCCTTTAAGCTACGCAGTGCAATGTTTGTGAGTGCTATATATTGTAATGCTTATCAGAGTGAACATGTTATCTTAGCAACATGCTAATGTCAAATAGTGCATTCGTGCCTTGTCATAATTACTAGATGACAACCTGGGATGTTCTACTTAGAGCTGTTTGCGTGTTAGAATTTTGCTATATTTATTAACATTTAAAGCTATTTAATGGGAAATTAGACGTTAGTTATACCACTCTGTGCTAGCGACATATACTGTATTGTATGTTTCTTTTATTTTCAGATTAATCTTGCATTAACATTAACTAAAGGCAACTACAAGCATTGTTATACAGATTCAATAACGATGATTTTGGATGTAAATCAGGTACAGTACATGCCAAATTTTCCCAAGCAAAAAAAAAATCTCTCAACTAATGCTGTAAAATATACATGAGAGTCCGCTGGTCCTACATTACTCCAATATTAAAGGTTAAAATTAACTGATTTGTACACAAATGCTTAAAGAGCAGGTCATATGGGTTTTCGAAAAATAGCTCTTTTGCCATTTGTAACGTAGCTATCCTTCAATGTAAACAGTCTGCAGAGTTGTTAATCAAAAAAGTGCATTATACATACAGATAATGTCTCTTAAAAGAAAGAGACTATTCAGTTATATTTCGTTATATTTTCGAATCTTCTGCCTGTTACCGATCTACGTCTACTGGGTAACACATCTGCATAATCCCTGCCTGCCTGTGAAATACGAACAGTCTGACCTGCCCACTAACATTTCCGCTAGTTAGTGTGTTTACATCATGTCGAGAAGACCACAGCAATACAATCTGAACCTTTTGTTGTGCTTTCATTTTATGAGGACTGCTTCTCTAATCTTGGTTTTATATTCTTTGGCTTCTAATCTTCTATATTTGGACTAACAAGCATCTCTGAACCACAACCTGTAAACACTATTAATGCGTTATATGTACATTCTCAACTGAGTGCTCAAAATATCTAGTTTTTTGCGCTAATGTTATGTGCAGTTTTAGGTTTGCAGGTAAACCATGATATTGCTGTCTTACGGAAATAGTTCTGATAATTCGCTGTGAACCCACTATTTCCTAAGAATGTGTTGATTAATGTAGACTGTTGTTCTAATTACTATGTTTAATAATACAGAATGTAGTATGGACTTTATAATCATTGTAAAATTGCTTTTTATTTTGCTGCACTGACAGTTATAGGGTTAATGCGGGAGTAAATGACCCGGACGAGAGAGATCAGCAAGTTAAAGTTAGTTAGCCTGGTGCGCCTGTGATATAGCTGTTTTGCATTCTGATTAAAAGTTAAGACACGCAGCGTCTTTTGTCTGTCGTTCTTCTTAGACATATTTTGGTTTACAAACGTTGTTTCATCAGTTAGTCACATTAGCACTTGGCTAACATATCCACCATTATTGTTTTGTTTTTGTGTTTACAGTTCAGCAGCTAAACTTCCGCTTGCAAATGTTATTATTTTGAGAACGGATTGGAGCACTATATTATTGTTTTATATAAAGGTTTATGCTAGGGTTGCCAGGTTATCACAACAAAACCCACCCAATTGCTACTCAAAACTAACCCAGTCGCATTTCAGGGTGGTCCCCTGTGAAAAATCGCGTTCCGAAGTGTAAAATACACTGATGTTATTAGGGTCGCTTCAACCCGAGACATGAAAAACAACCGCTTGACTTGGCAACACAGATGGCAGTACTCCTCTCTGTGCCAATCAGGCTTGGCCAGCTGACCAATCAGAGCAGAGCAGGCTTATGGAAGGGAGGGGATTACAGACATTTCACTCAGAACTGCTTGAACGAATCGTTTTGAAATCATGGACAAATTACTGTATGTATAAATGTAAACACTGGGAAAATGACAACGTTTTCTAACTTTAGATGCATTTAAAGCTGTTGTAGGGGGCTGATTATCAGTTCACATTCATTTCACACTGCAGCTACTCTTGAATTGAGGTGCTTTAGCAATCTCGCACTCTACATTAAACAACAGCAAAACAGCATTTATTGTTTGAATATTGTAATAAAATGGACAGATTTTGAAATCTGAGACTTTGTTTCATGTCAAAAGTAACAAAGCACAAAGCTTTTTGCGATTTATATGATGGGAGATGCGTTACAGTGTTCCTGAAAACAGAAAACTGAAAACAGGCTAGGCTAATCAACTCTTGAGATTTAAGAATCAATTTTATTTCATAAAAATGAGAATCGATTAAAATTGAGAAATATATATTTATTTTTTTTACCCAGCCCTAGTGTACAGATGGATGATATCTTATTGTTTGCAATATACCGGTAAAAATTTTCCCCACGATAAGAATTGGTCTTCCCGCGATAATAATGATAAAGTCTACAGTAGCACGTGTGCGATACAGTTCTGCATGTGTATGAGCCTGTTTACAAACCTGTTGTCTAACAAAGATATAATTTATTGACATACTTTTTCTCCAGATTAACTTTATAACATAGTCGAGTGTTTGAAATAACCTTTTGCGATCAGACGAGGTTTCATATCACAGAATGAGGCAGAAATCATACTATTTTATAGTATTATAAAAGCTATGACGATTAGTATTGCAGTATAAATATACTTTACCCTTATAAAAATACCCAAGAATGCTTGAAGAACACAGACAAACCATATATTGTAGCTGTCGTATGTTTATTGCCAAGTTTCCTCAGTTAAAATTTCTCTATCTGCATTTTATTCAGCAACAGCGATAACCTGTAGCCAAAGCCACTAGATGGCAAGCCTGCAACCATTAGCCAAAAAAGCATAATGGCTAAAGCTAACGCTTCTGGTCTGGCAGTATGTGGGAAAGGAGGCCAGAGGCTTTTTTTTTTTTTTTTTTAATGGATGTCAAAGGAGGAGAGGCTGTACTACGCTGAATAAACAACCTTTTAGAGGAAACGGCTTATCATTTAATGAATCGACAGCCTATCTGCTTAATATATATATATTTTTTTTTTATATATATATATATATATATATATATATATATTTGTGCTATGTATACGTTTTTACTATACTCGACTGTAATCTTAATGACTTGAAACTCAAAAAAAAGTGCAGAGATACTACCTAAATAGAGCATTATGATGTTCAATTTAGGTTTGGATGTAGCCTAAGAATATAGCTGCCTATGTAGATATTGAGGTAAATGCCAGTCTGAAAAAATAAACCCACAGACACATCTGTGTGAAGGAGGGATTCAAGGGGTTAGTGTGAAAAGTGACGTTGTGCTTCATAATTACACCCTGTAATTCAAAATTAATCTCACCCTTGAGTGAAGCAGGCAGACAACAAAAGTTGAGGAAGTTATTTTGTGCTCAAACGGGCTGTCTCATTGCAAATGATTAGAGAGAAAAGAGATGGCTGATTGCGATGAAAAGAACACTACAAAAAGCTATTGTCATCTGCCTGCAGAGCGACTGAGAGGAGGGAGGAGAAGAGAATGAAGGCCTTGGAAAATCTTCTATTAGTGAGATTCTATTACACAATTACTCGTGAAGCAGTTAACATGCACAGAGCAAAAGCGACTCAAATTACTGAGGGACAGAAAACGAGGGAAAAAGATGGCACCTCTATTATGGAGAATTATGGCTGTTGATAAAACACTGACAGGCTCCCCAGCCACAAAAAGTGAGAAACAAAGTAATGAATCACATTATGAGAAAACTTCTGTAGGAATAAGAGTAAAAGAGAAGGAGAGATAGAGATGAGATAAGGACAAAAGAAGAAGTCACACGCTGAGCTGAAAGTGAACTCACATTTTTGGGGAAGTCTGCTTTAAGTTCGGCCACGCTCTTGCACCAGTAGGCGGCTGTTTTTTCACTAATGAGCTCGATGTTGAGGAACGAGCCCTGGCCAGGGCCGAAAATGTGACCTGAGGTAGTCCCACGCACGATTCTCGGTGACACATTGGTCACCAAATCCTGCAAGAGAGAGAGAAACTTTGTCACTCTTCACTATACTGCAATTAACACTGAGAGAGTGGCTGAAAGTGATCAAACTTGGGGACTGAATGCATTTTTCCATTGAAACCTTTAGACACACATCTGTACTTCCTTATCAAAATGTCAAATTCCACAAATGCTGGCTATATATTCATGATATAAGCATCAATCAAGCACATTTCAGCCTTTTTTTCCACAATTAGGAGAAAACTATGATGAATGAATTGATAAGAGCATGGCCCATTAGTAAGAGCAATTAGGATTCATTTGCATGTGTTAATTAGGAGCCACACAATTTTAAACAATTAAGATAACCAGGACTGTCACGTGCAACATTTTTTTTTTTTTTTTTTATGGGAGCACCAGAGGCAAGATAACACATGACCAAACAAAACTTAATTTTTCTTTACATAGGGGTCAGATGGGATAGACGAGTACAAGCGTTTTCAAACATTTCAATGCCTAGGACCCTCAAATATGTTTATGATAATAACAGTACTAAACCTATTATTTTTTATTTTTTTATACGGCAGCTTCTTTAAATGTTGCTTTTCAAAAAAAAAAAAAATAATAATAATAATAATATGAAGCCAGCTACAGCTGAGGTCATAAGTTTACAGTACATGCACCTTGTAGAATCTGTAAAATGTTTTTTTATTTTACCAGAATAAGAGGATCATACAAAATGCATGTTATTTTTTATTTAGTACTGACCTGAATAAGATATTTCACATAAAGGATGTTTACATATAGTCCACAAGAGAAAATAATAGTTGAATTTATAAAAATGACCCTGTTCAAAAGTTTACATACACTTGTTTTTTAATACTGTGTTGTCACCTGAATGATCCACAGCTGATTTTTTTTTTTTTTTTTTTTTTTTTTTTTTGTTAATTATAGTTGTTCATGAGTCCCTTGTTTGTCCTGAACAGTTCAACTGCCTGCTGTTCTTCAGAAAAATCATTCAGGTCCCAAAAATACTTAGATTTTTCAGCATTTTTGTGTATTTGAACTCTTCCCAACAATGGCTATGATTTGAGATCCATCTTTTCACACTGGGGACAACTGAGGGACTCATATGCAGCTATTACAGAAGGTTCAAACGCTCACTGATGTTTAAGATGGAAACACAGAGCATTAAGAGCTGGGGTGTGAAAAGTTTTTGAATTTGAAGATCAGGGTAAATTTAACTTATTTTGTCTTCTGGGAAACAGATATCCTCTCTAGCTACTGAAGGGCAGTACCCGGCTCTTAACGCATTGTGTTTCCTTCTGAAGCATCAGTGAGTGTTTGAACCCTCTGTAATAGTTGTGTATGAGTCCCTCAGTTGTCCTCAGTGTGAAAAGACGGATCTCAAAATCATACAGTCATTGTTGGAAAGGGTTAAAATACTCAATAATGTTGAAAAACCAAAGAATTTGTGGGACCTAAAGCATTTTTCTGTAGAACAGCCGGCAGTTTAACTGTTCAGGGACTCATGAACAACTATCACTAAAAAAACACACAAACAAACAAACAAAACATCCAGATTGTATCATCCAGAGAACAACACTGTATTAAGAATCAGGCATATGTAAACTTTTAAACGGGGACATTTTTATAAATTCAACTATTATTTTCTCTTGTGGACTATATGTAAATGTCTTTTATGTGAAATATCTTATTCAGGTCAGTGCTAAATACAAAATAACATGCATTTGTATGAACCCTCTTATTTTGGTAAAATAATGAACATTTTGCAGATTCTGCAAGTTGTATGGAAACTTTTGAATTCAACTGTAAATAATTGACTGTAAATACCTAACTGTAAATACTTATTTTACATTTTTTCTTAAAGGGATAGTTCACCTAAAAATGAAAATTCCATTCCGTTAATTGCTCACCCTCATGTCGCGCCAAACCCATAACATTAATTCATCTTCGGAACACGAATTAAGATATTTTTGATAAAATCCGAGATATATCTTAATTTGTGTTCTTTAGATGAATAAAGGTCTTACGACATCAGGATGAGTAATTAATGACAGAGTTTTGATTTTTGGATAAACTATCCCTTTAATGTAAACAACTAAAGATGTCAATACAACAAAATATCCGTTAGTAATTTCATGAGTTCTGAAAGCAGAATGAAATACTATTAATATCAAATATGGCAAATGTGTTAAAAATGATTCTGTTAATCATATTTAATTAATATCTTAGGTTAACTGTGACAGCCCTAGAAAATACATCATGTGAAATCTTTGAACTCCCCCTGGTTGATTGGTTGTAAATTGATTTCTGTTGCAACGATCTATACAAACATCTCTTTCTGCCTCCAAAATAGAAACTTAATAAAAAAAAATAAAAAAATATGTTGCTGCATGTGAGCTTCTGAAAATAACTACAGCACAATCTGTTACCATACCTACTGTACAGTAAGTTTTCCTTTAGAAACGCTGGAAGAGAAAAACATCTTTATTACAATGAAACACATGTGATTTGTAGTGAAACTGGAGCATCTTCCGATCACAAACGCCTACGTGAAACGCCTCCGAACGTGAGAGTGTTAAACCTACCAGTGATTTGTTGCCTGTGGTTTGTAGCTTCCGTTTCAACACAACATCTGCCTTCAAAGCTAATACAGTGTCTCCGCAGGAATGATATACATTGGTTAAGTTAGAAACTCAGCATAGCCGTCATTGCTGATAAGGGAGATGTGTGGACAAATTGTCTGGAGGTGTTTGAGATGTATGAGGTAATAAGAGAGTAGAAAACACTGCGATTACCAAGTACTCACATTACTCACATCTCTACCTACATGTACACTTTCAGTGTGAGTACCCTCTTTAAGGTAATGCGTGTGAAGGATATCCAGTGGTAAGTAAATAATCTCTGGTTCTCTGAGCCCATTAGCATGCGTTAACCTGTCAAACATTAGCCTGGGTTGAATTCACACACTTTTTTTAGTCAGAGATGAGGTCAGTGGTTCGCAGTGGCCGTGTGTGTGGCGTTCGACAAACTGAGGGGGTTATCAGACCAGCACAGCCCAGTAATCCCCCCTTTTAAACCAGCACCTCTCCCAAAAGGAACACGCATGATAAGAGAGTGATCAAATGTCATGCCATGCGCCACACTCGAGCGTCCGAGGAAGCCCTCTGATAGGCCAGCCTGGAGGCATATTCAAGGTAATTACAGACACTGCGGTTACGCCGTCCCGACGAGCTGCCAACCCCCACTTCCTATTTTGCGCTTTCCTCAGAGAAAATCTCCAGTTAAATATTAGTCTGTCTGCCATTTAAACAGTCCAGCTATTTTTTAAGCTGACACAGGAAAGCATTCGGCCACAATTATCTCTACGGCTATAGCCGTCATTATGTTGACACTCCTGTGAGGGAGGGTGCAGAATCCTCCCTGCTGCTATTATTTTTGCAGTGTCCTTGCGTTTGAGCTCAGGTCCGCCGCAGATCAAGGGCCGAGTGACCGTGACTGGAGATTGCAAAACAATTACACCTTACACAACCGCTGGCTGCAGGTTTATGTAAGCAAATTCTTGGAAGCACAAGCTGGAGACCGCAGTTGTTGATGGCAGATTAGATGTATAGCTAAATGAACCCGATTTACCTCAGGATGTGACGTGGAAAACAGCTAAATGGCCTTGATGGTAATGACGTGCATAACTGCTTTTCCATCTGCTGCTTATGTTTTCAGACCTTAATGCCAACGAATGGCACAAAATAAGCTTTAAATTTAATGTCTGTCTATGTTATTTACTTTTTTTGTAGTTATCCAAAGCAGGCTTTTATAAATTGATGTTTTCGTGTGGCATGGATGTCCCAGAGAGTAAAAAAAAAAATGACCTTTACATTTTTAAGTCTAGTCCTTTTTTTAATTGAAAAGTCTATATGTATAGTATATTGGCTGTGGCTTTAAATTACAGTCTTTCAAAACTTTCAGCAGTCATGGCCACTTTACTAATTGATATATTCACATTTTACAGAGTGGTTCCTCTATGCTTTTCACTGAGTTCAGCAGCCTGGTCTTTCGGTGCTGTAAAGTGAAGGGAATTTGAGTTTGTTTGGTGTCCCTGTATAACTTCACATCAACAAATACTCTATAGATCGAGTTTTCTGAGGAGCTTTTTTAATACAGTAGCTCTGTACATGGCCACACTCATGTTGATATTTACTGACTATATAATCAGACAATTATCTTAGATGCAATAATATTGTGCATATAGGTTTCTTACAACAGTTTTTGATTCATATACTACCAGAAAGTCACACACAAATATGAACTGCTTTGTGGAAGTGGTACAGTAGGTATCTCAACATCACAGATGGTGTGTCGGAAATTTCTAATGAAAAGATATACACTCAATACACGTTTCCTAGCAGATTTCAATGGGATAACTGAGTGTCATTAATGCAGGAAGTCATTGAATAGCACTAAGGACACAATGATGAGAATGTACAACAACAAGGAAAGATCTCAGTCATTAAAAGCGTCTAACAAAACGATGAATGCTGCTTGTATGAGATGTTTTCCAAGGCCTGTATAAAATCAAGGTGTAGCATAGAAATACAGAGCAAAGATGTTGTGTATACTCTTATTAATGTGGCACTTGACTTCATTAAGGACATATAAATATGAGTTATTACCCATATTAAAGAAATACTTCACCCAGTAATGAAAATTATTGTGTTACTCACCTTCAAAGTCTTTGGAAACCCATAAATATTTCTGTCTACATGAAAAACACATTTGGAATGTCTGAATGTCCAAGCTGCTTTGTTCCATACAACAACAACAACAACAACAATATAGATATATATATATTTTTTGTATATATTTATATATATATATTTTATAAAAATATTTATATTTTTAGTGATAGTTGTTCATGAGTCCCTTGAACAGCCGGCTGTTCTTCAGAAAAATCCTTCAGGTCGCACAAATTCTTTGGTTTTAGCATTTTTTTATTTGAACCCTTTTCAACAACGACTGTATGATTTTGAGATCCATATTTTGACACTGAGGACAACTGAGGGACTGTTGAAGGACAACTGAGGGACTATGCAACTATTACAGAAGGTTCAAACGCTCACTGATGCTCCAGAAGGAAAAGACCAGGGGTGTAAACTTTTGAACAGAATGAAGATGTGTACATTTTACTTATTTTGCCTAAATATCATTATATATTATATGTTTCCCAGAAGACAAAATAAGTTAAATTTACCCTGATCTTCAAATTCAAAAAGTTTTCATTCAGGGTACAACACAGTATGAAGAATTATGTGTATGTATACTTTTGAACGGGATAATTTTTATAAATTCAACTGTTATTTTATATGTAAACGTCTTTTGTGTGAAATATCTTATTCGGGTCAGTACTAAATAAAAAAATAACATGCATTTTGTATGATCCCTCTTATTTTGGTCAAATAATTCACATTTAGGGTTTTTCATTCTACCTCAACTGTATTTTAATATTATTATAATATTATGCATTATTATAATCTTTTACTCAAATACATTTATTTTTCATAAAATATTACGTTTAAAATGTAAATGATACAGGTATTCTAATTATATAATTACATGTAATTAGAATAGTTATTAAATAGTATTTAACTCAAATACAGCGGTAAATTCATAAACTCTTCATCTAGGTTAGCCAATAATTAAAACTGACAAGCTGAATTCACACCTTAGCCTCATTGTTAAGCCTTGTGTAATGAAAGTGAATAGAAACTACAGCTGTCAAGGAAGGGTTTCAAGGTAAAATTTTCAGTCTTTTCCTCATATAAAACTATCATTCAAAACTTCTGTGTTACATGGAAGAAAAAAGCTCACACAATGACATTAGAAATGACATTAGGTTGAGTAAACGGTGACAGAACTTTCATTTTTTTCCCTTTAAGCAATAAAGTGAAAACCTTTTGTGCTTCAAATTTATTTTTTTTACAATTAAACATGGATTTAGAACTTCTTTTTTATTCTTCTATGGAAGAAAAAAAAAATTGGTGCTTATTTTCATCTGTTAATAAGTCAGGGCTTCAAGCGCTGTAGAGAAAAATGAACTCTCTTAACTCCGAGGCCTTATAAAGGTGAGTGAACGTGATTTACATCTTATAAAAATATCTTTGCAACAAAGTAAGGAATGAAAAGTTAGGCTTAAAACTCCCACTCTTCACGTCGACTGATTAAAAAGTCACTACAAAGCTTTCTCTTCTGTCATGAAACTCAAACTTCCCACACACGACACCTGCATTTAACAAACATAAAATTAACTGCTACATGCTAACATCCCCACGCAGGTTTCACTCGTGCACCAAACTGTTTCTCGCACGCACTTCTGCCATCTCAGTGTGAAGCTTTTACTTTCCATGCTATATATTCTTTAATGAGGGACTTGGCACTGTTACACTCATTCAGAACCTCCGAACGCTGTTCCAGCATCTGATGCACATGTTATAGGCTGAAGGGTTGGCTATCATACAGCACGCCTGGGGCGATAATGAATTAGGAAGCACACTCAAGGACACAGCAGTATGTAGAGGAGGATAGTTCTTATTGATATACATGTACTGCATTAACAAATGAAAAAGAAAACCCTCTAGATACCTTCTCCCTTTTGTTTTATGTCATGCATTTTTTTTTCTTTCTGTACAAATATCACAGTGTGAAGTTCAAAGAAAAGATCAATTTAAATATTGAAAAAATTGTTAAATGAAGTCGTTATTTTAGATTTCTTTGTGCACAAAAAGTGTTCTCGTAGCTTCATAAAATTAAGGTTGAACCACTAATGTCACCTTTTAACGGTGTCCTTACTACCTTCTTGGGCCTTGGATGTGTCAGTTGCGTTGCTGTCTATGCAGGGTCTAAAAAGCTCTTGAATTTCATCAAAAATATCGTAATTTGTGTTCCGAAGATGAACAAAGGTCTTATGGGTTTGGAGCGACTTGAGGGCGAGTAATTAATGATAGAATTTTCATTTTTGGGTCAACTGTCCCTTTAAATTTTAAACATTTCCATCATCCAGTTATGAAAATGGCACTTAGTTAAATGTAGAACGTCAACAAGATTTATAATTCCATACAAAGAAACCCTTATAGCTCAGTAGCAGCAGCTTACAATACACTGAATACAGTGTATGTTAATAACACTACAGAGTCACAAAACATGCCAAGACATCTGAATAATTCATTGCAATCATTCATATTCATGCAAACATCTACGAATGTAAAGCCATCTAAATTCACCTCTGGGAACAGACTCTTTATCTAGCTCTCTCTCTAGAGTTGTGTACTCAAGGTGGCTGAATCAGTGCGGGAAAGTTCCGCCCACACCATGTCTCCCTGCAGAGATACGTGCACATAACAAATTGGCATTAATTGCGGGACGGCAGCCGTCTGTCCCCAGCCACCATTGATTTCCTGCCTGCTCCGGCTGGCCCACATGGGCGTGAGGGACTGAGTAGGCTGCCTGTTTTTTTTAAGGGCCTTAGCAGAGAGGAAGTGGAAGAGAGAGGACAGATGTCCTACCTAACTGTGCAACAATACCTGAAGCTCCTGTTGGGGTTACAGCCTGTCAAGACAGTTTTCTAGGGATTGGCAATACAGACATACTTCTCTGCAAACTCTAACTATACCACTAAGTAAATCAAAACAGGTTCCACTGAAAACTAGTCTTCATGCTACAACATACAATTCTAGAGAAATGTGTGCTTTTAATTTGGTTGCAGCAGTGCCAAAGACGTTTTATTGACTCTGGTATGGAAGAAATCTTGACAAACCTGCTCAAAGCACACAGCTGAAACCTGCTGTAAGCCCACAGCTGAACCCTACTAAACACCTTTGAGATAAATTGGAACAGCGTTCCAGGCACCATCACCCCATCATGCAATGTCAGTACCTGACCTCAATAATGGCCATATGTCAGACAAGTGTATGTCATAATGGCTATGTTCACACAGCATCTGAACATGGTTGTCAGTCCTGTTTGGAGTGCTAAGTATGGTTACACTCACACAGCATTTGGCTATGAAAGAGACTGATAACGGCATTCTATAACCAAACTGACAGCCTTTAAAATTTTGCCTGAATTTTTGAGATTAAGTTGTACTTGTTGTATAAATATAATTGCAGTGGACAACTAGGTGCCGGTGATGTTACTGACATACAGGTAGGGCGTGAGTTGTGGGTTGTACTGTGCTGTCAGTCACTAATGTTAGGGCTGTCAAACACTCACAGGTTATGAAAATGGCAGAAAATTGATGTATTGTGTGGTTGCCCTGCTGAAAAGAAAGTTTAAACTAGCCTTAAGATGGTTTGCAGGTTCTTGCAGGTTCTTGAAGGTCTTCTGGCCTTGCCAGGCTGGTATGGTTTGCCGAGTATAGAGCCTTAGTGTCAATCCTGAACACTGACTGTGTGAACGCAGCTTTTGAGAGTAAAACCTGTTAGCAAATATAGTTGTCAATGCTGAACACTGACTGTGAATGCAGCTTTTGCGATTGAAACCTGTTAGTCAGGTGTCAATCCCAAACACTGACTGTGTGAACGCAGGTTTTGAGAGTGAAACCTGTTAGTAAATACGGCTGTCAATCCAGAGCACTTATTGTGTGAACGCAGCTTTTGAGAGTGAAACCTGTTAGTAAATTCGGCTGTCAATGCCTAACACTTAATGTGTGAACGCAGTTTTTGAGAGTGAAACCTGTTAGCAAATTCAGTTGTCAATTCCAAGCACTGTGTGAACGCAGTTTTTGAGAGTGAAACCTGGTAGTAAATACGGCTGTCAATCCCGATCACTGACTGTGTGAATGCAGGTTTTGAGAGTGAAACCTGTTAGTAAATACGGCTGTCAATCCAGAGCACTGACTGTGTGAACGCAGCTTTTGAGAGTGAAACCTGTTAGTAAATATGGCTGTCAGTCCCAAGCACTGACAGTGTGAATCCAGGTTTTGAGAGTGAAACCTGTTAGTAAATACGGCTGTCAATCCCGAGCACTGACTGTGTGAATGCAGGAATTGAGAGTGAAACCTGTTAGTAAATATGGCTGTCAATCCCGAGCACTGACTGTGTGAACGCAGGAATTGAGAGTGAAACCTGTTAGTAAATTCAGCTGTCAATCCTGTGCACTGACTGTGTGAACGTAGCTTTTGAGAGCAAAACCTATTAGTAAATTCGGCTGTCAATCCCGAACACTGAATGTGTGAACGCAGCTTTTGAGAGTGAAACCTGTTAGTAAATTCAGCTGTCAATCCCAAACACTGACTGTGAACACAACTTTTACAAGTAAAACCTGACAATAAACCTGTTAATAAATAAGACTGTCAATCCAAAACACTGTGGGAACACAGCTTTCGAGCGTGACGCTTGTTAGTAAATATGCTTGTCAATCCCAAACACTGACTGTGAACACAGCTTTTACAAGTAAAACCTGTTAATAAATAAGATTGTCAATCCAAAACACTGTATGAACATAGTTTTTCAGAGTGAATCCTTTTAGTAAATATGGTTGTCAATCCCAAACACTGACTGTGTGAACGTAGCTTTTGAGAATTAAATGTGATACTAAATACCATTGTCCATCAATGAATGAACGCATTCATTTTTTTGAGTCAAACATGTTGACAAATGCGGCTGTCAATCTTAAACACTGCTTGTGTGAATATACTGTAGCCACTGAATTACACGTTTTATGAAACTTTACTTGCCAATATCTGCCAAGTAGATTAGATCAATGAGTCAAATAGCTTTGAGAGTGGACTAGAAAAAAAAAAAAACACAATGTACTCACACCCACCGTTATAAATGCTAACTTAATTGGACAAAGCACTGTGCAATTAGAGGCTAATTAGGAGATGTGGATCTCATCTGCTCTTCCATCCGAGTTTTATACTGCAGATATTAAGTCTCGTAGCCTAAAGTGGTGTGTTTTAAAGCTTAGGTGTGATAAGCTTCTGTCTGAGCTATGACAATGATTGAATGTGTTTTAAACAGCAGGGGATGGGCTTATTTCTCATGCAGGAAGCGAGCGAGTTCTGTCTCTGCACTCCACTCCGATCCATAACCAACTGGCTAAATCAGTAGAGGGGAAAGTGGGTATAGCTGCGGAGCTTTGTCAGGAGCGGCCCAGACAATGTTATGATGAATGTGTCAGCGAGAGGGAGATGTATTTTTCCGCACCCGAAAATCTGGCTCACCTCCTTTCTCGCTAACTTTAAAATTCATCACGACTCTGCAGGGGCATAATGAACTCCATCAAAAATCAGCCGGCATTAACATCATCTCCAACCAGCTGATCCGCCGGCTCAGGATACCGCTCATGTGAGCTCAAGAACACGAGTAATAGGCAATCAACCTCGCATAAAAGAACAATAGCAGCCATCATTCATTCTCATGTACAATTAGCACAGCGCTGACTGAGTGATGGCCCCTTAGCCCTCCGGCGCTCTGACATACCACTTCCTGGCTGGCTGCCTGCGACTGCACCGCGGAGGAAGAGCGTGTCTCTCACAGTCTCTCACACAGAGACGACTTAAAAGGCTAATTGGGCCTGGAGGTTCTGATCCGTCTGAGATCCCAGCACCCATCAGCGCTACAAGTCGCCGTTTGATAGCTGACCACATGACCTCCTCGTGTGGATCTGAGGACCAGAGACGAGGAATAAAAGAGGAGTGCCACTAACTGTCATGCAAAACCATTCCCGGGGCCCGTTCCAAGCCATTGTGGTGCCAATTCCCGAGGGACTCGCATCTTGAGACAGAAGGGAAAAATAAAACATTTACATATGCAATGCATCTCATTAATTATAATTAATGAAAGTGCCGCCTGCTTGCTGGGTGCCCCTGTTAGCACTAGGTAAATTAGCTATTCGGAGCACATATACACAGGCAGCTATTTTCATATCCAGCGTGACAATCGCAGGACTTTCCGAACGCTATTGATGCAGCACGGCCTCGATGGACGACGCATCTTAGCGCGACTCAGGAGAACAGGATATTAAAAAGAAGTCCCCTATGTTCTAATGACAGCACTGTGCGGAGACACGGAGAACATGTTGACACTGAGGGGTTTTCTTTATCCTGTCTGCGAGAGAGAATGAAAAGGAGAGAGTATTTCAGTGCAGTCATTCTAGCACGTGGAAGAGCAATATGAGTTCTATTTACTGAAATATGGCCTCATCTTTCCGCTGCAGCACGAGATTCTAAGAATTATTAGCTAGGGTTTGCTGTTGACATGGGCGCAGCATCCAGTGAGGTGAGTTCATGACTCTCAGTGCCATGCAAAGAAATAACTGACATAAAATAATCATATTCCAGGAAGAACTGAAAGGATTAGTTTGCTCTAGAATTCAAATTTCCTGATAATTTACTCTCCCCTATGTCATCCAAGATGTTCATGTCTTTCTTTCTTCAGGTATTTGAGTAAAACAATCCAGGATTTTTCTCCATATAGTGGACTTCAGTGGGGATCATTGGGTTCCAAACTGCAGTTTCAGTGCAGCTTCAAAGGGCTCTACACAATCCTAGCTGAGGAATAAGTGTCTTATCTAGCAAAACGATCAGTCATTTTCCAAAAAATAAAAATAATTTAGATATATTTTAACCACAAATGCTCATCCTGGACTAGCTCAACTTCACACATTATGTAGTCGCGGTGAAAAGGTCATGTGTGACATAGGCAGGGCTCAAGGAACGAAAACGGAAACCAAATTTTCACAGGAACAGAAACAAAATCATATGGCTCCGAACAGAATCGAAAAATTTAAATGGCCATTAAAGGAGAAGTCCACATCCAAAACAAAGATTCACATATAATGTACTCACCCCCTTGTCATCCAAGATGTTCATGTCTTTCTGTTTTGGGTCATAAAGAAATTACGTTTTTTGAGGAATGCGGCTTCAAACGATCCCAAATGTGGTTGTAAATAATCCCAGCTGAGGAAAAAGGGTCTTATCTAGCGAAACGATTGGTTATTTTCATTGAAAAAATACAATTTAAATATTTTTTAATTTCAAATCCTCATCTTGTCTTGCTCTCCCTGAACTCTGTGTATTCTGGCTCAAGACGGTTAGGGTATGTCGAAAAACTCCAATCATATTTTCTCCATCAACTTCAAAAATCATTTAAAAATCATCCTACATCGCTGTAGAAGTGCTGACCCAGTGTTTGCAAAGTGAACATGCAAAGAAGATCAAACACCCTTAACAAAAAAGGTAAAACAACAATATAGGACAATTTTGAAGTTGAGGGAGAACATGAGATGGGAGTTTTTCGACATACCCTAACTGTCTTGAACTGGAAAAAAAACAGTCCAGGCAGAGTAAGAGTAAGATAAGATGAGCGTTTGACATTAAAAAGTATAAAAATTGCATTATCTTTATGAAAATAACCAATCGTTGCGCTAGATAAGACCCTTCTTTCTCAGCTGGGATCGTTTGAAGCTGCATTTAAACTGCATTTTGGAAGTTCAAAATCGGGGCACCATATCAGTCCATTATATGGACAAAAATGCTGAAATGTTTTCCTCAAAAAACATAATTTCTTTACGACTCAAGAAAGAAAGACATGAACCCAGCCGAGGAAGAAGGGTCTTATCTAGTGAAACGATCGGTTATTTTCTTTAAAAAATTACAATTTAAATACTTTTTAAACTCAAACGCTCGTCTTGTCTTTCTCTGCCTGTATTCTGACTCAAGACAGTTAGGGTATGTTAAAAAACTCCAATCAACTTCAAAAATCATTTCAAAATCATCCTTCATTGCTGCAGAAGTACTGACTCAGTCTTTGCAAAGTTAACATGCAAAGAAAATCAAACACCCTGAACAAAAAAAGTAAAACAGCAATATAGGATTATTTTGAAGTTGAGGGAGAACATGAGATGGGAGTTTTTCGACATACCCTAACTGTCATGAGCCAGAAAAAAACATAATTTCTTTACGACTGAAGAAAGAAAGTCTTGGACGACAAGGGGGTGAGTACATTATATGTGAATCTTTGTTCTGGAAGTGGACTTCTCCTTTAATACTTAAGGAAAAAGTACACAGATTGTCATTTCGAGAGCAAAGACAAGTGCGAAGGATGGACACAGTAGAATGAGATATTAATTCAATAATAACTATACAGCATTCAACCCAGACTAATTCTTTTTAAAAATCATTGCTTTATTTGCTATATTTAGACATGATAAAACTATTTTGGCTCTTCCTATGGCACTGTACTTTTTTTTTATTTCTTTGAAAATGTTCGCTCTTTCATGCTTTTACTACTTTTTTCTTTGAAGTCCCTTAAACTCTGTCATTTGCTTTCTTAAATTCTTTGTGAAATTGACGCTCTGATCGAAGAGCTGCGCAGACGCCTCTTGCCGTTGTCATGGCGACGTCTGATACGACTCAAACCCTGCGCTCTGCCTCTCTTCTCCTTTCTTTTTTTCTTTTTTTAATTCTATTTCCATTTCTAGCTCCACTAATCAAAGACTGCCAGTAAGCCCAGAACAAACAGATGTTACCGATTAATTTTCCCATCACTTGAATTAGAAAGTAAATTAAAACAAAAAGATTTTCTGCTGGAGTTCAATAAACAACTCATGCCTGTTTCATTTTTTTTAACCTCCTGTCAAGAACAAATGTTACATTGCTAACAAGGCAGATGCATGGCTGCCTAATGGGAGGGTTGTTGGTTTTTTTTATAAGAAAGCCACCAGAATGTGGCTCATTATGGCTGGTGTTAGTGTGTGTGCATACGTGTGTATGAGTGTGTGTCTGTGAGCTGTTTCACAAGCTGGAAAGGCTTGCATTATTGTTAGCAGTGCCCAGTGCTGGTGCTTTCATATGCTTATGACCTTTTGGGGATTTTTGCCAAGGTTTCAGTTTCTGTGATGTTGTACAAAAGACTTTGCTCCGCTGATACTTTGGAATGCAGTGTGCGCTTCCCACACAAACATACCACCCAAATCCTAGCACGAGTGCATGTGGAGCCTATGGTGTGCTGCATTTTGATTTTTTTTTTCTCTGTTCTGTAAATATACCTTGTCCAGGCCAAAGGTCTTGGTGAGGGCAAAGCCCCAGCCCTGCTCGAAGGCTCTGCGGATCATGGCTGCGCTGGTTGTGGGGGGAGCGCTGGCCAGCCCGAACGGGTTAGGAAACTTTATCCCGCACATCTCCACACTGATATCCACTGTATCGATGGCACAGTGGAACAAGGGCAGTTTGGGAGTGCTGCTTACTGTGTTACCATGAAGGGACTGCAGAGAAAACACACACATATAAACCATTACTTTTTTTGTACGCACACATAGAAATAAACACTTTCTTTATATTTTAAAAAAATACATCTTAAAGAAAATAATAGTACATCTTTAACAATTAGTAACTACTGAATTGTTTTCCAGTTTATATGGTTTTTTAGTGTTTAAAAGAAATGGTCTAGGTTGAACCTAAATTACAGTTATATTTGAGTTTAAATATTTATACTATATACAGTCAAACCAAAAATTATTCAGACACCATATAGAATTTTTTATGTTGTTTTATTAGTGGGTTCAGGACAATATAGTTAATTTATGTAAGTGAGGATTGCAAAATAAAGTAAACCGTGACATACCCAAAAATTCTTCATACAGTGGACTACAAATAAAACTGACAAAAATTTTGTACCAAAATTTATTCAGACACTTTGACCTGACTGTGTTTTTTAAGTGTTCTTTCTTTAATTGCTAATGTGACCTTTTTACACCACAGACTGAACAAAATTAAGCATTGCTTGGTAATTGGTCAGCAAAGTATTGATAGTTGTGTACTGTAAATGTTGTCATACTAACAGTTGTCTGAATTTTTGGTTTGTAATCCATTACATATCTTTCTATCAGAGTTTTCTGACATTATCAAGATGAATTTGTTTTGACAGAGTTGACAAGTTCTTGTCATATGCTGTTACCATTTTCTAAACTATAGTGAATAAACTGTAATAATGTGTGACATGCTGAAGGTGTCTGAATACATTTTGGTTTGACTGTGTGTATGTATATGTATATATACTCCAGTCAGTGGAAAAACAGCTTTCAGCAGCCAGTTACTTAATATTATACTTAAAATAGCTCAATATTTTTCATTAAATAATATTTATTATTATTATTAAGATTATTTTATTTTTCTATTAAGGTTATTTATTATCTATGGAAGCCCATTTCCACCACTGAATAAAAAAAATAAAAAAACGGTTATTGCGACATGACTTTTTTTCTCAGAATTGTGAGATATAAACTCAATTGCAAGAAAAGAAAATTTCCTTTAAGAGTCAGTTGCACTCGTGCCATGGCGTATTCTCTGTTTACACAGGGGAATTTGCAAGAACAAAGACTGATCGCTTTTTCCATCCTCTCCCTTCCTTGCTGAACTTGGTCATTTGCAAAATCAAAAGTGGAATAAAAAAAAAACAACACGCATAAGAAAGTGGTTGACTATATCCATTGTGACATGTAGGCATTTTTATATTTATGTACACAATAATAATCTATTACATTGCAATCCTTTCACTGTAATAAGCAGAGTGTATGCATGTTGTGCACCTGCCTACAGGCGCATATTACTAACGCACTCTTTAAATAACAAGAAAAATATTGCGCTATTAACTTTAGACCAGGTTTTAGTTGGTCAATGGTGCAGTCTATTTTAGTTGCTTCAAAATGGCAATGCGCCAACAATGCGCCTGAATACACCTCGTTTTCAGACCAGCACTCCCACGGGTGCACAAATGGGTGCAAATGCATTTGCCATTTAAACAACGTGGCGCAGGAAGTAAAAATGATAACTGCGTCTGGCTGAAACTAGCAAAAATGACTTGCGTCGCGCCTGGCGCCGCATTGCTCCAGGTGTATGATAGGGCCCTATATCTCACAATTCTGATTTTTTCCATGGAATTCTGACTTTTTTTCTCAGAACTGTAAAACACAAACTTGCAATTGCAAGTTAGAAATTCCAATTTTGAGGGGAAAGAAAATACGTTCTTAGAATTAAGAGTGTATATCTCACATTTCTGACTCACTAACTCGCAATTGCATTTTAAAGTCAGAATTTCGAGATATAGACTCGCAATTCTAAGAAAAAAGTCAGAATTGTGATTTTATATCTTGCACTTCTGAAGAAAAAATTTGATTTGAGTTTATATCTCGCAATTCTGACTTTATAACTCAATAACGAGTTTATATAACGCAATTCTGACCTTATTTCTCAGAACTGTGAGTTTACTTTTTTCTCAGAATTGTGAGACATAAACCTGCAATTGCAAATTTTAAAATCCAATTCTGAGGGAAAAGAAAACTATGTTCTCAGAATTGTGAGTGTATATCTCACATTTTTGACTTACTAACTTGCAATTGCATTAGAAAGTCAGAATTTTGAGATACAAACTCAAAATTCGCAATTCTGAGAAATAATTGCAATTGTCAGTTTATATCTCACAATATATACTGGAAAAATAGTCCAAAATAAAGAGGTACCGCGGGAGTACCGCGGGACCCAACGCACCGAGTGCGGTGCGGGACAAAATTTGATGGGTGAATGCGGGTGCGGGCGGTAAGGTCCTCATGTATGTGCGGGTTGCGGGAGAATAGAATTATTTGCAGGACTCCAGCAAAATGGAATTATCTTAAAATGAATTTACTAAAAACAAATACTGTTATTTATCTACTGCACAAAAGCAACAAGAACAACTAAAAAAAAAAATAAAAACAATTTACAGGCGCAAGGTTGGAAGCTAATTCTCGCATGGTTCATGCGAGGAACTATAGGCTATAAGCCCACACCGAGGCAAAATGTCTGAAGAGCATCACACAGGTGGAACGCTTAGTGTTACAGATATTAGTTCATTATTAAATTAAGGAACATACAAAACTACAAAGCCAAACAGAGGAAATCTGAGGTCTACATTTTTTTTTTTCAGTTTATTTTTATTTATTTAGCTAAATATTGAAAATTGGCCTATTTTTATTTATTGAGAAATAAGGATAACTTATGTTCAATGTTTGGACATTGCTGAAGGCAAAAAAAGGCTAACGCATGTTCTGAAGCAGTATTAGGCCAAATGCTTTTCTGTTTGACCACTTGAGAAATCAACGTTTATTATTATTTTGTTTCATTTCAAAATTATTAGCCTATTTCTAACTGTTCTGACTGTATTTCTATGTTCTGAAAAGCTCCTCGTTCGTGTCCATGTTCATCATTCCATTTAATTAAACTCAAATAAAACTAAACATATTTGTTTATTTTCCGTTTCTTTTTTATTTATATCCAAAAGGGAAGCAAGTGAAACAAATAACAGAGCAGCGGGAAGAAGCGGTGAAAATAAAACTACTTATATGTTTACCTGCGGGCGGGAGAAAATAATATATATTTATATATATATACTGAAAAATCCGTCCCGTGCAGGTCTCTAGTCCAAACTGTGAGATAAAAAGTCTCAATTACCCTTTTTTATTTTTTATTCAGTGGTGGAAACTGGCTTCCATAATTATCTATAATTACTTATACAGTTATAAATAATTATTAATATATACACTCACAGGCCACTTTGATATGTACACCTGTTGAACTGCTCATTAATGCAAATATCTAATCACATGGCAGCAACTCAATGCATTTAGGCATGTAGACATGTTCAACGCGATCTGCTGAATTCAAACTGAGCATCAGAATGGGGAAGAAAGATGTTAAGAGACTTTGAACATGGCATGGTTGTTGGTGCCAGACAGGCTGGTCTGAGTACTTCAGAAACTGCTGATCTACTGGGATTTTCATGCACAACCATCTCCAGGGTTTACAGAAAATGGTCCAAAAAAGAGAAAATATTCAGTGAGTGGCAGTTCTGTGGGTAAAATGCCTTGTTGATGCCAAAAGTCAGAGGAGAACAGCCAAACTGGTTCAAGCTGATAGAAACAGTAACTCAAATAACCACTCATTACAAAAGAGGTTTGCAGAAAAGCATTAAACCTTGAAACAGATGGGCTACAGCAACAGAAGGTGCCACTCCTGTCAGTTAAGAACAGGAAACCGAAGTTACAATCGCACTGGTTTACCAAATTGGACAATAGAAGATTTCCTGGTCGGACGAGACATTTAGATGCTGGGATCAGAATTTAATGTAAACAGCATGAACGCATTGATCCATCCTGCCTTGTATCAATGCTTCAGGCTTCTGGTGGTGTAATGGAGTGAGGAATATTTTCTTGGCACACTTTGGGCCTCTTAGTACCAATTGAGCATTTTTTTAAATGCCACAGCCTACCTGAGTATACATATACATACCTAATAAAGTGGCCAGTGAGTGTATGATTACTTAAATTATATAATAAAGCTCTTTATAGAACATATGCACACATGTATACACACAGATACACATATATGTGACCCTGGACCACAAAACCAGCTGTAAGTAGCATGGGTATATTTGTAGCAATAGCCAAAAATACATTGTATGGGATTTTTCTTTTGTGCCAAAATCATTAGGATATTAAGTAAAGATCATGTTCCATAAAGATAATTTGTAAGATTACTACCTTAAATATATCAAAATGTTATTTTTGATTAGTAATATGCATTGCTAAGAACTTCATTTGGACAACTTTAAAGGTGATTTTTTTTTTCAGTATTTTGATTTTTTTGCACTCTCAGATTCCAGTTTATTATTAAAATCAAATAATTTCTGCTTCTGTTACATATGACCCTGAATCCTACACTAACAATTAAAGTGTTAGAATTTGCAATCCATTTTACTTTAAAAAAAAAAAAAAAAAAAACTACAGATAAAATAAAGTTTAGATAGCAAAAGAATAATTTGGGACATCCAAAAGACTTTCACACCACACTAACATTTTGTGTTGACAATTTCTCACAAGTTGAAATGATGGCACTTATTTTTCTCAGGCAGAGAGAGACTGTACTGAGCATGTGCTGAGTAAGTGTCATCATTCTAGTTTGTTTGTGACTGAGGAAATTTATTGTGTTACAACTGCCTCCGGTCTCCCCTACTAGCGCAGAAACATTTTTTGAAAGCTAAAGAAAAGACAAACAAGCATGCTGCGCAAAAGAACATCACATCCCACTGAAAATCCATACACGAAGCTCAATAACCAAAATTTAAACGCAACACCCACAACAAAATGCGATCTTATCTTCCAATCATTTACGTGATCTTGAACCGCTGAACCCATTAGCAAATATTTGTACAGCTCTTTCTCTGTAGTCCAAAATTACAGAATGGTTTTGGGGGGGGAAATGGATTTGCCGAACAAACACTTCAGCGTGACTTCCTCTGGCCACAGCTACATTAGCGATTAACCTCTTCGTGAACCTTCTCTTTATGCTGCCGCTTAGGTCTGTGTGCGAAATCATAGAAAACAGTCCTCTGCTAGGGAAACGAAGGAAGAAACTTCTACCGTTTGAGCGTCGGAGCCAAAAAGCACTCAAGATGTCACCCTGAGAAAAAAAAGTCCCTGTGGAATAATGCCCTCGCTATAAAAACTGTGAGCATAAAACTTTGAGTGCTACACTAATGCTGAAAATTGCTGGCACTGACACATAATGTGAAGCAGGCTCTCAGAGCTACACAACTGTGGCCAAACACTAAGTATGTTGTGTAAGACGTCCAAATGCAGAATGAGATGGATTGGCTTATTGAGTGGAGAGCCCACCTGGATGTACTTGTGGATGTGCCAGGAAGCTTGTTTGCCATCGTTGACAGACTCCACGGTGGTGTTGGCCAAGCCGGCGATGTCTCCGCCGGCAAACACCCAGGGTTCACTGGTCTGCATGGTTTCGCTGTTCACCTCAGGTGTCCCCCATCCGTTCAGCTTTACTGGTTCCAGGGCCTTCTTCACTGTTCCAGCACACAATATTACAGAGATCAGTGTGGTTAGAGTATTTCAAAGCTAGATTAAAACAACTTTTCGTTTTCTATTTCAAATAAATGCTGTTCTTGTGAACTTTCCTGAAAAAAATGTATCACTTCACCTCCCCCACGCAAATAAAAAAAGAAGCATAACTATAGAATTTCTACAGAAGCCTGTTTCTGCCACTGAATATATATATATATATATATATTTTTTTTTTTTAAGATAATTTTTTTTAAAGCCACATTTTATCTCACAATTCTTTTTTTCTCACGATTGCTAGTTTACATCTTGCAACTCTGACTTTTTTTCTGTGACTTGTCATGCTGTGATTGACAACAGAACCATAAAATACAAAATATATTGGCTTATTGGCTCTTGCCTGCTTCGTCACAGATTGCGACATGGCGTGTTTCTGGTGAGGTGTGTTTGAATGAAAAATGCACGCCTTCACAGAGTAGATCGGGATGATAATCTGGATAATATTTTTAGCGATTAACAGCTTAAATTTTGCTCTGCACCTCATACAAAACTACTGTATTCTGCCAGGGAGAACTGCAGCTGCAAAGCATCATCATTTGGATTATATTTGGTACTGCTTTTGACAGTTTTGCAATAAATAAATGATTGTAACTGCACTTATCTGTCAGTCATGTTTTTATTATACTGTACAGAAATAGTTATGGTTAGGTTTAGAGGTAGGAGTGGAATTAGCGACTATAAAAAATATTTTTAATGCTAAATTGTTACTAAAATGGTAATTTCCCTGCATATTTTAGTCAATCACATTTTACATGCTTTTATATTCGCTATAAAATGGGAAGTTTGAGGTTTGGGGGCAGGTTAAGGGGGCTAAGAATCTAAATCACTTATTGATAAAATGATAAAAATGCATATTTGATATAAAATGGGTAGGTTTAGGTTTGGGGGTAGGTTAAGGGGGCTAAGAAACTAAATCACTTAGTGATAAAAAGGCGAATATCTTAAAGATATAAAAGATACGTAAATATTTTACGTTTTTTAGGTAGAAAATATGTAGCGATTTGTACGTTTTAAACATTGAAATACGTCTAAATTGTATGTTTCAGCATCAGTAAAAACTTACAAAAATGTATGTTTTGTGCTTGTAAATGTTATGTATTAATACCTATGTATAAACAATGAGACCAGGCTGTTTATTCAGTGGTGGAAATGGGCTTCCACAGAATTCAAGACTGATAATAATCGGTGTTGGGGAAAGTTACTTTCAAAAGTAATGCATTACAATATTGAGTAACTCCATAAAAAAAGTAACTAATTGTGTTACTTAGTCTTTATGGAAAGTAATGTGTTACATTACTTTTGCATTGCTTTTTGTCCCCTGGGCTGGTCTTTCTTATTTGTTTATTAATAACAAAAAACCCAAAAAGTTTCTGGCAACTGTAAAGACCCGTTTACACAAAAAGTGAAATTAATAAGCCACAGGCTGAAGGAAGTGCCTAAGTCTCTGCACCTCACTCCCGATTTATCTCAACATGGGGACAGGAGAGATGTCAGTGAATAAATGTAAAATTTTGTTTTGTAAATTTTAAAGTAATGCGTTACTTTACTAAAAAAAGTAATCTGATTACATACATTGCAAATTCAGAACAATTCGATTTGAGACAATTCACAATAAAATTTAAAGCGATTCAATTAAGGATTTGATTCTGCATTCCTTAAGTGTATTCACATGATTATTTAAATGCTTACCCTAAATTCTTTATATGCTTAGTCAGGCAAATTATACTGCAGCCTTTATAGAGTCAGAGAGTGAAGGCAAAAAAAGAAAAAAATAATAATAATAAAACAAAAACAAACAAACAAACAAAAAAAAAAAAACACTTTTGTCCACTCTTAGATGTTAGTTTAATGATGCTATGGCATGACATATAGCATATGTAGAAATTTACCCTAGTGAAAAGTAATATATTTAAAATACATTTATTTTAAACTATAGCTCAAATCTATTACAGTTTTTTTCAATTGCTAACAAGCATTTACCAATACTTGAAGTACTTTTTCTAAGCTCTTAACACAGCAACACACCTACATCACATAATTAGCCAAATTGTTCATTTTCTGGCCAAAACCATGTTTTGTTAAATAAATACAAACTCTACATTTCAAAATGCTGAATACCTTTTTCTACATATACCAACTCTATCAAAACACAGCAAACCCGATTCAAAAACGAGTCATTCGGTCAAAACATTAGCACTAGTTTCTATCCAACAGAAACATGTAGTCAATCATAGCACAGTGACTGTCAAAATACTAACAGCTGATGGCTTTACCAAAGCTGCATTGATTGTCATGTTTCAGTTCTACCCAAATATAACAAACAATATTTAAATTTATTGTTGTTTTTTTGTTTTGTTTTGTTTTGTTTTTTGTTTTTGTTTTTTGTAATTTGATTTTACCCTAAACTGAAACCCATTTTACATTTTTAGGTGTTGGATGTGTTCTTTCTTGGCAATATACTATCTAAAACGTAATGAGTCATCATTACTTTATAAAATGTACAACAGAAAAAGATGGGGTCCTCTATGCAGAAATTCGATTGGAACATTGATTGCAATTGCTTTCCAGTGGGTCGGGGTTGGATGTGGATGGTGCCCTATGATAGCTGATGCCAGTGATCAACAGAAATTCCAACATACGTGGCCTTTGGTTACTATGCAAGCTTGTTTCCGTCACAGAAAAAAAAAGAAAATACGATAATTGTGACCATTTTTATCTCACAATTCGGACGTATATTCTTGAAATTCCAAGTTTACATCTTGCAATTTAGACTTTATCAGAATTGTGAGATAAAAAAGTCACAATTCCCCTGTACCCTTTATATTCCATGGCAGACATAAGCTTTCGTAGGTTCCACATGTGTAAGGGGAAAAAAACAAACACAAAAATGCACAGTCCAGCACACATTCTTACTCCTCTCCCCTACCTTTTCTTCTTCCCTTTTTTGATCCAACTACTCCTCTACCTCCTACAACTATTTCTCTCCCTCTCCCAGACATTATTTTTTCTCTCCTTGATTCTTTGTGTTGTTCTGCATCCACAAAACCAATTCAAAGAGGTCTTTATATGTTGATGTAATGGAAAGAGCTTCAACACCTGTTTATTCCTCCAAATGAGAATGGAATCAGCTATTTCTAAACACTTCATTTATCTATTACTTAAAAATGCGTATTAGTTGTTAAAATATTTTATATAGAAATATTTTTCAATACTTTTGAGCTGCTGTTGTTGCAGAAGTAGAAGCTTTATACTGTATTTAAGGTTTGGAACATTAGATCTTCATTTCTGACATGCTGTGTTTAAGCATTTGTAAAAAAGATAAGAAAGATCTATGATTTTGGTATGAAGTAAGCTTGTGTGAAAAGAAAATTTAAGCATTTTAGAAGCTTATAAATTGACTGAATATTGTGTGAAAACAACATGAATTGTGTTAATGGTATGGCCACAACAGAGAGATTGTGCTAATTGTGTTTAGAGTTTTGAAAATGTGACTACAGATTGGACAAAGGGATGTTAGCAACTGAAAAAAACTGTAACATACAACAATAATATGTACATTGAGACTTATTGATATAGAAATTATAATTAAACTTAATTTTCAGTACTAAATGCACGCAATGCACATTTCTTAATATTAAGCTTAAAATTGTTTTAATCTCACTATTGCTGAGGATTGTATGATCTTTGCATAATAAAGAAATTAAAATGTAAGATATTTAAAGTGTACCTGAAATATACTTGCAATAGTTCCACTTCTAATTTAGCAGACTTTGTAGCACTTTAGTATAGGACACTAAAAGTACAATTGCAAGGTATTTTTATTAAGAACATAAATATGTACATTTATTTGTATACTTAGCATGAAATAATTACCGCTGTTCAAGGTCTCCATTCAGTTGTGCTTGTAGTAGTTTAATGTTTATATATTTTAAAGCACTGAATCGCTATAGAAATCGCAATTAATTTGATTCTTAGTGTTTTAAATCGATTACAGGCTGAAATCAGCGATTCACGACTCAAAAATCCACGATCAATGCATATGCATCGTTAGGTCTTATAGTCGATGCATCGAGAAAACGAGTGAATTGTTACACCCCTACCCAACACTGATAATAATACGGTTAATGATATTTCTTCCATGAGAACTCTCGGAAGCTTTTAGCATGGTAATGTAAATGATAATGTTAATGTATTTGCTCTTGGCGGAATAGATCTGCTACGCTGCTGCTGCTGAATTGCTGCTGCTGTAGGTTATTGCTGTAGTTGTAGATTATTGCTGCTGCTGCTGCAAGCAAGTACAGGAACTTGCTACTGCCAAAGCATATGGCGATACGGTGCTGTGAGTATTTAAGACATACTGCTGCTACACAAATAGCATATAAAATAACCCGTAGCAGATCTATACAGGTGGAGCTGGGGAAGGTGGAGGGTTTCAGAGGAACTCTGAAAGCGTGCTGCTGCAAAAGGCTTGAGTGAATGCCAACCAGCCATTTAGAGGTAAAGGTGCAAACTCATAGGCTGCGTATGCGACACGAACCAATCAGCTTTGCCAAGTCGTATAAGGCTGTGAATGTCATCAGTTATGTTAGCAACCCGTTAGTCTCAGCCTCAGACGTCACGCCCACGGAACGTTGGCTAAACGTCTGATGCATATGGTACACTTAACTGGAAACACTTCAGGAATGTCGAAGTCGTCATCTGATTGGTTGAATTTTATCGGATTTCCGGGGGACGCGAGTGTCGCGTTTATTTTCGGTCCGCCGGGAAACAAAGCGCAGACGTGTGATTGCAGAAGAAAAACATCGTGTTTACATGAGTGACAATGAGCATTTATCAAGATCAGCTAAACGTAGGATTCTCAAAAGTATGCGAGGTTCACGGCATAGACTCTTTAAGAGATGTCCAGGAGTCCTTCTTTGATTTTCTATGCTGACTGACTTGTTGCACACCGGTCTGTTGTTGTGGGGACATTTGCACGCCCCGAAACGTGACGCTGAACGAAACGAACTGTGATTGGTTGTTTGACATGTCGGTCAAACGGCCTTATGGGCGGGCATTGGCCAAAGAAAGCTGCTATGAATTCCAGACCTTCAGCCGTCAGTCTGAAGGTCTGGCTACGCGAGACTAGCAACCCGTCAACCTGCGCCATCTAGAGTTTATAAAAGAACTAGACATTTTTCTTTTCTTTATTTCTTTTTTTCTGTGACCAAATCTGAAGGCAGTGTTTTTGCTTAAAGTTTGTTCTTAAAGAACCTGAATGATTTCAAATGAGCTTTAAATATTAACACGCAAATATTTAATCTTTACAATATTATTTCCTAGTAGAAATGGAGAGGGGAAAAACAAAATTTATAGACATTTATAAATACATTTACTCCATTTATTCATTCACAATCTGCCAAACCACTCGCACAGGATTGTGGGATATCATAGACAGCTCTATGCAGCTTTCAAAAATCAAGCAGATGACGCACTCAGTAGACAGGATGTCATACAAACACTGAATTCACACGTGTCTTGATGCTTTCCAATCTGCGATTTTTTTCAGCTTTCAGGCACATCCAAGGACATTTTAATGGATGTATGTAGTTGTTCTCATTCACGGTCACACAGGTGTCCTAGCAGTGTAACCACATGTGTAGTTCACATTCACTGTTAACATGTTCCACTAAGTTACACTTGACAACCAGAAACTATCATAAGAAATATTATAATTTAAAACCCAACAAACATTTTCTTTTTTTTTTGTTTTGCTGGGAAAATTCATGCGCAGTGTACTCACGCATTAAAGAGAAGCAGTAGTTATTTTTGTTTTCTTTGCGCACAAAATAATTCTCGTAGCTTCATAACATTATGGTTGAACCACTGACGTCACATGGACTATTTTAACAATGTCTTTACTACCTTTCTGGACCTTGACAGTAGGACCTTGCTGTATATGGAGCATCAGAAAGCTCTTGGATTTCATCAAAAATATCTTAATTTGTGTTCCAAAAATGAACGAAGGTCTTATGGGTTTGCAACGACATGAGGGTGAGTAATTAATGACAGAATTTTAATTTGAAAATGACTAACCACTTAAAACCGCATTTGTAAGCATTTCAGAATGAATGTGAACAATGTGCAAAAACAATGTCCAATCTGAGTCACATGTCTGTAAAAAAAAAAAAAAACACATGTGAGCCAGAGTAAATGCAGCCTTATAGACATAGATTCATAGTCACAAAATTTCGATTTTGATTTTATAGGATCTTTAAGTGCCCAAATACTTTTTGGTGCCACTGAGGACATATAACTGTTCACTTAGTGACTGCTGGATATTGTTTAAGCTGAAAAATGAAGACATGTCTTTGATGGAGGAAGAAATGACAGTCCCTCCGGATTCCTGCCTGAGACAAGCAGTGGAATTTGTAACCCTGACGGCCCTGTTGATGCTTTTGCTGTGGCTGTTATTGTTGAGTATATTTTTCCTTTCCTTTTTTTTCGAGACCAATCCCCTGGTCCCTCCGTCAGCTCTCTTCGCCTGACGCTCCAGTGATCATGAAGACTGCCGGCCTCATCACTTTCAGCAAAAAAAAAAAAAAAGCATCCTCACACCCTCCTGTTTGTTTCCCTCCTCCCCCCACCTCTCTCTCTGTCTGTCTCATGCACACACGCGCGGGCTGTGGAGTGTGACAAATCTAAGGGACTCCTGAGATCTTCCCCTTAAATGAAATGGCCTCCTCTCAGAATCCAGTAGTAGTCTCCAGAGTAACTTCTCATACAACTGCTCATTGCCAAGCTCCATTAGAAGATGGAATGCATGCCGTTGTGTGAAATACAAGCAGGAAGACACTGGCATGAAGAAATGCAACAGCTTACGGGAGACAAAGCCACTTTGGATGGATGAAAGTGAGAATGCAGAATGCATCACTGAAAATGCAAATATATGAATTTGTTTACTGTTATGATGCTGAAAGAGTGATGTGAAAACATCACACTGCTTCAGAAAATGACAATTCTGTTATTATTTACTCATATCATGTCTAATCTAAAGCTGTATACTATTTTTTTTTTCCAGTGGAACACAAATCTTGATTTAAAAAAAAAAAAAAAAGGGGCATTTGCCTTATTTATAAAATAGGTTATAGTAAAATAGTGTTACAATCTTCTCCATTGGACTGATACCTGTTGTCCAAACAAATTAACCAGTTGATTCACTAATTGGACGGAACGATTCGTTTACAAATAGGACTGGTCCAATTCTCAAGCTCAGTTCACTGACTCAGTGATCTGCAGATGTCAAGTTAGTAGTTCACTGGAGGAGAGAATTAGGTAACACTTTAGTATAGGGACCAATTGTTACAATTAACTAGTTGGTTATTAGCATGCCTATTATAACGTTTTGCCTGTTCGTAAGTACTTATAAATTATTCTGCATGACTATATTCTACATCTCTAATCCTACCCAATACCTAAAATTAACAACTACCTTGCTAACTATTAATAACTTAATAACTATTAAGCAGCAAATTAGGGGTTTACTGAGGCAAAAGTTGTAGTTAATGGTTTATTAATAACAAGAACTGGACCTTAAAGTAAAGTGTGACCGAGAATTATCTGTGTACAATGCATGAAATTTCAGTCTGTGCCAGTATTATTTTAGTAGTATTTATATGCTGTTTATTAAAATTTTTTAAAGACATTTTGTTTTGATTTTAATTTTAGTTTAAGTTTTTGTTATCTGCTTTTGACATTTTTCGTTTTTGAAATATTTCTATTCAGCTTTATTTTTTATTTCAGTAATTTAAAAAAAATTATCATTATTTTATTTTTTTTTTTTAGCTGAGAAGGCAACATTTCTGAATTTCGTTAAAGTTAAATTTAGTTAAATTCTTAAGCAAGGCAAGGCAAAGCAAGGCAAGGCAAGTTTATTTATATAGCACATTTCATACACAAAGGTAATTCAAAGTGCTTTACGTAAAAGGAAGTAGAATAATCATAAAAACAATAATAAAAACAATAATCACAAAAAAGGAAGTAGAATAATCATAAAAACAATAATCACAACAATAAAACAAAAAAATTTAAAACTTTTAAAATTATTTAAAATAAATTAAAAAATAAAAATAAAATAAAAATAAATGTGTGAACCCATGGTATTTCTAACTGCCTCGATCCTAATGATCTGAGTAGTCTGTTAGGTTTATATTAATTAAATAATCATTTAATTAATATAATTAATTATAAATTCATTTATATTTAATTAAATTAAATATTTAATTAAACATTTTTATTTTATTTAATTTTAAGATTCAATTTATGATTTTTTTGTAGTTTTAGTTTTGGTTAACAATAAAATGTCTTGGTTACGTATGCAACCTTCGTTCCCTTAAGAAGGGAACAGAGACGTCATGGCACATGACCGACTAATTTGGATTTCAATCAGTCGTTCATACCGTCATGCCATCGAGAGTGACCGACTGAAAGGAAACATCTCGGTTACGTATGTAACCCTCGTTCCCTGAAGAAGGGAAAGGAGATGTCACGTTGGTATGACCGACTAACTGGGATCTCACTTAGTCGGTCATACCGATGTGCCGTCGAGAGTGACTGACTGAAAGGAAACGTCTCGGTTACGTATGTAACCCTCGTTCCCTGAAGGAGGGAACAGAGACGTCACGTCGTATGACAGACTGATTGGGATCTCAATTAGTCGGTCATACCGACGTGCCGCCGAGAGTGACCGACTGAAAGGAAACGTCTTGGTTACGTATGAATTCATTGGCTAATCTTGTTCCCTGAAGAAGGGAACAGAGATGTCACGTTGGTATGACCGACTAACTGGGATCTCACTTAGTCGGTCATACCGACGTGCCGTCGAGCGTAACCGACTGAAAGGGAATGTCTCGGTAACATATGTATCCCTAGTTCCCTAAAGAAGGGAACAGAGACGTCATGTCGCATGACCAACTAATTCGGATCTCAATTAGTCGATCATACCGTCATGCCATCGAGAGTGACCGACTGAAAGGAAACGTCTCGGTTACGTATGTAACCCTCATTCCCTGAAGGAGGGAATGGAGACGTCACGTCGGTATAACTGACTAATTGGGATCTCAATTAGTTGTTCATACCGACGTGCCGTCTAGAGTCACCGACTGAAAGGGAACGTCTAGGTTATGTATGTAACCCTCGTTCTCTGAAGAAGGGAACTGGTGGACTACTCATTCAACTGTGAGTATGTGTCAAAACTGCATTGCTTTGAGGCCTAGGACACGTCATGCTTCATGGGATCCAGCAAAGGGTCCTCACAGCGGCAAAAGTAGCCAGTCAGCTGCTCATCCCGCTGGCCAGTGGTGATCTAATCACCAGCCAGCCTGCCCACCCAAGATTGCAGAGGGAGAATTTCTCACTATCTCAGCTTTTCTCTTCTTTAACGCCACAACGCAACCCTCTTCTGTCGGCTCTGCCGGCCATTGGAGTGGATAAGTAATTCATATCTTGGGCAATGTGCGGGGACTGAGTGGCATTTATAAGCTTGCTATCTCTGAGCTTCAAGCCAGTGATGAAACGACTCTCTGCTCAGAGACATTACAGTGTTTAGGATGGATGACAGGTCTGCTAGTGAGCAACAACACTGGGACAACAAAACGCTAAGTAAAGAAAAAAAACATCACGAGGAGGTAAAAAAATAGCTGGGTGAATGTGTGCCGACAAACGAAATGCAGCAAAGCACAAATGTCTGAGGCCACATCTGGGATTTAAAATCTAATTTAAACCTGGATCTAAAAAATCTAAAACAAATGAACATTAAAAGGATGAAATGAAAATTCTATACTTAAATACTCAACCTCATGTCGTTCCAAACCTCTAAGACCTTATTAAGATATTTTTGATGAAATACTGGTACAAGAGCTTTCTGATCCTGCATAGACAGCAATGCAATTACCATATTCAATGGCCGTCGAAGACTGACACAGAAGAGAGGAAATTGTTGAATGAAGTCGTTATTTTTATTTTCTTTGTGCAGAAAAAGTATTCTTGTTTTTTCATAAAATTAAGGTTGAGCCACTGATGTCACATGACCTCTTTTAAGAATGTCTTTACTAACTTTCTGTGCCTTGAACATGGTTATTACATTGCTGTCTATGCAAAGTCAGAAAGTTCTCCGATTTCATCAAAAATATCTTCATTTGTGTTCCAAAGATGAATGAAGGTCTTACATGTTTGGAATGACATGAGGGTGAGTAATTAATCACAGAATTTTCATTTTTGGGTGAACTATCCCTTTAAATATTTAATACTGTAACTCTTTGGATCTTTTGAAACCACATACTAAGACATTTTAATTTTTTTGGTATTTTTTATATTTAATTTTTCACTCAGGTTCATATTCATATTATTTATGAAGACACAAAGAAAACAATAAGACCTTGGTCAATATATATATAGTCAAGAAGCACAGTATATGTGATCCAGACATAATATGTGAATGTGTGGTTGATGTTTTTGGCTAATCTGCTGAAATAAGGTTGTATTTGTGATGGTGGATTGATAAAGGATTCCCATAATGAAACAAGGCTCTCGTTTTGAGGGTCTTATCATCTCCTGCCTCTCCCTCAGAGTGATGGTTATCACACTGTGGCTACTAAAATCTGCTAAGGAAAGATAAGTGGGGCGGTGCTGAATGCTTATTGACGAGAGAACAGTCTGGATTCTGTGATGGCTCGCTGGGGAAATCTTTCACATGGACCACAGCTACCCCAACATGTGCTCTAAACTACATCAAAACCAGTTTTTAACTGGCTGCTGTGCAACACAAAACAATACATATTTGAATCATTCATTTAGGTACCTTCAAACTACATTGCCCAGGAAACAAATAAAGTTAATTAATTTCTTGCTATACTACCAAAAGTTTTTGAACAGTAAGATTTTTTTATGTTTTTTTAAAGAATTATTTTCTGCTCACCAAGCCTGCATTTATTTCATTCAAAACACAGCAAAAGCACTAATATTGTGATTTTTTTTTTTTTTTTACTATTCAAAATAACTGCTTTCTGAATATATTTTAAAATATAATTTATTCATATGATCGAAGCTACATTTTCAGCATCATTACTCCAGTCTTCAGTGTTAAATGACAAGTTACAATTATAGAAATGAATACTTTTATTTAGCAAGGATGCTTTAAATTGATCAAAAGTGATAATACAGACATTTATGATGTTACAAATAATTTTTATTTTAGATAAATGTTGTTCTTCTGAACTTTCTATTCATCAAAGAAACCTGAAAAAATTCTACTCAGCTGTTTTTAACATAATAAAAATAATATATATTTTTTTTTTTGAGCTGCAAATCAGAATATTAGAATGATTTCTGAAGGATCATGTGAGCGGAATAATGAAGCTAAAAAATCAGCCTTGAAATCACAGGAATAAATTACATTTTAAAATATGTCCAAATAGAAAACAGTTTTTTTAAATAGTAAAAATATTTCAAAATTATACTGTTTTTGCTGTACTTTGGATGAAATAAATGCAGGCTTGGTGAGCATAAGAGACTTTAAAACAGTAAAAATTAAAAAAACATTTGACTGGTAGTGTACATACAACATATCAAGCTTCAAAAAGAAGTTAAAAAGAATAAAAATAAACCCATATAAAAACTCATTAATACTAACTACAGCTAGAGTCACCAAACTCAAACCTGACCTCACCTTCTGGATCGTTCAACATGGAGCCAAAGGCACTGATAATGAAGTCTGCTTTCAGGTGAACAATTTGCTCCTCATCAACAACCCAGGTACCATCATCCTGCTGCTCTGTCCGGCAAAAACGCAGGCCTACGACACGTCCATCTTTCATGATTACCTCACGAGGGAACAGGAAAGGCAGGAACTCACACTTTTCCTCTTTGGCCACCTCCATCTAAAAAAGAACAGAAATCAAAAGAGAAACATGTGATCCTAATTGCTAACACTGGAGTGCCTAAAAAAAAACTGAGTGAACTTCATGCATTCTTCTTTAGAAGGTGGTCATGACACAGAAATGTAAGTATTGGCTATACTTCAAAAACGTGAAGAAAGCTGAAAATCTTCCTAAGCCTTCTTACAGACAGCATCACCTATTTTACCGCACTGCACCATTTATTTGGAGACCCAAATCTCCCCAGTAAAAATCTCCTAGAAGTTTCTAAAAGGCAAGATTCAAACCCCAGAAAGCATTTCTTTATCTTTTGCTCTCTACTTAACCCTTCAGCTTATCCCATTCCTTACACTGTATCTCCTGATAACTTTACCAGTGCATTGCTTTTTTCCCCCTTTAAGAATTTCTAACAAAACACATTGTTTTCACCGTACCTTCAGAAAAGAACCCACTAGATATAATTGGAAGGACCCACTTCATCTCCACAGCCATTGGAGTTCCACAGGGTTCAGTACTCGGACCAGTTCTGTTCTTCCATTACACCAAACGCTTCACCTCTCATGGCTTCATCTCTCTTTCTCATTGAGCTGACAATCAGTTAAATCATAAATTCACCTTTAGAAGGTGGTCATACCAAAAAATGTAATACTCCACACCCATTGGAGTTCTACAGGGTTCAGTACTCAGACCAGTTCTGTTCTTCCATTACACCAAAGGGTTTTGTAGTTTATCGCCTCTCATGGCTTCATCTCTCATTCTCATTGAGCTGATAATCAATTCATGCATTCATCTTTAAAAGGTGGTTATGACATAGAAATTTAAGTACTGGGTATACTTTGAAAACCTGAAGATCTTCCTGAACCTGCTTACAGACTGCATCACCCGTTTCATTGTGCTGCACCATTTATTTGGAGACCCAAATCCCCCATGTGAAAATCTCTTAGAAGTTTCTAAAAGCCAAGTTTCAAACCCCAGAAAGCATTTCTTTATCTTCTGCTCTCTACTTAACCCTCCAGCTTATCCTATTCCTTCCACTGTATCTCCTGATAACTTTACCAGTGCATTGCTATTTTTCCCCGTAAGAATCTCTAATAAAACACCCAGTATAAATCATTTAGCAGGTTCACAAGTACAAGAGTCCAAAAACCCTTTGACATAACCTCTTGACCTTCTCCTCCACCCATCTTTTCTCCATCTTACACTCCTGTTCATCATCTCCACCATCACTTGACCTCCCTAACTTCAGGTCCTCTTCACATCGGTTTGTGGGCATGGACATTTGACAGGTTGTAAGAATCTTTGCTGACCTTTCTAAACAGTGAAGAGCAGTAGTTCTCTGGTGGGTAGTGACCCACAATTGGGTGACAAGTCAGTTCTGACTTGTCATGGATGGAAGGAAGAAAATAAAATCTTATGTCTAATGTGAAGCAAGACAACTGTAGAACCACACGGAATTAGCTGTGTTCACCCATATCCAAGACTATACCTACAAGAACTTCATTGATGAAAATTGGCTTTCAAATGGCACACTCTATAAAAACTGCCCTAATCACAGCGATTGAATTACAGGGTGTGCACTCACATTGTTTTCACTGTGTCTTTAGAAACCCATTGGAGTTCCACAGGGTTTGGTACTCAGACCAGATCTGTTCTTCCTTTACATCAAATGGTTTTGTAATTTATCGCCTCTTATGGTTTATCTGTCATTCTCATTGAGCTGATAATCAAATCCTTCAAGCATTTATCTTTAGAAGGTGGTCATGACAAAGAAATTTAAGTACTGGGTATACTTCGAAAACTTCATAGAAACCTGAAGATCTTCCTGAGCCTGCTTACAGACAGCATCACCTATTTTACCGTACTGCACCATTTATTTGGAGACTCAAATCTCCCCAATGAAAATCTCCTAGAAGTTTCTAAAAGCCAAGATTCAAACCCCAGAAAGCATTTCTTTATCTTCTGCTCTCTACTTAACCCTCCAGCTTATCCTATTCCTTACACTGTATCTCCTGATAACTTTACCAGTGCATTGCTGTTTTTTCCCCTGAAGAATCTCCAACAAAACACTCCAGTATTAACCATTTACCAGGTTCACAAGCACAAGAGTCCAAAAACCCTTCCACATGAACTCTTGACCTTCTCCTCAACCATTCTTACACTCCTATTCATCACCTCCACCATCACCTGACCTCCCTAACTTCAGGTCTTCTTCACATCAGTTTGTAGTCATGGACATCTGAAAGGTTATAAGAATCTTTACTGACCGTTCTCAACAGTGAAGAGCAGTAGTTCTCAACTGCTGGGTAGTGACCCAAAAATGGGTGACTAGTCTCTTCTGACCTGTCATGGACGGAAGGGATAAAATAAAATCTGCTGTGTTCAACCATATCCCAGACTATACCTGCGAGAACAACTTCATTGATGAAAATTGGTTTCAAAATGGCACACTCCACAAAACCTGCCCTAATCACAGCGATTGAATTACAGGGTTTGCACTCACACTGTTTTCACTGTACCTTTAGAAAAGAACCCACTAGATATAATGGGAAGGACCCACTTCATCTCCACACCCAGTGCAGTTCCACAGGGTTCAGTACTTAGACCAGTTCTGTTCTTCCAATACACCAAACGGTTTTGTAGTTATCACCTCTCATGGCTTCATCTCTCTTTCTCATTGAGCTGATAATCAATTAATTCTCACTTTCCCACCCTCTGACAACCATCTCACAAATCACCTCGTGTCTGGCTAGCATTTCTACCTAGATGAATGGCTGTCTTCTGAAGCTAAATTTATCAAAAAGCAAGATTCTGTGCATCCCATTTAAAAACCACCTTTGCCAGGACCTTGTCATTTCAATAAACAACTCCACCATCTCACCCGCACAGAAAGCCAAGAACCCTGATGTCACACTGGACAACAACCTGTCATTTGCACCACATAAACTATCCACAGTCAAGACACACAGATTCCTCCTGCTGAATATCCAAAGTCAGCCCTTTTCTGACCACGAACAGTGCTCTAGGTTTTATTCCTACATTGGCCACAACATTTGAAATTCCAAATAATATTGAACAAATATTATATTATTTAAAAAAGAAACCAAAGAGTGTCTTGTTTATTTCCACTAGTTTTATTGTATCTGCATTAGCTTTATTTGTACTAGCAAGCACTTGTTTGTATTTGTACACAAATCATTTCTTTTCCTAGCAGATAATGTTCTAAACTGTATGCTTACCATCTGTTGATCACAATAGTCTCATGTGTCAAGCTAAAGAGCTTTTTGTAAGTCGTTCTGGATAAAAGCATCTGCTAAATTCCTTAAACGTACATGAACTGAGAGCAGAAATAAAACTAACACCTTTCATAAAAATCCCTCCATTATGAAGAGGCTTAATTTACGGCCATGGTGCTTTAGCACACCCCTGTTTGAACGTTCGCAGAGCAAAGGCAGAGCTAATAGTTGCTGTAGTTACACATTTCTAAGTTTAACTTTCTTGTCACTGTTGCCATGGCAGCATTGCAACAGTTGTCATTGAGAAAAGAATATGTCTTAATTACTTTGTTAAAAAGCTCCACAGAAAAATAATTCTTATTATATAAAGCTCAACATGGTCACCTTTACAGAAACTTCTCTCACTTTTTTTCTTGACAAACTCTTTTTCAGCTGCTTTTACTCCAAGGTTTTTTTTTTTTTTCTTCGAGATGGCTAAGTCTTTCTATGGTTAATACCGACAAAATACATATTTCATTTAGCCTAGTGTGTTTGACAACAGCTAACCTAGGCACTAGGTACAGTATAGACAAAGAAAATGCAATATACATACAATATAAAATGGGGAAGGTAAGATTTAAATTGCTATTCATAAACTGCTTAGCATAAAATCAAAGACAACATCGCATCTTGCTTATCCTGTGACTGTTTTCACAGATGAATCCACAGTTCAAGTCTTGACAGTGCACACATGTACTGTGAAGGTTACTAAACATTCCTCTCAAAAATGGTATTTTTTCTATCACCATTTAACTACATTAGTAGTTTTTCTACATTTACAGAATAACCATTCTGAACATATGTACAATAGATATCAAAATTAGAGAACTACCTATCAACATTTCAAGGTCACTGCTTAGTCCTATTTGAAGTTATCCTAAAAGGAGTAGAAGGGCAGTTTTTTAAGCATATTTCATAAATTAATTGTATTCTGAAGCACAGTATAAAAAACTTAAATGAGAAATTTGAAAAAGAACACTTACAGATACCTCCAAGTTATTGGTGTTTATCTGGCACCTAGTGCTAATTTCTTTAATTATATGACAAACCCTATTTAACTGGCAGCATTCCTCTAATTTTCACTGAGATTGCGAGATGGCGGGCCGCTCTAAGGAGACTGAAACCCTGCAACAGGAGGTTATCCAGATGGATGGCCAAAGGGACGGCCCTTTCAGTCATTGCAAGAGAAGTTAGTCATTCCAAATCTGTGATTTCTCGAATATTGCAGATTTACAATGACACTAATTCCTTCAAGTCTCTCAAAAAGGCTGGCTGTCCAGGTAAGACAAATGCACGAGAAGACAGGATAATGCAGAAAAATTTACAGATAATTTACTCACTTCGTTGTCATCCTAGATGTTCATGTCTTTCTTTCTTCAGTCGATAAGAAATTAAGTTTTTTGAGGGAAACATTTCAGGAATTATCTCCATATAGTGGACTTACCCCCAAGTTTGAAGGTCCAAAATGCAGTTTAAATGCAGCTTCAAATGGCTCTAAACGATCCCAGCCGAGAAAGAAGCATTTTATCTAGCGACAATTTATATACTTTTTAACCTCAAACACTCGTCTTGTCTATTCTCTGCAATGCACATGTGAACTCTGTGTAATCCAGGTCAGTACAGTTAGGGTACACTCTTAAAAATAAAGCTGCTTTGCGATGCCATAGAAGAACCTTTTTAGTCTAAATGGTTCCATAAAGAACCTTTAACATCTGAAGAATCTTTCTGTCTCACAAAAGGTTCTTTATGGTGAAAGAAGGTTCTTCAGATTTTAAAAATTAAGAAAGAGTTCTTTAAAGAACCTTTAACTGAATGGTTCTTTGTGGAACCAAAAATGCTTCTTCTATGGCATCGCTGTGAAGAACCTTTTAAAGCACATTTATTTTTAAGGATGTAGGTCGAAAAACTCCCATCTCATTTTCTCCTCCAACTTCAAAATCATCCTGCATCGCTGTAGAAGTACTGACCCATTGTTTACAAAGTGAACATGCAGATCAAATGCCCTTTACAAAAAAAAAAAAGGTAAAACAGCAATGTAGGACAATTCTGAAGCTCCGGAAGTGAACTTCTCTTTTAATGGGGAATCGGTTCAGCACTGCAGCTGGAATTGCTTGCCAGTTCATTGTTGAATAGAGTAAGGATCTGTCTCAGCATGTTTAAGAGAAGTCAGACTGAAAGCACACTCTCCAGTGACCAAACCTCTCATCGCCAGAAAGAATTTAAAGGGTAGTCTAATATTCCTTCAAATTTTGAGCGATGAAGATTAACAGTATTTCAGAAAGAAAATGAAGTATTTTTAAATCAATCTCTAATTTTGATCTCTACTGTACTGTATATTGTATATAATTGTTAGCTGTGGGTAACTAAAAAAGTAATTGTATAGGAAACCGTTTAAAAAAAAACAAAAAAACATATGGTTTCTTTGTTCAAGTTCATTTGTTTTTTAACCTTAGCCATCCATGGTTTCACATGTTTGTTTTTATCTCAGATGTCCAATGCACAGAGAAAGATCCACTTTTAACTCCATCTCACTCCGAATCTTACACTAGATATCAGATCAGTTATCACAGATATTTTACTCTGAATCTTTTTACTGTCAGCTTATTCCATTAAGTAAGGCCATTCAGTTTTTCTCAGCTGACTTTTATCGCTTTTATTGCAACTGTCTGTTGTGTAATCTACAGCTAGCTCTGTTAACTTTGATAAGGCTCCATTTGAAACGATTAATATTTCATGTAACTATTTCACATTACAGACTGAATTTTGCAAAATATCAGTAATAACTGAGACAATGGCTTTCAAAACTGGGCTACACTCTAAATTGAGCAGGTTCTAGAAGAAAGGTGGATAATGAATATAACTTCACTTTTTTCTTTTTACATTCCCTTGCATATATTATGTCCATCTGGGAATAATTTTCATTATTTTAGGGTTTCATGCAACAGTCTGCCAGGTGCAGAACAAGACATTATTTTAAAGGTAAACTGTATTATTTCTGTGCAACGAGTAGCATGAAACAAAATTAAGCAAATAATAATAATAATAATAATAATAATAATAATACACTTTTAAACACTACAAACAAACTGGCAGTTCAGCCACACCACTGTGGTTGAGCCACTTTGGCACAAAAAAAAAAAAAAAATACTGTACTTCACCTATGAAGCAATTAAAAAAAATGATTGGAATTTTCTTCATTTATGCTAACGAAATTCAGAGATACTCAAGGCAGAATATTTCTTTGAGTAAAAGAGCTTGTAAAGGCACACAATAATCTGTCTATCTACTTGTCATCTGAGTGAGCAGTAGAGATGGAGTGAGAGTTTGCCAGAATTCTAACAAACAAACAGAAAAAATTTAGAAAAGAACATGTCAAAATCCACACAAAATGTAATTTAAGAGGACAAAAAGAGAAAATGTCTTCTTAAGGACATGGGGTAGACAGCTGTTTCTTCAATAGGAATTTATCACTGGCTGCAGGTGCTGCTGAACTGATTTTTTTTTTACCTCTTCTGGAACAGCGCGAATGTTGGTGAAGCCCTTTCTAAAGACCACAAAGACTCGTCGAGCTCCACAGCGGAGAGCAGAGGTGGCGCAGTCAAACGCTGTGTCTCCTGCGCCTAGGACTATCACATTCCCATGCAGCTTTGGCAGCTGCGAACGGCAATTACACATGCCTGCAAAAGAAAGCCATAGAAAAAAAAAAAAAAAAAAAACAGCAAATAACACAAATTGTAAATAAAATTTAGTGCACTGAGATTTAACCAGCATCAAATATCATTAACAGAAACTATTAACAGTTTGACCACTGAACGCCACAACTGGGAGCTATTGAGGAGAATCGTGTAATAAACACATTTGTTTTTTTTATTATTATTTTTTATTTTTTTTCCCCAGTCAGTGTAATAGTGTTACAAGAGAACACTACAGGAAATAAGTAGAGTAAACTACTATGAAATGACAGCAGCTAGTATCCAAAGGTATTCTGGAAATTCACACTAAATTTTTTTACATTGGACCATGTTGAAAGGAATTTAAACTGGAATCTCTTACAGTACCTATTTTACTGGCCTTTGCAACCAAGGGAAGGAAATCCTTTGATGTGTAGAAGCCCTGTTCTGTGGTCAAGCCCTCAAAGATCTTGTCCTTGTTTGCTTGTGGAAGACCTGTCCAGTATGAAAACATAATTATTGCCAAGTGGATTCTGAATGCAACTTCCAAAAAAAAAAAAAAACCCTGTAAAAAACACTAGAGAACACTAGAGGCAGTAAAACTCTGACAACTTTTGTTCCTTTTCACACAAAGTATGATTTACAGGTATAGAGTTTTGATTTAAAAAAGCCTAATTTTCACACAGTTACTTGCAGAATATTATGTTTTGACTTTGAAACAATTTTAATATCCTGCACAATTTGAAAGCTGATACTTTTGTCACATTTTATTACAGCTTTATATGCATGAGTTTTTTAATTCAGTAGGTTTGCTCAGTAGCTCACACAATACGGCACTTGAGTGATGAAGAACTCCGATACGAACCCTGTGAAACTATGGTTTGACAAAACAGCTCAAATCTGCTTAAAGGTGAACTCCACTTCCAGAACAACAGTTTACAAATTATTTACTCACCCCCTTGTCATCCAAGATGTTCATGTCTTTTTTTCTTCACTCGTAAAGAAATTATGTGTTTTGAGGAAAACATTTCAGCATTTTTCTCCATATAATGGACTGATATGGTGCCCCGATTTTTGGACTTTCAAAATGCAGTTTAAATGCGGCTTCAAACGATCCCAAGTGTGGTTGTAAATGATCCCAGCTGAGAAAGAAGGGTCTTATCTAGCGAAACGATCGGTTATTTTCATCAAAAAAAATACAATTTCTTTACTTTTTAATGCCAAACGCTTGTCTTGTCTTACTCTGCCTGGATTGTTTTTGTTCCCGTTCATGACAGTTAGGGTATGTCGAAAAACTCCCATCTCATGTTCTCTCTCAACTTCAAAATCGTCCTATATTGATGTTTTACCTTTTTTGTTAAGGGTGTTTGATCTCCTTTGCTTGTTCACTTTGCAAAGACTGGATCGGAACTTCTGCTGTAGGATGATTTTGAAATGATTTTTGAAGTTGTAGGAGAAAATACGATCAGAGTTTTTCAACATACCCTAACTGTCTTGAGCCAGAATACACAGAGTTCAGGGAGAGCAAGGCAAGAGGAGCGTTTGAGATTAAAAGTATTTAAATTGTATTTTTATACTAAAATTTTATATTAAAATAACCGATTGTTTCGCTAGTTTCTTCCTCGGCTGGTATTGTTTATGACCGCATTTGGGATCATTTGAAGCCGCATTTAAACTGCCTTTTGGAAGTTCAAAATCGGGGCACCATAGCAGTCCATTATATGGAGAGAAATGCAGAAATGTTTTCCTCAAAAAACAATTTCTTTACGACTGAAGAAAGAAAGACATGAACATCTTGGATGACAAGGGGGTGAGTACATTATATGTGAATCTTTGTTTTGGAAGTTAAGAGCTTTTGGAGTTAAAATAGCACAGCTGCATCAACACATGCATTTTTATGTCACTTATGCATTTGTTAACACTATTGGGTAGGTTTAGGGTTGGGTTTGGTGTAGGGAATATTTACAACACGATAAAGCATTTACCTTTTGCGCCACTCCCTGGAAAATTTGAATTCTGAACAGCCACAATATGTAATTCAAGCAGCTTAATTAAAATTCAGCAATATGTTCCTGTAACAACGTAATAAAAACGTGCCACGGTCATGTATTGAACATGTATTTTAGCACCACTCTCAGGGCTACATTAGGATACTTTAATTGGGCTACTTTAATACTGTTGCCACGGGCTGTTTTTCATGTCCGCGGGTTGAAGTGACCCCCATAACGTTATATTTAGCAGCTGGAATGCAAACTATACCAGGAGAACCCCTCCAAAAAATGCGTATTTTACCCCCCTGAATGCGATATTTACTGGAAGACCCTTCAAATCGTGATTGGGCTAGTTTTGGACTATTTTTAAATAGCAGTTGGGCGGGTTTTGTTATGAAAACCTGACAACCCTGTGATTGAGCCGTGTAAATTAAGGCCGTTCACACCAATAATGGTAATGGTAACTATAACCACAAAGATAACATTCTAAAAATACTTTCAAATTTAAGAGAATAGCAGAGTTCACACCAAGACTATAACGATAATGCTAGCAGTTCGTTCATGACAGCTAATCAGACTTCATTCAAATTCAATAATGTTTTTATTAATATCATTACACTTTATTTGCTCTGTTTTATTTTGTGAAACCTTACTACAACGCCCCTTAGCTGTTATAAATTCACTGTAAACCATGGCTTCTTGGGGCTTATTGCTTTAGTTAGGTACATAATTACGGTGTTGCAGAAATGTTTATAGAGCCACGTAATTTTATGAGCCCGAGTTAAATTTTACAGTTACAGTTTTAAAACTATTAAAGAAAAATAAATTAATAAACTGCCATTTTCTACTACACTGAAGTCACATGGACTGTTTTACCAATGTCTTCACTACCTTTCTGGGCCTTGAACATGTCAGTTGTGTTGCAGGGTCAGAAAGCTCTAGGATTTCATCAAAAATATCTTAATTTGTGTTACGAAGATGAACGAACATCTTAAAGGCTGGGAAGGACATGAGAGCGAGTAATTAATGACAGAATTTTCATTTTTGGCTGAACTATCCCTTTAAGTGTCACACAGGGAATTGTGAGAAATGCCATTTTATAAGTGTGTATATATATATATATATATATGTATATATATATATATATACATATATATATATATATATATATTTGTACATTATTATTATCTTATTCATTGTGAATTATAAGATGACTGGTTCTGTTTACTTCGAAAAACTTTACATTCAATGTCCTGTCAGATTGATTTTTCACTGCATATAATGGAACGTTTAACAAGTTTTTAAAGTCTTTTACCTAATTACAATTAGTTTCACTGTAATTACGTTGCATAAATGGATTTAAAATGGCTTAAATTACCTATTCTAAACATGTCTACATTTAATTTCTGTTGATCGTTTGCTTCAAATTTAATTTACCATCTACCCACCTTCATGTCACTTTTAACTTGAAAATGAGATCAGGTATAATGAGTTATCAGATTTTAAAAAAATGCACAGTGATCACTTGCTGTCAAGCTCAGTGGTAATTTAGCATGCTTAGTAACTAAATGAAATGATATAATATTAATTATATTAATTAATTCATCCATCCATTCTCCAAATTATAATACATTAAATATGCTAAACAAAAACTGAACCACAAATTTTAAAAAAAAGTGAGTTGGAACTGTTACTTGTGCCCCCTCAAAATAAAAAGAGGTGCATGTTGCCCCTGAACGCTAATATTCATAGAGCATCTGGCATATTGTAGTAGGGCAAACGACCCGTGTTAAAACCACAGCGAAGTCATGATTTGTTCAGTTTATATTAACATTATGAGTACAAACATTAACTGTAACTACAGAGCATAAACACACTTCAGCAACTGAATATAAATCAATGATCTAATAGAGTTTGTTTGGAATTATGTCCTCCGCAGACATGTAACGTATAATAATGAACTAGAGGAACGGCGGGCGGCTTCCTTAAGAAGTATGTCGATAAGACAAAGGGCAAACAGAAATGGATCTAAGGGATACTTAACCCCCTGTCACTTCAAATCTGTCTATTATGGCTGGCACGCACCCCAAGGATGTACTGCATGATGGAGGCTATCAATCTCTATCTCATTATGCCCATCATCACTGTTTGAGCGATGAATGCTAAGGCCTCGTGTGTGATGGGAGGGAAAAGCTACTGTGTGCCTTGAAGCAACAGACGAAAACTTTGTACACCAAAGCACCACAGAACAGATTAGCATGTACGACATGCGGGAGGTAACTGGAAGTTCACAGATGCTCCAGGTACAAACATAATATTGCCTGTACTTCTCTGCCATCATTACAGGCTATTTAAAGTCTGTTCCGAACAGTGTAGGCGCTTCATACAAGGTACCATAAGGATAACGGTTAAATTCATAAAGTTCTACAGCTGAGAGACGCCTGAAAATGTAATTTTGCCTTGAACCGGCTAAGAGCAGTTGTTTTGTAGAATCATTTGACACTTCTGAGATCAAATTCATACAGAAATTAAATACTAGTCTTTTCCCGTATGCAATAATGCATTAAGCAACTGCAAGAGCTGAAGAGAAATACTGTGATTCACAGACTGAAAATGGTTTTATAGGAAAGGTAAGTAAAGAAGCATACATGGTTTTAGAAATGAAATCTTCAAAGGAACCCTGAAGGTGTTGTGTGAATTCGTCTTCTATCTGTATATATAAAAAATAAGAAAAAGCCCAAATTTGGTACTTAAAAATATATGACGGTCTAAACCAGGGGTGCCCAACCTCAGTCCTGGAGGGCCGGTGTCCTGCTCCTGGAGAGTTTAGCTCCAACTTGCCTCAACACAACAGCCGGGAAGTTTCTAGTATGCATAGTAAGAGCTTGACTAGCTGGTTCAGGTGTGTTTAATTGGGGTTGGCTTGCAGCTCTGCAGGACCGCGTTTGAGCACCCCTGGTCTATGTAATCTATAAACATTGTCAGTTTCAAAAATTGGTCACTTGACTAGTAACCACGAAAAAGTGAAAAATCTGAAATATTGAAACATTTTTTGTGTTGTTTTGTTTTTAGATATTTAAATGAAATAGGCCTGTGGTTCTAAACTTAAACCTGGAAATAAACAAAGTGTTAGGATTTTAAAACAAAAGTAGGGTCTCAGAACCCTGTATGTGCATTCTGAAACTCTATATGGTAGACATTTCCTACCCTGTAAAAAATTACCGTGAATTTAATGGTAAAAACACTGTAAAAATGCTACAGTAAAACCTGTTAAATGGTTAATGGTAAAAGGCCATAAAATAACCGTAAACTGACATTCCCAGAATTCCCTGTGTTACATTTTTTTTTTTTTAATTTGATGTTTTTTTGTTGAAATAACCCTTTCTTCTTAGTTTTTTCTTAGCTGTTTTGTACATTAGGGTTCTATGTTACATCTAATGTTGTTAAATGAATGTTTATGCATTATTTCAGTTTCATGTGTGTTACCATGTTGGTGTTTAGTGTTTGTGTGAATGACGCTGTGCACCTTCTATATGTTAATATTTAAAAGCTGTTTGTGATGAGCTTTGGTTCATCATTTGACTTTCTCATCACCACCTGCTTTTGGTGGTTATCACTGTATTACAAAGGTACAAAACAGATTTCAGTACTTCAATAGGTTGGTACATTAACATTATATCAGTTAATGAAATTACGGTATTTACCTGTAAATTTAAGTGAAAACCACAAAAGATAAAATGTTGCTACCGTATTTTTTACAGTAAAATTCCGGCAACCACAGCTGCCGTTATTTTTACCGTAAATTTTACGGAATATTTTTTACAGTGTAGGAGCTGTTTTTGTCTTGTTTTACCCTGATACTAAGGTATTGAAGCTTGTTTCCACCACCACCACCAAAAAAAAAAAAAAAAAAAAAAAAAAAAAAAAAAAGGTAATTGCTGACTTTTTTTTCTCAGAATTGCGTGATACAAACTTGCAATTCTGACTTTTTTTCCTTAAGAATTGCAGAACTCTTATATTGCGAGCAAAAAGGTTAGAACTGTGAGATATAAACTCACAATTCTGAGGTAAAAATAAAATCAGATATAAACATGCAATTCTGACTTTTTTTCTCAGATATAAACTCGCAGTTGTGAGTTATACGGTCAGAGTCACAAGATAAAGTCAGAATTGTGAGATATAAGCTCACAATTCTGAGAAAAAAGTCAGATATAAACATGCAATTCTGACTTTTTTTCTCAAAATTGCATGATATGAACTCGCAGTTGCGAGTTATAAATGCAGAGTTGTGAGATAAATTCAGAATTGCGCAACATAAACCTGCAACTCTGAGAAATAAAGTCAGAATTGAGAGATATGAATGCACAATTCTCAAAACTTGCATTTGTATTTCACAATTCTGACCTTTTTTTTCGAGTTTATATCTGTCAATTCTGACTTTTTTTCTCAGAATTGTGAGCTATAAGGTCAGAATTGCAAAATATAAAGTCGGATTTTTGGGATATAAACTCACAATTGCAAGTTATATAGTCATAGTCGTGGGATAAAATCAGAATTGTAAGATATAGAGTCAGAATTGTGAGATATAAACATGCCATTCTGACTTTTTTTCTCAAAATTGCGAGATATAAACTTGCAATAGCAAGTAAAAAAGTCAGAACTGTGAGATATAAATAATTCTGAGAAAAAAAAGTCAGATGTAAACATGCAATTCTGCCTTTTTTCTCAAAATTGCATGATATAAACTTGCAATTGCGAGTTATAAATGCAGAGTTGTGAGATAAATTCAGAATTGCGCAATATAAATCTGCAATTGCGAGAAATAAAGTCAGAATTGAGAGATATGACAGAATTGAGAGATTTGACAATTCTGACTTTTATATAGTTTATATCTGGCAATAAAGTCAGAATTGCGAGATATAATGTCGGAATTGTGGGATATAAACTCGCAATTGTGAGTTATATAGTCAAAGTTGCAAGATAAAGCCAGAATTGCAGAATATAAACTCACAATTGAGAGTTATAAAGTCATAGTCGTGACATAAAGTCAGAATATGGAGTCAGAATTAGGATCAACACATTTGTTTCCAGATTTTATAATAAGGAAACACTTTTTCTGTTTTCTGTTCTGTTGTTATCTTTCTCTTTTTAAGTAATGATTAAGATGGATTTTGGCTTGTACTGTTCCTGGATCAGCATTACAGCGAGGACATAAATTGAAGGTTGCGTGACTAACAGTAGCACCAAGAAGTAATATACTACAATAAAAAGTAACCAGCTCAATTTTTTGGAGTTCTGCTATAAATGTAAAGCACAACATATTGATATCCAATATACCATCTGCTCTTCAACTTTAGTTGAAAAGTAGTTCTTGGACCGCTTTCTTTAACAGCTTAAATGCCATATGCAGGAAAAACAGCAGAAAAAAAACGCAAAACAGTTAAAAAGACAGTTTTATCCTTCACAGACAGTGACTCCCTTCTTAAATCCAGAGTTTCTCCCCCAGGGGTCCCTGAAGGCACTCTAGGAAGTCCATGGAGAATATACCTATAAATACAGCATTTAAACTTACTTCTAGCTGTCAAACTAATGATTTGTTAAGCATTACTTAAAGTAGCTAGTAATGTTACATTTTTTAATTAAAGTTAATATAAAGTGGTACTGAGAAAAAAAAATTATGTTGCAATGTGTAAGAAAATATTGCATTTATTTGGCAACTCCTTGCATTTCATAAGCTTTTGTAGGCAACTCTACTAATGTGACATTATGATATAGATGCTGACCTCAGTAAGACCTCCTCAGAGTCATATTCATTAGAACTGAACATCTAGACCAATCTGCCTACCCATATGGTGTAGTTTAGAAGCCGCATTCATCTTTTTCAATGCTTCAGAAAAACCCACATGACTGCCGCTAACCTTAAAGCATTCGGGGCTTAATTGCCTCCATTGTGAACGATTTTGTGGTGGGTGTACACAGAAAACAATATTTTCAAGGCAACGGTCTAAGAATGTATATTTTGATGATAGCCATTACTGAGCCGGAGAGCGTACAACATGGCAATCACATGATAAAATGACCGTGGAACACGTCGGTTATTTTTACAGGCCAAAAAGAAACGTCCTTATCTGTGTTTTTCAACCATTTCTCTCTCTCAAAGGCAAAGGTACACATTTGCATGTCAATCACTATAGAGGCTGACATTAGAGACAACATGAGAGAAGTGCTGAAAAAATATCACAGAGGCGCAAATGTAATCATTTCCTTTATGATTCCCAGCTTATTGCCGTTGCTTTATGAGAAAAAGAAATCCCAGAGCAGTTCTGAGACTCGCCCGTCTCAATAACAATGAAGCTTAGCTACCAAAAAGTAGTGCTATTCAAACATAATAAATGATACGTATTCCTTTTAATTATAAGGAGAAGAAAGAAGCACAAAGTACACAGTCACCCTCGAGAAATGTTTGAATTTCTCAAATCAAATCAATACACCAATGCACACAATATTTCCTTACTTTAATAAAAATAGAACGGCAAAGTGACTCAACGGACACATTTCTTTCTGCGCAAAGAAACCACAAATGCCAAAGGGTGGGAAGCATTAAAAGATTAGTTGAAGAAGTTGAAATTCTGTCATCATTTACTCACCCTCACGCCACCTATATGCCTTTATGCGTGGAACACAAAAGGAGATATTTTGAATAATGTACTGGTAGATCATTTTTAAATTAGAATGAATGGAGACTGGAGCTTTAAGCTTCAGAAATGGCCATGAAAAGCACCATAAAAGTGGTCCACACAACTCATGCACCATATTCCAAGCCTTTTAAAGTCATATGAATTTCACATGAATTTCTAGTTCATTTTGAAAATTCTCCTTATGTCTTCAATTATTGAATGACAACATCATGAACAACATGAGCATGACAAAAAAAAAAAAAAAAAAACTAATGCTGGGTGGCTTTACCATAAATCTCTATCACTGTTATTTTTCATTTTTTAATTTTTTTATTCTAATCAGAATTTTTTTTAGGATTCTGGTGGTTTGAGAGTTAATCATGGTTTTTCCATGACTGCGCCTTTATAATAATCAGAATGCGTGAAACAGTTGCAGAACCAACTGCATTTTAATCACGGTCCAAACAAATAGCATGAGCAGTTTTTGATGTAAATTAGATTGTATAATTTCAAAATTTAAAGCAAAAACAAAATGCTTTGACCTTAGCTTTATGATATTATGCTACATAAAACATATCTGTATGACACAAAAACAGCAGACAGGCTGAATCAGACTCAAATTCACTCTCTGCCAGCAGGTGGCGCTTATGGAACAACAGTGATACAGCGTTTCCAGTGTTGCCAAGTTCGCAGTTTTCCCGCGGAATCGGGCTACTTTAATGCCGTTGCCGCAGGTTGAAGCGACCCCAATAACATCATATTTAGCCCCTGAAATATGAATTTACCAGGGGAACCCAAACAAAAACCGTATTTTTCCCCCAGAACGCAATTTTTTAACGGGGGGCCCCCCTCAAAACATGATTGGGCTAGTTTTGGGCTAGTTTTGAGTAGCAACTGGGTGGATTTTGTTGTGAAAACCTGGCAACCCTAGGCGTTTCCTTGGTCAAAGCTGTAAACTAAGTAGCATTTTTTTTTTTTTTTTAGCGTTTTTGTCTCAGTAATGTTTTGTGATAGGACAGTAGTAAGACAGGAAGTGAAGTGGGAGAGTGAGGAGGGACGGGATCGGGAAAAGTCAGCGAGCCGGGACTCAAACACGGGACGCACAAAGCGCAGCAACGCTGCATATCGACGCACTGCCCACAAGGCTATGGTAAGATGAAATAAAAATACCATCTAAACTTTTCTGAAGAGAAAAGTTTCCCTTAAAGATTCATTTAAACCCTTCAGGCCCTGTTCAGTATTTAAAAATTTCTTGCTATATTTTGCATATTGTGAACAGTGAGCTTGATCTGCCTGCTACAGTATTTTCTCCTCTTTGCATTCAGCGTTTTTGGCTTCTGTTAAAGTGCCCCTATTATGGATTTATAAAAAATTTCCTTTCATGCAGTGTGTAACACAGCCCTAAGTGAATCAAAACATCCTGCAAAGTTTTAAATCTAAGAGTGCACCTTGTATAAAGTTATTGTCTCTCAAAAGAAAGAGTCGATTCTGAGTCATTTAAATCATTTAAATGAGTCATTTTTAAAATGAATCCTTTGAATTTGGGGGCACTATAGAAGTCCATTACATGGAGAGAAATCCTGAAAGTTTTCCTCAAAAAACAATTTCTTCACGACTGAAGAAAGAAAGATATGATGTCATCTTTGATGACAAGGTGGTGAATGCCTTATCTGTAAATTTTTGTTCTGGAAGTGAACTATTCCTTTAACGTCACGCAAATCGGTTGGGAGTCGTTCAGCAAAAAAAAAAAAAAAGGTACAAATAAATGCATATTATCAGACAACAAAAGTGTTTTTTGACCTTGCATGGATGTCAACCTGTTGTTAGGGACTCACAAAACCAAAATATGAACCTTTCATAATCCATAATAGGGGCACTTTACAGTTGGTTTATTTGCCCAGTTAAAGAATTAGTTGTCTGTTATTAATAGTTCTAAAAGTTTTCCAACCATTAGTCAAAAGTGTATGCATTTAGCAGGGATCTCCTCTCAATTAACAACGCTGTGTACTGTACATTGCACTTGTACTGTTACGCAGGATTTTGAAACCAGTTTACCGTTTAAACCAGCACTACTCTGAACCATTTTTCTCATTTATTGGTAATCTCTTTTACATCATGTCTGGATGGAATAATGAAAGTACCATTTAACAAAGAGGGCAGATGTGTGTGCGTGTGTGTCTCTCTCTGTGTATGTGTGTGTGTGTGTGTGTTCAAAAGGAGTGACAGAGTGAAGGACACAGAATAGATGGGGTGATGGAGAGCAAGACAGAACACAAGACATACAGGAAGACAGAAAAAAGAGACAATGAAACAGGAAGCATTACACAGACAGGGCATTTAGATATCAAGGAAAACGAGGACAGGGGTTATGTGTTTCCCCTGAGAGTAAAAAAAACTTTTAACTTCACTGAGTGACCTCCAGTGGAGGAGAACACAGATTTTTTAATGCAGACACTAATTAGTTTATCCACACAGGGTGTCAGCAAGCACATGACAAATAGATGCACAATTTATTCATATAAAGAAAAAAGGCATGCACAGGTGAGCACACACAAAAAAGAGGAACTGACCAATGCCAACAAAGACCACTTGGAAGCCCTCTTCTTTCAGCGAGGTTAGAGTCATCCCTTTCTGACCAAGTCCCTTCTCAAGAACAACCTGTCAAAAAAAAACAACAACATCCACACTGCATCTGTCTCAGCTGCCTCCATCTGTCTGTATTATTCACATAAAGAGGATGTTAGCGTCAATTATTCTACGCTGCTGTGAATTCCAGGACATAATTACATCAATCATCAAGCAACCTTTGTGACGGCAGTATACAGACGTGTATAGTTATGATACATTAGTGCAAACAAAATGATTCTGTGGTCACATGTGGCGCTATGTGTTGAGGTACAAAATATGACAAATTTACCCGTGGTTCACAAGCGGTGGGTCACAGGACTATTCTTAAAGGGTCGAGGCCGCAGGGGAAAATAATGCTAAGTGCAAATAAAGCCAGGCTAACAATATAATCATAGATAGTTAAGAAAGCAAAATACTCATGTCTGTCACACTGGACAAAATGCTTCCCATATATTTTTTTGTTCACATTAAAGACTGTGCTTCCGTACGATTCCATAAATCATTTCATCTGTCACCTGGTAGAAACCAAATTAGACAAATGCCAACATGGACTGTTTACCTGACATTAATAAAAAACTAACCTATACAGGGTAAAGGAAAAGGAATGTACCGATACTAAAATTTGACGGATACCTCAAGAAAATAAGAAATAAGAAAATAAGAAAATGAACATTTTTACCCAAAAATGACAATTCTGTCATTAAATACTCACCGTCATGTTGTTCCAAACCCATAAGTCCTTCGTTAATCTTAGGAACACAAGTTAAGACATTTTTGGTTAAATGTAAGAGCTTTTTGACCTTGCATAGACAGCAACACAACTGACACGTTCAAGGCCCCGGAAGGTAGTAAGGACATTGTTAAAATCCATATGACATCAATGGTTCAACATTAAAGGGGTCCTATTATGCTTTTTCACTTTTTGAATTTTAGTCAGTGTGTGGTGTGCATGTTTGGGCATAAAAAAAGATCTACAAAGTTACAAATCTCAAACTCCACTCCAAAAGAAGATATTTCATTTTTTAAAAATCCCTTTTCAAGAACTACAACATACAGCTCCTTTGGATTACAGTGTTGGTTTGGCTTCTGGGATGCTTCAACGAGCCACAGCGTGGCTGGTATAAACACAACCATTGACTAAAGTGGTGGCGATCAGCTCCAGTGGCAGATGTGTGCAGTATAGGGGGTCGAAACACATGCCAAGGCACAGCTTGTGTAAACACAAGCATTGACTAGAGTGGCCACGATCAGCTCCGGTGGCCGTGTCGGAATGCGCCGCAGACGTGTGCAGTGTGTGGTAGGGGATTTATTCATCACTAGACTAGGCTAGGCTAGTAAGTGATGATGTTCTTTAATAATGTTAAGGGAGAAGTCCACTTCCAAAACAAAGATTCACATATAATGTACTCACACCCTTGTCATCCAAGATGTTCATGTCTTTATTTTTTCAATTGTAAAGAAATTATGTTTTTTGAGGAAAACCATTCTGCATTTTTCTCCATATAATGGACTGATATGGTCCCCCAATTTTGAACTTCCAAAATGCAGTTTAAATGCGGCTTCAAATGATCCTAAATGCGGTTGTAAACAATCCCAGCTGAGGAAGAAGGGTCTTATCTAGCAAACGATCAGCTATTTTCATTAAAAAAACACAATTTAAATACTTTTTAATATCAAACGCTCCTCTTGTCTTGCTCTCCCTGAACTCTGTGTATTCTGACTCAAGACAGTTAGGGTATGTTGAAAAACTCAGATCGTATTTTCTCCCTTAACTCCAAAAATCATTTCAAAATCATCCTACATTGCTGCAGAAGTACCGACCCAGTCTTTGCAAAGTGAACATGCAAAGAAGATCAAACACCCTTAACAAAAAAGGTAAAACAGCAATATAGGACGATTTCTAAGTTGAGGGATGAGATGGGAGTTTTTCGACATACCATAACTGTCACGAACCGGAACAAAAACAGTCCAGGCTGAGTAAGACAAGACGAGCATTTGGCATTAAAAAGTATATAAATTGTATTATTTTTATTAAAATAACCGATTGTTTTGCTAGATAAGACCTTTCTTCCTCGGCTGGGATCGTTAACAACCGCATTTGGAATCGTTTGAAGCCACATTTAAACTGCATTTTGGAAGTTCAAAATCACTACTGTAGCATCAACAATACCTTAATATATCCTTAACTTGGCAAGGGGCGTGGCAGTACTGAAACACTGTCTAAGATGTTCGCCATCACAACGCACTGGGACTGCTAACCAATCACAACGCATTTTGTTTTTCGGAAGGCGGAAAACATTTTGTTCTTCATCAAACCCGGAATTAATCGAGCCATTTGTGCCAGGCTGAGGAGAAAGTTATTGTAATAATGTAAATTCTGTGATAAATAATGCATTTTTCGAAACACCAAGCATGAGAGCATGATCTAATACACCCCCAAAACAAAGTGAAGACATTGTAAAAGAGCATAAAATGACCCCTTTAATATTACAGTGCTTTCACACAGGGCGTTAGCGTTAACATTTGACAGAGACAAGAGCCAATCATATTACTTGTCTGGTGTTGCATGAACATGAATGGCTAACATCTGCGCTAGGGTATTTGCATAAGGCAATCTGATTGGCTGGCACTTAAAAAGTTGAAAGTTTTTCAACTTCTGCTGTGAGCAACAGCAGTGATCTGTTGCATTGCATCAATTCAGTTCGGCAACGCATGACGTCACCCATTCAAAGTAAATAAGAAGCGTTGATGCTCTGTGTTAATGCACCATTATGAAGCTACGAGAATACTTTTTGTGTGCAAAGAAAACAAAAATAGCAACTTTATTCAACAATTTCTTCTCTTCCATGTCAGACTTCGACATTTTGTGTTCCAAAGATAAATGAAGATCTTACGGGTTTGCAACGACATGAGGGTGAGTATTTAAAGACATAATTTTTGGATGAACTATCCCTTTGATGTCAATATTTTCAAGTGCCAATATTAAAAAAAAAAAAAAAAAAAAAATTAAAAAAAATAAAAAATAGTTTTAAATGCTACCTGTACATTATAACATTATAATTTACAGTATGAAAAAATTATATTCATTTTGCATGAGATTGCTAGAGATTACATTTAATAGCAGTACATTTATTTAGCAGTGTCAATAAATATCCAGTAATGGCCGATATAAACTACCATTCAAAAGTTTGAAGTCGGAATGATTTTTTTACATTTATTTTTTGAAAGAAGTTTGTTATGCTCACCAAGCCTACATTTATTTGATCAATAATGCAGTATAAACAGTAACACTGTGAAATATTACATTTTAAATTAATATTTTCTATTTAATATATTTTAAAATGTAATTTATTCCTCTGATGGCAAAGCTGAATTTTCAGCAGCCATTACAGAAATCATTTTGATTTGCTGCTTTATAAATATTTCTCATTATTATCAGTTTTAAAATCAGTTATCTTCCTTAATATTTTTGTGGAAATAACTGTGCAACATTTTTTCAAGATTCATTGATAGAAAGATCAACAGAACAGTTTATTTGAAATAGAAATATATATTTTTAACATTGTCCCCTTGTTTCACAGACAAGGTTTAAGACTAAAATGTAAGTCTGAGCTGTGTCAACTGAAAGAACTGATCTTAAAATGTCAGTGCCTTTATTTTGCCTCAAGATGCACAGCAGTAATGTTTTGTTTTGTTTTGTTTTGTTGTTCTTTTTTTTTTTTTTTTTTTTTCCCTAAGGCATGTTTATAAAAACTACTTAAATGTCCTAATTGAACTATTGCCTAATCCTGGCTTAAACTAAGACCTGTCTGTGAAACCAGGCCTATATTTTTTTACTTTTTTAGTTACTTTTGATCAATACCCAAACTTTTGAACAGTAGTATATCTACTTGGTAATGATATGATTTGTCAGGCATCCCTAGATCAATCACACAATAATTTTGCATATTGTTAAGCCTATGCAATTAATGATAATATTAGTACATTTCAGCGCTATATTGAAAAGATGGCTTTTGTAAACTTGCATGTAGTTCTAAGTCTGTTTAGGACCAAGAGAATTTAGAAATTTCAGAGAAAAGAAAAAATAATGATTTTAAAGAGAATTTAGAGGGCAAAAAATTATTTGAGCAAGATTTGAAGTGTTTTTGTTCACGTATGGTGAAATCCTCACCAGCACTAATTTTCTCAATTAAAATAAATGGAAATAGAATATATTTGTTCAAAATGAAACAATAAAGTGTTGATGTAAAGGTCAGTTCATGGGAGTCGGTGTCCCCGTTCCCTAGCCTTAACCAACCTCCATCGAGAAACCCTTTCCCTTACTCCTTCTCTCTCTCTCCAGCTCTCTCAAGACTAAAATCAAATTAATCATGGTCAGGTGATCTGGATGAGGACTATCGATTGCCATTTCTCACCATCACAGCTCTCAGGCAATGGACAGATGGATGTCTTTGCCACTTGCCTCACTAATGTGGCTTTTAATTGTGTTTTGTTAGCTTGCTTTTTTCCCTGCACGGTTATTAATGTCAGTGACATTTGGCTGTTGATGGGTTGGAAGGATCTGACATCCTCCCATCTCTCTTTCACTGGTACCTTTACGCCTAGATCCTTCATCAGATCAATCTCAAACTGCACCACCTCATAGGGCAAACGGAACTGGGGAATTTCAGCAGTGCTGCAAACAAAGACAGGGAGACACATAAGGACAACTTTTAATATTTGAAATTGTTTCTTTGTAGCATTATATTGATTAGTCACGATGAGGATGCCCTGATCGATCAGTCTGCTGAGCTCTGTTCAACTTTGTCGCATCAGCAGCAGTCTTTCTAGCTCATGCTTGTGCCACCTCTCATTGAAAATGAATGAGGCCCAGTTGCTTTGACGTTGTGCAAATCGATGTCCGCGTGAACAAACCCCATGACGCTTGTGAAAGGTTTGGTGCATATGACAAGATCAGCGACATCTCATTCTCCATCAGGTGTGAGAAAAAAAATAATAACGGGGATTACAAGATAGTGTATAATTCAGACTTCTTCAGTAAATAACCTTTGGGGAAAACAGCACCTGTTCAAACCACACATGGGATCATCCCCTCATTAAAGCTCACATTACTAATATTACCAACACAAAATAAAATAAAATAAAATAAAATGTATTTAATTAAATTAAATTGATTATTATTAACATTGATGAACAGAAGCTAAAAAACAACATTTATTTGAAATTACAAAAAAAATGTAACAGTGTTAACGTGAAAATGTTGAAACGTGAAAATGCTGAACTGTCGTTGCTGAATAAATATATTAACTTTAAGAAACTTTCTGACCCCAAACTCTAAACAGTATTGTAAATACCTAATATTTAGCAATACAATAATAACAAAATGACACTGAATAATAACAAATAAATAAATAATACACAAAACTTTCACATTTAATTACATCTGTGTTGTATTTATAACCAGTTTGCCTACCCTTAATATACTATTAATAATATAAATAATATCCTAATTCTAATAACAAACTAGTATCCTGCTAATATTGATTGTATTTTGTAAATCTACTTTGTAGACTTTGTAAGGTCTATTAAAATAAATATTTTAGTGCTTGTTTGATTGAAAATTCAAAAATCCTGAAGTATTCTAATAAGAAAATTGTTCTAATTAGAATTTCTATCATAATTTCAAACCATTGCAATGAGATTCTTAAAAGACTTGAGATTCTTATGAGATTTTTAATGTATTATTTTTTAACTGGAATGTATGGAAAGCACATTTCAGCCACTGAATAATAATAAAAAAAGAGGTTATTGCGACTTATCAGACAATTATGACGTTCTTCTCTCTCTCTCTCTCTCTCTCTCTCTCTCTCTGAATTCCATGATACAAACTTGCAATTCTGACTTTTTCTCAGAATTGTGTGCTATAAACTCACAACTGTGTGTTTGTATCTCGCAATTCTGACTTTTTTTTCTCACAAGTGTGAGTTTATATCTTGCAATTCTGACTTTTAGTGAGAAATAAACTTATTTACCAATAAAGTCCAATTCTGAAGAGAAAAAAAGACTGTTCTCAGAACTGAGTTTATATCTCACCATTCTGAGAAAAAAAGTCAGAATTGCAAGGTATCCACTCGCAATTGTGAGATATAAACTCACAATTCTGAGAAAAAACAGTCAGAATTTATATCTCAGAGGTTTTTGTCTCGCAGTTCTGATTTGATAACTCACAATTGCGAGTTAATATGCAACTTACAACTTACAATGCAATTCTGACTTTTTTTTTTTTCATATTTTTTTATTCAGTGGTGGAAACTGGCATCCATAGGGATCCATTGGCGTCCTATTTAAATCATTCTCGTTTATGTACATTTTCTCAGTAAACAAGCTGCTGCAAAGAAAATGAACAGGATAGGAACAAAATCTGTTGTACTAGGAAGTCCTATAGGAATCTTATAGGAATGGTTCCAAAATATGACAGAAACTCTAATTAGAATCCTGTAGAATTTTCTTATTGGGTTCCTTTAGGATTTTTTTCTTTAGGATGCAGTGGTCCACCAGCTAGACCAAGAGCAGCATGGTCCTTTCAGGCTGAGGTTCAGAAGATCACTGCCTCATAAACTTTAGTTTAGCAGAAAGACGTTCAGAAACATTTACCCTACCTGAGGCCACCGATGTATTTCTGTTTCTCAAAGATGGTGATGTTATCATAGCCTAGCCGAGCCAGGAAAGAGGCGCAGCTGATGCTGGCAGGGCCGCAACCAATGAGAGCGATCCTTGTGTGGAAGCTCTCCGGCATTTCGTGTGCCGGTGGAAGCTCTGGATTCCTGATCTGAGGGATGCCCATCTTACAGAACACCTGAGGAGAGCAAACTTCACCTTTATTCTGACTCCAGAAAATACACATTTCCACATAAATCCTATTTCCTCGGCACTGTAACCTCTGGAATATTTATAAGCAATCAGTGTGCAAATTACAGTTCAAAGTTGACCTCCCTGGAGCTTTTTACAGTAAAAGCACAGATCCGCTCAGGCCTAATGAAACAACATTACGCTGTGATTCTCTTTCCTCTCTTATTTAGCTCCAGAAAGCCTTTCAGGCAACGTTTGCATCATCTCATCTCAACTGACTGTTTACCAGAAGCCGCCCTAGGCATATAATGTGATTTACTGTATGTGATGTACTGTACAGTTCCTGCTTTACACTAATGCAAGCACTGGTCTGCGTATGTCGGCAAGCTCATACTGAGGAGAGGAGGGGAGGCGAGCGGCCGCTGATGGCCCTGTCTAGGGCTTATCTAATCAACAGGCTGATAAACAACCCTGGCCTTTCACATTTGAGAAGAGAGGAGCTGTCATCTCTGCGGTGAGAGGTGACGGGGGGAAGCAGCTGACGGGATGGTTCGGTTGGCCTTCTCTTGCAGGACTTTCTGGACCTCTCAGGATGAGTTTTTTTTTTTTTTTTCAAAGAGGGGGGATGTGAAAATGGAAAGATTCGCTTAGGTCAGGTGAAGAGAAGATAAGACAGGGTGAAGATAGAACAGCTAGACATTTGACAGATGGACACACTAGTTTTAGAAATAAGAGAGAGCAGGCTATTGTAATGCTGGGTCATCCTATGTGGACACACCATATGTGACCCTCAACCACAAAAACAGTCATAAGTAGCACGGTTATATTTGTAGCAATAGCCAACAATACACTGTATGGGTCAAAATTATCGATTTTTCTTTTATGCCAAAAATCATTAGGATATTAAAGTAAAGATCATGTTCCATGAAGATATTTTGTAAATTTCCTACCATAAATATATCAAAACTTAATTTTTGATTAGTAATATGCATTGCTAAGAACTTCATCTGGACAACTTTAAAGGTGATTTTCTCAATATTTAGATTTTTTTTTCTTTTTTTTTTTTTTTGCACCCTCAGATTCCAGTTTTTAAAACAGTTGTATCTTAGCAAAATATTGTTCTATCCTAACAAACCATACATAAATGGAAATCTTATTTATTCAGCTTTCAGATGACGTATAAATCTCAATTAAAAAAAAAAAATTGATCCTTATGACTGGCTTTGTGGTCCAGGGTCACATATGTAGAAAAAATTGCAATAATAATCAATAATTGCAATAATGGTAATATAAACATTTTTAGTACACAAAATATAAAATATAGTTGATGTATTTTTAGAAATACAAGAAAATTGTCACTAGGTTATGCATTAATGCTTTTAGTCATATCTCCCTAATAAAATAAACTATTCTATAACTTATACACAATATATACATATACACTACCATTCAATTATGTTTTAAAAAGTAATACACTGATTATATATAATTTGTTTTTTTCTTCAGCAACAAATCAGCACAGAAAGATTTCTGAAGGATCATGTGATACTGAAGACTGGAGAAATGGCTGCTAAAAATATTTCCCAAAAATTTGAAATTTAGAAAACAGAAAATAGTTTTTCAAAAGTGACATATCATGAAAATCTGACTTTTTCTATGTTTAAGTGCTATAATCGGGTGCTAAAAATTCAGCTCAGCTCAGATTTTGCTCTCCCCGTGATGTAGAAAGGATATATATTATAATATTACCGCCCCTTAATCTGCAAGGTTCCACCCACGGCACTGCCATTGTGTTTTCACAAGCGACAATGGTGTACCAGTTCTAAGACCAGGGTGAAAGTTCAAACAAAGCATGCTAAACCGTTGTCGTTGGCTGCACAGTTGAGCACAGAACACTATTTAGAGTCCGAGCCTCAAAGAAGACAAGAGATTAGTCGATTTATTGATTTATTTACTGTATATTACACTGCTGCCACACAGATCTAATATAAACATGCTATTTCTTTCCCAACTGTACCTTCAAGGGTACAGTTGGGAAATAACTGACTGTTTTTGTAACTCCTGTGTGTTTTTAACATAAACTTGTGTGTATTTGACAGTTTAAGCTCAGTAATACATGAAAGAGAACTTAGTTTAGCACCCACATGCTGTGTGACAGCCACTTTCTTGTGTGTGTTTTGGATGTGTGCTCAGAAAACCGTGTATCAGAAGTTTAAACTAACATGGTTTAAAAAGCATGAGTGCAATAGATATAATTGTCAAAACCAAAAAGATGGCAGAGTATCAGAGGTACGAGCTGTAATTGCACAGACCTATTGTGGAAAAGGGGGCGGGAAGCAGCAGCTCATTTGCATTTAAAGAGACACGCATGAAAACGGCTTGTTTCTGCTTCCACTCAAAATAGCCATTTTCAAAATGGTTTAATAAATGATCTGGGGGGTATTTTGAGCTGAAACATCACAGACACATTTTGGGGACACCTGAGATTTATGTTACATACTGTATTGTAAAAAGATGCATAATAGGTCTCCTTTAAAACTGTAATAGTAGGAGACTTCTTTTAAAAAAACATTAATAAAAATCTTACCGACCTAAACTTTTGAATGGTAGTGTACAAATATGTGTATACCTTAATACAGTATTTGCCTGATTGAATGTAAAAATAAGTGTTTGAAATTAAACTAACTCAATCACAGCCATATGACAATAAACAATAAAACTTTACCAACAAATTACCCAATATGCTAAATAAATAGGACAGTGCAAAAGTAGTAGGCTACCAGGTAGGCATGAACAAAAAACAAAACAAAAAAAAACTCAATTCTAAAGTCCTTGTTTACTACTTTTCCTCAAAAAGATTAAGAACTGAAGAAAAAATACAAGAGAGCAAAGGCTAACTTTTTCTCTCCCTCCCTGAGCTAGTTCTTGATTTACACCTTTGGAAAAAAAAAAGTCCATTCCATCAGAGAAAAAGACTTTCCCACTGACTTTTCTCAGAGGAACTAAAAAGAGCCTGGTGATTGTTAAAGGGATGTGAGTAAGGAACTGAATGTACAAGATTGGGTACAAGACAGCACAAAGAACAAGACAGCAGAAAGAACAGAGGAAAGCAGCATCATGAGACCACTGAAGGAATCATTACATTAAATTACTATTAAAGTCTAAAAATAAGACTTGGATTTCAAACATACAATATATTTTGTACATTATTTTACAGCTTCGAGCTCGGTTGAATGATCACCAGATCTTTGACTTAACGACAAAAAAGCTGCAATTTTAGCCAGTGGACTTGAAGAGCACCTTACCTCAGTAGCAAACTGCTGCAGCCCACCAATATTGATGGGGCCTTCCTCGGAGGCATAGAGGTTGCAGCCCCCCACACAAAGATCAGAGGTGGGACACACCATGCCACAGGTCAAACCCAGAGGGTTATCGGACAGAATTGCCTTGGCAGCACCGTAGTAGTTCTAGAAGACACACAATAGAATCAACTATAAACATGGACTCAAGCAGAGATTTGGAGATTTTACCTGGCCGAATTAAGCCACATATAAGTGCTTGTGCTTAACTAACTGAGAAATATAATACACAAAGGATTATGAGATTATCACTTAAGCCAACATCAATAAACTCTGTTCGGCGTAGCTGCTGAGCGAGCAAGTTCCAGCATTGTAATAGGTGTCACCTTGTTGGAAATGCTGGTGATGAAAGACTTGATATCCAAATTGGTGGGGCAGCTTTTCTGGCAGGGAGCATCTGCACATTTCAGGCATCTGTGAAAAAGCAAAATCATTTTGATTTTGAAACTTCATAGTTATATGCAAAATCAGTATGCATGAAAAATTTTTTTATTCCATCGCTTTAAAGGAATAGTCTACCTCAAAATTAAAATTTGCTAAAAATTTCTGCACAACTACCACATTCGAGGCCCGGAAAAGGTAGTAAGGACATTGTCAAAACAGTCCATGTGACATCAGTGGTTCAAGCCATAATTTTATGAAGCTACAAGAATAATTTTGTGCGCAAACAAACCTAAAATAATGACTTCATTCAATGATTTCTTCTCTACCAACGATGTCTTTACTCCCTTCTGGGACTTGAATGTGTATTGCTGTCTATTGCAGGGTCAGAAAGCTCTTGGATTTCATCAAAAATATCTTAATTTGTGTTCTGAAGATGAACGAAGGTCTTATGGATTTGGGACGACATGAGGGTCCACTTCCAAAACAAAGATTCATATATAATATAATGTACTCACCCCCTTGTCATCCAAGATGTTCATGTCTTTCTTTCTTCGCTCATAAAAAAATTGTTTTTTGAGGAAAACACTTCAGCATTTTCCTCCATATAATAGGCTGATATGGTGCCTTCATTTGAACTTTCAAAATGCAGTTTAAATGCGGCTTCAAACGATCCCAAATGTGGCTGTAAACAATCGCAGCCGAGAAAGAAGGGTCTTATCTAGCGAAACGATTGGTTATTTTCATTAAAAAAAATACAAATTAAATACTTTTTAATGTCAAATGCTCATCTTGCCTTGCTGTCCTTGAACTCTGTGTATTCTGCCTCAAGACAATTAGGGTATGTCGAAAAACTCCAATCATATTTTCTCCCTCAACTTCAAAAATAATTTCAAAATCATCCTACATCGCTGCAGAAGTACCGACCCAGTTTTTGGAAAGTGAACATGCAAAGAAGATCAAACACCCTCAACAAAAAAGGTAAAACAGCGATATAGGATGATTTTGAAGTTGAGGGAGAAATATTGATGGGACTTATTCGACATACCTTAACTGTCATGACCTGGAAAAAAACAAAAAAACAGTCCAGCCAGAGTAAGGCAAGATAAGCATTTGACATTAAAAAGTATATAAATTGTATTATTTTTATGAAAATAACCGATCGTTTCGCTAGAAAAGACCCTTCTTTCTCAGCTGGGATCGTTTACAACCACATTTGGGATCGTTTGAAGCCGCATTTAAGCTGCATTTTGGAAGTTCAAAATCGGGGCACCATACCAGTCCATTGTAAGGTAAAAAATGCTGAAATGGTTTTCTTTACGACTGAAGAAAGAAAGACATGAACATCTTGGATGACAAGGGGGTGAGTACATTATATGTGAATCTTTATTTTGAAAGTGGACTTCTCATTTAAAGACAGAATTTTCATTTTTGGGTGAACTTTCTCTTTAAAAGCATACACAATGTTAAGTCAAATATACTACTGGCACTGCTGATGGTGTGCAGCAATAGATAATGGTTTGCCCTTTGTGTGGTTTGAAAGAGGAGAGCCGAGAACAAATGGCTGAGCGATGCTTGTTTTATCCTAGACATGTCTCTGCACTGACTGTGGTGAAGACTGATACCTCTTATAAATACTGCTGACTTCATAATGACCAGGGAACTCCATATTGGTAGACAACAACATGCCTGCTTTAAATTATACATGGGATAATTTGGCTCCAGCCAATTAAATATTCATGGAGGAACAAAATGCATGCAGCACATTCCATCGAAGAGAGCGAGCAGAACAGCTTTGGATATAGGTAAAGTCCCTGTGACCGTGAAATTCCATTTGTAATGTAGAACGAAAATATAATGCGTTTGACACATAAAGTGCAAGAGTGGTGCAATAATCATAGGTCACTTTTTTGATTTCTGGTCAGTGTCGCATAAAGTACATCTTTAAAAATGGTTTGGCTCATGATGACCTGCTACGTTTTCTAAATGTGCAATATCTGAGTGACCGGGAGCAAACGCATTTAAGTAAATGTCAGCAGAAATTACTGCATTTGTTTAAGAGTTTTGGGTGTAGCAGGAATGCATGCGTCTACATCAAAAGGCACACAATTCTGGCTTAAACATGTGACCAATCAAACTGGCTTTTGAACACAGATTGGAATCATTAAGAATTCATGAAACATTTAGCTTCCAGTACCTTAAATTGGTAGTTCACCCCAAAATGAAAATTCTGTCATTAATTACTCACCCTCATGTTGTTTCAAACCCATAAGACCTTGGTTCTTCTTTGGAACACAAATTAAGATATTTTTGATGAAATCCGAGAGCTTTTTGACCCTGACCCTCAAGGCCTAGAAAAGTAGTAAGGACATCCTTAAAATAGTCCATGTAAAGATGAATGAAGGTCTTATGGGTTTTGAATGACATGAGGGTAATTAATGACAGAATTTTCATTTTCGAGTGAACAATCACTTATATGATTCCATTAACGATTTTTTTAGTACTTGTAAGAAATATTTGGAAAAGAAATTCACATTTCATCACCAAATGATGGGTTAATTTAAATAAAAATAAATGTAAAATGTACTTACTGAGACATTAAATTGACTTATCAGTTTTTTTTAAAAAAAAGTAACATTAATCCAGTCTAATAATTGGCCTTAACTAAATACAAACAACCATACAAAATAAACAAAAAATGTGTTAATGTTCAATATATTTTCATAAATGATTTCACGTTATTCATAAAATAGTGTACTATACATTATCATATGAAAAACCAGTCAGTATTTAACTGAAGTCTCACACTATTCTGTATGCATTTGATTCACTTAAAAGAACCAGTTTAGAGTCATTTGCACTGTATGTTTTTGATTCACTAAAAGAACCTGCTCATAAGAGTCATTTGTCTGTGAGTCAGACAACACTGGCTATACTGTAGGTTTTGTTATTATTAAAAATAATTTGTTCAAAAGAATAATTTATTCAGGAATCAGACTGCACTGGTTGCTCTGTATGTTTTTTATTCATTAAAAAGAATTGGTTCATAAGAGTATTTTGTTCAGTAATCAGACTAAACTGTCTGTTCTGCATGTTTTTGATTCTTTAAAAAGAACTGATTCATAAGAGTCACTTGTTGTGAGTCGGACAACACTGGCTATACTGTAGGTTTTGTTATTATTAAAAATAATTTGTTCAAAAGAATCATTTATTCAGGAATCAGACTGCACTGGTTGCTCTGTATGTTTTTTATTCATTAAAAAGAATTGGTTCATAAGAGTATTTTGTTCAGTAATCAGACTAAACTGTCTGTTCTGCATGTTTTTGATTCTTTAAAAAGAACTGATTCATAAGAGTCACTTGTTGTGAGTCGGACAACACTGGCTATACTGTAGGTTTTGTTATTATTAAAAATAATTTGTTCAAAAGAATCATTTATTCAGGAATCAGACTGCACTGGTTGCTCTGTATGTTTTTTATTCATTAAAAAGAATTGGTTCATAAGAGTATTTTGTTCAGTAATCAGACTAAACTGTCTGTTCTGCATGTTTATGATTCTTTAAAAAGAACTGATTCATAAGAGTCACTTGTTGTGAGTCGGACAACACTGGCTATACTGTAGGTTTTGTTATTATTAAAAAGAATTTGTTCAAAAGAATAATTTATTCAGGAATCAGACTGCACTGGTTGCTCTGTATGTTTTTTATTCATTAAAAGGAATTGGTTCATAAGAGTATTTTGTTCAGTAATCAGACTAAAGTGTCTGTTCTGCATGTTTTTGATTCTTTAAAAAGAACTGATTCATAAGAGTCACTTGTTGTGAGTCAGACAACACTGGCTATACTGTAGGTTTTGTTATTATTAAAAATAATTTGTTCAAAAGAATCATTTATTCAGGAATCAGACTGCACTGGTTGCTCTGTATGTTTTTTATTCATTAAAAAGAATTGGTTCATAAGAGTATTTTGTTCAGTAATCAGACTAAACTGTCTGTTCTGCATGTTTTTGATTCTTTAAAAAGAACTGATTCATAAGAGTCACTTGTTGTGAGTCGGACAACACTGGCTATACTGTAGGTTTTGTTATTATTAAAAAGAATTTGTTCAAAAGAATAATTTATTCAGGAATCAGACTGCACTGGTTGCTCTGTATGTTTTTTATTCATTAAAAGGAATTGGTTCATAAGAGTATTTTGTTCAGTAATCAGACTAAAGTGTCTGTTCTGCATGTTTTTGATTCTTTAAAAAGAACTGATTCATAAGAGTCACTTGTTGTGAGTCAGACAACACTGGCTGTACAGTAGGTTTTGTTATTATTAAAAAGAATTTGTTCAAAAGAATCATTTGTTCAGGAATCAGATTACACTGGTTGTACTGTTTGTGTTTTATTCATTAAAAAGAATTGGTTCATAAGAGTATTTTGTTCAGTAATAAGACTACACTGTCTGTGCTATACGTTTTTGATTCTTTAATTGAACTCTTATACTGATTCATAAGTGTCATTTGTTTGTGAGTCAGACTACACTGGTTGCACTGTAGGTTTTGTTATTATTAAAAAGAACTGGTTCAAAAGAATCCTTTGTTCAGGAGTTAGACTAAACTGGTTGCCCTGTATGTTTTTTATTCATTAAAAACAATTGGTTCATATGAGTATTTTGTTCAATAATCAGACTACACTGTCTGTTCCTCATGTTTTTAATACTTTAAAAATAACCAATTTATAGGAGTCGTTTGTTTGTGAGTCGGACAACACCGGCTGCACTGTAAGTTTTGTTATTATTAAAAAGAACCGGTTCAAAATAATAATTTATTCAGGAATCAGACTACACTGGTTGCCCGGTATATTTTTTATTCATTAAAAAGAATTGGTTCATAAGAGTATTTTGTTCAGTATTCAGACTACACTATCTGTTCTGCATGTTTCTGATTCTTTAAAAAGAACTGATTCATAAGAGTCATTTGTTGTGAGTCGGACAACACTGGCTGTACAGTAGGTTTTGTTATTATTAAAAAGAATTTGTTTAAAAGAATCATTTGTTCAGGAATCAGACTGCACTGGTTGTACTGTATGTGTTTTATTCATTAAAAAGAATTGGTTCATAAGTGTATTTTGTTCAGTAATAAGACTACACTGTCTGTTCTGCATGTTTTTGATTCTTTAAAAAGAACTGATTTATAAGAGTTGTTGAGTCAGACAACACTGGCTATACAGTAGGGTTTTTTATCCATTAAAAACAATTGGTTCATAAGAGTATGTTTGTGATTCTGCACAGTATGTTAAGAGTATGTTTGTGATTCTGTAATTAGACTACACTGTCTGTTCTGCATGTATGTGATTCTTTAAAAAGAACTGATTCAAAGGAGTCATTGAGTCAGACAACACTGGCTGCACTGTAGGTTTGGTTATTACTAAAAAGAACTGATTCAAAATAATCATTTGTTAAGGAATCAGACTACACTGGTTGCCCTGTCTTTTCTGCATGTTTTTGATTCTTTAAAAAGAACTGATTCATAAGAGTCATCTGTTGTGAGTTAGACAACACTGGCTATACTGTAGTTTTTGTTGTTATTATTAAAAAGAATTACATCAAAATAATAATTTGTTCAGGACTACACTGGTTGCACTGTATGTTTTTTTATTCATTAAAAATAATTGATTCATAAAAGTATTTTGTTCGGTAATCAGACTACACTGTCTGTTCTGCATGTTTTTGATTCTTTAAAAAGAACTGATTTATAAGAGTTGTTTGTTGAGTCAGACAGTATAGTTGGCTATACAGTAGGGTTTTTTATCCATTAAAAACAACTGGTTCATAAGAGTATGTTTGTGATTCTGCACAGTAAGTTAAGAGTATGTTTGTGATTCTGTAATTAGACTACACTGTCTGTTCTGCATGTATGTGTTCTTTAAAAAGAACTGATTCATAAGAGTCATCTGTCTGAGTCATCTGTGAGTCGGATAACACAGGCTTTACCATAGGCTTTGTTATTATTAAAAAATAATTTGTTCTGAAGAATAATTTATTAAGTAATCAGACTACACTCTCTATGCTGTATGTTTCTGATTCTTTAAGTGAACTCTTAAACTGATCATTTGCGTCATTTGTTTGTGAGTCAGTGTACACTGGCTGCACTGCAGTTTTTTTTTTTTTTTTTTTATTCATTAAAAAGAACTGGTTCATATGAAATCAGACTACGCTGGGTGTGCTGTATGATTTTGATTTATTACTATACTAATAATTTCATTATTATTAAGAGTATTTTTTTCAGTAATCACACTACATTGGCTGTGCTGTTTGTTTTTGATTCTTTAAAAAGAAATGCTTCATAAGTGTCATTTGTTTGTGAGTCTACACTGGCTGCACTGTAGGTTTCGTTATTATTAAAAAGAACTGGTTAAAAAAAAATAATTAAGGAATCAGACTACACTGATTGCACTGTACACTTTTCATTCATTTAAAAAATAAATAAATAAATAAATAAAATAAAATAAAAAACCTTCATAAGACTATTTTGTTCAGGAATAAGACTGAACCGGTTGTGCTTTTGTGTTTTTGGTTCTCTAAAATGAACCACATTGTAAGATTCTTCCGTTCTGTAATCTGAATATACTGTTGTATCTGTTTCACGCTGTTCAGTGCTGGTGTTGCAACACCGGAATTCTATCTTGTAAATACGTGGCAAGCATATTTACAAGATAGAAAGGCACATTTCCAAAGTGTCCTATCTCATATTACACTGACATAGCGAAAGCAAACTGCCAGTGATAATTTTATTTGTAGCATTGAAGACAAACATATAGAATCAATGCTGCACTGCTTGAGAAATGAAAAGCGTAAGCCTTAAATGTAATTCAGTCTAATGAATATGCATTTGAAGTTTCAAGGGCAGAATAATTGCAGTGTGGTCATTAACGGAGTCAGCTTGCGCTGTGGGCTGCGGCTGAGATCTCTGATAGATGCTGCACGATGTTGCTACTGGGATTTTTACATTATTTAAGAATGGAGGCCGTGGGGATTTTCGATGATATTAGTTATGACATTAACTCACAACATTTATGCCTCAAAATATTTGCTTGTGCCTAATAATGCCACAGATCAGTTAGCTTTCGGCTGATGTAAAATGACTCATTTACGCATGTACAGTACGTACCTCCTTAGCGTTGCACACAGAGCTGCGCTGGAGGCGGCGTTCACATTTTGAATTGGAAATCGGCCTTTTTTCTGTTGTATGAACGCAGTAGTACGGCTAAGCTCTGACCCCTGCACTCTTAAATTCAGCACCTTGTTTCATTATTTATTTGCGTCTGTTACCTGGTCTTAGCACCTGCCGGTAAATGAGCCACAATGGGAGGTCAGACTAAACATGACCTCCGCAATAAGCATTCTGCTCCAGCACTGTGTCAGCGGTAATACTTCATGTCGCTATAGTGTCAGAGCGTTGTACGCATTTCATTTGACAGAGGTCGTATCTGACTGATGTTGAGGAAATATATGTTCTAGTCATTCGCGCATGTGGAGTGCAGTGCGGGTAGGAATCTTTCGCTGTTAATGATCCTCAACCTAGAATACCATCAATAATCCTAATGAACCTGATTAAGTAGCGTTGTCTGCACTTAGCACAGCTGGGAGGAATATACCTGTACAAAATACATAAGTGACAAGGGAATGTACAGTGGCATGCCAAAGTTTGGGAACCCCTTGCAGAATCTGTGAAAATGTGAATTATTTTAACAAAATAAGAGAGATCATATAAAGTGCATGTTATTTTTATTTAGTACTGTCCTGAGTAAGATATTTTTGATGTTTACATATAGTCCACAAGATAAAAATACCCCCCCCTCAAAAGTTTTGGAACCCTTGGTTCTTAATACTGTGTGTGGTTACCTGGATGATCTACGACTATTTTTTATTTTATTTTGTGATAGTTGTTCATGAGTCCCTTGCATCTTTTACATATTTTGAACCCTTTCCAGCAGTGACTGTATGGTTTTGAGATCCATCTTTTCACACTGAGGACAACTGAGGGACTCAAACACAACTATTAAAAAAAGTTCAAACATTCACTAATGCTCCAGAAGGACACACGATGCATTAAGAGCTGGGGGGTGAAAATTTTTTGAATTTGAAGATCAAGGTAAATTTTACTTAATTTGTCTTCCTGGAAACATGCATGTATCTTCTGTTGCTTCCGAAGGGCAGTACTAAATGGGTAAAAAAAGATATTTCAACAAAATAAGAAAAATCTGGACATCTTCATCCTTTTCAAAAGTTTTCACCCCCTGGCTCTTAATGCATTTTGTGTCCTTCTGGAGCATCAGTGAATGTATGAACCTTTTTTAATAGTTGAGTCCCTCAATTGTCCTCAGTGTGAAAAGATGGATCTCAAAATCATACAGTCACTGCTGGAAAGGGTTCAAATACGCAAAAGATGCTGGAAAACTGAAGAATCAGCAGGACCTTGAGGATTTTTCTGAAGAACAGTGCTCAGTTTAACCATTCAGAACCAACAAAGGACTCATGAACAACCATCACAAAATTTACAAAAAAAAAAAAAAAAAAACAGTCGATCATCCAGGTAACCACACACGGTATTAAGAACCAAGGGTTCCCAAACGTTTGAAGCAGGTTATTTTAATAATTTCTTGTGGACTATATGTAAACATCTTTTATGTAAAATATCTCTTTCAGGACAGTACTAAATAAAAAATAACATGCATTTTATATGATCTCTCTTATTTTGTTAAAATTATTCACATTTTCACAGATTCTGCAAGGGGTTCCCAAACTTTCGCATGCCACTGTATTTATTTCAGTTATCTCTGGCTGAGCTATCTTATATTACAGTCTTCAGAAACGTCCAATTTCATCTTTCTTAAGGTTGAAAAAATTCACTGAACAGAAGGTAATTAGACTGAGCACACTATATATAGTCTTTTCTTCACAGTTTCTACTTATGGCATTAGATTTGCGCACTTATTTAGATGATTAACATTATTATTGATTTTATTTAGCTGAATTTTTATACCGTTACTTTTCATATTAATGTAAGTCTATAAGCATTAGTTTGAGAGGAACAAGAGTGTCTGTGGTTGTTTCATGTACAAGTTTATGCTGATGACTAAATGTACATTTCAGTACTGCATTATGCAGGGTCAAAACCTGTACTCTCCTTTTTAATTCATAGACAATATTAGAAAATTCAATGATTTATTGATCGCTAAAGTACAAACGGCCTGGTTTTTTATTTCAGAAATCTAGTCACTGTCTTGGTCTGTACTGTAGCTGCATACAAACCAAAGCTTTCTTTCAGGCCCATAAGCCTCACATAAGCCTGACCTACACTGCTTGTCCCTCTTATTACAAAAGCAGAGGTTAAAATAGATCCTGTGAAACCGTCTTCCTATGACAGTGCAGTTTACATTCTCTTTTACTTGTACAGACATCCTTCTCAGGGATGCCTGCAGGATTTGCCTGGGGGATGCTAAGAACCTGACCAGTTGAGGAGCATATGCATAAAATTCATGAGGGGAAAAAAAAAAAAATGTTAATAATTGTAAAACTGATGGATGGATGCACTTCATTGGTCTTCAAAATCTCAACACCCATTCACTGCCATTACAAAGCTTGGAAGAGCCAGGACAACTCTGATTATATTCGTCCAAAAAAAATCACATAAAAAAGTCATATACACCTAGGATGGCCTAAGGGCGAGTAAATCATGGGGTAATTTTCATTTTTGGGTGAACTTATTAGGTGAAATTAAAATATCAAATAATAGCAAATTAACAAAATTAATAAAAAACTATATTAGGATATAAATATTACTGCTAAAATAACACTGATCTCTTGTTTTAATTGTGAAATAAATCATGAATCAACAGATCACTACAAATTTAATAACAACAACAACAATAACACTTATAAGTGTGTGCTCATGGTAGAGCTGCATGATAATCTTATCAAATGAAATACAGTGTGGCCTGAGAACACTGGTGAATAATATTTTGCATTTTTCTTATTAAGTCAAATTTTTCCATTACAAATTATATAATGAGCATAACAATTTCTGAAAACTTTAATCGAAAAATTGATTAAAATGGCCTGTTTGGAGCAAACTGGTGCACCCCTTTTTTGCCAGAATAACTCCACAAGTTTATTTAAAACCTGATGATCATGTTTTCCAGGATGATTTGAGAATGATCCAAAAAGCATCTTGGAAGAACATCCAACCATCTGTACATGATCAATGTCACAAATTTACTTAATTGGTGACCTAGAAATACTGTAGAATCTGAAATATTTCAAATGAATCTGAATTGAATTGAATGATTGTTACTTTTTAGGTTTAAATTAGATTTTACAACCCAGATTTTCACCGTGGTCTTTTTTGGATCCTACTAACACGCTGGTTCTGGTGCAACAACACGCAGCACGCGCATTACTCAGTGCAACAAAACATGATACAATGTTAGCTCATTTCAAAACCAACGTGGGCATTAGCGAACGCTGTCAAATCACCTCCTGCCTCCCACTACTACCAACTTAATCCCAAACGCTCTTCTGTGGAGATGATGAATTTATCATGTGTGTGTGGGAGGTCAACTTGGAGAGATACCCGTCAAAATCCTCACTTGTGAGGACATGTAACTTGCGGGGACCGAGTCATAATGAGGACCCTAGAGAGGTGCCAGACCTCTGCGAGAGGACACGAGGAAAGTGTCCTCTCACAGACCGGCTCTGTCATCTTAATTACTTAAACCATTTTAGATACGACCAATTAAGCTTGGCTCCGAATCAAAGGGGCCTCCTTTCAGACTAGGTGCCGGGACAGCCGCGACGAGAGGACCGTTTTAATGATCAATCCACCTTTATATACTGTGGCTCGTGTGTCAAAGAAAATACAGGAAAAGAAAAAGAGGGCTTCTGTCAGGGGTGTGGTGGAGCAGAGAATTATTCCTCATTAGAGCTCATCAGTTTTACAATGCAACATGTGACTTCAGTCATCTGACATCTGTGAAATCGGTTTGACAACAGACACTAAAGGCAGCTGTCGGCTTTGAGACCCTCGCTTTTATGCAGGAATGTATCATATGAAGCCAAATTCACCTTTCAGACTGTTAGTACAAGTGAAGTAAAACTTTTGCGGCTAGGGATGGAAATCGTTAAGAACTTAGTGATCCCGTTCCTGTTCCTTAACAAAACGTTAGAAGGACTTTTAAGGAATAAATACAAAGTAAAATAAATGCACTTACATTGCCAAGTTACAAGATTATTTTAATACTAAATACATTTCTAATTTAATTTAAAGAAAAAACATTGTTTTAATAGTAACTTAAATACAAAAGGTCTTGCAAAACGTGTGGAACAAGGCCGAAATATCTTAATATAATATGTTAAAGGGGTCATATGATGTGATTTCAGGTTTTCCTTTGTCTTTGGAGTGTTACAAGCTGCTCGTGCATATATAAGATATGTAAAGTTGCAAAGATTAAAGTCTCAAACCCAAAGAGATATTCTTTATGAAAGTTAAGACTCAGTCACACCTTCCTAAAACGGCTCATTCAAACATGCCCGTACATGTCTACATCATGGTGTGGGAAGATTTGCATAACACCGCCTAAATGTATACGCAAAGAAAGAAGGTATAAGTTTTAATCTGGCTGTAGTATTGTTGCAGCCGCCACCATGTCGTAGAGATGCTCTGTGTCTCGTTGCAAAAGCGAAAATACTTTGTTTGGCCTTCAAAATGAGTACATAACTAGAAATCAGTGGTTAAGTTATATTTACAACACTGTTCCAGAACAGTACAGCGCAAATATTTAAGTGTGTGCAGCGCATTTTATGGAAGAGCAGCCTAGAATGCCGGCTGTGCACACTATAAAGTGGGGCAATTCCAACTTTGCAAGGACAGTCTGGCGCTTCTGACTCCTGTAAGTACGTTTTCATATTCAAAGAATTTGCTACTGGCTATTCAAATGCGAGTTTTGAGCAGTGTAGAGTAGTGCTTTGTAGTTACTTGTTTCTACGATCACAAATGCAAAAGTGTTATGTTTAGGAGACGCAACGTAGATAAACACGTAAAGAGACAGTATAGAGTAGAATCATTATAATCAGTAATTATGTCCTCACTGGATGCAACAAATGCTTCATTTAAAATGGGTTTTATTGTCTTTGTCTCGTCGCGCTGGGACACGGCATCACAACATGGTAACGGCATAACATTTCCGTCACATGCTTGAAGTATTCGGCCAGTCACAACGCACCAAATAGCTGACTAATCAGAGCACACCGCGCTTTTCAGAACGATGAGCTTTGTAAAAATCGATGCGTTTCAGAAGGGCGGGACAGAGAGGAGCAACAATAATGTACAGTATGTGGAAAATAATGTGTTTTTTGAACCTCAAGCTGCGTAAACACATTGCATTACCCCAAATACACAAAATAATGTTTTTTTAGCAACAACATATGACCCCTTTAAACCACAATACTAAAACAAACAAATAGTAATTTACACTACTGTTCAAAAGTTTGGGTTCAACAAGATATTTTTTGCCTTTATTTTGATAGTACCCCAGCTAACAATTTTACGTTATAAAAACATTCCTGTAATGTTCCCATTAAGTTATAAAAGCGTTATTTTTGAATGTTCTCAGAACGTTCAAAATGTCCAGTTTTTTTAGACGTTGTATTTCGTTCTTGTTTGGTTCTAAGAACGTTATTTAAAAAGTTTTTCGAATGTTTCAGTCTCTTGTTATATTAATGTTCTAAGAACGTAATTTAAAACATTATTAGAATGTTCCATTCCCTATTATATTATGTTCTAAGAATGTCCCCCTAATGTTAGTTTTTGGTTCACATTTAATTTTTTTCTTTTTCATTTTTTCTGGGAACATTAGAATAACATTCTACAAACTAAAAACTAATGGAACGTTATATTAACATTAGGGGAACATTATAATAACATTCTAAAAACCAAAAACGAACTTTCTGGGAACCAAAAACTAAGATTACTGCAAGAACATTTTCCGTTAACTCTGAGAGAACCTTTAGAGAATGTTAGCCAAAGTTAGGAGAACGTTTTTTGTTAGCTGGGACAGCAAGTTCAACTTTGACTTTCGACCAAATCAGCATATTTGAATGATATTTGAAGGATCATGTGAAATTTAAGGAAAATTAAGCTTTGTTATGACAGGAATAAATTACAATTTACACAACATTAAAAAATGAACACAGTTACTTTAAACTTATCATTTCAATTTATAAAATATTAAATATGATATTTATTTATCAAATAAAATATAAAGTGTAACAAAGTCTTTAGTATAAGTAGTAACTAAAGTCTTTAACAAAATGTAATCTTACAAATATAAGTGTATCTACTGACTGGTTAAGTTTTACAGTCTGTTTGATTTACTAAAACAGAACTTACTGATTAGAGTTGTTCATTCAGTAGGTAGACTAGCTGTGCTGTACGTTTATGATTTGTTGAGGCACTTTTAAAAACAGATCTCTGTTCCCAGCCTTACTGATGGGACCCTTAAGATGGAATTTGGACAGGCCAGTGTAGGATGTACCACAAGCAGTTACCATTTTATGATTATTTTATAAGTGAGAACAAACTAAATATAACAAAGTTCCAGCTGCCTCCATTAAGTGAAAATGTCAGAAACATGTCAGGGACTAGCTTTTTTCAACTAGAATTTTAATAGAAATGTCAAAGTAGGTCCTATATAAACAATTCAGTATGATGACTAAACTGCCTTACCTCATAATCACCTAGAAAGACCTCTAGATGATACATCACAATTTTCCTTAGTCATTATCTGATTTATTCTGAAATCAAAGAGGATTCATGCTGTGAGTGCTTGGATTGCTTGTGATTTCACTGACATGAAGATAAGCTGTCAAAAAACAGTTATTTGAGCTCTAACGCAGCATCTTTAATAAGAGTTTTGAGGTATGAAAGTAGTATTTTAGTAACTTTGCTTCACTATGTGAACCAATATGTGGTCTTTAATGAGGAGTCAACTTTCTGGCTGTTTCGTGACACTGGGAATCCAGACCTGGGGCTTCCTCTGCGCCCAACAAACAGGCCAAATAAGCCAGCTGCCTCCTGCGATGAGCACCAGAACAGCGCGCCGCTTGGACTTTCATGTTCAGCATTATTAGCGGTTATAAAACCTAAATCTTTCATCAAATCTGCCGACCGGCACTGCAGGGGAGTCTCGTTTAGAGAAGGATTAAAATCAAACCTCTGCAGGACAAAAGTGTACATTAATGTCTCCAATATCTCTCTAGCGCTCTTTTTTCTCTCAACTCTTGGTTTTCGCTGCTGTTTTGTTTTTTATTCATGATCAGCAGATGCAATGCTGTGCTCATGCATATTCGATGCCGTGCAGAATTAAGACATATTATTCAAATGAACTCATTATGTGGTGCTATTTCAGTATACATTTGAATAGATCATTATGTTTAGAAGACAGATGTCCAAAAAATAGATCAGATGTGATCAGAACAGATTCAGGGTAAACGATCTGACTAACTTCACCTGTTGTGTCATCAATGCTATTCTTTGGCTGACTGAGAAAAGCTCGTCTGGAGTTGACACACTTTCATTTAAGCATAACCATAATTTTTTTACGATACACATAACCAGCACATAAGTGTTGCTTCAGTAGGCTTGCGTTTCACATCTAGCCATTAGGGCTGGGCAAAACAGCTACAAAAATTTTGAAAGTTTGAAATAAGAATTTTTTTTTTTTTTTTTTTTTAATTAGAGGGATCATACAAAATGCATGTTATTTTTTATTTAGTACTGACCTGAATAAGATACATTTTACATAAAAGACTTTTACATGTAGCAATAGTTGAATATATGAAAATTACCCTGTTCAAAAGTTTACATACGCTTAATTCTTAATACTATGTTGTTACCTAAATGATCCACAGCTGTGTTTTTTTGTTCCTAGTTCATCCTGAACAATTAAAAAATCCTTCAGGTCCCACAAATGCTTTGGTTTTTCAGTATCTTTTGCGTATTTGAACCCAACAATGACTGTATGATTTTGAGATCCATCTTTTCACACTTAGGACAAATGAGGGATTCATATGCAACTATTACAGAAGGTTTAAACACTCACTGATGCTTCATTAAGAGCCAGGGGTGTAAACTTTTGAACAGAATGAAGATGTGTACATTTTTCTAATTTTCCAAAATATCATTTTTTTTTTTTCATTTAGTACTGCCCTTCAGAAGCTACAGAAGATATTTACATGTTTCCCAGAAGATAAAATAAGTTACATTTTCCCTGATCTTCAAATTCAAAAAGTTTTCACCCCCGGCTCTTAATGCGTTGAGTTTCCTTCTGAAGCATCAGTGAGCATTTGAACCTTTTGTAATAATTGCATTGCATTGAGTCCCTCAGCTGTGAAAAGATGGATCTCAAAATCATACAGTCATTGTTGGAAAGGGTCCAAACACAGAAACACACTGAAAAATCAAAGAATTTTTGGGATCTGAAGGACTTTTCTGTAGAACAGCGGACAGTTTAACTGTTCAGGACAAACAAGGTACTCATGAACAACTATCACTAAACAACAACAACAAAAAAATCATAGCAGTGGATTCATTTAGGTAACAATGCAGTAATAAGAATCAAGCATATGGGAACTTCTGAACAGGGTCATTTTTATAAATTCAACTATTATTTTCTCTTGTGGACTATATGTAAACATCTGAAATATCTTATTCGGGTCAGTACTAAATAAATAAAAAATATATATGTTGACTCACTTTCATTAAATAATGTTAGCAGATAAAACTTTTGATTTTAATTATGTAAAGAAAGAAATTAAGATTATTGTTAGTTCATATTAACTAATGCAGTAAACTAATTTTAACTAATGTGACCATTTTAAAGTGGTGCTGAATTATTTTTTTCAACAAGAATGAATTCTTTTAACTGAAATGCTGAACCTTCTATTCAAGAAATCCTTGAAAAAATGTATCATGTTTCCTCAAAAATATTAAGCAACACAACGGTTTTCAACATTGAAAATAATAAGAAACGTTTCTTGATCTGCAAATCAGAATATCAGAATGATTTCTGAAGGATCATGTGACACTGAAGACTGGAGTAATGGCTACTGAAAATTCGGCTTTGCCATCACAGTAATAAATGACATTTTAAAATGTATTAAAATACAAAAGTTATTTTAATAGTAATAATATTATGTTTTATTTATTGCAGTTTTGCAATATCAAATATGGTAAAAGACTTCTTTCAAAAACATAAACATAAAAAAAAAAAAAAAAGAAAACCTAAGGAGCCCAAGATGACATTTAATCATTTTCATTGCTATGCACTAACATAACAGTAAACAGCAATATTTATCCACACACTTTTTTTACTACAACATCTTAACATTAAAAATGAAAACTTTTTTGATTGATGGCACAAATAGCTGAATAAGTTTTGAATCGATTCAAGACAAGAAAGGATTACAAAAGAAATCTACTCTGACTTCCACATAAACAGCAAACTAAAATAATTTATATGATGTTGCTGAATTTTATATTGTCAGCAAAACCATCACAAATACATTGTGAACATGCATTACATCACTCAGACCTAGGCTCTGTGCAGAAAAATAATATCTGTCCCTTATATTTCCTTTAATATCAGCTATAATTTATAAAATCCATGCTTGGAGTGAGCCATAAAGAACCATCACAAACTATACAATCATGAAATCTAATTTACAGGAGGAGGAGATCACATTATACAGTAATTAACTAGCACAGACTGAAACACAAAGGTCAAGATGCAAACTATATACAACTTACTCATCGCATTTTAGTCAGAAAAAGCTCAAACGATGTCTATTTTAAAGCAACAGATGAATAGTTCACTCTTTATATACAGGCTCAGTGCCTATATGAGTGCAGAAATAAATATGTTAGTGGGAAACTAAATTTATATGAAGATCATTGTACTTAATAGATTTCAGTTAGGTCCCTGTTCAGCTTTTTTGCAAAGCGCAAATCTTTATTTATCGCTTACATTGTTTTTTTTAAGACTGCATCCTGAAAGCTACACCAGAACACCAGCGGTCCTCGTGATCAAGTATTCTGATGTTGTCTTGGGATCCCCAAAAGCATTTTCAACTAACAAATTAAACATTTACATTTTTCACTGTGCACTCAGCCTTAGCATCTCCTGCAGGGCTGAAGAGTCAAGGCAAAGCCCAGAGGGAGGCTTCCTTCCAACAAATTAATCCCTGAGAAAAGCAGAGCCGAGTGCTGCCTGTACACCCCTATATTCCCTCAATAATGAAGAATGACTTACGCCGCTACTCGTTCTCACCTCGCCGAACGGCACGCACATGCACACGCGTTCCTTCGGCTGCCCACCCGAAACTCCTCTTTGCGTTGACTGTGACTGTTGCCATGGAGACAATGCTTACCTCAGCGCTTCCCGAAGTGCCCCACGCTCGCTCAAAGTCGTGTGCTTGATGTCATCGAAATTGTTGTCCAAATTCGCACAAGACTGTGGGAGTGAAACACACAGAGACATTGGTGGGACAAAGTAGCACACTGATTTTTTTTTAGGGTGTATTTTAACAAAACTAATAACATTTATGTCAGTTTGTCAGTTATCAATGAATTTCAGAAGGACAGCATTATAAAGGAACCTCTATAGGCTTTTAAGCTAGTTTAATGGCTAGAAGTTTACAAATGATCTGTGACTTAATACTTTATATCTGAATATACATCAAAATGATATATTTAGAGCCCTATGATTTCCAAGATGTGGAAAACGCAAAAGGAATTGTGGAATCTAGTCAAAAAAACAAAAACAAACAAACAGAATTTACTGTACAACGCGGAATGTCATGGAATTTGCCAAATTTTGGATGGATTAATCAAAAGTAGGTAACTACACTTAAATCAAAATGTGATACGGACGAGTGTCTGTGAATATTAAGCTGCAAAAATACCATTTAAATATTGTTCTGTGTGTCTCTGTGTGGATGAATGGCTACACACCAACTACTACACACATACTTCTCTGCCACCTCAATATATGAGTACATGAACATCTCTTGAACTGTTCTGAGAGTCACGAGAGTTAACTTGAAGAAACCTTGACAGAAATATTTTTTTTTTAATGTAATGATAGTACTACTACTAATACAGTTATTAGTAAAATATAATTTTTTACCAGAAAATATCAGCATTTATTTAGCAGAAAAATGCACGACAGAGTGCATTTCAGGAAAAAAATAAATCAATAAAATTATATATATATATACATATATTTTTTTTATTTATTTTTTTTAACCAAATTCTGTTTTCCAATTTACCAAATTCTGTTTTCCATTAATTTTCTGGATTCCATTTTATATATATTTATATATATATATATATATAAATTGCTATTTAATATTGTAAGTTTTATAATTTCAATTAATTAGACATGCTTTTTGATGAATACAATTTAATTTAAATTTGAATTTTCTTAATTACAAAACCTGTACTTGCTTTATTAATTGGAACACAAAATAAGATATATTAAAGAATTTTGGTAACAGTTTTGGTGACTATTAAAAAAAGAAAAAACAAATCTCAAAATTTCTCAAAATATGTCATTAAAAATGTAATACAGCTTTGGAATTTTGGAACGACACAAGAACGAGTAAATGACTGAAGAATTGTAATTTTTGGTTTCAAGGTTTCAAGGACAAACTCTGTGCTGCCAATCCATTAAAAAAATATACTTAATTGCACATTTTTCTGTATTTAATCATGATTAACTCCAAATTAATATATGTATATTGTTATAATTTCACTTTGAATCTCCAAATTAGTTTAGAAACAACAAAGATGGTATATTTTAAATATGTTTAATGGCATCATTAATGATAGCAATTTAACATTACAGTAAAATAGAAAACCATTATTTTAAACAATTAATAGACTTTGAAAAATATAATATCACATATAAAATACAACAGTTTTGTAAAAAAAAAATTTTGTGCCAGGTAAAAATATGCATTATGACCCTTAAAATTTTCCCATATAATATGAAGAAATAAAACTGCTTTTACTGTTTTACAATCACTCCAACCTTGTGTTTGATTTCTTTTTTGGTGGTTTTAAACGTAATCCGTAAATTTATGAACAAATTATGAATAAACTGGTTTGTAGCGTAAACAATTTTACCGTTTACCGCACACTGTTATTCTTCTCGTTATTTCCCTAAATAATGAACCGTAAGTCTCGCCAACAGGCTTACTTCCGCGTTAAACAAAAAGGTAGATAGAACACAGCAAATAGGCTATACTGATTAATATAATCAATTCTTTATCATGTTCTGTAAACAAGACAACTGTTGAGGAAAAACAGCTACAAATATATATTCTGTGGACTGTAGATTTGAATATGACCAGACTAAGGGGTTATGCCTGTTCAGAGATTATCCTGCTTTTAAAGATTTACGAGTTTCTACTTTAAAACGGAAGGATTAATTGGTGCCATTTAACACTGTAACATGACATAGCTGACATTATCAGAGAGGCATTAAAGCCCCTCCCTTTTTAGGAGGCAAAGTTCAAGCTGCTTAAGCTGTTTTCTTTATTCCATAAGCTAATACAGTTTCACAGAATCCATTGTGACAACTGACTTAAGCTATTTAATGAAATTCAAAGGGATGAGCAGCCAGGAAATTCCCCCGCACATATATGCGGCTGAGGCGCCAAGAAAATAAAATCACAACATGATTGAGATTGAGGCTAACTCGATTTCACACACTGAGTTAATTTATGGCATGAGGCAGAGTTACTACATTTTATTATAACACAGATGGGTGGTGAATAAGAAAGCAATCCAGCGAGCCATCTGATATTCTGCTATAGTTCTTTTATGAACCTCCACTGGATTCTGTTCTTCGGCTGGCAACCTTGTGATGTAGAAACCTCTGCCAAGATACAGATTCAGAAGAGACAAAGTCTGTTTTACAATGCACATCTTCAATTTTTCAAAGTGGTGCCTCAGTATGATGCTTTGATTGCCACAAGAAGAATTTGCTGGTATTATTGATACCACACAAAAGATTTCAAAGAATATTATATGAAAACCTCACCACATTTAAACATCTGACTATATTTAATTTTGATTTAGAATATGTGAGCGGTGTGGAAAAGGTGGTTTTGCCTGGAGTTTTTTTTTTTTTTTTTTTTTGAAAATTAAAGCATGTTTTCGCTCTCCGCGATCAATCTGACATGAGCAGAACACATGTTAACAGCCCACAATACAACTGCATGTCAGACATACAGATGGGTGGATCAATCTTGCAGTACTTTTGATACTGATTCTGTATTGAGATGAATGATCCTCACATAAAACTATCAATCTTAAGAGTTTAAGTAGTGATTGAATCCTTAAAAGTTTGTTTAAATATAACAAATGACTAATAATGAATATAAATTACACCATTTTTAGTTCCACAAAGAACCATTCAGTCAAAGGTTCTTTAAAGAACCATCTCTTTCATACCTTTTTATAATCTAAAGAACCTTCTTTTGCCACAAAGGTTCTTCAGATGTTAAAGGTTCTTTATAGAACCATTTAAACAAAAAAGGTTTGTCTATGGCATTGTGAAGCACCTTTATTTTTAAGAGTGTACCATTCAAAAGTTTTTTTTTTGTGAAAGAAATTAATACTTTTATTAAGAAAGGGCACATTAATCAAAAATGATAGTGAAGTCATTTATTAGAAAAGATTTACATTTTAAAAAATAAATGCTGTTTAAAACATCCTATAAAATATCAGGAAATTAGTGTAACAGCCTATTAGAATGATGTCTGAATGATCGTGTGAAACTGTAGACTTACAGTTATTAAAGAATATTTTAATTACATATTATATTATATAATATATACATACATATATTACTTTTACTCTCTGCACAACTGTATACTTTGGATTGATTTTAATAACTTTAATATTGCCTACTTGAATTGTGCACCAAACGCTAGGAATATATATGTATCGGATTGGGACTCAGTATCGCCAGATACTCAATATGCAAGGATTTGGACTTGGATTGGATAAACAAAAAACCTGTTCGGGACATCCCTAAAAATTACGGTTCAACTGAAGTCAAATGGACTATTTTAACAAATGTTCTTACTATCTTTCTGGTCCTTGAATGTGGTAGTTGCGTTGCCGTCTATGCAGGGTCAGAAAGCTCTCGAATTTCATCAAAAATATCCTATTTATGTTCCAAATCCTAACGAAAGTCTTACGGGTTTGGGACGACCTGAGAGTGAGTAATTGATGACAAAATTCTAATTTTTGGATGAACTATCTCTTTAAAAATATAAAATGTTCAGTAGAAATTAACAGAGGATAAAATGGATTTAAGCATGAAGACGAGAGATGTGTGATGAAAATGTATAAAATGCATCAAAATGTTCTTCTTAAATTTAAAAAACATTTAAAATCAAACCCCATCTTAAATATGTAGTGTAGTCAACATACCAGACAACCACATCCTCATACTAAGTGCCTTGCTACTGCATGAAAATGTCATGTTCTTAATAATAATAATAATAATAATAATAATAATAATAAACTGAGTGTTTGTGATGGAGACAAATCGCAGTGTTTCTCCAGTGAACAGGGAACAATTGAGGAGTGGGAAATAGAAAACCTGGAGTGGACTTCAAGCGGAGCCATTACAGAATGCTTAAGTGCTTCAATCCACTCACATATTCTTTCTTATACACACATTTTAGATTATTTTATACATGTACCTTTTGTTATATCATATAAAGCACCATGTGTTATTTTGTGTTGCCATTTCAAACGCAAAAATACTTGACCTTGGTCAACCCTGTGTCACAGTAGACTAATCTCACAGCTTCTGTGTGGTATTAAAACTCATCTGTGTGGTAAAATGAAACATAATTACATTTCCAATTACACTGAGGCATTGTTGGGACTGGGATAACCATTGACATTTTCTCTTGAAATTATGTGTAGCATTTTCCCCTGCAAAGGATTAGTCTAATCCAACATCTTGGGGGCTTTATTATTATTAATTAGACAAAATGCTTAGTGCTGGGAATTGGTAGTATAATTTAACAGCTAATTAATATGCAAGCTCTGGAAACAAGATTTGGTATTTCATCAACACAGTCGCCACATGGTGAAAAAGCATTTAAAATGAACATTTGAATATGCTTATGAGCCTTGACTCATAGGGCTCACAGGATATGATAATAATTGAGAGGAAATTTGGAATATTTAATCCACTTGGGGGATTTGGGGGGAGGGGGGGGGGGGGGGGGGCATCTGCTTATGATGCATTTTCATAATGTCTCCTTTAGGCTTTTGCTGCAGTTTTCTGATGAGTGCTAAAGAATTACTCACTGACAAATTGTAAGCAAAAGGGCAGAAGGAGTCAAAATTTGAATCTCTACAATAATTGGTCAAACTAGGCGGGTGGAACTAATTATAGAATTATAATCTTCGGCCCTATTACTGCTCATCAGAGTAATATGATCACAGCTATCGTCGACATAATCATTGAATCACCACACCATAAACTACATCACAGAGTACTAATTATCATCGGTAAACTGGGACGAAGTTTGCTCTCAGAAGAGGATATAAGGGATACAGCTTCCAGGAGGTTCAGAGAACCAGCTCTAACATCTCGACGGCACGTTGTTATTCTTCTTTAACCTCTAATTTTCATCGCGCTGAGAAGTACATTGTGACCGTAACACATTGTGACAATCGGCAGCGTGTAAACATTCCACAAACAAGGAAAGACGTGTAGGTTCGCAATACGGTGACAAGGGCTTTTCTTCCCATTGGCTGTTTCTTTAATATTTAATGTAAAACTCAAAGGCAGCAGTATATGTGAGAGTTTTGGAAAAGTGAGTTATTTCAGGCAGTCTGTGAGAAGAACTTGTCTTTGTTTTTGTTTACAATACTCACATCACAGCTCCTCTCTGGGTTTCTCTTCCAGTGCTTCTTCTCATTCTTCTTAGAGGCGGTGGAATGGAGATTTGCGTGGGTCTTCACCCTTGGGTTCAATGCAAGGATACTCTGAAGAACAATTATACATAATCAAGATTGTTAAAAGTTCAAAGGTTCAATCAATGCAAGACCATTGTTGAATGTATAATGTGTGATTTGTTCAATCAGTGCAGAACAAATAAAGTAAACAGCAAGAAATGTTTAAGATATACGACCGCTGTAATGGATCTAGACACTCTACACACACCATAACCATTATGATATGTTGTTAAATTTAGTTAAAATTCAGTGATGCATGTTACATAATCAGACTATTACCTACAAGTAACGAGAACAAGTATCACAGTTAGCTTAATTGCTAAATTTACACTATAACAGCCAAGTTACTTTTCACAAATGAGAGTCTGTGTTCTATTGTTTATACACATACACTCTTAAAAATAAAGGTGCTTCACGATGCCATAGAAGAACCTTTTTGTCTAAATGGTTCCATAAAGAACCTTTAACATCTGAAGAACCTGTCTCACAAAAGGTTCTTTGTGGCAAATAAGGTTCTTCAGATTATAAAAATGGTTCCTTAAAGAACCTTTGACTGAATGGTTCTTTGTGGAACCAAAATTTGTTCTTCTATGGCACTGCTTGAAGAACTTTTTGAAGCACCTTTATTTTTAAGAGTGTAGGGTGAAGATCATAAGTATTTATTTTTAAGTTGGAAGATATTTAGATGTGTAGTATGTGCAGGATGATGGTACATGAGCCAGTGTGTCATCAAGGGAAATAAATAGAAACATTTACTCATTCAGTTACATTATTCTAGCACAAAATGTAAAATGATTCAAAGAAGTCCCCTGGCTAAACTTCGAGAGAATGTATAAAATAACTTTTGACTTTTATAATTCTTATTTTATATATATATATTATGAATGCCTAATTTTCATCATATAGACAGAGCAGCAGGAGTATTAGCCTACGGTCACTTTAAGAGCTGTACTGTTCCAATTTATTGATAAACACGGCACGTGTTTTCTTTCTCAACTCTTTACGTTCACTTCAGCCATAAAACAGGCATTTTAACATAATTGAGTGTGTACTTGACCACTGAAGAGCTATAAGTAGTGAAAGAGATTTGAATTTGCGATCACATATTCTGTCTGAGAGAGGCAGCTTTCAATGACCGTGCATTGGGTGTGTGATAGCCGAAGATGGGTAGTAACTGACTACATGTAATCTGGATTACGTAATCAGGGGTGCCGGTACCCAGCGGTACTTTACTCTCTGTATAATAACAAAAACATTTATTTCAGTGAAAAAAAATTGTCCAAAACTCTCAATTTCAACATTTTGAACAATAGGGCCCTGGAATTTTTTTCTTTCTCTTTTTTTTCTTTTTTCAGAAAAATTAAGCATGTATTTATTTTTAATCAAATGAAAATTAAACACTTTTATTTTTGGCAAACACACAGATGTTTACTGTTAAAATTAATACATGGAAGACAATTTATGTGAATATTCTGTTAAAAAAGTTGTAATAATTTTTAGAATCATTTTTATAATAATATTTTTTTTTTTTGAATAAGTTTTAATAATAAGTTGTTTATTATTGTTTATATTAAAAAAAGTTTTAATAATAATAATAATAATTTTCTACAATTAAGTGGTTAATCTGGTTGTAATATTTATTTTTATCATTTAATTGTTTTATTTCAATTGGCCAGAAATAGAAATACATAAAGGCGTACATTATACTGTACAAAAGTAATACAAGAGTAATATGTTTCTGTTACATGTTAAATCATACTTTTATTTTGACAGGTTGGCGTGAAGTTTCTGTGTGTATACAGTATGATATGATGCTAGTTTTCTCAAATGAAACGGTAAAATTCACATGAAATGACTCTCACAGCAGCTCTGGAGATGAAGTTCATGTGTCATGTCATCATATAATGAGACACAGAGGCCGAAAATCACAGCAAGCCTCACGTGTGCTTCAGTATTTGTAAACAAAACCATGTTTCCACCATTCATACATACAGAGCCAAGGGGAACATGCAGGATTCACATCTAAAATGCCTTTTGCCGTTTTAATATTCACAGACTTTAGTCCATATCGCAAATTAAGTGACAGACCCAATTTTGATTTATTCATCCAAAAATTGACGAATTCTATGGCATTCCGTGCTGTAGAGTAAATTCCGTTTTTATGAATGGACTCCGCGATCCAGTCCGCGTTTTCCCGGAGGAGAAATTGTAGACGGGCGTCCATGTATAGACAGAAACGACATGCCGTTGTGTAAATAAGATAAATAACATAAGACCATTTAGTTCGTTTAATAAATGAACAAGGTATAGACCTGTTCTATAGGAAAGGTAACTTTAAATTACTTTTGTTGTGATCTGGCGCTATACAGAAAATAAAATTAACTTGACCTTCAAGGGGGGCGTCACCCCCCTAATTTAATGGCAGGGGAAACACTGCTTTCAGTAAGTTTTCCAGTTTTGTCAACATTCACACAAAGACCAGTCATTAATCAGGCGGCCACACAGCATTTAATCACTGATTTACAAAATCATTCCAGGTTTAAGGAGTGCTTCAACATTGCATCAACTACTGATGAACACACCAGATTTTTATTTGAATTATCACTCTGTAGGTTATTTACCTATGTATTACTATGTCTTTGGAAGGCTTTTGTCTTTCAAACACATTAAAATGCACAAACATTTTTGTCATCTGATCCTCTTTCACCTAATATATTTACATGAAGAACCCCTGAGATTTTAAAATAAATATTTTAATAATTAAGTATCACATTTGCATGTTCATTCCTAGCAGGCACCAGATGTCAATATACCGTCTGATTGACGTTGGATCCCAACGTTGGTGTCACAATCGTGTGTCGAATGAGATGAACGAAGACGAAATATAATGAAAAGTCTTTGATGTCTTTGACGTTGACTTAATGTTGCATTTTGGCTTTGACGATGACTTGATAATGTTAGATTTTGGTTACACAACCTAAAAACAACAAAATATCAGCGTCAGCTGACACTGGTAGTGGACATCAAATTAATGTTGATATTAGATGTTGAACTGACATTGAATTTTGGTCACCCGACATTACCGAAATTTAACCAAATATCAATGTCTTACGTCTTATAACACTAACAATATATTAATGTAAAATACTGAATTAACTATTCTATTTAAAATTGTGTTTTGAAAATTTAGTTGAATAATAACTCAATTCTGTCTCTTTCATGTCTCTTTGTGCTTAAATGGACACATACATACAAAATTATCTCGAAATAATCTCGGCATGTTCTCTCATAAACACAGTCAGATATGTCTTAAGTGAAGTGCACGTAAACAGAAAAAAAAAATCAATGTAATGTAATAAAATGAAAGAATCATTATATTGAATCACAGCCTTCTATCTTAAAGTGACAGCAGCCTATAAATACCTGCTGCTGTCTGTCATTTATATTCAAACAACAAAACACAGCTTTAAATGTATATTTATTCAGCATCTACCTATCAATCTATCTATCTATCTATACATACATATATCCAGTATAGGGACATTACACATTGTACCTTGTGAGTTCTGTATAAAAATAGTCATATTAAAATTGCCCTTTGGTTATAAACATGCCAAAAGTAGCACTTCTGAAAAAAAAAAAATGCCTGCAAGCCATCAAGCCCTTCTACTCTCAGTCAACTGACAGTAATACAAAAGTAACTTAATTCATTACTTTCCACAAAAAGTATTTTTGTATTTTCTTCTGCCTAACTCAGTATTGCAAACCATTACATTTAAAAGTAACATTACCCAACACTGGAATATTATAAAGAAAAAGCAAAGATAATCATGCAGTTGTGTTCCACAAACATGAAAGCTTTTTAAAACATTGATATGAACTACAAAGCACACTAAAGTCAAGGTCCTTCAAAGCCATCTGTGACAACACTGATTAGAACACCAGTGCAGCGGGGCCAATAAAGAGGGGTTCGACTGAAACAGTAAAGTGTGAAATGAGAGCCATGATGGGGACCATCATCATTTGATTCAGGAGCAACCTTCATTTCAAATACGTACGGCACCTTCACGCCTGCCAGTCAAATCACCCCACCACACTCGAGGAGCTGAAGGCAGGCACCAGTGTGGGATCTTTTAATGGCAAACACAATTAACAGGCAGTTTACTGAGGGAGAAGAGAACAAGTGAGGGAGAAGCAACCATTACCATCACACTAATACCAATTTCATGCTCTTCGTAGTGTAAAAGAATACCATGTCCACAGTCATTTCACTGTGCTGAAACATTATCTGACAAAGGCCAGAACAGGAGGCCAGGAGCAAATTGAAATAAGCCACTTTGGCATTCTAGTCCACGAGCCAGGTGTCAGAAAAACCTTCACCCAAAAAGAGGACATTGACAGAAATATCTGACACGATACTTCAATGCTGTGGTGACTCTTGTGCATTATCTGTGTTAATGTTTGTCCAATTAATACCGTCATGCACCGTTTCCTAAACAAATTTCAGTGTTGTGTTTTGCCATTTTATGCTACAAAACTTTCAGAAGAAATATGTTTGAAAACAAATGTAGTATGATGGAGGAAACAGTCCTTACAGGCTTTCCATTTACTCTTGGAAGCATGGAGGGATAAATTATTGATAACACTATTAATATGTAGCATGTGTAAATCATTCTTATTTTTATTTAGGCTATAGAGCACTGAGCTGGAAAGGTAGGTCTGGCATGAAACTTTCATATTTTTATCTTTAATTATAATTTTATTCTACTAGGGATGAGAGAAAGCACCCAGTTGTTTGAAAGTGACAGCACTGATCACTAATTAAACCTCAAAACATTTCATAAAGAGTAACAACTGCAGAAACAAAACAATCAGCCAGCCATTATCAAAAAATAAACAGCAACGGGAAGCCAAACGCTGGATGCTGATTGGCTGAGGGCACTGCTTATTACATGGCTACTCACAGAATAAATATGGACATGAAATACTGATTTAAGTTGACATTCTTTTTAGGGCTGCCCCCTAATAGTCAACTAACCATTAATCGACCAAAGTTTTAAGACCAAAATTTTATTAGTCGCTCAGTCGCAAAAAAAAGTTTCACAGGAAGTGGCAAAGTCACGCAGTATGTGACGAACAGAATGTTAACGGCTGGTCTATGTGGTAAAATAGCACATCGGTCAGGACATCCAAACGCTCACCTATCATTCATCGACCTCAAATATAGCTTTTCATCTGAAAGATGTATGTAGTAGTATCTAATGTTAACCTAGAATAACGTCCACTATTCAAGTGTCTGTGCAGAGTGTGGAAGCTGAAAAGTAGTGCGTTTACTGCATGACAGATGGAGGCGCCAGTGCCATCACTTGCTCTTGAAATACAGAAAAAATTAATACAACTTTCGAATCTGTAAAGACTCTACATTTATTTGTGGGTACTCACAATAACAACGAAATGTTGTGCTTTTGTAAAATAATTAAAGCAATCAGGATACCCAGGATAATTTGGTCTCTGTGAACTTGAGCGCAAAACTTCGAAACTCTATGTAAACTTGCCTTACAGACATGAAAAATATATCTATGGAGAGTAAAACGTCTACTTTCAAATGAACCAATTCAAATAGAAAACAAATATTCCCAGATTATGTAATCCATATGAAATGTGCATACAGGCACTTCACTACTGCGGAGATGACGAGTCAGTGTCACAGACTTCATCTCTTAAGCCAAAAAATAAGAAAGCGCTCGTTTATCAATAAATTATTAAAACATTAATGCAGTCTCCTTGCTATTTTCCCTAGACACATTCATAATTACTATATCTTCCGGCGCGCTTTGGCAAGCTTTTGTTTGTTTGTTTGTTTTTTTAGGCTATGTAGGCAATTAAAGGCTCATTATTATGATTTATATGGATTATTAAAATTGTGCACCTAATAGTTGACTAATGCTTAAAATTAACGACTACTTGTTGACCAGAAAAATCTTTAGTCGAGGGCAGCCCTAATTATTTTGTAACCAGGAGGTGATAAACGCAAAAAAGTCCACAGTCTATTGTCAACAGTGCAACAATTTAAAGCTCACACAGAGGTCACTGTCAAACCAAGCAGGTTTCTGTGAACATTCAGTGAACATGGCAAATTCACACGACCAACTACATGAGAACTTTTTCGCCCTCGTGCCAAATGATACTTGCGAAATTTCAATGAGCACTCTTAAAGGGACAGTTTACCCAAAAATGAAAACTGACCCATGATTTACTCACCCTCAAGCCATCCTAGGTGTATATGACTTTCATCTTTCAGACGAGTGCAATCAGAATTTTATTACAAAAGGTCTTGGCTTTTTCAAGCTTTACAATGGCAGTGAATGGGTAGTGATATTCAATAGTCCAATAAAAGTCTAATAAAGTGCATCCATCCATAATAAAAAAGTACCCTACACGGCTCCAGGGGGTTAATAAAGGCCCCCTGAAGTGATTTGAAGCATTTTTGTAAAAAAAAAAAAATCCATATTTATCCAACAAATACACAAAACTGGAAACACAGGATTTCTGGGAGACGTGTGTGTCGCGTTCTTTAATGTTCTGCCTGGAATCAAAAATAACATGATGCCAAAGCCTCTCACGAAAGAAAGAAAGAAAGCAGTTGTGTTAATAGCTGTGACAATGAGCGCTTATCAGGATCAAGTAAAAGCTGGACTTTTAAAAATATGTGTAATATGTAAAGTTCTCGTCATAGGCTTTTTAAAATATGTGAGACTAACACTATGCCTACGTACTATGCCATCTACTGGAATGGCGTTTTATTGTGAACGCGCGTGCAACAGTAAGTGGAAGCTAGAGATTATGGTTTATTAAGTTTTAAATATGGGTATTTTTCTTACACACACACACACAAATTGCTTCAGGAGGCCTTTATGAACCCCTCGGAGCCATGTGGCCACTTTTTATTATGAATGGATGCAGTTTATTAGACTATTGAAAATTACCACCCATTCACTGCCGTTATAAAGCTTGGAAGAGCCAGGATATTTTTAAATATAACTCAGATTGTATTTGTCTGAAAGAAGAAAGTCATATACACCTAGGATGGCTTGAGGAAGAGTGAATCATGACGTGATTTTCATTTTCGGGTGAATTATTCCTTTAACAATGGCGGTACAATAAAACAATCACTGTATTACAGTAACATTAATTCTAAAGTTCTTGGAGGATATTTTCAACAAAGTTGATTACTAAAATAACGTAAAATGTTGCCAGTTGCGTTTGTATGAAACAAGTTTTTGTGCATACCATCCAACGTGACAGCTGCAGTCATGAAAAGCATTTCATGTAAGCATTTCAGCTTCATGCGTATATATATGTAATATCTCACTGCTGAATAATACAAATCAGTTTCACTTACAAAAGAAAAACACAAATATTCCTTCATATAGCCTTTCGGCATATAGTCCATAGCATTTAGTTTGGCTAGTTTAGCACAGCTTAAATAATATGGAATTTACAATCCTGAATACTGCTGTTTAAACAAAATCATATTTTGTTTTCATTCGTTTCATGTCTCACAGGAATGACAAAAACATTAGGTTTGCACAGTATTGTTCCCTTGCTGGGACTGACGATAACCGAGTCAGTCAAGCTACTGTTTATTTGCTATAATAGGCTCAGTCCGAAAAGCAGAAGTAATAATGAGTGAGTTAAGCCGTGTTTGACCAGTCACAGATGAACAGATTTGGAAATCTATGGCTCACAACCTCAAAGTGGCGCACGGTCCACACACAGCCGAAAAAGGAAAAAAAAAAAAACATGCATTAATAATAAAAAAGAACAGTTAATCAAGGCCAGTACAGAAACAAGCCCTGTATGTTTAGAGCGACTTAATGATTTTAGAGTGAAGGCTGTTTCTTGTAAGCAGTGAAAAACATTGTGCACCTTTGCCAATTAGATCAATATTGTGTAAGGGGAAACACATCCATAAGAAGAAAAGATCTATATAAGAAGAGATCAATATCTCCTCTAAAGTCCCTCTGTGATGGTTAAACAAGCTCTAGATGGAAATCATAGTCTATTTCATGTCAAATAGGCTTTTAGTGGAACAAAGATGGAAATGAAAGTGTGGGCCCATTTTTATGACCAAACAGAGGGTTGCTCTGCGTAGTTATTGCTTTTTGTGTATTCACTTCTAAAGGTCGTAAGGTAATTGGTGAGGTATTCTGGGTTTCTTTTACTAGATATATACAGTAAGCCTTCATGAGATTGAACTCTGTTCACAAGAGGGTACATCGCTTTGTCGCTTGAAATAAAACCTGTTTTAAAATGTCAGCAAGGTTCGAGTTTCTTCCGTGAGGTAGGTTTCTCCTCTCAAAATACCACAGCCGCAAGATGAAAAAAAAAAAAAAAAGCTGTGGAATTCAACAGAATGAAATCAAAGCAGAATCGCACACTGAAGAGCAAGTGTATACATTTCATTAAAATATGCCAGGCTTTGGCTAGAAAGAGAAGGCATTTTAAGAAGCATGTGATGTGCTGTGTTTCATTTCCACAGGGAGAGCTCTGGAGACTGGCTTTATCACTCTCTGCTGGTCATAGTGATCCACTGAGACAACAAATCAATACTGGATTTTTTCCTGCCAAAGTAAGCAAAATCTGCTCCCTATCCAGAACAGTGAATATGATCAAATGATAGCAAATGATGTTGTCTGATGTCATATAAGGATTCTGCAAGCCTTTCATAGGGTGTAATACATATACTGTATACAGTCCCATTGGAATTGTAAGTCCAGTTTTGAAATTGCTTCCATTTATATATATATATATATATATATATATATATATATATATATATATATATATAAATTAAGATGCTCACCAAGGCATGTATTCTATCAAAAATGCAGTAAAAACATTATAAAATACAAATTAAACTACCTCATTTCTATTTGAATATATTTTGAAATTTAATTTATTCCTGTAATGCAAAGCTGAATTTTCAGCAGCCATTGCTCCAATCTTTAGTGTCATATGATCCTTCAGAAATCATTCCAATAAGCAGATTAGCAGCTCAAGAAACAAATATGCTTAATATTTTAGTGGAAACTGTCATTTTTGTGTCATTATGAATGTTTTTACTGTCACGTCAGCATTTTTCCTGATTTTTTTTTATTATAGTATAATTTTTAAGTTTTTATTTGATGAGCCAAAGTGCATCCTGATCTTCACTGGAAGAATATCTGACCGACTGTACAAAGATTCACATGATAAATGACACAAGTAGAATTCTTCAATATATCTTATTCATTTTATTCTTTCTTATTTATTTAATAATAACTCTTTGTTCTACTTTAAAAAAAAAAAAAATGTCCTAAAACCTTAGGCTTAAGTTAAGTTTTAAATTAGATTTTGAACCCCAATGTGAACTTTTAAATGGGTAAATTATAAACGACAGCACCAACCCAGAACATAGAGTCCACACTAAAAGCAACCTTTTGTCTCTGTCTCTGAAATGAGTTCAGGTGCATTCTCTGCTATAATTAATACTAATGAAACATCATCCAGATGCAGAAGACGGGCAAATTCATAACTAAAAGCATTTATGCAATGATCTGAATGTAGGCAACTTGACCCCTTTCCGAAGCACACTTCATCTTTCATAACACAGCCCCCTCCCTCCCTAAGGCGGAATAGTTAAACACAATCTACAGAGATTCTTGCCTAGTCTTTTTGCCTGAAATCAATACAGGAATTGATCGTCCATAGCTGAAATGAAGCCACAGCGCTCCAGCAGCCCAGCAATGTTCAGCACAAGCCCAGAATATCATTTAGTCCTGTAACATAATTATAGAGAGCAATACAGATCATTTGGCATCAACATAATCTTGCTCAGCTAAAGGTCTCCTAAAGCTTCTCTTCAGGTTTCAGAGACTGTAATGAGTGAAATGGAGCTGATTCATACAGAAAAGCACATCCAATCAGCGGCTAGGCATCAGTGAGAGGCCTACTATGCTTTTGACCAACTATGTTCACACATTCTTCACATTATTTTATGTAAAAAGGTATTAAACATTGCTGAAAAGATTCATTAAAGCGGTCATGGACTGATAAATACAAAATTCATACAGTTGAGGTCAAAAATTTACATACACCTTGCAGAATCTGCTGCAAAATATTAATTATTTTACCAAAATAAGAGCAATCATATAACATGCATGTTATTTTTTATTATTTTTGACCTGAATACGATATTTCACATAAAAGACATATATATGGCCTTATGTATTGTTGCCTGAATTATCCACAGCTGTTTTTATTTATTTATTTTTTGTTGTTGTTGTTATTAGTGACAGTTGTTCTTGAGTCCCTTGTTTGTCCTGAACAGTTAAACTGCTCGCTGTTCTTCAGAAAAATTCTTTAGGTCCCACAATTTTTTTCGTTTTCCAGCATCTTTGTGTATTTGAGCCCTTTCCAACAATGACTGTATGATTTTGAGATCCATCTTTTCACAATGAGGACAACTGAGGGACTCATATACAACTATTACAGAAGGTTCAAATGCTCGCTGATGCTCCAGAAGGAAAAACGATGCATTAAGAGCCAGGGGGGTGAAAACTTTTGAACAGAACGAAGATGTGTACACTTTTTTTTTTATTTTACCTAAATATCTTTTTTTTTTTTTTTTAATTTAGTACTGCCCTTCAGAAGCTACAGAAGATACTTGCATGTTTCCCAGAAGACAAAATAAGTTAAATTTACCCTGATCTTCAAATTCAAAAAGTTTTCACCCCCCTGGCTCTTAATACATCGTGTTTCCTTCTGAAGTATCAGTGAACATTTGAACCTTCTGTCCCTCAGCTGTCCTCAGTGTGAAAAGATGTATCTCAAAATCATACAGTCATTGTTGGAAAGGGCTCAAATACACCAAAAATGCTGAAAAACCAAAGAATTTGTGGGACCTGATGGATTTTTCTGAAAAACAGAGAGCAGTTTAATTGTTCAGGACAAACAAGGGACTCATGAACAACTATCACTAAACAAACAAACAAAAAAAAACACAGCTGTGGATCATCCAGGTAACAATACAGTAAGAATCAAGCGTATGTAAACTTTTGAACAGGGTCATTTTCATAAATTCAACTATTATTTTCTCTTGTGGACTATATGTAAACAGCTTTAATGTGAAATATCTTATTCAGGTCGGTACTAAATAAAAAACAACATGCATTTTGTATTGAAATAATTAACAATTTGCAGATTCTGCAAAGTGTATGTAAACTTTTGACTTGAGTTCATTGAAGACAACAAGATGCTGTTCAGTGCCAAACTGTGGAATAACACGTCCTTCTGATGCTAACATTAGAAAAAAGTAGACTGCAACTGTAGATGGCTGCAATAGTAAGAACTTGGTCCTTTGTTCACTTAATTTTACTGTGGATTTGTTTACAAACAAGGAACAATTCAACACAGGGTTTTCAGAAAGATTAAAACTAAAAGCTGTGCCGACTATATTGGATGTGACACTAATGTCGCACCACACAAGTGTCAGTAACTGTTTTTATTATGTGGTCACTATTGCTTTGTCTATTATTACAGATGGTTTAAAATGTACTGAGAATTTATGCATTTTTAACCTAAATCACAACAGTGTCCATCTATGAAGGATGTAGGCTGTCAAACATACACAGGTGTTAGCCAATCATAGCAGTGGGTGTTTAGACCCCATTTGACTATTAAAGGCAAAAAAAAAAAAAAAAAAAAAAAAAAAAAAAAATCAATGAGACATTACTCAAAATACCTTCTTTAATGTTCCACAAAAGAAAGAAAGCCATTTGGAACAACACTAAAGTGAGTACATTTTTGGGTGAATTGTCCCTTTAATGTTTTAAATCACTCAGTCCAATTGCATGAACTATTAGATTGTTAAACTTGTCTAATTTGTATCCAAATTAAAAGAAAAGCACTTGGCTAAGTACTAGTTGGTCAGATTTAATTCTCAAGAACAGTCTTAACATGTCTGATGTACTGTATTTAGGTAACTAAATCCTGTATTCTGTCCTACATTCAGCACTTCCTCAAAAATAGGACCAGAGTAAGGAAATGTATGTATTACTGTTTATTATTTTAAACTGAGGAGCAGATGGACCAGTCAGATGGACCAAGTTCAAAATCCTGTGTTCCAGATGAGGCACGTCATGCTGTTCAAAGGGTCTGAACAGGGTGTTTGTGAACAGATTTCTTAATACCAATCACGTGTGCCTGGGATAATCATTGACTGAGGGTCATGAACTGGTTGAGTGAATGACACTATGATAACCCAAGCTGAAGGGTTGCTGGCTCATCAATGTCCATTCAAGCACTTTTTTTTACGCAAATAGGGTCAATAAGTTTAATTTATAAATTCAAAATGTAAAAATGTTGAATTCTGAGCCAAAAATTATTGACACCAGATATAATTTTTGATATTTTTTCATTAGTGGGTCCAGGACACTATAGTTAATTTATGTACAGTAAGTGAGTATAGCAAAATAAAGTAAACTGTCACGTTATACCCAAAAATGTCTTTACACAGTGGACTACCAGTAAAATTTGATTTGACACTTTGACCTGACCATGTTTTGTTACAACCCTTTATATCAAAGTTATAGGACATTATCAAGATGAATTTGTTCTGACACAGTTCTTGTAATATTTTATTACCATTTTCCAAACTATTGCGAATAAACTGTTATTACTCATATTACTGTTTGGGATAATTACAGTTTTAATGTTTTTGAAAGAAAACTCACTATGCTCACCAAAGCTGCATTTATTTGTTAAAAAAAAAAAAAAAAAACAGTAATATTGTGAATTATAATATAACTGTTTTCTATTTTAACATATTTTAAAATGTAATTTATTCCTGTGATCTCAAAGCTGAATTTTCAGCAGTCATTACTCCACTTTTCAGTGTCGCATGATCCTTAAAATATATATTTTATATTTCTTATTATTTATTTTACATCATAAAATGATGGCACTTAGTGCCTTAGTAAACAAACTAAATCCAGTTATTCCATAAGAAAAAAGCTCCTCCTTCCTATCTAATCTGTTTTAAAACAGTACACACATTTGCTTGCTGACAGAGAGTGGTGTGTCTACCTTGTGCAATCACTATGTAACCATTTATATAAGCACTTACATCAGTAGCATATGTCATGAGGCCAATGTCTTGGTAAGCACCGCTATGTAATTGCAGCCCATTACCAGATTAAAAATATTCCCAAGTTTCCACCTGAACACAAAAAGGAATTTTTTTTTTTTTTTTTTTTTACGGTGAGGATAGAAGCTCCAGCAGGTACAGCATCTGACTTTGACGTCCATGATATGGATGTCTGTCAGCTAATGGGGCTTTCATAACGTTCATATTGCAATTTTGGCTTTTAAGTCGACAATTTTCTATCACGGTACTTGACTCGCTATCAGGAAGTGGTCATTGTTGGGGTTCGGGGCCTTCCATAAAAAGCCGTAGCCCTTTGTGTAAGCGGCCACATTAATCTGGTTTTTAACGAACACTGATGGCCATCCCGGAGGATTTTTTAATGAATCCGTGAGCACACACAAAGGCACACGTTTAGCGCTCTCGGAAAAGCAGGATATTAAAATGAGACGTCTGACAGCACTGCCAAAATGAATGGCCAATTTAATTGCCCCACGGACAGCCATTATTATGACATTTAGTGAGGTATTTTCAGTGGCAGACAGGAGTCGTTTAGAGCACGTTTTAAGTGCACTCTGCACGCCAAGGTCACGTTGCCATAGTCATAACACTCATGAATAGAAATGCTAATGAGAGTCGTCAGTAACAGTTCTATTTTCTCTATGAAAGTCAATGCCCATATCTGCTCAACTTAAAAGAGAACGCTTTATCTCACCTGAGCAGAGATGTCATCCGGCATGTGCCGTGCATACCAAGACGTCATAAAGAAGACCGTTTTCTCTTAGGCTCACCGCTGACAGATAGGATTCATGTAAATCAGATGCGCTAATGCTAGATCAAACAAGGGAAATGCTACGGACAGCAGGAACTAATACTGGAAATACATACACAGCGAAGTTTAGAACGGGCCTGAATTGAAGCACTGCGCCATTTCGAAAGGAACAAAATTAAAACATTTGATTACGCCTTCTTACCTTTTGATTAGGTTAATTGATTTTAATTCAGGGACACAAAGTCCTTAAAAAACATTCAATGCCTCTGTTTTTCTAAACTAATTTAGCCACTAAATTAGCAACCTACTTGCTTAAGTGCACTTGATAGAAACAAAACATGATTTAACAGTGATGTTTACTGCTTTGAAATCTAAAAAGACTCGTCAATGCCTGTACCTTGCTTTGAGGGTGAAAAAAATGTAGGCCGTCATGCAAATCAAAGGGCCTGTCGTCTCCAAAGTGCACTGGACATCAGAAGAAAATGTGTAACATATGTTACTGTACACTTGTTTATCTCAAGGAAATGATCCTTAAATTGGAACTGTACATTTTCATTAAGCTACTAATTATGGCTTCATCAGTGTTGAACAGCTACTGTGAGCTCAACTACTGAAAGAGTCCTTGTCCAAGGTCCTGAAATCTCTTCCTAACAGCACACAAGGCCATGTTAAAAAAAAACCCATTCATTTTACCTTTTATTCATCTCTACCTTTTAAAACATTCAGGGGGATTTTAACTGTCCTTCAAGTTTAAATATTAAAGACTAGAGAGAACATCTTCATAAGAAAAACCTAGCTTTTACCATGTAACTCAGAACTGTAAATGGACCAACAAATAGTGCAAAAAAAAAGAATAATAGAAAAGAATAATAATATCATCATCAGCTTAAATATCTTAATGCTGTGCAATAACCTCTTGGATTTAGATTTATCAGCCATTCTGAACAAGTATAATATTAAAGTTCATATTCTTTGTTTTATTCAAATCAAGCAATATTTTTATTTATTCTTTTTTTTCCTCTTTCGATGTGTCTGTATTATGCACAACAGTGCAACTTTCAAAGTTTTCGTCTCCCATTCTCCCACACAAATCACCTTACCTGACTTCAAATCATGGACACGTGCCCAAAAATAGTCTAGCAACAGATGAGTGTGTAAAAACGTCTTACCGAACGCGATATGCAAAAATCTGATACACTATGCGTGTCGCTTTACCTCGATATCCGGCAATTCTTTGCTCAGCATTGTAGCCATTATGTCCGATCTGCAGTGTTGCGATCCGATCTCTCCTCCGTTAAAGAGACGCGAGAGCGCTCGACTCTAGCAGATCTAAGCACGCGCTCAGAACTTTAGTGAACGCGCCTAAAAACACGCGACTGGTCCATTATGTCACCAAACACATCTCACCTCAGCAGCATCTGTGAACTTTGTATCGACGCAGACATGGTAAAGTGCTATTCTTAAACCACCTGTGCTCACATGTATTGTCTCTTTTCACCCTATTCCTTTTTTAAATTGACCCGAATGGGCAAAATATTAGTGGTTCTGGGTGAAATGGTAGATTCCGACAACAGGCGAAGTTTAGAGGGTCAAAGTTTACATGGAGGGTATGGCTAGCCTGCACGTGCACGTGTTTATTTATAACCTTTGTTTTCAATATTTAAGCAAATATATACAATATCGGTAACACTTTACAATAAGATTCCATAAGTTAATGTATTAACTAACATGAACAAACAATGAACAATATATTTATTACAGTATTTATTAATCTTTGTTAATGTTAGTTAATAAAAAAAAATACAATTGTTCATTGTTATTTTATGTTAGTTCACAGTGTATTAACTAATACAAGCACAACTTGTAATTTTAATAATGCATTAGTAAATGCTGAAATTAACATTAACTAAGATTAATAAATGCTGTAGAAGTGTTCATAGTTCATAGTTCATAGTTCATGTTAACTAAAGTAGTTAACTAATGAACTTTACCACAGTATCTAAATAGTATAAATAAATAATGCTATCTATCCATATCCATAATTATTCAGTAATCATTTCCATATATATATATATATATATATATATATATATATATATATATATATATATATATATATAATTGTTTAAATGCGATAATTTAATGAATAATCGTAAAGCTTAAAGACATTTAAATACCCTATTGAAAAAGTAATATACTAAAATGCATTTAAAATACATTTATTTCATGCTAAGTATACTGCAAATACATTTACATATTATGTATTTGGTAAAAATACTCTGCAGTTGTAATTTTAGTATACTTAACTGGTATATTTATTATTTATTTGGTATATAACTAAAGTAGTTAACTCATGTTAACTAATGAACCTTATTATAAAGTGTTACCACAATATCTACATAGTATAAATAATGCTATCTATCTGTCTGTACAGTATATGTCTAATAATGAATCAGTAATAAATTACATATTTCCATATATATATATATATATATATATATATATATATATATATATATATATATATATATATATATATATATATTATGTACTTGGTAAAAAATACTCTGCAATTGTAATTTTAGTATACTTAACTGGTATATTTAAAGTCTGCTAAATTGGAACAACTAATTTTGTAGTTAATGTAGTTTAATTGTGCGGAAGTAGTGCTGAAGTCCAACTAAAGATATACTTAAGTATATTTGATTTAAAGTAGAACTATTGCAGGTATACTTTAGGTACACTTTTGCATTTAAAGACCAATATTATTTCATACATTTCTCATCAACAGATATTAGGCCTAATATTAAGAAATGAGCATTGTGCACAAGCAGTATATGTTTAACTATACTTAGTATTAAATAAATTGATTTTAAATCTCTTACTTTTTTACTAGGGTATACAATTCAGTATGGACATAATATTTTAAACTGTACATGATACATACACATCTATTTCATATTATTATATTGACATTTTTAAGCTCTAATCTGAATATTGTTGTCATAATTTGCATAATTTTTGTATAATTTTACTTAAAAATACCTTATGTGGTCACAAAAAGATGAAAAACTCACTTCAGAGTGGAATGTGGGGTTAAATGTTTTGAGCCAATCTCGCAGTGAGGGGAGTAGCTTATCAAAATGATGTCACTGGCTCATCCCCCTTATTCTTTTCTCAGTAACCCTGAGGTTCAAAGTCTGATGACTACAAGTTACCATGTCCCTGAGCTGTGGTATTATGCAATATTCAACACACTTAAAATAAAGGTTTCAGAAAGGGGTTTTCAAAGCAACAGCCATTTTGGATTCTCCAAATAATAACTTTCAGCAAACAGTTCTTAAAAGAACTACATTTTCTATCTTTTAATAATCTAAAGAACATTTTCACACTATAAAGAATATTTTGCAGAATTAAAAGATTCCATGGATGTTAACAGCTTTTCAAAGAACCTTTATTTGTGAGTAAGATATCCTGTTATAATTCAGATTAACTGGTTACTTCTGTTATTTTTTATGGATTTTATCTTTAAGAGTCAGTTATAGACATTTCGGTAATCAAAAATGTAATTAAAAAGTTGGTGAGATTTATGCAAGATCGATCTTATGTTAAAAAAAAATAATTTCATGCTTTATTTAAATCTGTGCAAACTTGAGCTTAAGATGTGTCTGAATAATGTCAGTAAATTATCACATGAAGCCATTTACAGATTTCGACTTTATTATAAAACAAATATTTCCAACAGATGTATTTAGTATCATAATACTGTGCTGTGGTACATGAAACGGAATAAAAGAATGAACATACAGAGCATCTTATCAGACTTGTAATTCCGTTTAGCCTTAAGACAAGAAGCTTTGTTTTGCTGTTTTTATGTAGACACCCCTGCCATCACATGCAGAAATAGGTCACTTCACCTTCCATTCACTAGTGTTTATTCCTCCTGCCTGCTTGGATCTCGCGTCTTTGCAGTCAGAGCGGGTTTCTCTCCAACCCAACACAGCAGGCCAAACGTGAGCAGGGCTTGATGTTCAAACACCTGCCGACTGCTGAGGAGCTTTATTTTTCAAATCTGCAACTCTGGAGCTGAGCTGAGCTTCTCAGTGGTGTGTGTGTGCCTCCGGGTCTGTGTATGTGTGGTGCGTGTTTGCACCTCAAGTGTTTTTTTTTTTGTTTTTTTTTGCAGTCTACTTAGCCTTCAACACAATGTTGTGCTTTATGTCAAGACAATTATTTTTGTCACTCATTATAACCGTTCAACACAATGTTAGTCGTTTCCTCAAGACAATTATTTTTGCCACTCATTATAATCAAAGTAATGCATAGTTTAGGGCAGTTTGAATGCAGTACACATCTTTCATTTGAATATTTAACTGTTACAATACACATAACAACACAGAGATAATCACAAAAACAATAACAACGTCCCGAACAGTATTTTCTATTTGCTCTGTGTTAGATTCATATTCGCCCTATATTTTTCAAATCTAATATTTATGTTCGGGACAGCAGCCTCCTCATGCTGAGAGCTGATAAGCCCGAGGCAACTTACTGATCAGAGGGATTGTGGATCCTCTAGAATCAGCAGGGGTCAGAATATCATTATAATCAAGCAGCTGTAGTAGTACAGACCCAGTGTTCTGGACCAGAATCCAGCACAGCATTGTCATCACGCATACAGACTCTGGCAACAGATGACACACTTGGCTCCCGTGAATTTTTCCTCTCCTCCGTGTTGGCCAATTCGGTGAATCAGCGTTTGATTGATTCTCGTCACCCAGCGTTTGTGTGCTGAAAGAGAAATGATCTCAGTCCTTGGGCAGTAACAAACCTGACATCAGATAAGTGTCCTTTCATTTTCAAAGAAGGAAGGCGGCTTGATTAGTCGTTTGTGAACCGAGCTGCTGTCAGTACGCTGAGATATTTCACTGCCCTGCTGTAAAACAAAACAGCCGACTCTATATTTAAAGGCCTTTAAACAGTTTTGAACAGGTTGCATAGATTATCATCAATTCAAGTCAGCAGGGTGACCAATGAAAAACAACCGAAACAAAAACAAACAAACAAACAAACAAACAAAAAACATTAAATTGCACATTTTGTGTTCAAATTTTGTAATATGTATTATATAGTAGTCATTATGTCCGATTCGAAAATGTCAGATTTAAAAACAAGTATTATAGTTATTTTGCTTTAGCATTAAATTGCATTGCATATATTTTATTATATTATGTATATTTGATATTTGTTAGTGCATACAAACAAATATACTTAAAATACATAAATTCTTAGACAAAATGCTCTTTTTTTAAAAAAAAATTATTTAGGCTACACTACCATTCAAAAGCTTGGGGCCAGTAAGTTTTTAACTATTTTATTTTATATTATGTTATGTTATTTCATTTTATTTTATTTTATTTGACAAAGCAAAGATGCATAAAACTGACCAAATGTGACGATAAAGACTGCTGATTTCTATTTTAAATAAATGTTGTTTTTATTCATATCAAAAAATTATTAAAAATGTGCCACAGTTTCCACAAAAATATTAAGCAGCACAACTGTTTTCAGCTTTAATAATAAGAAGAAATATTTCTTGAGCAGCAAATTAGCATATTCAAATGACTTCTGGATGATCATGTGACGCTGAATACTGGAATAATGCTGCATTCACGCCATATCGTAACTACCGTAATTTCGAGATGACAACATGTGAAGTTCTACTCGGAGCTGTTCACGTCCTCAGACTCGGAATTATGCTTTTCTATGGCAACACTATCAACGCCTAAACAGAAGGTTTGTTCGACTTCATCTACGGCGATCAACGAGAGTAGCCGAGAGAAGTCGCGGGCGGAGTTTCTGCTCTCGTTAGTGGCGCTCTCGCGGTGTTTGCGTGCACTATCGCAGATGAAGTGAATCAAATGCAATATCTATCAAATACACAGACTTTTCAAAAGCGTTTTCATGAGCAACAGAAACACGTTTCATGTACTGCTTAATACAGCGCCATCTGAACAAGAATAATGATCAACATAAACATATACCATTTAAATACTAATAAAGTGGGGTTATATATGCTTTTATCAGTGTTTTATGATAACTCTGACTCAATATAACATTGCAACTACAGTAAAAACCCTTTTACTGTTCTAAAAACACAGATTTGTAAGCATTATCGGACTTGAGGATGTTAGAATGAACCCAAAACACACGTGATCGTTGTCACGCGGTGAATCTGGCCAATCGTGAAACAGCCATGTGGTCATCACAGCTCCTGCAGCTGCTCTGAAGAAACTGCGCCGGCTGAGTTAGCCGGCTGCTCTCGAATGGCTGTCGCGGTACTTTGATGCCACACGTGACAGTCACGAGGCGTCGGCGCAGCCTCAAGTCGGACAAAATTTCGAACCGGCATACACTACTTCAAGTCAGAATTTGATGGAGCTGCGCAGCGCTGCGTTAAGTCGGACACACCTTCTGTTTAGGCGTTGATAGTGTTGCCATAGAAAAGCATAATTCCTAGTCTGAGGACGTGAACAGCTCCGAGTAGAACTTCACATGCTGTCATCTCGAAATTACGGTAATTACGATATGGCGTGAACGCAGCATAAATTCAACTTTGCTATCACAGGAAAACATTATATTTTTTAAAACATATTCAAGCAGAAAAGTTGTTTTAACTAATTTTACTAAAAAATATTTAACAATATTACCGTTTTACTGTATCTTTGATCAAATAAATGCAGCTTTAGTAAGATGAGAAACTTATGAGTTTAAGAACATAAAAAATCTTACAGCCCCATATTTTGAATGTTAGTGTATAGTAGTATATAAAATGCAATAATAGCAAAATAATTAAAATGATTTACTTCAGTTATTCAAAATATTAAAAATATACATGTGACCCTGGACCACAAAACCAGTCATACGTAGCATGGGTATATTTGTAGCAATAGCCAACAATACATTGTATGTGTCAAAATTATTTATTTTATGCCAAAAATCATTAGGATATTAAGTAAAGATCATGTTTCATGATGATATTTTGTAAATTTCCTACCGTAAATATATAAAACCTTTTTGATTAGTAATGTGCATACGAACTTAATTTGGACAACTTTAAAGGTGATTTTCTCAATATTTAGATTTTATTGCACCCTCAGATTCCAGATTTTCAAATAGTTGTATCTCAGCCAAATATTGTCCTATCCTAACAAACCACACATTGATGGAAAACGTATTTATTCAGCTGACGATGTATAAATCACAACTAAATGGCTGGTTTTGTGGTTCAGGGTCACATATATGCAATAATAGCAATAGAAATAAAATGATTTACTTAAGTTATTCAAAATATTCAAAATTCACTAAAACACAAAATGTAGATTTGTTTTAACATCTATTTAACGTCAGCAAGTCAGTCAGTGGATTTTGGAAGTGTTACATGACAAAAAATAACAGCCAAGCAGACATTTTTTACAGAAATGGCCAAATAGCAACCAATTAATCTGTCATTTATTAAAACATTTAGGCCATTTTTTACTTTTTGTGGGTTCAAAAATACCTGTGATTTCTTCTGCATCAAAAGGTCCCTTTCATTTGCAGTCTCTCATACCTTTTACACAAGCACATTGCTTCATCATCAGAGTGAAGCTATCCTTAGTGACTGAGCTCTGTGTGTGTGAATATGGAACGTGGTTCAACACATCTCTGGTTTTAACTAACCTGCACACTTTCATGCATGCTTTGATCCAGTAGGCGACGGTTCAAAAGGGAACGACAAACAGCGTTGTGTGGCAGTCAGAGAGAGAGAAACACACCAAACGGTTTCCTGCGTTTAACAGGCTACCTCCTGTGACAGTGTCAGCGACAGGGAAGAGAGAAAACAGACCTTGGTTCACTTTCTCTTTTTTTCCTTTTCCTTTAGTTTTTTTTTTTCTTGTTGGGCTTCTCAGAAAACCTCTGTAAATAATGTTTGTGACACGAAACATTTGATGTTTCGGAAAAGAGGAACACAAGGAAATGTCCTATTTGCAGCATGCATGGAAAATTACAGCTCTTTCATCAGTTTTCAGCCTGGACTTTTGTTGCCATGATTTTTCAGTGCAAGTGCTTCGCTTTTTTTTCTTTCTCTTCACCTGCATACTCAACAGCTTCAGTGCTCTTAACGGAGAAATTAGAGAATTCCTATTCAGTTTTTTATTCAGTTTCTTTGTTCTACATTTATGTCTTCCATGGATTAGGACAAAGCATTAACAAATGTCAAGCTTCGAATGTTTTTCTTCTCTGCCAACCACAGTAGGTCTTAGCATTCTGGATTGAAAATGCCTGCCGTCTGGCAACACTGCCTGTGTAGAACTTGGCAGACATCCAGAACAAAAAGAATATTGGAAACCATAACTATTTCTGATATGATGAAACAACAGAGAAATATACTGCAATATTGTTCCAGGAGGAACCACACAGCTTCCCAGTCATTCCAATTAATTGATACAGTAATTCATATAAATGACAGGTTGGTGAAAATTCAGATCGAATGAAACGTCGAGGTTCAAAATGCATGACATTTTATATTAACTTCCTATTCTCTGTTGTTGGTGGAGCATTAAACATTAACATTCTTTCATTTTCCCTTCAGTGTTCCACAGAGGTCTGAATCTAGCAGCACATCTATGGTGGAGACATAAAAAAGAACAGCATTCGAATACACAGAGGCCTGAGAAGAGAGCCAGTCGGTCACCTCACGCTTCCCGACAGAAATTGTGAACAGAAATCCCAACATAGGTATATTTAAATATATATATATATATATATATATATATATATATATATATATATATATATATATATATATATATATATATTATATGAAATATATATAGAAATATATTTCACAAAATAACAGCTCAACATCTAATGAAATGTGGGGATTTTATTTAAAAGAAGTATTTCTGCCTTGTTTTCTTCATTAAAAATACATTACTGTTCAAAAGTTTGGAGGTAAGATTTTGAAACTTTTTATGTTCGTCGAGTTATTTGATCTAAAATACAGTAGAAACAGTAATACTTTAAAAACATTTTAACAACTCTTAAAATATTTTCTATTTTAACATTTTAAAATGTAATTTTTTTTTTAAATCTTTCTATCAGTGTTGAAATTTGTTGTGCTGCTAATAATTTTTTTGTGGAAACCATAAAACACTTTTTTTCAGGATTCTTTGATGAATAGAAAGTTATGTTAAAAAAAGAGAATCATTTCTTTGAAATATAAAGTATTTGTAACATTATAAATGTCTTTACTTTCACTTATGATTAATTTAATGTGTCCTTGTTGAACAAAAGTAGTAAAAAAAAAAAAGAATCTAAACTTTTGAATAGAGGTGTATATAAACATCCTTAAAACAATTTTGCTTCTCAAGTAAATTTAAGTTTTCAGAGAATATATATTAAACAAAAATTATTTATTTTCTTTTCTTAAATCTAATAAATCTAACAAAATATAAAACCTAAATGTGACCCTGGACCACAAAACCAGTCATAAGGGTCAGTTAATAAGGGAAATTAATAAGCTTTTGATTGATTTACGGTTTGTTATGATAGGACAGTATTTGGCCAAAATACAACTATTTGGAAATTTGGAATCTGAGGTTGCAAAAAAATCTAAAAATTGAGAAAATCACCTTTGAAGTTGTCCCATTGAAGTTGAATAATACTAATCAAAAAAATAAGTTTTGATATATTTTCAGCAGGAAATGTACAAAATATCTTAATGGAACATGATCTTTACTTAATATCCTAATGATTTTTGGCATAAAAGAAATACATTATATTTTTGACTATTGCTACTTCAAACTGGTTTTACAGGGTCACAAATTTGTTTAAAAGAAAAAAAAAAGAAAAAATCAAGATACATATTCCCTGAAAACAAGTCGTATGACCTTACACAGTTTCCATTTATCTTGTTTTAAAAATGTTTAGATATTTTTATTGGAAAACTAGAGAGAGAGAGAGGGAAAAAAAAAAACATGATACTTTGCAGCATATGAAATTGGCACCTAAAAAGGAGACCTGCTGAAAGCAAATAACAACCTTTTTCTTAACTTGAGAGCCTGTTTTCAAACACGCTATTTTTAACCAGTCGTATCTCTTTAAACATCAGATGTTAGAAGCTACTATTTGTTGTCATCTCTGCTTTCCTCCATCTGACACTGATGGAAGACTGCAGAGAAAAGCACGTTGAATGATAACAGAGCAGGTTCAGGCTCACTAACCATCAGCCATAAGGCAGATCTGGGCCGTGTCTGTTTGTCATCGGATGCGTCCAGGCTCGGCTCTGTTTGGCTGAGCTCTGAAATGCTTCTCACCATCACCTTATTTCTCCCGAGCAACCAGAGCCTAAAACTTCAGGCCTGGGCTCAGTTCTGTCAGAAAGCGTCGGGATTAAAGGTGCCGCGGCCGGCCGGGCTAGCAGAGGATTAGAGGCGACTTGAAGGGATGGTTTGCAAAGCGCAGACGAGAGGCGGTCAACTACACCTCTGATTCTGCTCAGGGCTGTTTTGACTGCCAGTCAAGGATTTGGGGGCACTGAGAAAAAGCGAGGTGTTGGACAGCTTTGCCGGCAGCTCTACCTGGATTGGAAGGATCGGGCTGTGGCTGACCTTAGGGTTACTTTAACAAGAAAAGCGTCAGCCCTTGCAGTCCTCTCCACTTCATCCCTGTACTCACTGGAGGTCTCGCAGGTTTCCAACAGCAAGTGCTGGAGGAACAGCTTAAGTACATGTGACAAGGAGCAGCATGATACGTTTCACTTTAAAGGACAGAACGGAGAAAATTAATTAACTGCTGTGACGCACCTTTGTGTTACATACGCTGTTGCTTATTGGTTAAAGATCTGTGCTGGTAATTGAAATTTGCATGCTCATATCTCAGTGTTGGGCAAAATAGCTAAACAAGTTAGAGGAAAAAAAGCCACTGACTTAATTTTCAATTTTTGTTGTGAACCCCTTTTGACCTAAAATATTTACTTGAAGTGTCCCTGAGCTTTAAGGTAATATTTCAGTCATTTTCACCACTTGTTCTGCATTTTTGGTTTCCAGCTAACAGTGACCAATCTCAGAACTCCGCTAATGTTCTAGCAAGGTCCTATCAAATTCATGAACAATTATACTTTCAATGTTAATAGAGTTGTCTGGTCTTTAATGTTCTGAAAATGTGAGCACAAAACATTATTTATACATCCTTCATGGAACATTAAAAAAATAAATAAATAAATAATAATAATAATAAATAATAATAATGTAACATTTTTTAAATGTTACTACTTGTTTTAGAATGTTTAGAGAATATTCAAAAATAAAATAATGCAAAAATGGAATGGTACCTTCACATTACCAAAAATGTTTTGAAAACATTTCAAAAACTTAACGTTTTGAACTTTCAGAGAACATTCATCAATAGCATTTTCGTAACTTAATGGGCAGTGCTGGGTAGTAACTGATGTGTAATTTGGATTATGTAAACAGATTATGTAAATTAAGTACTTGTGATTAGATTATATTACATTTTAAAAAACTCATAATCAGACTAAAGTTACTTTTTTATTGATTGAATGATTATATATTATTCACACATGCTTTATGAGCTCTAAGTGACCATGTACCACAAAACCAGTCATAATGGTACATTTTTTGGATTGATTTATTGAAAAATCATAAATCATTAAGAATCATACATCATCTGAAAACTGAATAAATAAGCTTTCCATTGATGTATGGCTTGTTAGGATAGGAGATACAACAACATACAACTATTTGAAAATCTCGAATCTAAGGGTGCAAAAAAAAAAAAAAAAAATCTAATTTCTTTCTGATTTCTCTCCATGTAATGGACTTCTCTATGGAGCCACCAAATTTGAGCTTTCAAAATGCAGTTTAAATGCAGCTTCAAATGACTCTAAACAATCGCAGCCATTGAAAAAGGGTCTTATCTAGCGAAACAATCGGTTATTTTACTTTATTATATTTTTTTAAAATTACAATTTATATACTTTTCAACCTCAAACGCTTGTCTCGTCTAGCTCTGTGTGAACTGTTTTTTTTCCAGTCATGACAGTTAGGGTACTTCTAAAAACTCCCATCTCATTTTCTCCTCCAACTTCAAAATCATCCTACATCGCTAAGGAAGTACCAACCCAGAGAACGCGCAAACAAGATCAAACACCCTTTCCAAAAAAAAAAAAAAAACAGTGATGTAAGACGATTTTGAAGTTGGAGAAAATGAGACAGGAGTTTTTAGACATACCCTAACTGTCATGACCGTAAAAATATAGTTCAAACAGAGCTAGACAAGACAGTGCGTTTGAGGGTAAAAAGTATATAAATTGTAATTTTGTAACCGATATAACCAATCGTTTCGCTAGATAAGACCCTTATTCCTCGGCTGGGATTGTTTAGAGCCCTTTGAAGCTGCATTTAAACTGCATTTTGAAAGTTCAAATTTGGGGGCACCATAGAAGTCCATTACGTGGAGAGAAATGCTGAAATGTTTTCCTCAGACATGAAAACAAACAAACAAAAAAAGACGGACATGAACATCTTTGATGACAAGGGGGCGAGTACATTATCTGTAAATTTTTGTTCTGGAAGTGGACTAATTCTTTAATAACAATGAATGGAATTTATCTTTTCATTTTTATATCAATTTTGTACGATCAATGTGATAAGTTAGGTCAAAAGTAATCTAAAAGTAATCTAAAAAAATTGTCTGAAATTTACAAAATATCATCATGGAACATGATCTTTACTTAATAATCTAATGATTTTTTGGCATAAAAGAACAATCTATAATTTTGACCCATACAATGTATTGTTGGCTATTGCTACAAATAAAGCCGTGCTACTTATGTGTAATGCAATGGATTATGTTATTAACTACAATTTTTGTCATGTAATTTGATATCAGTAACAGACTACAATTTGTACAATCTACCCAGCTCTATTTAATGAATATGTTAGCAAACATTTACAGAACTTATTTTTGTTAGATGGGACATGAAGGTAAACAAATGTTATTTATTCTGACTTATTTCAACTTTCATACATACAATTTTATGATTTAATTATGAGATTTCCATCAACTCACAAACTCCTAAGGGTTTGCCGAAGAACCAGGAAACCCTGTGTTTGAGAAAGATAGTGGCACCACATTTACCTTTTTACATTTAAGCTATATTTAATTTTTCATCAGCATGAAATATTAAAAATAGTCAGCTGTAATTGGACTAACGCCACTGAACATCTACAGCGAATGATTACTACTGAATGACTGTTTACGAAGTTTCCCAAGATACATCAGAAACATCACCAATAAAACAAGAAGCAACACAACACAAATGGAAAATGCAGTGCCACTTTTTTAGGTGCTGTTATTTTTTGATAATCTTTTGTTTTTAAAAGGTTATTATTTCACTAATTAACCAACTGCTGCAACGTTACCATTTTATAAACCACTGATTCAATGTGTTTAGACTGAATTCAGACTGAACTGATTTAGATCAATTGGAATTGACTCAGAAGACTGATTCAAATGTACCAAATGCACATTTTTAAAAGTATATTACTTAAGTACTTATTGACAAATAAGTAATTTTCTGCTTAAGTAAAATTAAAAACTTACTGGACTAATATTTAATAGGGTATCTGTACTTTGTACCACTTTATACAACTGATGAATCTGAACAGCTGAAAGAAAATACACAATATATCCAGTTCAAAAACTAGTGAAGCTACAGGTACCACCTTACTACTGAGAAATATAATTGAGCTAAAAGCTTTGCTATTTGTACTTCTACATTTGTTCATTTAGCGGACACTTTCATCCAACTGTGACTGTCCAAATCCTGCAACATTTCATAGTCACCGTAAAAAAAAAATAAAGAAATAAATAAATTACCATTGCACCTTTGAGGGAAACACTTAACCCCTGCCTGTACATCAGGGACACTGTACGTCGCAGTGGATAGGAACATCAGCTAAATGACTAATTAGCTAAATTGGCCAACCAATTCAAACCAAGCAGTCTTCCAAACACAACCAACAGTCCTAACCTGCTATACAGCACAGAAAAAAGAATGATGAAGATGAGCAATTGGCAAGCAGACAGTAAATATCTGTTAAACAACTCTGGGCAGGATTGAGATAGAGGCCAAAACAGAGGGCAGGGAGGCATTGCTGACCCAACGCATGCCAGATGGCTGTAGCAGCACAGACTCTCTCGGCAGGGTTCTGGCCAATCCTGTGAGAGTTAGATGTATCATGAAAACTGATCTACGCACAAGCCAAGCCGCAGCGTTCTGTTCGACACCAATCTGCGAAAGTTTCTTCGCTGGCAGTCAGAGTGATAAAGCACAAGTGAGAAAAGAGCAAGGCGTGCGCATCTGGACCCACAACAGCTGGCCGGGGGCCCAGCCCGAAAACGTTGTGATAGCAACACGCGTGCTCTCGTGGTTTTCAGGGCGATGGATGGGCTGCACGCTTAGCTCTTGAAGTGAGCTCGAAGTGTGAAAGTTGATTAGCAGCGAATACAACAGTCGCTCGTCTTGCTGACAGAAACAGAGTTTGTCCTCCTTGAGAGGATTTAGGCAAGCTTTTATTTGATCTCGGAGTCAGCCGCGGCTCAACGAGCCATTTGTTTAACAGAGAGATGCAGTGCTATGTGTGTCAATGTGTCAGCTCTAAGCACACAAAACTGGCAACTGTTGATCTGGAATTCCCGTCGGTGTCAATCTTAGCGAGGATGAAACAAAGCTGGCTGAGTGAACTGCCTCTCCGAGTCGGTTTTATTTCGCACTTTGACTCATCAGGCACCGTAAAATCTACCTCAGAAAGAGCTGTCGATTCCGTCCGATGCCTCGATTGCACTTCGCCCTGACAAAGCGCAGTTCAACCAGCTGCGTCGACATGGCTATTTAATTAGCAAAGAAGTGCATGAACATCCAAAGAGCGAACGCCGCTTCGTATTAAAAAAACATTCGAGTCGATCTCGCATCAGTTAAGCGAGGACCCGACAGATTGTTTCTCACGGAGAGAAACATGCGAAATGCGTAGCGCTCGGTAAAAGAGCTGCAGCGGCGCAGATAATTGATTTGCTTATTTTGTTTTGTGCCGATAGGCCTCCATTTATTCCACAGCGAAATTGTCGAAGGCAATTGGAGGGCAGATGGCGTGCATACCGATCACCTCGGCGCGCTCTTAAACTCACAAAGCGAGCGTCCTACCCTGAACCGCACATATATCAATGCAGATGAAAATGCCCTGCTGGACTAATTATCACAGAATAATTAAAGATATGACCTGCATGGAGAGGAAAGAGAAGGGCTGCGGGAGGAGGGGGGTCTTGTCTGAAGGTGGTCCTGATGATGGAGTAAACAAAGGCTCTGCGTGCAGCCCCCAGGAGATGATTATGTATCAAAAGGTCAGAGCTTATACGAGAGCAGCAAAGAGGGAGGGGGAAGGGAGGGCGACGGAGCGAGGCGGAGACGGAGAGATGGGCGAAACACAATTTTGTGGCCCTTTCAGAGTATTCAAATGTTTTAAGTGCAGCCACTTGACCATGAGGCCTGCAACGGCCTCGTCGAGAGCTTTCAGTCACCACAACGCATAATAGCCTTGAGCAAACAATCGCAAGACCCCAGTTTCTCCATCTTCAACTTTAGATACTTTCGCCTCTAGAACCGCTGTGATTTGTCGACCCTCTAAAAGCCGAGAGCTTCGGGGGCGGCGCCGCCCGAGTTTTTAAGGTATCTCTGCCTCCGTAAGGGATAAAAACACAGAGCGCCCGCTCACACGCACACATGAACAGCATTCTCATATCATATGGGTGAGCTGATAGCGCAGCTTCGAGCTCAGCCAAGTATGCAGAGTCTTTGGAGTGTGTACTAATGTCTAGCTCACGTTTGCCTACACAGAATTCTGGGTAGCATTTGGCATACAAGAATCTGTCAGCTTATTTCTGACAACCGCTTTAAAGCGAACCAGCATTTGCCAGCACAAGTATCAAGTGGGCAATGCATCTTGTAAAAATACAGAACAGTTGTAAGACGCATTCTGATCAAAGAGTTGCATTTTAACATTTTTTTTTTCCCTGTAGCACAATCTCTTCTCCCCAAAACGCTGGTGAAATGGAGCGCTTGATCCAGTTTTCGCATTAAGGGTGTGTGTCACAAACACCCAAAAATAGATTCGTTTTTAAAGTGTCATTATAGTGAGACAGAGGGTACCTGCCTGTTGTTGATAGCAGCCCAAGAGGGGAATGCATCATGATAAACGTCTTAAAGCTGAATAAAGTTCAAATGGATTTGAAATGCTTCCCCGCTACACAATAGTTAAACACCTTTACTAATGTGGCTGTCTACACAAGAGAGAAAGAGCGTGCCAAATGAAGTCGTTATTTAGTAAACTACTGAATTTCCATGGGTTATTTAGTGTTTTTTCTTTCTTTTTCTTTTTTTTTTTTTCCAAAGCTGAAATTAGCTCGGTGGGTGGGAGAGGTAATCATAAAGAGGAAAACACCTGCACGGATACAGGTGTATGAAAGCTATTAACACAGAGAGAGGAAACAGGGGGAAGGCAGAGTAAACTCACTCAAGTCATGACAAATTCATAACAATGTTCTGACTTTTTAATAGAGAGTTTATTTAGGGCTTCAAATTTCATTGGATACAACATTTGCCATGACTTAATGATAAAAGCACATTCAGTTTTGAGTAAACTCAATGTTAAATAAATGTTAATTTTGAGTAAAATACAATTACAGTCAAAAAAAAACATTGAATGTGCATCAGTAACAATGAATGACATTGCAATGACTTAATGACAATCATAAATTAGAAAATAATATACCTTGATAAAACCCTGTGATAAGTATAATATTAGCATCACTAGATTACATAATGATAATATGTTTAGTTTCTGGGGATGGGGACTTTTCATAAGCATTTCTAATAAGCCTCTAGTTATTTTCACAAGCTCTGTGGTTAATATGACTAAAAGTGAGTAGCAGCCAATTTGCATTTTGTCTCTATGTCTTCCAGGCCTTTTTTAAAAAGCAGAGAATGAAAGAAGCAAGGTATGCATTTACAATTTCTTAACAGTTCTGTATAACAAATCAATCGCAACCCACACAAACATTATTTATAAATAAAAAAAAATACTTCAGCAGTGTAGAACGATTGCCAGTTCTTCAGTTTTATCTTAACTTATAAAAAAAAAAAAAAAAAAAACAAGACATTAAAAATAGACTTCACATTAATGCATTCAGTTATATTAAAAGTTGTTTGGTTAGAACATATTCCTAGACTTAGGATCTGAGAGAAAGATATGACTGCTTTAAAAACACTGACCATCTTTATATGCCACAGGCCTCATTGGCTTTCACCAGCACAAGCTAACTCAGACATTTGAGCGCATCATTAAAAAGTAATTAGTGGTTTGGAAAAGAACATTATGTGAACGTGTGTCTTTATCTAGGAGGGGGAAAAAAGATATTAAATCTGTGCTACAATCAGAAGGAAACAGCTGATGCTATGAGCGCAGTAGATACGTTCATGTAATCTATTATGCTGCTTCTACTTAGTTGCGTTTCGTAATTAGACTTGAAGCCCCTCCCCTTTCATAGCAAAGCCTCTTAGAGTCTGCTGTCAGCTGAATGGTGAAAACTGTACGCCTAATGCCATCTCAAAATCAATCTGTGTGAACACCCCATGCAGTCCGGGGCTCCCGCTGGTGCTCAGGACTAACAATAAAGAGCAGTAAATGCATTCCTATCAGCCAGGCAAGCAGGCATGTGTACGCTAAAACACTCCCCGAAGAGAGCAAAAATAACATGAACCGCCCCTCGTACGCACACTCAGATGAGGGGGGGAAAAAAACAAACAAGTTGTATAAAATGCAAAATGACGCTCGTCGTATAGCGGCACATAAAACGGCGCTTTGCCAATGTAGGTGGAGACAATCCAACGAGAGCAAGAGCTGCCTGTCTCCTGTTGCAGAAATCAAACAAACCACAGTGAAAATGATTAGCTAGGTTTTTGGGAGCAGTGGAGGTTATCTCCCCGAAGACAGTCGACAATGACTCTCCTCAACTACGCGTATTCTTAAGCAATAACAACGAGAGCCGTATTATCCACCCAAGAATACCCGTCACCGAAGAGAGCCTTAGCAAAAGGGGGCTTCGCCTGACTTTCAGCCATCCACAGTGGCATAGGCCAAAGCAGAGTTTTCTCTCTAGGGGAATTGATTGAAGATGCCCTTTACCACAAGGCAAGGCCCCCGTCAAAGGTTGCATCTGCAGACAGAAATGAACACACTTTGCATTTGTAGCAGGAGAGGGAGGATATTGCATGTAAAACGCTTCCCTTCCTGGGTTTAACTAGTTATGTGGAGAGACAGATGGTGAGGGGGATCGTCTTACCTGAGAGAGGGTGTTCACGGACCTCACGTCCTGTCCTCGGTCCAGCCCGGCCTCTGGGGGCGGAAGCGCTCGCAAACGTCCAGGCCAAATCTGGGAACGATGTAAAGGAGGTAGGAATTAAACAAAAGCGTGGCTTGACGTTCTCGTCGCCATAGGTTTAACGTCGCTATCGCACAGCACATTAACAGTCAAACACTGTCACCTTCAAAGTCTCACATGCTCATCACACACATTCAGGGAGGGAGGAAGAGAGAAAGAGAGAAAGAGAGAGAGAGAGAGAGAGGGAAGAGGAGTCATACAGAAAATCCATTAGCAGCGGGAAGCAAATTACAGATCGTTTGGGGGAAAAAAGGGAATGCAATGATGGCTGTCAGAAACGGGGAACAATGACTGTTATTATGGCTCTCATTTTCTGAGGGGTGCAGCAGCTCCCAAATGGAAGTGGAAAAAGATGGACATCAGAACATGTATTTTTCCAGCCTTGTGGAATTCATTCATATACACTTTCTGACTCACATGAAACCACAAATTAACATATAACAAAATGTACAGATACAAAATGCACTGTGCTGAGGATGTGAATGTGCGAGATGTGTTTACAACAGCTTTCTTTAAACATTTCTCACAGGCCATTGGGAAAAAAAAAGCATTTAAATGCAAATACGAAGAAAACGAGTAGCCTACTGAATACTGGTGATTCACCATTACACTTGGAGTGTAAAGCCAACACAATACGTTCAAAAACATGGCGTAAACATGGACCGTGGCTGTCTAACATGCTCAGACACACCCATCCACTGATGCTTACAACATTTGAGTCAGAATTCACACACCAAACAAGACATGTAGTAGAGAAACAACACACAGGAGACGCTGTGACAGCAGCACAACCCCTGGTTCAGCACAACGGGCTTGTCAAAAAACAAACTCCCTTCTTATCTTGTTTGGACAGCCCTGTCAAAGCTAAAAGACCACCCTCCCTTGCCCCCCAAAGCATGCGTACAGCCAGGTTCCTGTGGTACAACATCTTCCTCTGGCCAATAGCAAAAAGACATGATCTTCTGCTTCATCTCCAGAAGCTTTTCCTGCAGCAGGTGCACGAACGAGGAGTCAGAGTGACTGTCCCAATCCTTTTGTGACTTTTCCCTCCATTTTGGGGCTTTTGAGAAGGACAAAACAACGAAACATGACGTGAGGTGGACAAAGAGAGGACAAACGAAAGAAAAGAGAAGACAAAACGTGGACAGAAGGGACAAAAAAGCTTTTTTTTTTTTTCTCGTGAAGCTCCTCTTCATTCCACTCACACATCATTACAGAGGCTCACTGACACAGGGCTCCTGCTGCCTGCCAGTGATTGCCATTTAATTGAAGGAGCAGGAATCCCATGAATATGTTAATACGGCAAACACAGTTGACAAATCCAGCAGAAAAATATCCACCGCCCCGATAGTAGCGTGATTACACAAATCTGCAGCACAGTGACAATCAGCTCACACAATACCCAAGGCAACAAATCTTTCTTTTCCCCCATGATATTGTGACGAGTCACAAAAGGAACAAAAGGCAAAGTAGTGGCAGAAAAAAACAGGCACAAATCCTTACTCCACTGAAGCAGGCTTACCCTAGAGATCTCTACAGAGCGGCACCCGCTGAGCACAAAGCCGCCCATTCGTCCGCTGCCTTGAGCCGGCAGTGACGGGGAAGGCTGAGGCTGCCGTGCCTCCGTTCCTTCAGGTTGTTGTCCGTCGCCGCCGTAAGACCATGTGCCCAAACGTGCAGGATCCCCTCCCGAACAAGCTCGCCGGAGAAGAGGAGAGAGGTCTGCCAGTTGTTGCGCACGGCAAACTAACTCACAGGAGGATGAGAGGAGCGAGGGAGTTACAGAGAGAGAGTGGGAGGGAAAGCAGGAGTGTGAGAGAGGGACAGACTGAGAGTGAGTATGTGGCTGTAAGGATAAGATACTGAGAGAGAGAGAGAGAGAGAGAGAGAGAGGAGAGAGAGAGGGAGGGAGGAACACCTAAAATACCCAACCACAGGGCTCAGTGAGGAAAGATCCGTCTATCTTTCGATCTAAGGAGGGATGGACATGGAGAAAGAGAAGCCGAGAGAGAGAAAGAGAGAGTCTAATTAGATTTGAGCTCCAACGCAGTAAGCAAAGGCAGTGAGCCATGAATCTCAGGCATCTAATGGTGGATTAATTGAGGGAGATCTGATGCGCGCTCCTCTCGGGCTAGTCTTCATGACATCTTATTGGACTGTGGCTCGGTCCTCTGGGACCGCCGTTACAACAGTTCAGGAAGCATCATTTCCACCAATACCGCCACTGCCATCTGTATGCATGACTTCACTGCTTCTCACAAACCCTTCAGTGCACTGTCAGAGTCATTCAATGTTGAGACCTGAAGCAAAAATGAAAAAGATGTCATATTAGACATACTTATAGGTATTCGAGTGTGTATAGTGCAACTGTGTCAATCTGTTACTTGATAGTTTTATGAAACTAAAACCCCTTGCAAATAGTCAATTTTCTAAACTAAAACTAAAATTGGCAAAAGATGATATTAAATCATAGGTTCAATATGAATCAGACTTACCATATTCAGTTATCGCAGAATAAGAGTAGTGTCCAAAATCACTTTAATGAAGAGCCCATCAGTGTTTAGGCCACAAATACATATTTAAATGTTACAGTATATTGTGCTATATTTGTTTGTTTCTCCGTCTTATTTCTCGTAATTCATATTCACAGAACAGAGATTTCCACTGTAATATTTGGAAAAGCTTTTATGACATTTTATATTGCATATTCCTGGAAAATTAAATCATACCGTCAGAGAAAAATGCTAGCACATTTCTTCAACACAATCTAGATATATCACTTCATTGAAAGAACACATTTCAGATATGACAATTTTTTTGATAAATAATGAAGCACATCCTGCTTTTATCTTAGACAAAGGCACCGAAGTGATTGACCCCATTTTGCAACTACATACTGCCCTCTGTTGGTTTGTCCAGCTGTAGTTCACATATTTCAGAGCCACTCCTTTAGGCTGATAATATTAGTCTTCATTACCTTTATGCTCATAGAATATGTCATTTCTTTGGCTACCTGACAGACAAGTCATACTGAAATCTGTTGATTTCGTGTTAATATTATATAAGCTATATTACATTATACTGATTTTTGGCAATGCTTAAGAGAATGGTAAAACATAACCAAGACAAATCAATAATAAAGAATATATATCTTACATTTTAATTCTTGATTTTACTATCCAATGATGCATAGATGCCATCAGTGGTCATAGCAAATGTGAAAATCTCACTTTAATCTAATCATTTTCTGTGTAAGTACATTTAAAGGGATAGTTTACCCAAAAATGAAAAGTCTTTAATTACTCACCCTCATGTCGTTCCAAACCCGTAAGACCTTTGTTCATCTTTGAAACACAAATTAAGATATTTTTGATAAAATCCGAGAGCTTTCTGAGCCTGCATAACTGAAACGTTCAAGGCCCAGAAAGGTAGTAAGGACATTGTTAAAATAATCAGTGGCTTAACCATATATTTTTTTTAATTTTTTATTTTTTTAATCTTTGATTTAATCAAAAATATCTAACGAAGGACAGATTTTTCATTTTTGGGTGGACTATCCCTTTAAGTATGCTTTTGAACCAGTTCTTTTTTACAAAGATTCAGCTTCCAGTCTATAACATAAATCAACACCTCAGATTCACGGTTCCCCAACAACTGTGCATTACGACATACTGCTGCTATGTTTTACACTTCTGCATTGTCCCTGTTGAGTACTGCACAGGGTAAAGACATCAGTTAGTAGATTGAACAATACACCTTTACTTTCAACAATCACTCAATTTCAAGTAGGCTAATCGGTGGCAAGCTGAATTAAGGGATAAGTGTCTGTCAAGGAAGCATAAAGCTGCTTGCTCACAACCTTTACTCTCATACAACGTTATGCACCCAGCCATGAATCTAAGCTGAATATGTTGTAAGTCAGCTGTTTTGCAAACAGGCCTCTCCTGAGTGGTTTTGGTCATGGCGAATGTTTCTGAATTTATCCTGTTATTCACTCGCTATGTTTAAGGCAACATAAATCTTTTAAATCAATAGTGCGATACAATACGGCATGTTTATTCGCACCAGGCTCCAACTCCTTTCAGAGGTTTGATTTGGTGTGCGAATATACATCACATCAATATCTATTTTTAAAAACGACTTTTTCCAACTTCAGCATTTATTGTTCTACAAGAGAAATGGATTGCCTGGAAATCGTACCTGTATTCACACTTACAGCGCTCTCCTCCAATAGTGCAGTTTAGCACATCCTGGACTAAAAGTAGACAACTGATAAAATTTAAATGGTGTCAGCAGTTTAATAATATGCAGTACAGTATAAAGGTTCCCCAAGACGGTTGAACCTGCCAGTGGCCCGAGATGCAAACACACACCCACGCAGCAGCGGATCACGGGATTGGTCCATCCTGTAAAGATTACAAGCAATAAGAGGGGAGCGGCTCTCTTTCACTCCGCCCCTCCCCCTCGCCAATATGCTAATTGGCTACTCTCTCATGCAAATTATTTGCAAGTTATGAGTGCTGCGAGTGGCATCTGCTGAGACCGGTCTGCTTCGAGCATCTTTCTGGGTTGATGTACTACAGTTAACTTGTATTGGATAAAAAAATTGTACTCGTGATCAGCATCAAAATGCATGAAAAAGCACAGTTGGATCTTGCATTCTAAACATTTGTATTATATCTAATCCAGCAATTCTAAACTTTTGCTTTTCGCAAAATAGGATGGCATAATCTTGCAAATCTCTCATCTCCATATTGTGTCTGGTAGACAGTGGCATTCAGCATGCATGATAGCACAACAGTACATCTCCACATCATTCAGCAGTCAACAGTCTTACAGGCCATTTGAATTGCAGCAGACAAGGCCAACTCCAGTCGAATCCCTGCCTGACAGGGGGACTGTGCATGAAATCATGCAAAACATATGAGCTCTTGATTGGACGTCCACTCCAGCGTGAGATACACACACGATGGGGTGTGTATTTTTTACGTGTGTGTATGTGCGTGCGTGTCTGCGTGTGTGTTGGACCGTGGCTGACGGGTTGTTGACACATTCTCATTACACTGGGATCATGTTGCTTTTGGCCCCGAGTGGCTGGCTGCGGTTCCTCTACCTCACACATATTCAGCCACTATATTCTATTATCAACAACCCATGGAGTGTTTAATTATGACAATGTCATTAAAAAAAATAGATTTTTCTTTTACTAGTCTTGAAAATGATTATCCTTTAAAATGGCCTAGTGTAATGTTTACATTTATAAAACATAGGATAATGGACTATATTCCTTGGAAGAATAATTTGCATTTTATATAGGTTATACTAGCATTACAATGCAATACGGCATTATTTATACAGTGCATACAAACATTAAAGGGTTAGTTCATCCAAAAATTCATCCAAAATTTTGTCATTAATTACTCACCCTCATGTCATTTCAAACCCGTAAGACACTCTTTTCATCCTTTGGAACACAAATTAAGATATTTCTGATGAAATCTGAGAGCTCTCTGATGCATTGACAGCAAGGGTCCTACCACAGTCAGAAAACAGAAACAGAAACATAGTAAAGACATTGTTAAAATAGTCCATGTGACATCAGTGGTTCAACCTTAATTTTATGAAGTTACGAGAATACTTTTTGTACACAAAGAAAACAAAAATAACTACCTTACTTAGTGATTTTTCTACGAGAGTATCACGACTCGACTCACGCCATGTTTACAAGCAGAGGAATGCACACGCATGTGTTGTGGTACTCTCATTAATGACGCCTTTGGTGATGTATAGGAGAAGAATTAAGTCGTTATTTTTGTTCAGAGAGCTCTTGGATTTCATAAAAAAAAACTTAATTTGTGTTTCAAAAATGAACAAAGGTCTTACGGTTTACAAGGATTTGAGGGCGCGTAATTAACGACAGAATTTTAATTTTTTTTGTATGAACTATCCCTTTAATGCTCTGCGACGATTTTTTCTTAACCAGCCCAGTGCAATAAAACAACCACTGATAAAAGGAATCTATTACATGTCAATGATATTTTTCAAAATCATATATTGTGCAAGTAATGTTATAAGTTGAATGCATATGGCATCACAATCTATAGGCTAATTAGGAATGGGAAACTCTGGATTTGCTTTGATTTGGGTTATAGCACCTTCATAAATTGAATAAAAACATTTAAAAACAAAAACGTATCTGGTGTTCATTGTCTGTCAGATTTTGTACAAGTCGAGTTTGTCGAAACGTGATCTGAAGGCACCTTACGTCATTATTACGACGTCACAACTCATAAATAGTCATACAATATTAAGCATCAAACACTGATGAAGAGAGACTGATTGTGAAGTTTAGATACAGATATTATTACAAATCTCTCAAGTTTTACCAAGAAATGTCGGCTCCAGTCGGTTTCTTGTGTATTTCTGTTCACACTGAAAACGCATTGGACCGAGCATGGATGAGCAGAGGCTGATTTCAGACGGTTGAATGTGGATATTATTTAATAAATACCTCGAGTTTCACAAGGAAGCCGTGAAAAGCATACCATCTGGTGAAGCAATGTGGAAGTCAGTCAGGAGAATATAAGGTATGTGACCTTAGATTTATCTGCGAGGAACTGCGTTGCGAGTTTGAGAGAGCTCGCAAATTATGAAGAACATAGAGCTTGTGATTGGTTGTGTTTTATGATTGATTTCGTCAAGTCACTCCCCTTTTACACTTTTTGTGTGTGGGGGTGTGTATGTGTAAATAAAATCATTGACGTTTGGAGAAAAAAATCTTAAAAACAGCTCTGAAACAGTAACACCACATCTGAAGGACATTTTCGAAAAATGTACAGAAACAGTTTTATAGCCAATAAGTAAGCGGTGGGGAAAAAATCGGCCCTCCGAAACGTCTAACATGACGTCATAAAAAGCCTTTAAAGCGAAGCATTCTAGATGACTCTTGGTGAGCTGAAGTTCAGCGGTTGATGTACCAGTTCTCTCCACGGAAGAGATTGGTTTGCACCCAGCTTCACATGCAGACCCCCTGTGGTATGTAAAAGCACGTTAAGTCGGTATAGTTGTGACACGGTGATTGACAACAGGAGGGCGAGGTGGTTAATCTCTCTAATCAAATGAGCTTTAATGGTTTATAGCAACCCCAACCCGACCCCGCCCTTCATTAGTAATGGTTGTTAATCACTAATAACACCTGCTATAAACCATATTTATGAGTAGACAGAAATCAAATACATATTCAAAGTAATGAAGAAAATAAATTACCAGACCTCAAAATGATATTAAATGAAATGCAATAAAATCAGAGCTGAATGATTCTTGTGATGTTTTCTTGATTTAAACACTTACAACTCATGATGCAAATCCAGCAAGATGGGATGCAGCATCTAAAGACTTAAGTGCATGTTTACATAAACCAGCACTTGAAAATATAGTAGATAGAATACAAAAACAAATAAATCTTCCAAAGACTGGACTGCTGTGGACTGTTCACTGTCATAGAAATGAAATAAACAATATATTGATTCTAAAGGCACTTTTTGTTATGTTAGTGATCTTTATTTTTTTTCTCACAAATATTGATAGTTATGCCCAAGCACTATTTAAACAGAACATTTGCTGAGAATTGACTCATTCTCAGAGTTTGTTTGTTTATCAGAACAGATTTGCAGAAATTTAGCATTGCATCACTTGCCCACCAGTGGATCCCTCTACAGTGAATGGGTGCCGTCAGAATGTCCAAATAGCTGATAAAACATCATAATAATCCACACGACTCCAGTCCATCAAATAATAATGTAAAGTTGCATGTTTGTAATAAACAAATCCATCATTAAGATGTGAGGGTGAGTCCATTTTCAGCCATTTTTAATTTTTGGGTGAACTATTCCTTTATAAGACCACTCCTTACCCATCTTAAAATCTCTGTATTTGCATTCTCTTGTGACTAATTACTTTGTTTATCGGTGTAACTGCAATGTAAACTGAGTTTACAATGTAATCTCTTACCACATAGATGCATATAATAATACTGTCAATATGCCAGAGCTGCATATCGCTTGACTTTGATGAAAGAGCTGAACCCAAACAGTTCTGCCCCTGTCTCCAGCTCCCTGCCATCATACGTCTGCCCTTGCCACCCACTGGCATTTAGAGAAAGCTCCAAAAGACCCGAATCAAATAATGCTTTATGGACACGGTGTCCTGCAAATGTTACATAACCCTCCATTACGTGCAGATTTCCCATGAGATTGACTGGCCAATCGACCCCAGTAGGATGTGGGGAGGGGTTGGGTGGACAGGAATACCGATAAGTTAAGAAAAAGCTCATTTAGACCTGAATAGAAATTATTGACCTGGAAGCAGCTGCTGGTTGCTTGCTGATTTGTTGCCGGTTCTGGCAAGAGCAATTACTGCTGTGGTCTGGTCACTTGGAGCCAGTGATAAAAGTTTATGACTGAGTTCACTGGCAATGTGAAGATGCTCTGTATGAAATTATTCCACCCAAAGCAGATACAATGGAATCCAAAAGTCTAAGACCTTTTTTATGGTCTTTTTATGTTTCTAATGTAATCTGCATAATCATTTGAGTGAAAAGTTTCAGTGTTTTGCCTTTTTGAAACCCTGAGAAATTACAGGGCTTCAGAATGGCAACAATAGCAGCACTCAAGCTGCAAGAAGTCCACAAGTTTGTTCAAAACCTGATGATAATGTTCTAGAAATAGTGCAGAATTGGAATTCTTTTAATAATATTTATGTTATATATAGGTTTTTGTCCCCTACAAAAATTAGTTATTATGATCTCAGAATTCTGGACACCAGTATACATAATCCACAAAGTCGTGTTGTTGTTTTGTCCTTTCTGATTGTCCATTTTTGTGAGTTAAATATTCCAAAATTTTCTGTTCCAAAATGTTTAATGTGGTCTCAGAATTCTGGACACCAGTATACATGTTTCACAAAATCATTTCTTTTTTTCTTTCTGATTGTCCATTTTTGTAAAATAAATATGCCAAGATTTTCAATGTTGTCTCAGAATTCTGGACACCAGTATAAATATTCCACAAAATCTTTTTTTTTTTTTTTCTACTTCTTTCTTTCGTTCTTTCTTTCTGATTGTCCATTTTTGTAGGTAAAATATTCCAAGAATTTCTGTGTTCCAAGATTTTTAATGTGGTCTCAGAAATCTGGACGCCAGTGTACATATTATACAAAGTCATGTTATTGTTGTTTTTTCCTTCCTGATTGTCCGTTTTCGTGAGTTAAATATTCCAAAATGTTCTGTGTTCCAAGATTTTCAGTGTGGTCTCAGCAATTCTGGACACCAGTGTACATGTTCCATAAAATCATTTCCTTTTTTTTCTTTCTGATTTTCCATTTTTGTAAGTTAAGTATTCCAAGATTTTCAGTGTGGTCTCAGAAATCTGGACACCAGTAAACATATTTCACAAAGTCATGTTGTTGTTGATTTGTCCTTCCTGATTGGCCATTTTGGTGAGTTAAATATTCCAAAATTTGCTGTGTTCCAAAATGTTTAATGTGGTCTCAGCAATTCTGGACACCAGTATACATGTTCCATAAAATCATTTCTTTTTTTTTTCTTTCTGATTGTCCATTTTTGTAAGTTAAGTATTCCAAGATTTGCAGTGTGGTCTCAGAAATCTGGACACCAGTATGCATATTTCAAAAAGTCATGTTGTTGTTGTTTTTTCCATCCTGATTGTCTGTTTTTGTGAGTTAAATATTCCAAAATTTTCTGTGTTCCAATATTTTTAATGTGGTCTCAGAAATCTGGACACCAGTTTACATGTTTTCATATTGCTGTTTTTCCATCCTGATTGTCCATTTTCGTGGGTTAAAATATTCCAAACTTTTCTGTGTTCCAAAATTATCAATGTGGTCTCAGAATTCTTGACCCCACTATACAAGTTCCACAGAATCAAGGCTTTTTTTTTTTTTTTTTCATTTCAGTTTTTAACCCTTCGAAAAGGTTTTAATTCAAGATAATCCAAATTTAATTTTGGAATTTTTAGAAAAAGTGGGTAAATTTAATTTAAGTAAAATATGGTTTTCACCATAATGGCTATATGATACCCCTGTCCACTGTTACAAATCAACTGAAGAAACTGAAATACTATCTAACATTTTGCACCTTTAAAGTCCAAAAATACCTGGATGTGATTACTTTGACTTCTGCTTTCAATCAAATATTAATTCAGCAAGAATTCCTTTCTGCTTTACTCTTTGACAAACAATATTTTCAAAACACTCAATAGAAACAGCAGGGGCTTTGCGAAAAATGCCAAACTAGGGTTTTAATGCATAGGGTCTTGTGTGTTTTCTATTGCAAAGCTACAGGCTAAGAGTAGCTGTCTATCAGCATGAGTCTAGCTAATGAAGCATTGTAACTTGATGTGACAATAATTTGGTCTTGGTCATTGGTTTAGTTTGCAATTTAGTTCTTTAAAATGCTCTAGATTTACAGAGGTATCTCTCTCTCTCTCTCTCTCTGGATTCCCAGACAGAAGGATAATATCTGAAATAAAGCTGTTTTTATCATTTAATACCTCTCACCAACGGTTATCTCAAGAACAGCAGTAGCATTCCTGGATGTTTCAGTTCTTTACACAGTAATGAATGCCACTTTGAGACACTTCCCCTCACACCTCCCTACAGGTTCGCCGGCTAAGCTTCATGCTGATTATCTTGTCGGATCCTGTTCCCGTGCTAGCCGGCTTGATGACAGCGCAGTCAGACTAACCTGCTAAGCTGCCCGACGACAGTACACACATGACGAATGGCGTGCGGGGGAGCCGCTCGCTATTAATTAAGTCAAATGGTCGAATGTCAAAGCGGCAAAGGTCAGCGCTAATCTCTGCGACCTGTCTCTGCTGCTCCGTGCCAGCGACTGTCTCACGGCTGAACGTATCGACAGATACCTATTGCTTTATCTTTTGATTATGAGTCACCCTTTATTCTAACCCTACCGAATTGATTGTTTACAAGGCGGAATCTCCAGGGGAAGAGGAAAGAGCAGAGAATAAAAATGAGCTCCGTTAAGTATGGCTGTTCAGAACACTGTCTTTTTGTGATGTAATCCAGGGTAATGTCTAACCTCAAAGTGCCCCAAAGTTTCCCTTTTTGTGACATAGGTTTGTCACATTTTCATCATCATCTTTTACCCTTTTAATTATTTTTTGGTGCTTCGTAACTCATTCTTAAAGGGATAGTTCATGTAAAAAAAACACAAACTGCTATCATTTACTCACCCTCATGTCCTTTCAAATGCATTTGATTTTTCTTTCTTCTGAGGATCACAAAATGTGCTTTTTTGAGGAATGTCCTGGACACGTTTTTCAATAAAATGAAAGTGAATGTGGACTGAGGCTGTCAAACTTCAAACTTTGGAAAAAAAAGATAAAGGTGTCATAAAGCTCATATATTCCAGACTCTTTGAAGCAACATGTAGTATAGTAAATACAATATGTTCTTATTATATGGTTAGGGTTTGGTGGTTGCTTCTAATTATTCATAATTTACTGTTAATACTTAAGTACATGCCATGTAACAAGGACACTGTATAAAATAAAGCGTTACCCTTTGAAGCCATACAATAACTTTAAGATAAGTCTAGATATCCTCCTTAGCTTTCCTTGGCAGGTTCATTAAAGAAGTAGCATTGTCTTCTTCATGAATGAATCATTGGACTGATGCTCAATTGACTCAATGATTCGTTAGCAGCAGTTAACAGCTCAATGGAGGGAAAGATTATCAGTGAACAACTTTAATTTAGGACTGTTAGTCAAACAAAAGCTGAAGCAATGCTTCAGAACATGTGAACTTTAGAACATGAGTTGTAAGGACAGCATAGAAACAATGACAGAATATTAATTATGGGTGAATTATTCCTTTAAATGAGGAAACAATAATAAGATGACATTTTAATCAGACCTGTATTTGTACATACTGCGAGTGGTCGGCGAGCATTATGGTAAAGGATATGGAGAATGTTGCCTTCAGGTGGGAGCAGTTAGACAGCATATAGCTTATAATGAGGAATTTTCCCCTGCTGCTCATAGATCTGCTGGGTCGATCATTAGCCGTCTCCATGCTCACTGATTTGTGTTTTAATGGCTCTGTCTGACTGTCCCAGGGAAGTCCAATAGCTATTTATAGACTGAGAAACAAAGTGGTAGCCAACGAAGGCTTTGCAGGGTAAATTTTAACCAGTAAACTTTCATACAGTGGCGTCCAAGCGTTATGAACTGCATAGGAAATACGTGATTCAAAATCCTATGTAAACCTGTAAATAAAAAGAGAATATAGAATTTTGAAAAACTTTAAACAGAGGATTACATCATGAGTATAATAACATAAATTAATCTATATATTTTATAATAATAAAAATAATAATAATAATAATAATAATAATAATAATAATAATAAATATAGCTGCAAGCAGCGATTTCTGGGGTTCAAGCTCTTTAAGGCACATATTTAAAAAAAGAAATTATTTATCAAGCCTGTAACCACCTAAATTAATGATTTAAAAAAGCATTTTTGGCAAATCCAGGTAATTTACTATAGAAATATTCTGTTTTTTTGTTTGTTTGTTTGTTTGTTTGTTTTTTTACGTTTATGACTATTATAGCTCCAGCTGTGGTCTGATCTCCTTAAAATTTTGCATGCTTGTTTAGAATCACCTGTCGGATGTGCTCACTAGGTTTTGAGTTTTCCTTTAGGCTTTATTGGATTTTGGGTAAATTTGGGCAGGCCCCTTTTCTAAACGACCCCATTATAGCTTCCCAAAGGGTAAATTTCAATATTTTGTTAATAATTATTGACCCAGAGAGTCTGCATTCCAGTGTTTTTTCCAGATTGAGCGAAAAGACTAGGACTAGTTCGCAAAAGTATGTTTTTTTTTACATTTTCTCAATCATTTAACAAACCATTTGATTGACAGCAGTGGTTTTAGAGGTAAAGTTGTCCAGAATGAGGAGTTCTATTATATAATTCAAATATTGAATGTATGTGTGAAAAAACGCGCAGTGTACAGTCATTTGCGTCGTTTTCTTTCAAAGTTCTCACAGACATTTGGGGCCATGAGTCAAACAGGCCCACCGAGTTTCGTTCTGATCGACATTCGTTAACCTTGTCTAATAGGTGCTCAAACTTCATCATCCAATGGTGGTCATGTTTTTTTGAGACATGCAAATGTCCTTATAGACCAGGTTTGGGGAATGTTGATCCTCGAGGGCCCACGTCCTTGCAGAGTTTAGCTCCAACCCTAATCAAACACACCTGAACAAGCTAATCAAGGTCTTCAGGATACAGGTCGGTATTTTTTTTTTTCAAGGTCGGAGCTAAACTCTGCAGGGACACCAGCTCTGCAGGATCAAGGTTTCCAACCCCTGTTATAGACACTTGTGACACTTTTTATGTTTTTTCCCTCTTCCCTCTTGGTGCCACCAAGTGTCCAAGCTCCATGATTTTTTTCCCTGGCCCTGCCCCTTTCAAACATTTTGGTGTCCCTTTGTGATGGTGAGTTTTAAGTTCAACCTTTTTTTGATAATTATTGATATTCACTCTTCAGAGAATTTTTTTTAGTTCAAAAAAATAGTTTTTTCAACAAATCCAAAACCTGGAGTCAAGGATTCCAACAATAAAAGGCACTAATGCCTGCGACTGATAGTTTGGGAGTTATGAGCTTTTTCATACTTTTGATCACTGTAGAGCTCCCATCAGGCCGATTGGGGTGACCCATTCTAGCAATTACAATAGGGCTTCAGCGCTACATGTTTGTTTAAATTTAAATAATTCAAATTCTGCACTATTTCTAGATCACAATCAGGCATGTTTGTAGCCTTTCATCAGCACTGGGGCATCAAAAAAGTGTGATGTTTCCATATTTCGAAACTCTTTTGATACTCTTATAGATGTGAGTCTAAATTGTTTTTACCTTTAGTACAGAGTCATTGACAAACTGTGCTGCTTCATTGTTGAAACAATATGATAAAAGTCAAGTTTGTTTCTGTTTATTAAAGACAAGTATGAACCTCAATCTCATCAAGTTAGTGTTTTATTTATTCCAAAATAATAACTTAAGGCATTAACAATTTAAACAATATATTTTATTTGTGAAGTTATGTTCAGCTATTCTTTTTTTCTTTTCATGCTTTTTAACCAACGTAATCTCATGATAATTCGTCTGTATTTTACGTAAAATGTGGTTCTACAAAACGTACAATGCTGACGTATTTACAGCATCCAAACGTACAAATACTTACGTATTTTCAGCATTTAAACGTACAATACTGACGTATTGATGACACCTAAACATGAATCCTTATGAATGTTCGCGGCATTAAATTAATTATTGTTGTTTTTAGTTGTCATATCAATGGCCTTATGTTTTCAATTGCATTATTAAATAGTTTAATTGTTTACTTGATATTAAACGATATCATTTCATTCTGTTGTGTGATTTCTGCTGCCAGCTCGTTTTCAAGAATAGGCCTACATAATGTTAAACAAGACTACACTTTAAACCCTTAAAATAAATAACATTTCTGCAGTCGTTTAACCATTCGTGTAATATTCACTTTGTTTGCTGTGGTGGGACACAAAAGGCGTTTTCTCCGACATGCTGTGACTAACAATAGAACCATAAAATACACAGAACACGCAACATAATTACAAAATGAAACAATTTTATTTGTGCGCTGTAATCCAAATTAAAGCCTTTATCCGGCGATCTTCATTTCCATCCTGAGCAGTGAGTCCAGAAAATGTAAGCAACAGCAATAAACCTGCACTAAAGTGCATTTTACAAATTCAAATATTGTTGCATCAAGAAACGACAGGTTTTACGACAGGAAAATCGAACACTCATTGGCTCTCACCTGCATTCGTCAGAGATTGCGACATGCCGTGTTTCTGGTAAGGTGTGGTTGAATGATGCGCGGTCACCTCGCCTTCATGGATCAGGATAATAATCTGGATAATATTTTTAGCAATTAAAAATTTTAATTCTGCTCTGCACCTCACACAAATCTACTGTAATCCGCCAGAGAGGACTGTGGCTGCAGTGCATCATCATTTGGATGTAATTGCATTTATCAGTCATGTTTTTCTAAATCTAAAGGCGTAAAAAAAAAAATGCGTATTTGCTATAAAATGGGTGGGTTTAGGTTTGGGGGTAGGTTAAAAATCTAAATCACTTACTGATAAAATGATACAAAGTCACTGATATGAATATCTTAATGATATAAAAGATGCGTAAATATTTTACGTTTTTTAGCTAAATATACGTAGCGATTTGTACGTTTTAGACGTCTAAATTGTATGTTTTGGCATCAATAAAAACATACAAAAATGTACGTTTTGTGCCTCTAAATGTTACATATAAAAGTATTGTATATGTTACAAAAGTGTATGTGTCACGAATCTGGTCGGTGCTCTGCGGTCCGCTCACCACCAGAGGTCGCTCTCACCCCATCATTACATTCAGACTGTTGCTTTGCACCCCGGACTACTATTCCCATCACCCATCGCACCCATTACGTTGCCTCCGGTAGCCAATCAGGCTCACTATAAAAACCCTGGACTTTCCCCATGAAAATCACGGTTTGTTAGATTATTGTTTGTATTCCATAGTTAGCGTTTCTTAGTTCCTGGTTTTTGTTCTCCTGCCTGGTTTTCTCGTTTTTGACTGTCTAGCCGCCTGCCTTTGGATTTTCGCCTGTCTGACTATTCTCTCGGATCTCCCTTCACGGACGTTGTTCGCTCCCGATCGGACTTACGCCTGATTCACGGATTCCGTTTGTGCTTAGCCTACGATATCCCTATCTGCTATGGTGTTTGACCCTGCCCGCTCGACCATGTATCTGTCTCGTCCCTTCAATAAAAGCTCGCATGTGGATCCGCTCGTCTCTCGTCAATCACTCCGTGTTACAGAACAAACCGTCACAACAGGATCCAGCAGCTTCACCCCCGGACATTCAGATACAGACACTGACAGGATTCTATGCCGGATAAAGCAAGGACAACGTTCACTCGAGCAGTACACCCGTGAGTTCTTAGTTTTTGCAAATTATTCCACCCAACCGGACTGTATTATAATTGAGATTTTTTGCGACGGTGCAAACGAGCACTTAAGGGCTAGACTCAGACGCGAGGGTCCGCGCTCATCTCTGGCTGCCTTCTTGAACTTTGCTTTATTGTGTGTGGGCTCGCCGTGTACTGTGAGGGTCGCGAGGAAGGAACGCGACAACGCAGACAAAGCAGCCGCGCACCCCTCTCGCAGATTGGCGGTAACGCCGGATCACGACGCCGCAAACAGGTTTTCCGCCTGGATCGCTCGTGAAATGGCGGCCGTGACGGAGCGTGCTCAAGCTATGGCGGCGTCAGCAGAGCCTGCGCACAAGATGGCGGCCGCGCCGGAACGCGTTAACGCGGTAGCGGCGACAACGGTGCCCGTTCACAAAATGGCGGCCGCGTCGGAGCGCGTCCACACAATGGCGGCGACGGCGGAGCCCGTTCACAAGATGGCGGCGAGAACAGAGCTCCGTCATGTCACAGCCGCCATACAAGAGCCGTTTAAAGCTACAGCTGCATTTCCCGAGTCAAGTCAAGTCTCCAAGTCAAGTCAGATTGCAACTGTGTTTCCTGTGTCAAATCAAGCCAGAACTGCTGTTCCTGTGTTAAGTCAAGTTACAGCCACGCCAGAGCCACTGCACAAGATGGCTGCCACGCCAGAGCCACTGCACAAGATGGCTGCCATTCCAGAACCTGTGGTCAGTACCCGGACGCCACCTGTGGTCATGATGGCCCACGTGCTGGACACACCCCTAATGACTGTATGGGCAGCTAAAGTGGCGCTCCTTCATGTCTCGGCAGCTACCCCTGAGTCAAGTCAAGACACAGAGTCAAGCCAGGTCACAGCGGTGCCCCACGAGTCAAGCCAAGTCACACCTGTTCATCACGAGTCAAGTCACGTTACCGCTGTCGTCCCTGAGCCAAGTCACGTTACCGCTGTCGTCCCTGAGCCAAGTCACGTTACCGCTGTCGTCCCTGAGCCAAGTCACGTTACAGCTGTTGTTCCTGAAGCAAGCCAGGCCTCAGCAGATCCTCGTGAGTCAAGCATAGTTGTCAGGTCCTGTCATAATGCAGTTTCAGCGTCCAGTCAAGCTTCAGCGTCCAGTCAAGCTTCCAAGTCCAGCAACGTCAAGGCGGTCGTACCTGCGTCAAGCAATGTCAGGGCTGATCTCCAAGAGTCAGAGTCCAGTCACGTCCCGCCTGACGGCCCAGAGTCCAGTCACGTCCCGCCTGACGGCCCAGAGTCCAGTCACGTCCCGCCTGACGGCCCAGAGTCCAGTCACGTCCCGCCTGACGGCCCAGAGTCCAGTCACGTCCCGCCTGACGGCCCAGAGTCCAGTCACGTCCCGCCTGACGGCCCAGAGTCCAGTCACGTCCCGCCTGACGGCCCAGAGTCCAGTCACGTCCCGCCTGACGGCCCAGAGTCCAGTCACGTCCCGCCTGACGGCCCAGAGTCCAGTCACGTCCCGCCTGACGGCCCCGAGTCCAGTCACGTCCCGCCTGACGGCCCCGAGTCCAGTCACGTCCCGCCTGACGGCCCCGAGTCCAGTCACGTCCCGCCTGACGGCCCCGACTCAAGCCACGTCCCGCCTGACGGCCCAGACTCAAGCCACGTCCCGCCTGACGGCCCAGACTCAAGCCACGTCTCGTCTGACCGCCCAGACTCAAGCCACGTCTCGTCTGACCGCCCAGACTCAAGCCACGTCTCGTCTGACCGCCCAGACTCAAGCCACGCCTCGTCTGACCACCCAGAGCCAGGTCATGCCCAGTCCAACGACCCCAAGTCAAGTCACATCTCGTCTGACATCCCAAGACCATGGCCTATCGGGATAGCCAGCGCACTGGACCCACCACAACCTCCCGCTGCTGCTCTTCCTTTAATGGCGGTTGCCATCTGGTGGGTGTGGGCTGCACACTGTGCTCCAGAGGTCCCGTCTGGTCTCAAGTCTGCTCCAGAGGTCCCGTCTGGTCTCAGGTCTGCTCCAGAGGTCCCGTCTGGTCTCAAGTCTGCTCCAGAGGTCCCGTCTGACCACGAGACAGACCCAGAGGCCTCACCGGTGGGAGAAGCCGCGCCTATGCCTCCTGAGGTGTCAGCTTCGGCTGTGGATCCTCCCATGGAGGCGGCGTCCCTCTACAGACTCTCTGCTTCTCCCCAAATTCTTTCTACCTCTTCTGTCTCTGCCGCTTCCAGATCCCAGGCCATAACGCAGTTTCCTGCTCCGCCCCAGCTCCCGCCTGGTCACAAGCCTGCTCCAGAGCGCCCGCCTAGTCACAAGCCAGCTCCAGAGTTTTCGCCTGGTCACAAGCCTGTTCCAGAGTGCCACTTGGTCGGAGAAGCTGCGCCAATACCTCCAGAGGTGTCAGCCATGGCTGTGGATCCTCCCTTGGAGGTGGCGTCCCCCTACAAGCTCTCTGCTTCTCTCCCTTCTCTGTTTGTCTCCTCTGTCTCTGCTTTCCCCAGGTCCCAGATCGTAAAGCGGGGTCCTGTTCCGCCCCGGAGGGCCGCTGCGCCTCCTGTTCCGCCCCGGAGGGCCGCTGCGCCTCCTGTTCCGCCCCGGAGGGCCGCTGCGCCTCCTGTTCCGCCCCGGAGGGCCGCTCTGCCTTTTCCCCCTATTCTGTCTGCCTCCTCTGTCCCTGCTTTCCCCAGGTCCCAGACCGTGACGCGGATTCCTGTTTCGCCCCAGAGGGCTGCTCCGCTTCCTGTTCCGCCTCGGAGGGCTCATGCTCAGCCTCCGGCCCTGCCCTGGAGGGCTTCTGCTCCGCCTCCGCCCTGGAGGGTCCTTGCGCCTCCTGCTCCGCCTCCGGCCCCGCCCTGGAGGGTATCTGCTCTGTCGGTCCTGCCTCAATCACCGGGCCCTCCACATGGACCTGGCCCTCCAACCCTTGCCCTGTCTCCCTCCCTCCCCACCGCTCCCCTGGACCGTTGTTTCCTTCGAGCGTCTGGAAGCCGCTCCTTGGGGGGGGGCTATGTCACGAATCTGGTCGGTGCTCTGCGGTCCGCTCACCACCAGAGGTCGCTCTCACCCCATCATTACATTCAGACTGTTGCTTTGCACCCCGGACTACTATTCCCATCACCCATCGCACCCATTACGTTGCCTCCGGTAGCCAATCAGGCTCACTATAAAAACCCTGGACTTTCCCCATGAAAATCACGGTTTGTTAGATTATTGTTTGTATTCCATAGTTAGCGTTTCTTAGTTCCTGGTTTTTGTTCTCCTGCCTGGTTTTCTCGTTTTTGACTGTCTAGCCGCCTGCCTTTGGATTTTCGCCTGTCTGACTATTCTCTCGGATCTCCCTTCACGGACGTTGTTCGCTCCCGATCGGACTTACGCCTGATTCACGGATTCCGTTTGTGCTTAGCCTACGATATCCCTATCTGCTATGGTGTTTGACCCTGCCCGCTCGACCATGTATCTGTCTCGTCCCTTCAATAAAAGCTCGCATGTGGATCCGCTCGTCTCTCGTCAATCACTCCGTGTTACAGTATGTTACATATAAAATATAAAAGTAAAAACAATGAGACCAGGCTGTTTTAACACACAGGACAGTAGAGATTGACAGGAAAGCATGGGGTGGAGAGTTGGGAATGGGATTGGCAGAGGACCACGAGTCAGGACTCTAACTGGGGTCGCCAGAAGTACAGTCGCACTATATGTTAGCCTAGCGCACTATACCGCTAGGCTATTAGCACCGATTCAGCTATTATTTTTAATGGTTAACTTTTAACTATTTTTGAATTTTTTGGAGTTTGGATTACCTCTGATTTCTGATTATTTAAGTTAGCTGATTACTCACTAAAAATTCCCCCAGATCATGTTTTCATGCCATTTTAGGTCGTATTTTGACGTAACAGTCAGTTAGTCTTCCCATTAACACCATTATATTGTTCATTCAGACTAATTCGTGAACCCACAGAGACACAAGAGGATCGCATGAACAAATCACAGTGAGCATAACCAGTCATATCCAATCATATCATTGCCTGCTCTCATGTGACTTTGCCCCATTCATTCTCACCAAACCCACCGCACCCTTTAGAGAGTCTCTGTTAAAACTCGATGGGCTCAGGGGAGGCGAAAGAAATGTGGACTCCTGAAGTAACTTTACCTGCTGTTGTCGCTGTTGGACAATGTTTCTTTAGAAAAATGAGTGATTTATACACTTTTTAATGTTATATTTTGTAATATTGGTGCTGTTTTATTTTTGTACTACGATTTTTTTCCCATCCAATATTTTGTGAAGGCACTGCCTCCCTTGTCTCCTTAAAGGAAACACCTTTGAAATATATGTATTACTGCTATTACTATTTCTGTGTAAGAAACAGCTGAGTGAACTGTCTGAAACAATCAAGTTGAATCGCAATCTTTTGACCGATTCAATCAAAAGAGTGTCCCTTTGGCAAATTTCCCATCACTACTATTTCTGAAATATTATCAGAGAAAATGATTCTCATGTTGGTCTACAGTAATCTAATCAGACAATGATTTATCAGTAATATTTTGTTGGAGCACAGCAGTATTTCACAGGGGCTCATCTATAGCATCACCCGTGGTAACTACTCATATAAGTAAATTAGTGACACTGATCGAACGACTCTTTGTACAAATGGTCATTGAAGCTCAAGATGCTGTTTGGATCATTCCTAAATCATGCAAGCGAAAGAGAGAGAAACCAAATCAATTAAACTGTACATTAATAATATGATTTGTAATTTTTAAAAAAGTGCTAAATTAGAGGCGTTTTCACCAGTGATCTCAGTCTTTTCAGTCTCTACCGTACGGTATGAGCAATATTTTCTCAATGCGTTTAGTCCCTCCAGAAAATGATCACAGGCTAACAAGCAAACTATGACAAGCGTGAGTAATCAGGCAAGAGCAGAAAACAAACATACTGCATATTGTTTACCAAGTCCAATCTAGCCTGCAAATCTCACCGCATGAATCAGTTTTCATTTCGGGAAAAGTTTTCAGTGACTAATTTGTTTCTTGTGAGAGTTGTGTGTGGGTAGTCTGAAGCCTGGTAATATATTCCATGACAAGACTTAGCAGCGATCTGCATGCCCTTCAGTATCTCCCTCACAAAAATGCTTTACACGCAAGACACATGCTGCTCATTGCATTCTTCCCCTACATGCTCATGAAATTAGACAAAAAACAGTTGTATCCTTGCCCAGTCGTGGCATCCTGCGTGAATAATTGATGCCTGTATTCCGACACGTTTGAATCATTAAACACATGCAACACTGAGCATAGCAGTCTCATTAATACCCAGTCAGCCCCGCTGTCCGCAGGGTTTCGGCGAACTGCGCCTTTCTTTTGCGAGCTAAGCCCTGTGGTTCGTTTTAAAGATGCGTCCATCCAAGTAAAACCATTTTGATCAGAGCAAATGGAGTCAGTTAAGCGAGCGGGCCTGTTTTTAAAGCCCATGGCTCTCGTCTTGCTCCACGCAGCAGGTCGCCCTGCTCTGTGGCCGGGCGGCAGATGACTTGTCAAGACGGTTTTATGTATTTTTATACACACACGTATATATTGGTTTCTACCCATGGACCGCGAAGCATCGGACTCTCCTGGCAGCTCCTCTGGCTGTTTAGAATCATTAATGTTCTCCAAATACCCCAGCGCTCCAGCAGCCCCTGCCGAGCATGGTGGACTGGAACGCATCGCCTGCAGGGAGCAAGATAAAACCGGCAGGGAGAGAGAAAGAGAGAGAGTTTGAAAGAGAATCAAAGTCCAGCATCAAAAAGTCAGCTTTCCCTTATGAAGCTGTAAAAAAAAGGAGGCAAGGGGGAGAGAAAGAGACCAAGAGACCAAGATGGGAAAAAGAGTGTTGGGAGAAAAAACGTGGGGCTTGCTAGATACGGCTCCAGCTGTCAAGGAAGTCATATAGCTCTCTGTAATGGAAATTTCTGATAGGTCCAATGACGAGCAGAGAGTACATACCGCTTTTTTTCCTTCTTTAAAAAAAAAAAAAAAAAAAAAAAACTCTCTTCACAGATGGACCTCCAAATGTTTCGGGGGAGGCTCTCTCTCTCTTTCTCTCTGCGCTCTCTCTCTCTCTTCCATGGCAGCATGGGTATATTTGGAAACTCAACAAACACAAGGATGAGAAACAGTCGCCACCGCTCCCTGTTGCGAGGTGCTGGAAAGGCAAATGAATAACGGGATCGTTAGCCTAATGATTGACACGAGGGGCCAGAAAGGACGGGCTTCCTGACCAGGTGCGCCCTGCGTTTGACTTTAGAGCCGATCGATGGCGTCAGATTAATCTACAGTTCTTAAAACCACCAGTGCTGCGGCGGATTCTGTGTTTTAAGAGAAAAAGGTCTCGTGGGGTCTTTCAAACAGGCGTGATGAAGATCATAGAATGATTGCGGAGATAACTTCTTTGTGCAAATGAGGAGCAGTTATTGGAAAATCTCTCCGCTGATAGTTTTCTGCCAGGGAGCCAGTGATGAGTGGGCAGTTTCATGTGTGCGGGTGTGAGAATATAAAGTCTGCTCCGTTGCATCGCTCTGAAATATCTCGGCAGTATAAGCAAGCGTGCAGCTTAAGTCCAACAATCACTGACCTATGAACTTTTTATGACCTTTGTTTTAAAGAAATAGTTACATTTATTTTTATAGAAAGAAAGAAAGAAGATAATGAAAAAGTACATATACATAAATGTAAACAAAAATATGTTGGCCATGGGTTTTAAGCCCACAGTTACGCATTCTCACAATTTGGAAAATTCACACATAAATTTATTCGGATGTAGGTGAGGAGGAGTAAATAAATTAAGTTTTTCAAAAACAGTTTCTTAAACTTAAAGAGTTAGTTCACCCCGAAATGAAAATTCTGTCATCAATTACTCACCTTCATGTCGTTCCAAACCTGTGAGACCTTCATTCATCTTCGGAACACAAATTAAGATATTTTTGATGAAATCTGAGAGCTTTCGGACTCTGTATAGACAGCAACACAACCGACATGTTCAAGGTCCAGAAAGGTAGTAAGGACATCAGTGTTGCCAATCTCAACATTATCGTATTTGGAAGAAAATTATCGTACATGAGTCAAACTTACAGAATATTGATCTAGACCAACAAGTTTTTGACACGACCTGCAATTTACTAAAATAGATAAACAACTAGATGTACCTGAGTGGGAATTTCCAAAATCCACCTCGCTGTCACTGTTGCCAGATGTTGAGGGGGTGTTTTTGCAGTACAGATTTGATGCCATCATGGACATAGTGCGTGTTGGCTTAAAAGCAGGCCACGGTAGACGTAGGATCCACAACAAGTATAGAAGCCCTATGATTACAACGACCATCATTTGAAGTATCACAAAATACAGAAATTATTGTACATTATGGGATTTTTTTCATTATTGATTGTGAAACATACAGAGGTCAAAAGTTGTTGCACAAATACGATAATTATTGAACGTCTGGTGACACTGAGGGACGTCATTAAAACTGTACATGTGACATCAGCGTTGCAACTAATTTTACAAAAAGAAAACAAAAAAACATGAAGAAAACGTGTGTGAAGAAAACAAACAAACAAAAAAACGACTTTATTCTAGGGTTAATTTAGTTGATGAATAATTTCCGCCATAATTTTCGTCAACAACAAAAAATTTTTCACTGACGAAAATGAGACAATAACGAAACAAAAACTCGTTTTGAATGTCAAAAACTATGACGAAAACCTATTTTCGTCAATGAATAAAACTGAGAGGAAAATGTTAGGGTGGGACGATTTGAGAAGAGATTCATTCAGAACGAACCTGCTACATGGTTAGGAGGTTAGATGCCTACATTTAAACTGTATCATAGCCTATTAATCTATCCAGTAGGATATAAATGTGCACGTATCATAAAACGTTCAAAAATGTCAATATCTGGGAGTAAGAGAAGAGCGGACGGATAAAATATAGGGATAATGAAAAAATATATGGATAAAATTGAAGACGCAAAAAATAACTCAATTCGGTCCGGTTTTCTCATGAACAGAAATACACACAAAATTATGTAGAATTGCCCGTTTCGAGTATTCATGTAAACACACTCGGTTATGTCTTGGGTGAACGTAAACAATTGGGAGAATATCGGACATGTAACAGTACACTGCATCCGTGCATTCGTTTTAAAGGGACAGCAGCCTAATTTAGTTGCCGTTATCTGTGGCATCGATGGCAATCAAGCAACAAAAGAAAGACAGAAAATCACTCGATGCTTGACTAAACCCATTAGATTTTAACCGACTAAATTTGCTGTTGATTTAGTTGACATCATATGATATTTAGTTGACTAAAACTAGACTAAAATTAAAAATACCGTTCACACTACAAGTGACAGGCAGCAACAAAGCGTCACGATCCCATTCGTTTCAATGGAGAGCTGGCGATTTCTGGCGACAAGAGCGACAGCGAGCTACAGCGACTGTTGACGACCGGATGGGGTGTGTCCAATGATGTGACAAAGTTCAGAATCCTTCAACTTTATGCAAATGAAGAGCGACTTTTGGGAGTGACAGCCAATAGGAAAGAAGACAGTAGAGCTCATGTGATCGTTCTCCTCTCAGTTGTAGAAAAACATACGCAATGGAAAAAAGTAGGCTCTGCTTCTCATTCTTTTTTTTTTGTATGTACAGATTTAATTAATTTTTATATTATAATTAGTCTTTTGCCTCCAAAATGTATGTATTTAGCGGCAAGAAACCTGATTTGCTGTCAAGGCAACCAGTAGTGAGAACGCCCACTAGCAACCTCGTCGCCTGCCCCTGGCGACATGCAGCGACAGAAGTCTTAAGACTTAAGCTTAAGACTAAATCAAAAATTCACTGTCAAAATTAACACTGCTTTGTTCAACCATTTCTTCTCTTCTGTGTCAGTCTTCCATGTGTGATCACGAGAGTAGAAGTAGCTCTGACGTAGAACTTAGATACTCTGTGGCTTGTTTACAAGCAGAAGACGCATACTGTACATAACACAGTCTTCGTAGACATCTGAAGATTTTGACAGGGAGGATGACTTGCAATGTTTTACTTATTTGAACAAGAATATACAGACGATGAACTAAGAGAGATGGATGTTCTATGTACACAGGCTCTTGTGTCAGACAAACAAAGTTTTTATGGGTTCGTAACAACATGAGGGTGAGTTATTAATGACAGAATTTTCATTTTTGGGTGAATTATCCCTTTAAACTGATGTGAACACTTAACGTCCCGTTTAAGGCAATTTTGAAGAAAGTTTAGTTCAAGAGACTAAGACGGCATTAAAAGTCAGGTATATTAAAACTTCATCTAAAACGTTCATTTACAATATTAAATATGCACTTTATTTATTAATGCTATATATTAATATCAGATGTAATATTTTATGCAGAACTACTAATTACATAGCACTGCAATGTCCTAAATATAAATGTAAATACAAATTTCAACCACAGCTTTGATTCATTGTAATGAGCCTTCTAGATTGCTCTTTTTGGGTGACACAACTACGTGGGCCCAAAATCCAATTTCACGTACCTGCTTACATGTCCTTCGATCACATGACGTTCATCTAGGCAATGATGAGTCATGTGGGAAACTGTCTCTGAACTGCAGGAGATAAGAGAAAGTGACACTGAGAGGGACACAATATTCAGATTAGTGTGGGTTTTTCAGTGGCAGATTCTTGAACATTTACTATATATTCGATTTGAATTTTTGGTTACATCCTTGATTTTAAAGATCACAGTTTTATTGTTTAGGGTGCGCCTGCGGTATGAAGCAATACATTAAACATGAGACGGGTTTGGAAAGATTGAAGCCGTCTTCCATAAAGTGGAATTGCTAAAGAGGTTCAAATTCCTGCAGAGGCAATGGGGTGGAAGAGCTGAACTGCTGAGAGGGCCAAGAGGAGCGAGTGAGCCAAAGGCCCGTTTGAGGCGCTTTTCCCGCTCACGCCTCATAAATAATGCAGCGGCGCTCATCTCATTTCCATGCTCGCAGTCACGAGCGGAGTGCTAATAGCTTAACTAATTGCTCTAAACAGGGGCGGTGGTTAATTGGGACGGGGGACTGCATTAGAGGAGCGGCTTTAATGAGTGACGCCACGCTCCCAGCAGCCTCTGATCCGCACGCCGACCTAAGCGATGCTAGACAGCCCTCGCTCTTTTTAACCCGCTGACCTGAGACCGCGTGGAAACTTCACAACTCTTCCGCCAAACCAATTCACGGAGACAAATCAGTGACACCTCCTTCCTTGGCGTCAACATGAAGACTTCTTGTCGGGTAAGAGATCATAGAGTCCCAACGCCGCAGATCGGGTGTAAAAACCAGGTCGTGATCAGTGTCGGAGCAGCTGGAGATAACAGGCCTTGATTGAGAAAGAGACGGAGGCTCGTGAAGTGTGTAATTCAAGGAAGCACATCAGCCGTGCTGTTCCCCACCCATGGGAAGAGTCTTTGTCAAACACCCGGTGAAACCTGTTCCTCCTCCGACGGCATGCATTTCATACACAGATGCAGGACAAATAAAAAGCACAGGTTGTTTTGTTTCAACTGGGGATTAAATATTTATCCGGCGTATTTTATTAACAGGCCGAGGCGCTCAGGCGAAGCAGGCGCCACAGCTGTTCTGTCACATTTCTAAATAGCTGTGGGTTGTTTGTTGTATTGTGTGTGGTTTATTTATTTATTAATATTTGTTTGTTCTCATGTACCCATGAGAAGACAATGGAATTCCACATCAAAATAAAGAGAGCGAGTAAGAACTCCTCACTACATTCAGGTGACTCATCCACGCCGCTGCTGACTGACTAAAGTGTGTTTCCCTGCACATTTCTGAACACTGTCACATCTCCAGCTGACATATTAGCTGTTCGTATTCCCTTTGCAGTGTTTTGCTGTCCCAGACTTTGTTTTCTTAAAGACTTTTGATGCGTTTTATCTCTTTTTTTTTTTGCTTTTGCAACAGCAAACGAAGTATAAAACAAGTGCTCTTCGAAGGAATGTGTGTGCTGTAGGATTAATGTGGGTTTTTGTCGCAGCAAGCAGTTTTTTTTTTTTTTTGTGGTTGTTTTGTTTGTGTGCCCAAACACCGGACTAAACTATTACAAGTTTGAAAAGTAAGCGAAAAAAATGCTGTGTGATCTTTCTACTTCCTGTAGCAATCAAATTATTGCTACAATAGGCTCACAAAGGCTGATTAATGACTAAATAATTTACTGAAATTGGAAACTGACATGAAGCTAATACTCACTGATTATGCTTAATCACCTGACATTTAATGTAAAACATTAGGTTATAAACAGTTCATTTATCGGCAAAAGTTTGGATATGAGCATAAATTCTTATCATTTTATGACTTTACATTAGGGCTGGGCAATATGTTGATAATTATCTTGGAAATAGCAAACATTGTTAATCGATAGAGATTTATATCACTTTTCTTTTGTGATGTATTGTGATTGAACAGCCATATACACACAAAATTGTCAAAATACTTGTCTTTTAATGTAAACAGTTACTTCAGTCAAACCAAATATTATTTAGACGCTAGTGGGTGCAGGACACTATACTTTATTTCTGTGCTTAAATGAGTACAGCCCCTCTGAATAAATATAAACAATGTATCTTCTTAATGATCACTAATATAATTCATGGAAAGATGGCAAAATTGAAATGTATTAAACATATACTTAAAAAAAAAAAAAAATCATGACAAAATGCCACATCTGTCCTTTTTAACTCCTGGAGGACGACCTCCTTATTTCCTGGTGCTTAATGGGGAGTGTTGCTCATCTCTACAGAATCCCCCACAGCTGCTCAAGAGTGTTAAGATTGGGTGAAATACATGCCCACTAAAGGATTTTCACCTTGGGAGAATGAATATCTTCATTGTCATGTTTAAACAATGCCCAACAATGCAGGGAATGAGGGGAGGGTAGCATCTTCTGTTTCAAGTTTTTATATTACATCACACAATGGTGTCTGAATTGATGACAGCACTGATAAAGCACGACTCCCTCACACCTTCAGCACTCATACATCCCTATAGAAGAGCTTTACTACCACTGAGCGTCACTGTGGGTACCAGGCACTTCTCACTGTACTCCTCCTCTAGCAACACCAGAACATTTTGAATGCTTTTGGATCCAAAATGATTGACTTGGTCTCTTGAGACAACAGTATGAATTCCCAGAAGTCATGGAAGAGGTTAAATGAGTTTATTGTTCTACAGTGGTAATTCTAGTGGCTACAGCTACAGTAGGTATTGGCTTTATTGGCTACATAGGTAATCATAGTGGTGACAATAATCATGCATGTCACTTCTGCAAGCTGTGTCGTACTCTGTGAGATAAAGTGTCACTCTTTTCATAACTTTTGCTGGCTCTTAGACACTTGCATGGTTTTTCCTGCTCTTTTTCTATAGCAAAAACTCACTCGTCACTAAATGAAAACTTGAAGACCCGATTATTTCAGGAGCCTTGTCACAAGGTCTTTGTTTTTAAATGTCAGTGGTACTTCTGCTATATTTTCATACTTAAAAGAATAATTTGGTGTTCCTCTTGTACCATTGTCCTCTTTTATGCTAAGAAATAAATCTCCTGGCAGTTTTCTCTCATGTGGTTCCATTGTTGCAACACTTTTAATTGTCAGGAAATAACTTTAATAGTCTTTAAAAGTTTTGGTTCAATATACATACCTATTGATCAAAAATAGCCTTAAACCTACACCTTCTTTCAGGAAGGTGCACTCATTTTTGTAACACAACATTTTATCACTTTGATAAAAAAATCTTATTTTCCTAAATAATTTTGACCAAGTAATTGATCAAGCTGGCTTGTTGGAACATTATACCTCCAAAGAACCCAAACATGTCTTCTAAGTAAAGAGTAATTGGTGAATTTTAGAGGGGGTGTACTCATTTATGCTGTGCACTGTAAGTGAGGATAGCAAAATAAAGTAAACTGTGACATATTATCCCCAAAAATTCTTCATACAGTAAAATTTGTTAAAAAAAAAAAAAAAAACTGCAACCAAAAATTATTCAGACACTTTGACCTAACCATGTTTTGCTTAAGTGTTTGCTTAAGACCAAACAAAATTAAGCATTGCTTGGTAATTGGTCAACAAAGTACTGATAGTTGTGTAAATATTGTCATACTAACATTCGCCTGAATTTTTGGTTGATTGTAATCCATTACATGCCTTTCTATCAAAGTTTTCTGACATTCTCAAGATGAATTTGTTCTGACACAGTTTAACTCTGAGTTTTTGTCATATTTTATTAATATTTTCTAAACTATAGCAAATAAACTGTAATAATGTGAGAAATGTTGAAGGTGTCTGAATAAATTTGGGTATGACGGTATGTCTGAACTGAACGTAAGCAGTAAAATAATCAGCAATTGTTTACCTTACTCATGAAATAAAATTACTCATACCATAAAATATGATTTTGGTCATACTGCTCACCCCTACTTTGCAGTGACAAGGGACGGCACAAAATAAGAAAATATTTTATTAAATGTTGGAACACTTTTTGAATTTTTTTAAATCACCACTATATATTATTATGTTTATAAAAAAAGAAGAAGAAATAAAAAAATATATATTATTGTCATACTTTAACACATTTATTAAAAGATGTCATAATGTCATGTCGTTTCAAACCTCTAAGACCTTTATTCGTCTTTGGAACACATATTAAGATATTTTTGATGTGATCCTAGAGCTTTCTGACCCTGTATAGACAGCAACACAACTGACACGTTCAAGGCCCGGAAAGGTAGTAAGGACATTATTAAAATGGTCCATGTGACATCAGTGGTGTCAGAAAGCTCTTGGGTTTGGAACAACATGAGGGTGAGTAATTAGTGACAGAATTTTTATTTTTGAGTGAACTATCCCCTTTTGATCATTTGTTGACCAGTTTTTATAATTAACTAGTTTTGAGTAACAAGCATTTTGTTGTACATGTAAACACACACAGTGACTTTCAGGAATCATTTTCCAAATAAAAACATGCTGTTTTACAGCATCCAATTAACAAAAAACAAAAATTTTAAACATGCACCAAAAAATTCTAGCATTTATTTTTCCCCTCATCTTGTTATTACTCTAAAGTTTTGCAGTAGAACATTTACCATTGCAAATGTGATAAACCACTGTGGGCTGAACTTACATAATTATGTGTAACTATCATCAAATTACAGCACGACATGATGTAGCATAAACTGTAAAGTGGTGCTAGAAAGAGACATAGCGGCTTTTTAGCAGTACAAACAAGCTGATCTAAGCAGAGGAACATAGACTGTAAAAATTATGACTGGTGTGCTTGTAGCCAACCATTATTTTGGCTTTCACATCCTGCCCGTCTTTGTTAGCATCGCTCCCTTGTGTATGCTAATTGCAGGCCGAGTTTAAATCAATACCTTTGAGGGAAGGAGGCGATGAAATCCATCCAAACTGCCGTGTGCTCACAAAGGCCTCATTAAAGAGTGGAGCTACCATGATGCCTCCCACTCAACACCCCCGCCAGCCTCCCATCCCTTCTCACTCACCGATATTTGTGTACGGGTCCCATGCGGTGCGTGCTTTTAGAGCGCTGTAGTTCCTGTCATCCATACATTTGGACTTGAGCTGGGATCCCGTATGTTTCACAGGCAGAAAACATTTCTCTTGCCTGCCGATAATAAAAGCAACCTGGAAACAAAGTGCATGAGAGCAGATGAGAGAAGAGATGGATGAAAAGGGAGGAGTGGGTGTTGGATCTGGTGAGGGGTCAGAAAATAATGGGAGAGTTTGTAAGGGTGAACTGCAGACTTGCCACAGTCCAATTATTGAAATACTCTCTCTTTCTCTCTTTTGCAGATCCACACACACACACACGCTCATGGATGGTTCCTTGAATTAACTGTAAAAGAAAGAGGGTGTGCTAATTAACTTTCTTTTAGGACAGAAAGGGAAAAAGGTGGAAAAGAACACGACAGAATTGGTAAAAAATGAAAATCAAAAGTGATTTAAACTCTAGGGGCAACTTTACTAAAATCTCACCACTTTTGCACTCGGTATTTCAGCCTGTCTTATTCACTAACTACCCACCATCCAGTTTAACCAATTGCTAAATGGACAATGGTTGAGTGCTGCCGGAAGTAAGCTAATTATTATCTGCTAAAGGTAAATAGCTAAGAATAACAAAGAGTGGTAAACAGTAAAACTATTTGCGAAACAAACCAGTGTGTTCATGACTCCAATAATAAATAAAACTAAAATAAATATCAGTATGCAATATTAAGCAGCCAACCTAAACTCATGACGAACACCTACCTGTGGGAACTTTTTTGCATGACGCAAAATATGTAGTGCCATACATATGTGAGTGGTGCTAAAAAAGTGTTGTTGTGTGTAAAAAGCTGTGTTTTTATTTGTTTGTTTGTTTAGTGATAGTTGTTCATGAGTCCCATGTTTGTCCTGATCAGTTAAACTGCCTGCTGTTCTTCAGAAAAAAAACAAATTCCCACAAATTCTTTGGTTTTCCAGCATTTTGTGTAGTTGAACCCTTTCCATCAATGACTGTAAGATTTTGAGATCCATCTTTTCACACTGAGGACAACTGAGGGACTCAAACATTCTCTGATGCTCCAGAAGGAAAAACCATGCATTAAGCTGGGGGTGAAAACTTTTGAACAGAATGGAGATGTGTAAATTTTTCTTATTTTGCCTAAATATCATATTTTTTTTCCATTTATTTTGACCCTTCGGAGGCTACAGAAGATACTTACATGTTTCCCAGAAGACAAAATAAGTTAAATTTACCCTGATCTTGCATGTTTTTTTATTTCTGGAGCATCATTGAGCATTTGAACCTTCTGTAATAGTGGCATATGAGTCCCTCGGTTATCCTCAGTGTGAAAAGATGGATCTCAAAATCATACAGAGATTGTTGGAAAGGGTTCAAAATGCTGGAAAGCCAAATAATTTGTGGGACCTGAAGGATTTTTCTGAAGAACAGCAGGCAGTTTAAGTGTTCAGGACAAACAAGGGATTCATGAACAACTATCACTAAACCAAAAAACACAGCTGTGGATTATTTAGGTAACAACACAGTATTAAGAATCAATGGGATGTAAACTTTTGAACCAGGGCATTTTTATAAATTCAACTATTTTCTCTTGTGGACTATATTTTAGTCCAATTCTGAGCTGTAATCACAACTCTGTATGAAAATAGTAATAAGTGCTCCTGCTTTACCACCTCTAGTGTTCATTTCTGTTGGAAACTGTAGTAATACGTACTTATTGGTAAGTATTTTGTACAGATTGTTTTTGTACAGATAAAATAACTATAGAAATTGCAAGAGTTAAAAATGGCCATGTCCAATTTTACATTAAAAATAAGGTGAAATCGTACTGCCCAAATTGTGTTCAGCACTGCACATGCTTATGCTCTTGTCATGTGACAGTTAATTTTAATTTTTAAATTAAATGCCTCATTATATATATATATATATATATATATATATATATATATATATACAAAATTTAAAATGGACATTCCTAGTTTTTAACTGATTAACCTGCTTAGTATATACAAAAAACGTATTGTACTTCAAGGTTATGTTCCGACTTGAATGCGTGACTTGAATTATAACAATGAATGCACTATTTAAGGGTAAAGCTAAAGGTTTTTTTTTTTTTTGGTTCACCCAAAAATAAAAATTCTGTTATCAATTACTCAGCCCCACGTTGTTCCAAACCAGCAAGACCTTCGTTCATCTTCGGAACACAAATTAAAATATTTTTGATGAAGTCTGAGAGCTTTCTGACCCTGTGTAGACAGCAATGCAACTACCACGTTCAAATCCCAGAAAGGTGGATATCGTTAAAACAGTCCATGAGACATCAGTGGTTTAACCGTAATTCTACGCGAATACTTTTTGTGTGCAAATGAAACAAAAATATCTTTATTAACAACAACTTCTTCTCTTCTGTGTCTTTGAGGCGTATGGATACCAATTTTCTTTTTTGGCTGAACTATCCCTTTAAATGTCAATGGAGGAGAGGCTTCATTATCATTTAACGAATCGACAACCTGTTGGACAATCTCCCGGTTTGCACCAGAAAAACTGTTTTATAAGAAAAGTCACAGACAATTCAGTTTTCAGTTTACGGAATAAGGATTCAGTTTACGGCACTTCACATTCACTTCCACGGCATCCGCAAACAGTGATTGACTGTCATGCAACTCTGACAGCAGTTTGATGACGTCAGAGTTGTGATGTGATTGGTTGTGAAGGCACACGTGATCCAAGTTGACCGCTACCGGTAGAACCGCAGAGGTTCGTATCTCCCTCTCTGACGAGACCGCCCTCCCTTCAACCACCAGCCCTAAAAAACCCGCCCTACAAAGTGTCAGCCAACCTGATGGCGGTAAACACCAACCTATACAATGATTGACAGGCAGACAATGTTTCTGACAAAGAAAAAAATAACGCGGGCAAGTTTTTTTCTCTTTACAGAGCCTAGGGCTGCCACAGAGACAGGTGTGATTTCTCAGGACACCTATTTCAGTGATATCTGTCAGGTAGTCGGGACTTTATGCGTGGTGTTTCCAAAAAAATAAACCGCTCGCAGCAACTTTAAGAGTGTTGGATTGCATGGTGACACTGTGTGCAACATATAAGCTTGATAGATTTCTTCCTTCGCTTTTGTTTGCGCTCGTGCTTTATTGGAATAACACATTAAGCTAAAGTTTCTTTGTAAAAGTTCCATTACAGATGTGCTTATTCTGGCTCATTTCAAAACAAATCACCTAACAGCTCTAACCCAATCAAGACATTTGTAGGATTGGGAGGATTTGAAAGCATCACGCCACACGCTCATGTAACACCAATTAATTAATCCTACACACCTTTCAAAAGAGGCCAAGCTGTTTTCATTGTTCTGCCAGAAGAAAATCAGAAGTTTTTTGATTCTGCTGTCAGAGCTAATTTGATGTGAGTATTATCGGTATGTAAAACACCCACTCTCTTCAGCTGAAACTAATTTATTTGTAAGGTAAATCTATACCGGGATAATAACTCATTATTGCGATGACACCTCTATATGAGAATAGAATTGACCGCTATTCAATATATCCCTTAATTAACCAGCAAACTAAAAGAGCTTAATTAGCGGCAAAAAGAATTTTCAGCGACTCAGGGAAAAACACATACAGTAATTACTTGAGGCATTAGTTGTTTTAGAGAAATCTCTGTGTGCGCTATTAATGGAAGATTGCTTCAGATACTATGGGCCTAACTCCTCAGGGACTTGTAAATGAATATTAGAAACTCGAAATCTGCTTTTCTCCCACTTAATATGCCCTTGATAGATGTAAGCGCTCACCGCATAGCCTATCTTTCGATCTAGATTGGATCCACTAGCACGCGCGCACACGGCTGATATAAATGGCAAGTAGCCGTGCGCAATCTGAGGCCTGGGCTCTTTAACCTGCGAGGTGCTTCCGCCAAAGACGGCCTGTAATTTAGACCTGGCAAATCAAAGTGCCAGGGAACTCGATCAATTTCAAATTGTACATTGGAGTCATTTAGTGCGCTGGCAGCGGCACTGCAGCCACTGTAACGTGGCTCTGGCCAGGTTGCTATAGTAACGGCAGGCAGAGGAGAGGCGGCCTGGCCGGTGTGTGTTGGAGCGAATGTGACTCCCGTGAACTGTCTGATAGCATGCAGGAGCCACGCGCGCACAGAGGATTAGGAGAATGTGTTCACAGGAAATGAACTGAGAGATCTGGGCGAGAGAGAAAAGAGACAGAGATGGCTGGTGGAGGGAGGTGGGAGGACGGAGATGAGGAGAAGAGCATTCTGGGAGAGAACCACCCCCCCCCTCCCTCGATTCACTGTGACAATCATCTTTTCATCTTTTGTGCCTTATGTTTAGCATTGATCTCTGGAGCACGCCACATGTGTAGCCTCTGTCGATTTCACCCGCAACTACATTACATACATTAATAATGCAGTTCATACTTAAATATTTACAGTGACTTAATTATATTTTTTCTTTTAATGAGTTTTTAATTTTTTAATAAAGTCCAAAATGTCAGAGTGATACAATTATGTTGATACCAAGATTTAAAAAAAAAAAAAAAATCCTTAAAGAAAAAGAAATTCTGAATATGATTGTTACAGGTCCAGCTGGATCTTAACTAGATTCAATACAGTTCACAAACAAAGAAACAAACAAACAAAATTAGTGAACATGTAACATTAATACATTAATAAAAGTAAACATAAACTTGATTTTTAGAACTGTATTTAAGAAATTAAAAGGTGAATATTATAAACAATAGTTTATATGATTTTTTTATTAGGGATGTGTTTTTACACAAATTTCACAATTTGATTTCATTTCTGATTCGATTCGATTCGAGATTTGTTATTTTGGATATATATCAGCCGAATTTTCAAAAAAATCAAAACAATCTCTCAGCTAATCTCTCAGCTCAACTTTAATGCTGTAAACCATACATTAGAGTCAGTTAGTACTAGATTACTATAATATTGAAGGTTAAAATTAACTTATTTATATACAAACACTTAAATTACACCATACATCGTAAAATGTGTACGAATTGCAATGAGACTGAGTTAGAAATATAAACATTTAAATGGTGGGTTTATTTAAAACAAAAATTAAACACTGAAGAACAGTAAACAAGACATATAATAAAAATATGTTATATGGTGCATATATTTAGCAAAATGCTCCTTCCTAGAGTTCATTTTTCTAGCTGGCTAACAAGTTTTTGGTCACCGAATATGTTTTTTCTGAGGTAAACGTGACCTGACATAGTTTACAAGCTGTTACATTGACATCTTTGTACGGCTGAAACACTGATTGAGCGATTACATGAGACAGGATATGGATTTCGGTAAGTTGTACGCTTTCTTTTAACATACCTTTGGATGTTTATTCATGTAATTTTGTGCTGAAACTGGTATTAAAGCAGAGAAGATGCTTCTCTAGGTGCTACAGCAATCTCTCACTCCCCATTAAACAGCGTTAAAGGAGAAGTCCACTTCCAGAACAACAATTTACAGATAATGTACTCACCACCTTGTCATCCAAGATGTTCATGTCTTTCTTTCTTCAGTCGTAAAGAAATTGTGTTTTTTGAGGAAAACATTTCAGCATTTTTCACCATATAATGGACTGATGTGGTGCCCTGATTTTGAACTTCCAAAATGCAGCTTAAATGCGGCTTCAAACGATCCCAAATGCGGTTGTAAACGATCCCAGCCAAGAAAGAAGGGTCTTATCTAGCTTAACAATCGGTTATTTTAATAAAAATAATACAATTTATATACTTTTTAATTCCAAACACTCATCTTGTCTTACTCTGCCTGAACTGTTTTTTTTTCCGGTTCATGACTCCCATCTCATGTTCTCCCTCAACTTCTAAATCACCCTATATCGCTGTTTTACCTTTTTGTTAAGGGTGTTTGATCTTCTTTGCATGCTCACTTTGCAAGATGAGCGTTTGTGATATATATAAATATAAAGTAGTAATATAAAGTATTTAACCGATAACCGAATAACCGATCGTTTCGCTAGATAAGACCCTTCTTCCTTGGCTGGGATCATTTACAACCGCATTTGGGATCGTTTGAAGCTGCATTTAAACTGCATTTTGCAAGTTCAAAATCGGGGCACCATATCAGTCCATTATATGGAGAAAAATGCAGAAATGATTTTCCTCAAAAAACATAATTTCTTTACGACTGAAGAAAGAAAGACATGAACATCTTGGATGACAAGGGGGTGAGTACATTATATGTGAATATTTGTTTTGGAAGTGGACTTCTATAAACGGCATTTATTGTTTGAATACTGTAGTAAAATAGACAGAATTTGAAATCTGAGAACATTCAGTTTTATATCAAAAGTAACAAAGCTTATTGTGATGGGAGGTGCACTAATGTAACATTCATTCACTGAAATCTGGCTAGACTATTAGATTCTTGGGATTTAATAACTGATATTGTTTTGTAAAAGTGAGAAATTTTAATTGTATTTATTTATTTATTGGTGTGTGGGCTCAGACAGTGAAGTGTGTCATCATTAATGTTACTAATTCAAAGTTGTCAATAAACAGATTATTGGACTACATTTTACAAGAAAATTTATTACATCAAAGATTTATGTTCATTTGAATCTGTTACTTACTGTTTTTCTTTGTGATTACTTGTAAAATTTACTAGCAATTTCTGGGTGAAAACTGTTTATTTTTTTCAGTGTTGGTTTGATTCCCAGCAAAAATCACATGCTTGAACTTGAAAACTGTATGCCTTCAACACAGTGTACATTTCCTCAGATAAAAGATCAAATCTGCCAACTGCATGGTAGTTGAGAAACTGTCATAAAATACTTTCTTAAAAAAATTGGGTCTGTGCGCCTGCCTTTAAACATGAAATTTGAGGGTCAAAAATGTGTTTTAAATCTTATTTTTATATAAGCTTATACGTTTTTTCTTTATTGTGAGCTCTCATTGTTCAATGGATACTCAATTTTTCAGCACATAGGTGTCCGGTTAAATCAGGTTATAAGTCGCCAGTGAATAAATGCTTTTTTTTTTTTTTTTTAAGATTTGCTCTGAAATACTGTTTAGTGAAATCGCCTTAAAGTGTTTGCTTATTTGCTTCCATGTACAGCCGAGGCCTACACATTAACACTAACACGCCATCAAAAATCCAGTCAGCGAAAGCCTGTTGGTGATTTCTAGACCACAGGAACTAATAGGGCATAATGCACCCATTCACCTCGGTGTGGTTCGGCCAGAAATGCTCCGAACAGAGACTGTCTGCACTGGCCACGCTAATGAAGCAAATGGACGGAAATGCCATGTGAAAGGAACTGATGTATGGAGGCTGTTGTTGAGGGGGAGGTTAGTGTTGATCTGATTAGAGACTGGCAGTGATGAAGCAGGGCCGAGTCCGGAGCCCTGACTCACTCCAGGGACGGGACAGTGCCACCAGGCTCAATTGGGATCAGGATGCATGGTTCTCCTTCTCGCTATTGGCATCTGCTAGGTGGCGTCCCAGGAAACATTCATCTTAATATTTTCTCTCCTGAGCATTTGTAACATCTTGTCCCTGAATCGTCCAGCAAGACGACTTCCATCCATTGTAAACGCATTAAGCCCCCTCAGGGTTTGACTTCTTTCCTCCGCATCAACAATTTACGTCGAGATAACGTTTCGGATCAATGTGATGAGAGGTCATGACAGCAACGTGAATTTATTTATGTCACGGCCTTCGTTCGTGCCCGCGTCTGCGCATTCATCAGGGTTAATGCATATTTATGCATACAAGCCGTCGGTCGCAAACAGATAATGGTTAAATTAATCAAAGGGAAAATCTATTGAAAGTGTGTTAAGAGTTATGGCTGGCTTCTGATGACCTTTCTAGTGCTCTTTTTCATACAGAACTGTAATCTACTCAGTTTAAGATGTGACCTTTGAGGACGTTCACTAGGATTACCCTTTATAAATGCATACGAAACAGAAGGTTACTCGCCGGATCGCTGTGTAACAGTAGAATAGAGGAATCTCAGGGCATCAAAAACAAGAAAATCAGAAACAGGCGGTCTGCCTGGTCTAAACAAAAGAATGACCTTCTGAGTGGATCTTTCCCTGTGGCCAATTACAGATCAACAAAAGGTTATTCAAAGTACAGGAATGAGTTACGAGATTCAAGTGATATAGGAATTGTACTGCTGTTTAGGCAAAATACAAAGCAGGATGATGTTCTTCTCACTCAGGAACATATTTGTTCATCAAGAACCAGTTATCAGTTCCAAATCTGATTATAAACATTATTATTTCTGAGCAGAGCAGCTTATTACTGAGATCACATGGCTGCCTGCTTTGTGTAGAATGGAAATGTTTTAAACTGCTATTTTACTCCACTTTTATTAATTTAGTCCTAAAACAGCTAGATATTTTTCATCGATCTATCTATATCAGGAGATGCACACAACAGTGCTCAACAGAGATTCAGGCAGATGCTCTAAATATGATGTAAGGTTACATGATTCTATTTCAGTTTCCCCACACGATTACAGTACAATGCAGTAGGCAACAGTGACATCTGCTGGTGTCACACTCATATTCCATACAATCGTAACTATAGAATAGAATTTACAACACACACACACACGAGTCATTCCACGAAATCGGTGCCTTTTCCACTTGGAAAAAAATAAAATAATAATTTTTTTTTTTTTTTTTTTTTTTAAATATCCATGAAATTAAGACACCTTAAAATGACAAGAAATTGTATTGTGCCATCTCAGGCTAATGTAATCTATTATTTTATGACTATTGGGTTTCACTTTTTTTGATGGTCCCTTTAACACATTCTGTTGACTATAAATAACGTTGCACCTACATGTCTAGTAACTCTCATTAGAGAGTTAGTATAGTATTAGTAGACTGGCAGGGTTAGAGTAAGTTCACGTGTATTTGCAAAGTTACTTATTGTCAGTAGAATGTCCGTTGGGAGACCATCACAATAAAGAGATATTAAATAGACAGTCTACTAATACTAATGAGAGTTAGTTGACATGTAGGTGCAACATTACTTGGTGTCAACAGAATGTTTTTACCTCATATTTTGGTAGTTTTGTCAACCGTTACCAACACAAGCATTAATAGATACTATAGTTCAATTAGAACTCATATGCCACTGAATGACATCGGCATTAGCTCAATAATATACTAAGAGTGACCTTTAAAATGTTTGAATTTTACACAAACAATCTTTAAAAACATGGTTGAAACCTAATCAATGTCATCCCTGTTAGTCACGCCAAAACCTGTTACTCTAAAAAGTAACAAGCTGACAGTAACAGGTTTGACGATTTCAAACAAATGTGCTAATTGCTAGCTAATAGTCAAGTTTACAAAAGCACATATTGTACACTTTGGAAGGATTTTACTTGTAGATATTGATTATATTAAATGTAAGAAATAATTGTTTAAATGTACATTTTAAAAATTGTAACAGGATTGACACTGACATGATATTATTGAATGAATGAAACGCATTTGTCCGTGTTTCACTCCGTCTCCAATCGCGCTCACGGAAAGCACTTGAGAAAGTGTTTCCTCCGCGGCTGGTACGCTTTCAACACGTTTTCTCTCTCTCTCTCTCTCTCTCTCTCTCTCTCTCTCTCGAGCAAGACACTATACAATTCACGTTACATTACTTTACTGATTTTTACATAGAAAGGGCAACAGCAACATTCATGTCTTGATAACCGCTGACCCACTTCAAAAACGAAAGTAAAAATAAATCATCTTTGAGAGCAAGGTGTTTCGGGGGCCCTACGCAGCTTGCGTATTGTGCGTATAGGGAGGATCGGCTCTGTTTATATTTTATAGAAAAAATGCATACTTATGTCAGAAAGTAACATTTTGCCTTCATTGTGCAAATTAAAAGTCCTGCTGAAAAAGAAAAATCATAGTGAGGGACAAGCCAAAAACCTTACCCTTATTATTTGAATTATTTAAAATAATATTTAATTGACTTTTTTATGTAATTTTGATGGAAGCATAAATAGTATTGTTATTATTATTATTATTTTTTAATTGCACATTTATTTGTTGTTATATTAAATCTATGTTTGATTATTTCTTAGGGACGCAAAAGGCACCGATTTCATGGAATGAATAGGTATATATATACATTTTTTATCAAATGTAAATTCATGTCCCAGTCACACTTTCTTGGTTAAATAAACAATACTTACACTATCAGAAAAGGAAAAAATAAATAAATAAATAAATCTATTTTATATTAACAATATTCTATTTACTAAAGCCAAGTATGAATCTCATCAAGTTATTGTTTTTAGGCATTTTACATTTATTCCAAAATAATAACTGAAGGCAGTAACAATTTAAACATTATAATTTATTTGTTAACTTATGTTCAGCTATTCTTTTTAATGGTTAACTTTTTACTATTTTTGAATTTGATCAGTCATTAAAGCTCTGTAAATATTGGTCACAGACACAGAGATTCACTTTAAATTTCACCAAGCAGATTACTCACTAAAAACTCCCACAGATCATGTTTTCATGCCATTTTAAGTTATTTTGACGTGACAAAGTGGTTATATATGAGTGTGTGAGTTGTTTACTTACTTCTTTCCATTAAGGCCATTATATTGTTCATTCAGACTAAGATTTATTGCATGAACCAATCACAGTTGAACATAACGTGTCGTATCCAATCATGCTGAGATGGAGGCATTGCCTCCTCTCACGTGACTTTCCTCCATTCATTCTCAATTGCCCCCCATCAAACTCACCGCACACTTTAGGTGGTCTGTTAAAACTCAATGGACTCAGGGGAGGTGAGAGAGACAGAGACTCCCGCTGTAACTTTAACTGCTGGTGTCGCTGTTGGACAATGTTTCTTTAGAAAAAGCATGTGATTTATACACTTTTTACTGGCGTTTTATTTTTGTACTATTAGTTTTTTTCTCATCCAAAATTTTGAGGAGGCACTGCTTCCCTTGCCTCCTTGGAGGAAACTCCCCTGATATAACATTGTATATACAGTATATAACATATAACATTGTGATAAGAAAAAAAAAAGTTGCTTTTAGTATAGTTCACTTTTGGAGTTCAGGTCGTTATTTTGGAAATCCTCAGTTATATATAATGATGATACCGATGGGATATTGATGAATGCCATTCAAATAATTTCTTTACACTGAATTTTGGGAAACACGTCATTGAGTCCACATTATTGAGCTCGTTTTTCCTCTGTGTTAGTACCTAATTAGCAGCGCAGTCATAAAAACGGGCACATTTCAGTCTATTTCAAAGAAGCTGCTTTCGGATCAAAAAGAGTTACAGACAGCTAGGACATTTAAAAAGCAGCCGTCTGACGAATGCCTCATTTCAGCCTCATTACAGTCAGTCATTGGTAAAATGGGCTTCTTAAAAACCGTTGCTCCCTCTCGAAGAAATTTAGGAACTCTTGCCCCCTCTCGAGCTCTAAATGTGTGCTGACTCATTTTCAATTCCAGATTTAAATAATTATCAAGTCAACTGAACTTAATTCAGCTTGAACTTGAAGCATGAAGCAAGTTTTTCCAAAATGAGCATTCGTTTTCTGGTAAAATAGTATAATGGATGAGAATTATACAGTTCACAGTTCATATAGTAGTTCATATTCAGTAGTAATTTGACATTTTTTCACATCACTGATGAGTCTATAGTCTCTGGCTAACATTGACTAATGGGAGACGGTGTAACATCTATAATGCATTAGGCTGTGTTTGAGATTGTAAAGGCCAGATAAGGACATTTCCCCGGCTTGACTCTATATCTTAGGTGGTAGCTAACAGTTTATTTGTAAGAGGACTAATAAGTGAAAGACTACAGGTTTGAGTTCACATGCTCTGCAGTGTGGTCTAGAATGTGACACTTCATATCAGCTGACTCCAGGGTTGTTTTTCTAACTGTACAGTCATTTAGAAAAGAGGACATCCATTAGCTGACTATAGACAGCAATAGATTAAAGTACAAAACGTCTGTTCCTCACAGTCATAAAGAAACAAATAAAACTGAAATTCTTTCATTGTGCACTACAAGCAGTTACTCCTTCATGACTCATCGAGTTGATTAATGATGTATGAGATTATTCTGGTGGTCTCACATGGGTTTTATGAATTAAATGAAAGGTTACCTTCAACCCTCTGATGCATGAATTAATAACTCTATCACAAAGGAATATATATTTTAAATATGTATTTTAATAATGATTAATAATGATTCTTTTTACTTCAAAATAAGAAAATAATCATTCCCAATCTGCTGGACACCCTAAAATAAAAATGAATTTTAGTTGAATTATACAACAGTACACCAGCCTTTTTGGGTTGTAATGTAATTTAATTGAATGCTTATTGGAGAAAGTATGCTTTCTTTTTGTGCTCTCTTTTATAAGCATTTAATTTTAAGTCATAATAATGGAAAAAAAAAAAAACAAAAAAAAAAGTCATTTAGAAAAAAAAAAAACATTATTTTGAATAGTCTCATAAATCACAGTAATGGTCTTTTGTAACAAGTTTCTAATAAGTCTCTAATAATTTTCTATGGCTTTTTAATAATTTTAACACATTCTTGCTGAATAACAGAATTAATTTATTTTTAAGAAAGAAAGAAAATATGTACTAAACCCAAACTTTAAACGGTACTGTATATTGTTATATATATATATATATATATATATATATATATAATATATATATATATATATATATATATATATATATATATATATAATGGCGATGTCATTCATATGTTTCTTCTAAAATGTTATACATATATATATCACAGGTTTAAATAAAAATAATAATAATAATAATAATAATAATAATAATAAAATAAGCAGCAGAACTGTTTCCAACATTGATAATAAATCAGCTTATTAGAATGATTTCTGAAGGATCATGTGACACTGAAGACTGGAGTGATAATGCTGAAAATTCAGCTTTGCATCACAGTAATAAATTCTATTTTAAAATATATTAAAATAGATTTGCAACAATATTTCACAATATTACTGTTCTTTGTTTGTTTGTTTGTTTTGAATTTTAATCAAATAAACACAGCTTTGATTAGCTGAAGTCTTAAAACTTAAAATATTACTGATCCCGAACTTCTGAGCAGCAGTGAATATAGACCTGTGTAGATCTCTTTGTTTAAAACATAGGCTTTTCATTAGTCATGTTGAATTTGTGTCATTGTTCTGCTATTGTGTACTATCATTGCTACTATGATTTTACATTAATTTTTACATGCCAATGTACATTTGAAACATTCAGTTTCATCTGTGTTATAATAAATAATTGAAGATGGCGCTGGGAACTGGTGGTTGAAAAAGCATAAAACATCAAAAAGGCTTATTAGGGAGCAAAAACAAACTTTCCTGTAAAACAAAGAGAGAGAGAGAGAGAGAGAGAGAGAGAGAGAAAGCTGACCTGTGCTGCTATCATATCATCTGACTTAATAACAACAGAAAGTGAACGTAACTCAAGCTGTTTTCCTCTTTAATGCTACTTTGAAGCATGTTTAATTCTCTAGATTTTTTGTTTTGATTTGTTTTGTTTTTCAGCAAATGGTATTTTTTTCTACATTTAATATTGTAATACACTTTTTATCCAACAGATGGAGGCAAATGCACAGATCAAGTAAAACTAAAGCGATGCCATAGATATGTCTCTTCTAAAATGTTAGATTATATAGGCATTAATTCTAATTATGTCACAAAGAAAATGCATGTACTGTCTTATAAATAAAATTACAATTATAAATGGCAACTTTAAAGCATTATATTTCCCTTCTCTTGATTTCCTTCTATTTATGCTGAAGACTAATTTCAGATCAGCCATTATGGTTTCCACAAAGGTTCCAAATATTTTATTTATTTATATATTTATTTTTTCCCCATGAGCACAGCAGGGCAATTAAGCTTTCCTAATTACTTGAATTTACTCACATTCTTATCAAAATTCAGCTGTTCTAAATGCATGTAATTAGGCATTTAGGGAGGTGTCACTGTTAAGCTGTGCTTCTGACAGTGGACTCACTGACTGTGGATGATGAGTTGACCGGAGTCTCAGTTGGAAAGAAAAGCGTAACAGTGTCTAATCAATCAGTATGCCCAGCCAGTCAACCATAAGGTCCCGCCCCCTCGCCCTCCGCACTAGCCAATGTGTGACAAAAGACCGTATTAAAGACCTGAGATCCAGCAAATCAGCTGCAAGGTCCTGCTTTCCCCTCCTGGGGCCACGTTGACGTCATCATCTCAGCTGTGTTCAGTGGAGTGATGAACTTCAGCCTGAGGAATCAACAGACAACAGCAGACATACTCATACTCATACTTACACAGTGTAGGATTCTCACTTATATATGCATTAGACATAACCATAACAAATTATATTATATTATATTATATTATATTAACAAATGTTATTTACCATTTATTATTTTTACAGTTCATTTTTATTATATATATATATATATATATATATATATATTTGTGTGTGTCTTAATATCTATAGGGTTGTCAGTCGAATAAAATTTGTAATCTAATTAATTACATAATGTGTCGATTAATTAATATAATTAATCACATATTAACCGGAAAATAAATTTGACTGTGAAAATATCAACAAAAGATTATTTAAAACTATTTTTTGTGTTAAATGAGAAAGTAGCAAGTAGACATTACAAATTGTAGCTATAGCAAAGAAATATTCCATTTTATTCAGCATAAAAAAGTTATTTTATAAAATTACACATAAACATTTACGCTGCAGTGGCCTAATGTGAACTATGGAACATAAAAAAAAGATCATTTGAGTAACTGAGGGTGAGTAAACAGTGACAGAATTACATTTTTCGGTGGGGTGGTGAACTATCCCTTTAATGATTTTAGTAGTAGTAGAAGTAGTAGTAGTAGTAGTAGTAGTAGTAGTCAACATTTGAAGTGGATCAAAAAAAATTTAATCAAAGTTGTCCTAAGACAAGAATAGGTATAGTTTTGGTTTTATGACAACTTTCATGAAAGGTTTTGATCCACTTGAAATGATGACTACCATATTTACTTAAAGGGGTCATCGGATGCCCATTTTCCACAAGTTGATATGATTCTTTAGGGTCTTAATGAAAAGTCTATAAAATACTTTGATTAAAAATTCTCAATGGTTGTGTAAAAAACACCCTTTTTACCTTGTCAAAATGAGCTCTGCAAAAATCATCTCATTCTAAGGGGTTGTTCCTTTAAATGCAAATGAGCTCTGCTCACCCCACCCATCTCTTCTCTCTGTGGTGTGACGAGCTGTGCTCGGAGAGATTGTTTATTTTAGCCGCTTTTTTAATGCGTTTAGCCGCGAAACTTGCTAACTAGCACGTTATTAGGAAAGGTGATTGCAGAGACTCATAAAAAAAACCCCTTATACTCACTTCTGCTGTAAGTGAAGCTGGATCACGAATGATTTGCACAAACATAGACGCATTTATGTAGATCGGGAGGCGCATTCCCTTCACAAACAAACGTAATCCACTGTATCTTCAGCGGCTCAGATGTCGGGAGTAAATGACGACCACTATATTCATTATTACATCCAGCAATACAACACCTCAATTGCTCATTCGGAGATATTCTTGTCTAACTTACATCCCTGCTCCGGCATCGAAACAATGGTTTCAGCTGATCTGAGGTAAGACGCTCATGTCAGTCAACTATCATGGGAGCTGCCTCTGTCGGTGTGACGCCACATCGACAGGCATCTGAGAACGGCTCGATTTGAAAAAGGGGATATTATTCTTACAGATTAATTAAAAACCACAGCATGGATTTTTATCATTATAGGGTAAATTTGTACATACACTGCCAACACACATTAATGTTCAAACAGCATGTAAAAGTGAACTTTGCATCCGATGACCCCTTTAAAAAAATGATACTTTAAATAAGAAACTAAATCTGCCAGCAGATGGCAGTAAATGTCTTAATGAGTCATTCACACGATTCGTTCAAAACGCGGATTCATTCAGAAACTAAATGCCGCTGCAACCATTCTACTATGGCTTCAAAGGTAATATGTTATCTGCAAAACTGAGCAAAAACACAATATAATGTTTAAAATATAACACTATATCAACTTCATATTTACTGAACTGTTGTATAAAAATCACATTTAAGCTCAAAATCAGCACTCGTGTCATATTGCTCTTGCTGCCCATGTGACATAGTGTGATATGTGATACATACATATAAGACAAAACGCATACAGGGGCATGGAATTGTTAGCCTGCATCATATTTGTCAACAGTCAGCTGTATGAAATTTGAGATGATGTGCAGATCTGGGGGCCTTAACTGCGTTAGAATATTTTAATCGCGTTATTTTTTCATACCTAATTAATTAAGTTAACGCGTTAAACTGACAGCCCTAATATATATATATATCCATGAGAAATATTCATTAGAGTACAGCATGACAATTTGTCATGTGCCATGAGTGAATCCAATTAACACAGCACTATATTATATGGATATAAATGGATGAAATGGCCTGTAATTGATTCACTATCAATCCATCCCTGCATCCTGATAGTCTCATAGCCGTTTTATACTTATGGCAAAGAGCCCTGTGAGCTCAAGCGAATCAAATGGCTAAATCAAGTTGTAAAAAAGCCCCTTGAGTCATCGATCATATACCAGCACAAGATGTATTTTTAGCTGTGTTTCAGTTGGATTTGGCATTTAAAGGCAGGGTTGTGCTTCTTTCAAGGGTTCTCGCCATCTCTGTTTCCAGAGTTGAGGTACAAGTGGCTACATCGACAGATGCGTCCCAAAGCACTGAAGGGAATCTGATGTGTAGATTTGGAAAAACAACACAAGAGCACTTCATTACACATAGCCCGACAACAAGGATGGTGCTTCCTGAAGCCGCATCTCAAAGCACTTTAGATATCTTTAAAAAAAAAAAAAAAAAAAAAAAAAAAAAAAGGTATTTGCAAAAAAAAGGTATTTGCTTTCATCCACAGCTAACTGACTTGTAAAGAGATGGGCTGAGATCCAAAACACTGCCTTACTGAAATTATTTTGTAAAATTATTTTCACATTTCTTAAGAGCAAAAGAATATAGCTATTTTGTTGCTGCATATATTGGAACATATATTTAATATAGGTATTTTAAAACATATTCATATTATTATTAAAAATGTAATATTTGTTACAAATGTTACAAATATTACAAATGAAAAATATTAATTTGAATGATTAAATATATTAAATACTATATATATTTTTTAATGTCCAAAACGACATGTTTTAGATGTTAAATTTACTTTTGAATCTTGATCAAATTTGCATTTTCCTAAACAAGAACTGAATGAGAAATAAAAGGTACAATTGACATATATGTAAAATATGGAAATAATACAGCTAAATAATCTTAAAGACATGGGCCAGCATGAAAAATCTCACCACCAACTCATCCAAAAGCACATTCTGTGGTGCATGGTTTGACCTTGCATTTAATAGAAAACCAACAATGTTGCCAAATTTAGCATAACTGTCCTTGTCTAGATTTAGGAGGAGTATTATTACAGTTCAGTATGTGTGTCCCAGCAGCCTCACCGACAGCTGTGTGAATTACTGCTAATGTGTGGTAATTAGCACTGATTCTGGGGTCTTGCACAGAGTAACTGCACAGTGCATGAGAGAGAGAGAGAGAGAGAGAGAGAGAGAGAGAGAGAAAGAGAGGGAGAGAGAGAGAAAAAGAGAGAGACCCTTATATTCTCTGCTCTATCTTTTAGAGTATGTTCGGTGCTAAATGACTCACACTCAAGTGGTTGAGCTTGGTCAGGCCTGAATTTCTCTTCGATCTATCAATCAATGTGTTTCAGTGGGGTTCAAGAACTTTAGAAAAAACTCTAATCTTACTACATTTAAAAGAAAAAAAAAATTCTGTTTGAATATATTTTGCAATGTAATTTATTCTTGTGAGGGCAAAATCTTATTGACCCAAACCTTTAAACAGTAGCATATGTAATTTAAACTGAGCAGAGCTGGTTGCAGTAAAGACTGCCTGTGCTTAGTCTGTGTTTAAAAAGAACAGAGACAATATTGGTTATTATTGACTTTTATTATAAAAGAAATTAAAGGTGACATATCATGAAACTCTTTTTCTGTGTTTACGTGCTACAGTGAGGAAAAAATTATTTGATCCCCTGTTTATTTTGTACATTTGCCCACTGACAAAGAAATTATTTTAATTGTAGGTTTATTTTAACAGTGAGAGACAGAATAGCAACATAAAAAATCCAGAAAAACACATTTCAAAAAAGTTATTGATTGCATTTTAATGAGTAAAATAAGTATTTGATCAGTCAGATTCCAAACTCTCCATCATGACCAAGACCAAAGAGCTGTCAGAGACCAAAGGATGTCAGGGACAAGATTGTAGACCTACACAAGGCTGGAATGAGCTGGAAGACCATCGCCAAGCAGCTTGGTGAGAAGGTGACAACAGTTGGTGTGATTATTCACAAATGGAAGAAACGCAAAATAATAAATCTCCCTTGGTCTGGGGCTCCATGCAAGGTCTCACCTCGTGGAGTTTCAATGATCATGAGAACGGTGAAGAATCAGCCCAGAACTACACGGGAGGATCTTGTAAATGATCTCAAGGCAGCTGGGACTATAGTCACCAAGAAAACAATTGGTAACACACTATGCCGTAAAGGACTGAAATTCTGCGTCCGCAAGGTCCACCTGCTCAAGAAAGCACATGTGCATGCCCATCTGAAGTTTGCCAATGAACATCTGAATAATTCAGAGAACTGGGTGAAAGTGTTGTGCTTAGATGAGACCAAAATCAAGGTTTTTGGCATCAACTCAACTCACTGTGTTTGGAGGAGGAGGTGGAAACATTATGCTTTGGATGTGTTTTTCTGCTAAGGGGACAGGACAACTGCACTGCATCAAAGAGACGATGGACGGGGCCATGTACCGTCAAATCTTGGGTGAGAACATCCTTCCCACATTGAAAATGGGTAGTGGATGGGCATTCCAGCATGACAATGTCCCAAAACACACGGCCAAGGCAACAAAGGAGTGGCTCAAGAAGAAGCACATTAAGGTCCTGGAGTGGCCTAGCCAGTCTCCAGACCTTAATCCCATAGAAAATCTGTGGAGGGAGCTGAAGGTTCGAGTTGCCAAGCGTCAGCCTTGAAGCCTTAATGACTTGGAGAGGATCTGCAAAGAGGAGTGGGACAAAATCCCTCCTGAGATGTGTGCGAACCTGCGCTCTTAAAAATAAAGATGCTTTAATAATTTCTTCACTGCAATGCAATAAAAGAACCATTTTTGGTTCCACAAAGAACCATTCAGTTAAAGGTTCTTTAAAGAACCATCTCTTTCTTACCTTTTTTTTTATAATCTGAAGAACCTTCTTTTGCCACAAAGAACCTTTTGTGAAACAGAAAGGTTCTTCATATGTTAAAGGTTCTTTATGGAACCATTTAGACAAAAAAGGTTCTTCTATGGCATTGTGAAGCACCTTTATTTTTAAGAGTGTGGTGGCCAACTACAAGAAACGTCTGACCTCTGTGATTGCCAACAAGGGTTTTGTCATCAAGTACTGAATCATGTTTTGCGAAGGGGTCATATAATTATTTCACTCATTAAAATGCAAATCAGTTTATAACGTTTTTGAAATGCATTTTTCTGGATTTTTTTGTTGGTATTCTGTCTCTCACTGTTCAAATAAACCTACCATTAAAATTATAGACTGATAATTTCTTTGTCAGTGGGCAAACATACAAAATCAGCAGGGGATCAAATATTTTTTTCCTCACTGTATAATAGGGTCGCTGGTGCATCTACCAACCCTGAAATTGTGAAAAAGAACAAGCCAGTAACTTTGTTTTGGTAAGCCTTTTTCTGCAAGCTTGTGAAAAAACAAGCAACTCAGATTTCTGTCTGCTCTCCCCATGACAGAAAGGAGATCTTATTATAATATCACTGCCCCTTAATCTGCATGTTTCCATCCATGGCGCTGCCATTTTGATTTCGTATGAGACAACAGTGTACCAGTTCTAACACCATGGCGAAATGGGTTCAACTGTTCTGTCTTTGGCTGCACAGACAATCACAAACCACTATATAGAGTCCCAGCCTCAGAGGAGACAAGAGAGCTGTGGATTTATTGATTTATTTACTGTATATTACACTGCTGCAACACAGACCTAATATAAACATACGATTTCTTTTCCAGCTGTTTACCTTCACAGACATAACCGACTGTTTTTGCAACTCCTGTGTTTTAACATGAACTTGTGTGTATTTGACAGTTTAAGCACAAGTCGAGGACTTACGTTGGGAAACGCAGGTTTAAACAGAAGTTTAAACTAATGAGCATGGGAATCTACGTCATTGCACATTCCATTCTGGGTAGTCGCCGCCATGTTTTAGGACACGCTAAATAGCGTACAGTGACAATAAATACAAATCACTAGAGGAAAAAACGACTGTATTTGCGTTATTATTTTTAAGAGCTGCTTGCACTTGCTTAGAATAAATGTACTAATATTTGAATCCATTGCATTCATTCGAGCACTCAGTCATGTGGCCAGAACACGACACATACACACTCACAGAAATCATACGGCCGCCTTCTATTGCACCACGCACAGGACCGAATTAATTTCTCTTTTGCGGTTTTTAATAACTAGGTGGCACTGATATATCTGCTAGATAAAATAAACACACTATAGCTTGATCTCAGCCAATTGATCTTGTAAGTGAACCACCACTCTGCACAGTTTGTGTGTATCTCAGATGTCTGTTCTATTCAAAAGTAAGTGCCCTGCGAACTCAAAATATTCTGCCCTGATTCCAGTTCAAAGACAGTGTATATGTTCCATTCAATGAGCATTAATGTGTGCAAGACATGAATTTAAATTGCATTTATTTACAGAGGTATATTATGTCACACTTCTCTAATAAGTTTAGTCTGTGTGTGAAGACGATGCAGGCAGTGGCGTAGCGCAAATGCATGAATGAATATTCCTAAGTAAAGTAAACTTCAACTGATTTCCACTGCTCAGGGAGTAGGGAGCAATGAACATTGTGTAGGGACCATGTTAATCGCAACACAGTTCAGTCATGGAGCTCTCTTTGAACTAGCTGGTTATATAAATCAGGTTAAATAAGAGAGGCATGCAATATATGCAGAGTGACGGTACGTGAGGACTGTAATTGAGAAATGCTCATCTATTTAATATCATATCATATCTAATTTCATTAAGGGATAAAGTGCAATAAGTTTTACTGAATTTCAATTTGGTCAAATGCACAATTTCTTACAAAGAGCTGCTGAACAGTAAATCAGATGAGTGGCTTTATGAAAAGGACAGTGATCACAACGAGTCATATCACAAATGAAATTACATTTCCAAACGTGTTATTCATAGCGTGCATGAGCACAAATTCAAGTGGATCGGAAATTATGAATTTGTAATAAATAATAAATACAAACTACAAAGCCAGATTTTGAAGTTGTTTATTTTCATTGAGCTGCTTTCGCCATTGTGTTGTTTCAAGCTGAAAAGCATAAAATTGTGCTTCATTTTAGATCCGTTCTCCACTCCGGTCCTGACAGCAGATATGGCAGTTCATTTCACAGCAAGCGTCCTCCATTCTAATGTGTTTTTAAATGTACAATATAAATTGTAACGTCTACCTCCACTATTACCCAGTCTAGACTGTAGTGTCCATGTCCGAAAGTCCCAGAATGCCGTGCGTTGCTGACGTCACATTCCCATTCTCTATATAGTTCTAAAATGCATGATTTCAACTCAATAGACATAATGCTCAAAACCAAACAGATGTTTTTTGGCAGAGTATCTGAGTTATGAGCTGTAAAGGCACAGTCCTATTCTGGAAAAGGGGGCGGGGAGCAGCAGCTCATTTGCATTTAAAGAGACATGCATGAAAACAGCCTATTTCTGCTTCCACTCAAACAGGCATTTTCAAAATGATATAATAAATGATCTGTGGGGTATTTTGACAGACACATTCTGGGGACACCTGAGACTACATATTGTGAAAAAGGGACATAATTAGTCTACTAAACAGAGCAGTGTTGGTTGCAGTGCCAAAAAAAAAAAAAAAACACTTCACAGGAACAATATGTGTTATTAGTGACTTTAAATACATTAAATAGCAATTTCAAAAATATGCCCCTTGTGTGTTCATATCAATATGACTTTTGATATGACTATTATTTGATTATTTTAAACCCGTTGCTGAAATCTGTAATTAAAGGGGGATCAGGAAGGGCAAATTCTCTTCATGGCATACAGTATGTGTTTGAAAATGAATGTAATTACAGAGAGTGAATGACCTGACAGACGAGACTTTGGTAAGCCATGTTTTACCCTTCAGTACTTTGGGAAAGAGTCATGTGAGGCCACATCACAAGCCATATGTTGTTTATACACAAATACACTGCCTGGCCAAAAAAAAAAAAAAAAAAAAAAAAAAGCTTTCTGGATTTAAGTAAGCAAATACTTAAGATTTTAGGATTGAGTCATTATTGCAGTGATTAATATGTTTCTGGCATGTTGTATGTTTGGGAACAGTTATTCTAACCCTAACGTATTCAGTGTGTAACTTATTTCTCAAACAACCATGCTGGAAAACATACCTTTGTCCATATTCCAGATAATGATGTCGAGATTCATCAGCCTCAAATTGTAAAAGACTGGCCACCACAGAGTCTTGACCTTCACACCAATTAAAGTCTTTGGGATGTGTAAGAGTCAACTTTACACTGCCTGTCTTTAGCACATTGCATTTTCGTTGTGGCATTGTTTTAATAATGTCTAAAAAATCAGGATTTATTTCCATTAGGAGTTGCATTCATTTTTTGCCTAAGGTCTTGTATTGACAATGGGAGAGTTGAACCACACTGTAAAGTCAAATCTAGTAGACTTTAGGGTTAAGCTCAGGACTCTGTGGTGACTAATTCATACATGAAAATGATTCCTCATGCTCACTGAACCACTACAATTTGGGTCCAAAAAATATTGTCATTGTCATCCTGGAATATGTCTTCCGACATAGAAATGAAAAACAACACGCTGCATCAGTTAGGGTTAAAAAGATTATTGGAAAACATATAACATGCCATAAACATATTAATTACTGCAATAATGATTCTAAACAAGACTTAAGTATTTGCTTAATTCAAATGGCAACTTTTTTTTTTGGCCAGGCAGGGTATCGTTCGTGTCTATGAATATGTTATATATCTCAGGGTCCCAGGCATATGATTCTTATCAGGACCTTGATTGTGAAATATTATCATTATGTTTTCATTATTGCTTTTCACCTTCTGCTCTTCTCACATTTTAATCTTTGCTCATTTTGTTACATTGGCCTGAAAGGCTTCAGAATCTAAGATAATGATTCATTGTTATTCTCAGCAATGTAGATTACATATTTTCATCAGTTTACTTCATACTTTGCTGTCATCTAATGTTATTGCTATGGTGATACCATGGCAACCTGAACAGTGCCAAAAATAAAGCACTTCCTTTCCAATTAACTGTAATGAAGTATTAGAAGTCTTTACAGCCCTGAGAGAATCGATAAACCTTTGTTAAATGTTAATTACTTAATAACATTGTTTCTATCACAGCCTTCTCTTTTCAATCTTTTTATAATGCCTCTCTCGGATTGTTCACTAGTATTACAACAGACATATGGTACAAAAAGTTCTGCCACTTCAACACATCAGACCATCTCAGACGTAGATCATTAAAGGTTAAAAGAAAGGCAGAGTCCACTGCGCTGGGTCTGCCATCTGGATGAGAACCCTATCATGGAACTAGCAGTTCTTTGTGTCTTCTTTTAGAGAGGCCATCCAGACCACAGACGAGTACCACTATACTAATACAACAACCAAATGCAGGGCCTGGATGCTGGCACTCAGCAAACTAATGATTGGACGGATCATAGTGCTCATACAAAAATACTTTAGCTTGATAAGGGTTTAGATATTTCCTGTCACTTTCCTGTATATGGTCCAGCAATAAATAGTTCCAAACAAAGTCACAGCAAATTCAACATCTTTTGTTCATGAACGAATTGGTTGAATGATTCAGTGACTCACTCATAAAGACGCTAAAGGTCTGTTCACACTGTTAGATCTGGTTTCAACTCCAGAAGTATTAAAGTGAACCCTGGGTATTAAGACTTGTATGGCTTAATAAAACATAAATGATGTCTCTTACTGAAATATGTAGTACATAGTTTGGACTATGGAGGCGCCATTATTTCAATTAAATGGTTGCACTTGTGAGCTACTGATGCTTCCTGTTCCTATTTTTACCACAACACAACTAGGAATAAACAACTAGGAAAATAAAATACTAATACAATGACCACAGCTACTGATAGAGCTTACAAGTGGCGATGGATTTAAGCGTAGACTTAAACCAAATGCCGTACCCATCACATTTTTCCCACAAGGAGTCTAAACGGCCCCGGATATCGAGTGAAATCCACGCTCCTTCAGTGGCTGTGGCATCATGACAAACGTCTGCATGTTTACATCCTGCCAGGATGGCATCTAACGTTTCTTGTCCTTGCCAATTGTAAGCTCTTTCAGTAGATGTGGTCTACTAAAACCCTCAAAGACATCAGGGCTAAAGTGGGGAGAAGTTAGGAAGTTTTATTTATCCACAGGCATCTTCCCATTCTTTTCACCTCTTGTCATTGCTAGGAAAAGCTGTGAAGATTTACATCACTTCTCTTGTTGCCCTTCGACTAAAAATTACTACCAGAAGCCACACAATGCATTATTGACACATTGTTTTACTATTTAAAGGAGAAGTCCACTTCCAGAACAACAGTTTACAGATAATGTACTCACCTCCTTGTCATCCAAGATGTTCATGTCTTTCTTTCTTCAGTCATAAAGAAATTGTGTTTTTTGAGAAAAACATTTCAGGATTTTTCTCCATATAATGGACTGCTATGGTGCCCCGAGTTTGAACTTCCAAAATACAGTTTAAATGCGGCTTCAAACGATCCCAAATGCGGTTGTAAACGATTCCAGCCGAGAAAGAAGGGTCTTATCGCGAAACGATTAGTTATTTTAATTAAAAAAGTAATATTTAAATACTTTTTAAACTCAAACGCTCGTCTTGTCTTGCTCTCCCTGAACTCTGTGTATTCTAGCTTAAGACAGTTAGGGTATGTCGAAAAACTCAGACCGTATTTTCTTTACAGTGAACAGCTGAATAAACTTTAAAATGTTACTTTTAAAGTTACATTTTTTTTATTTATAAAATTTATAAAATTTGTAAACTATGCTATATTCACCCAAATACATTCAATATGTCCTATATTTTTGTCCATGGGTGTTCTTGCTTAATAATAAATGTTCATCTTTGATTATTGCTGTTGCTTCTATAATTCAGTGAGTGATTTTTAATTTCCAGCCCATTTTAAGCTAGCAATATAATTTTTTAAACAATAGTTGTCTTAAATAAAATAACCCAGCATGTTGGGTAAAAACATTTTATCCAACCAGCTGGGTCAAAATAACCCAGCATGTGTTCTGTCCAATATTTACCCAACACTGGGTTGCCAGATAACCCAAGATGTGTTGTTTTTAACCCAGCATTTTTTAGAGTGTAGTTCCATTACTGAATTAATCAGTGATTTTGAACAAATCGATTGAGTAAATGATTCAATAACTCAATCATTGTGCCCAAAATCTTCCCAATACCATTATGTAGTGCACTATTTAAGAGGACAGCAATTTTTAGTGGTGTTGAAACTATATACATGGAGTGCGTGCATTTAATCCTATAATGCACCTCAATAACAAGTGTACAACCGATGTACACTGAACTGCTGGCAGCCAGAGAATACACATCCACTGTGAGCAACGTGCCAAATGAATTCCCACCACGCACCAGAAGATGTCTTCCATAGTGTCCAAATTTGCCTACTCATTTTCATATTATAGACTATATCAATGGAATAATAGGAAAGAATGAATGAGGGTATGGGGTGTTTTCGGATACAGCCGGTCTGTCTGGAGCTTATTAACACAGAGCAACAGAAACAGTGAAAAGTCACTTTGCTGTTGGACTTTATGTCACCATTATTTGAGCACAGCTTAAAATATTTTTCTAATGCATATAGATAGATAGATAGATAGATAGATAGATAGATAGATAGATAGATGACAGAGTAGTTATATGACATGCAGTTTATAACTAATCCATAATGTGTGTGTAGGTCTGAGCTGATGATAATGAAGAGAACTCTCCTCTCAGCTGGATTGAGAGTGCTGTTAAGTGTCTAAAAATGGAGAGGGCTTAGCGTCAGGTTTGTTATAATCACATGTGAGAGGTGTCATGTCCTAAGGGCTACACTTGATTGTGCATGTGAGCTCAGACAGAGGCGGTTCACATCAGATAAATATGTTTGTCTTCCCAGCACTGAAGATGCCTAAACACTGTGGCATCGTACATCATCTTTAAACACAGAAGAATTCCATTTGCCGCTGGTGAAATCTAAATTCTTTTATAGAGAGACCAGAGGTCTATTGACACTGAAGTGTCAATATTTCACATTCATGTGAAGATTAAAAAGGGGGAATTACTGTTATCACACACAGAATTATTAGTCCATCAGTTGAGCTACCCAAATATGTCTTTTAAAGCACATAGCGAATGTCATAAAATATGACATGCAGTTATGATTGAAATCCTTCATTCTTCAAAGTCTTGCTCATAAAACTACAACATAAAGGATACCATCATAGATTCAGAAGCACATGTTTTGGGGGGTTTTCCCCCGATGGAAATTCAATTAAAGGGTTACTTCACCCAAAAAGGAAAATTCTGTCATTACTTACTCATCGTAATTACATCATTCATCTTCGGAACATAAATGAAGATATTTTTGATGAAATCTGAGAGTTTTCTGACCCTGCATAGACAGCAACACAACTGACATGTTCAAGGTCCGGAAAGGTAGTAAAGCTCCCAGAAAGCTCCCGGATTTAATCAAAAATATATTAATTTGTGTTCCAAAGATGAGCAAAGGTCTTACTGGTTTGAAACAACATGAGGGTGAGTAATTAATGACAGAATTCTCATTTTTGGGTGAACTATCTATTTAAGGAGAAAAAAATAAATAAAAAATTGACAACACTGAATCATTGTTCACCTATTTCTGACATGACTTTGCAAAGTATTTTTCTTTAGCACTACAAACAAAGTGTAATACTTGGTTTTAAAAGGCTGTCAACCTGTTCATGTTCAAGTTGGTACATAATAGTGAAATTCTGATAAAATACACAAAGTACACTCTTAAAAATAAAGGTGCTTTAAAAGGTTCTTCAAGCGATGTCAAAGAAGAACCATTTTTGGTTCCACAAAGAACCATTCAGTCAAAGGTTCTTTAAAGAACCATCTCTTTCTTAGCTTTTTTAAATCTGAAGAACCTTCTTTTGCCACAAAGAACCTTTCGTAAAACAGAATGGTTCTTCAGATGTTAAAGGTTCTTCATGGAACCATTTAGACAAAAAAGGTTCTTCTACAGCATCGTGAAGCACCTTTAGTTTTTAAGAGTGTATGGAAACATTTTTATGTTTCTGTTTGAACTTGACACTTTTATTTACTTAAGATGCAGTGAATTGTTTGAAAATGCTGTAATCAAGCCATCTGTTCATCAAAGAATCCTAAAGATACTTACCGGAAGTTTCATCTTCTTGTAGCTCTTTTCTTAAGTTTCATTGGCTTGTATGGCACTTCTCATGAATTTAAATCATTGGCCGTTCATTTACATTTTGGGGCCTGAAAATGCAAACTTTTCAAAGTGCAAAACTTTTATAATTTCTGTGTAAATTACAAAAACATGAATTTGAGAAAACTGTAACATTATGCACGTGTATTATGTGTTCAGTCTAAGTGACTTTGCGATCTACTTGCCTTGCATGCAAAATACAGACATTTTTTCCATTTTTTTGGATCCGATGTACCCTGACTGGCTGACTGACAGAGCTCTACCATTTGGTTTCTTTGTTATTCTGTTTATTTGTCACTAATCATGTATTAATTCCCTATCAAAATGTGTGTGTGCACCAATCCACTGTTAAACCCATGACTCATTAGCTCTGTTGACAAATACTGAGCCTATAGCGTGACAGACTGTGAAACGTGTTGTTAACCAGAGGTGTGTGCTGGACAGTCCCATTCAGATCCTCAGAACGATAGCCGGTCATCCATCCACACAGCTGACTCTCAGTTCCCTCGTCGATAAGAGAACAGAGGCAGGTGTGATGTCAGCCTGTTGCTCAGCCTGTCAGAGTAAATCAGCAGCAGCTGTGATGCAGACAGAGGGACGCAGGACTGAGTGGCAACTCCAACAGGGGCTCAGCACCTCACATCGACAAAGAGAAATGAGTCAAGGGGAGCCACTTGTGCTTTCCATGCAAGGCATTCCCTTAAGAAAAGACCTGGATGCTGGTGATGCCAGATAAACCAAGACCTCCATGAACAACCATTCTGACCAGAGGAACTGTGATTCGGTGTGATTCAATAGCAAGGCTACGCAAATTAGACCAGCACTAACGCAACATTTAACAATGAGTCAGTCAAAAGTGTAAACAAGACTGGCTTTAAGGCTGGGATGAGAGTGCAGTGCAACTCTTTATAGAGTAGCTCCTTCATGAAATGATAAATGAATCAAATGATTTTAAATTTTTTTTTTTTTTTTTTACCTAAGAACGATCTCAAATTAAAAAGAGGTGCTATTTTGTGTTGATTTTGTGCTTGCTGTGATTTAAAATTAAATTATTATAGTCAATTCAAGAGATGAAAGATTTTGAAAGTTTTACATAATCAGCGTTGAGTACTAGTTTAAATGTTTGAAAATAATTAACAGTTGAAAACATTCTTTAGAAATTTAGAAAAGTAATAAAAAAGTAATCAAATGTGATCAGTTACATATAAAAAAAAAAATATTGAAATACATAGATGCATTACTTATTATATTTTAAATAGGGTAACTTAACGTAATCTGGAACAAGTCAATGAATTGTTTTGTTGTTTTCTTTCTTTCTTTTTTTTCCTATTTAATCGTAATTTTAAGGTGTTGAGAGCATGCTGTACAAAAAGTGAAGGCAAAATTATTCAGCTGTATTGTATGCACCAGTGTTGTTTTAGTATTATTTATATATTATAGTATTCAGAAATATTTAAAATTTGTTCATATTTTTTATTTTTTGTTTTCTTTTTTAATTTAAGTAATTTTTATCAGTTTTTTATATTTCTGTTTTTTTTTTTTTTTAGGTTTCCTAATAATTATATTTTATTTCAGCTTTATTTCCTTTATAAAAAAACCCCAAAATTATATCTAAAAAAACTCTACTGAACAGTGAGAACTGCTTTTTCTTTCTTTCTTTCTCTTTCTTTTTCTATTTAATAATTATTTTAGGGTGTTGAGAGCATGCTGTACAAAAACTGAAGGAAAAAGTATTCAGCCATACACTCTTAAAAATAATGGCGCTTCACGGTGCCCTTTTTTGTCTAAATAGTTCCATAAAGAACCTTTAACATCATTCTTTGTGGCGAAAGAAGGTTGTTCAGATTATAAAAAGGTAAGAAAGAGATGGTTCCAAACCAAAAACGGTTCTTCTATGGCATCGCTTGAAGAACCTTTTGAAGCACCTTTATTTTTAAGAGTGTGTTGTTTTGCAATAGTGTTGATTTAGTATTATTTACAAACTGGGATACTTGAACTTACACTTTCTAATTAACTTTGAGAGTTTTTTAAGGTTTCCTAATATTTATATTTTATTTCAGCTTTATTTTAAATTATCAGAAATTATTTTTTTTGATAGTAATGTATAATTTACCAATATTATTATAATCATAACAATCATAACATAACAGTCTATTTCAACAGAGTGAAAATAGATTTGGAAAAAGTAAAATTTATCTCAGAATTTCGTAATATTTAGTTTGTCTTTTACTTTAATGACCGCAGAAATCATTCAATTGCACAAGTTTACAAAAAAAAAAAAAAAAACGACAACTTGATTCAAAATGATCCAAAGGGCATCTTGTGCTTCAGTGGAAAAACAACATCTGACCATCTGTACAAATAGTCACATGATCAGTGTCACAAATTTACTTGATTTGAGATTGTATACGAAATCCATTCCATTCAATTTCTTCATCTTACATTTTTTGAATCCTAAAGCTTACATTTAGATTTAATAGATTTTTATAAATTAGATATTTAATTCTACCTTTCCAGTGCATTTATGGGAATGTTTCTGAATCTCTGATTCACTTTTTTAATAACTCATGGGACAAATTATATCCTCTTTAGTAAACTTGCCCCAAACTATGAGCAGAGGTGAATAAAAACAACATTACACTCCATTATGTCTCTGTGCAAGTAGCCAGTGTATATAGAGAGAGTGATGCATGTTAGTGTAAGCCCCGGGAGCTCTCTGCTCTCTCAGTTTTCTGTTTTATCTCTGCAGTGGAAACTCTCATTGTAAGAGAGGATGCATTTGGGGCACTGAGATACTCGGCTGATTCAATGAGACAGAGAAGCAGGCAGCCCATCGTCTGACCATTCTTCTCCCCCTCTCTCTCTCTCTCTCTCTCTCTCTCTCTCTCTCTCTGCTTCAACAGTCTGAAAGCCCCCAGCTCTGTGGCATACAGTCTGTGAGACACACTCAGCCTGCTTACTGAGGGAGAAAATTCACATTAAATGTATTTCCTATTACATATCAGATCCTTTATTTGTGTAAAACTCTACTAGTATTTGTGGCTCTTAAAAAAATGTCTAAAGACACTAGATCATTCCAAATCGGGTGAACTCAAGAGGACTGGCACCATGATCATTCATGATAGATATTATGCCAGAATCACAGCACAGGTTTAATTCACACTGAAAACTCTGCTATACAACAACATTGAAAGCATTTTAAATGCAAACTATATAAGGAAGACACATCACTATCCCAATGCAGGTAAAATGAGCTCTCATTACAAGATAAGCAAATATATATGCATTTAACTAACAGAATGTCAGTTGCTTACATCATATTTCATTTAAAGAATTACAAAAGAAGCTCCTCAGGATTTGATTAAATACTTGAGTAAATGTTAGAAATATTATTAAATGTTTTGGATATTACATGTCGTGTCGAAATACACTGCGTGTACTTGGTTAGCTAACGCTAAAATCGATTAGACAAATCATATGTTTATTTCAGTTCTTCAGACACAGCCTCTAATATTTGGACTCAATTATTAATGATAATAAATAATAAAATACTTGCAGTACACCAACTCTGGTATATTCACTGCCTGCAGCAAGTTAAGTTTCTCTCTGCTCTAAAATGTATTCGGTAAATGAATGTACATTATTTGTTGGCTAGTAGTTTAGTTTATTAAATTATTATTGCCTTTTTTCAGTTTTTCTGTAAGGTTTTTTTTTTTTTTTTTTTTTTTTTTTCCCAATAAGAACTACTAAATTTGTTCTCTTAATTTCCTGAGTTAAGAAATTATAAATCAGAGCATTCAGAATTTGAAGTCTGAAAAATTATGTTATTTTCCTTTTAATATATGTTTAAGACATTTATTGAATGATATCCTGTAAGGCATTTGGCCAGAAAAAAAAAATAATAAAGCAAATAAAACAATAAATAATAATAATAATAATAATAATAATAATAATAATAATAATAATTTTTTAAAAGATGATATATAAAGTGTCCTCTTTTACTTGTTTGGTTTTTTTTATATATATATATATTTATTTTATTCTACTCTAACCCATATGTACAGTGTCTCTGCTTTTAAAAATAGACACAGCACAATAGGAACCAGCTCTAAATTTATACCAAATTCAATTACACTGGTCATTTGTAAAACCAAACAGTGTGCTGTTTTCAGGTCCTTAGCCAGATTTGTAATGTAATAGGCCTTGATTTATGTCAAATCAAGTGCAGCTTTATGCAATGCAGAGTTTGTGTCTCAGCAAAGGAAAACATCCAATTATTGCGCCCCAATGAAAGTGTACGTACTGTAAACATGGCTGCTGAAGCATTGGTGCTGTGAGACCTTAGTGCACAGCTGCCACTGGCAGATGTGTGTTGTTATTCACCTCACTTTGCTGTGTGTTTGTGCCATGCTTTGTGATTTAACCAGGAAGGACATGTTTCTGAATCAATATTCTTACCCTAACCCTGACCTTAACCACTAAAATACCACAAATAAATAATGTTGTTGATGCCTCAAACCACAGATCTATGATACCCTATGACTTCCAATGACTTCCATGTTGGTCAGAGTAGCAAAAAATAACTGGAAAATATCACAGTTATAAAAAGTGCATTTTTGAGACAATTTAAACTCAACATGATAAAAAACCTTTTTTCCATTAAAGGAGAAGTTCACTTCTAGAATGAAAATTTCCTGATAATTCACTCACCCCCATGTCATCCAAGATGTTAATGTCTGTCTTTCTTAAGAGGAAAACATTCCTGGATTTTTCTCCATATAGTGGACTTCAATGGTGGCCAACGGGTTGAAGGTCCAAATTGCAGTTTTAATGCAGCTTCAAAGGGCTCTACACGATTCCAGCCAAGGAATAAGGATTTTATCTAGCGAAACTGTGATTTTTTAAAAAAAAAAAATTTAATATATGTATTTTATAACATAGCATTGATTAATAGTGACATTTCTGTGTTGTGCACTCTTAAACTTTTGTTTACAATCTGCATTGTAAAAAATGCTATAAAAAATGGATGTGAAATTATCCTGTTTTTTTAATGTTTTTGTTGTTTAGTTTTCCAATTTTACAGGAGCACTTTTGAAATGCTCCAAGTGGGAGTGGATATCTTGCTTGGCTGAAAACAGCAGAGAAACACATCTTGTCATGCTGAAAACAAAGCAAAGACTGTTGTTAAAGCTGATAAATGTAAGCATTATAAACCTTAAAACATAGAGCACATATGGACCAAATAAGAATATGTATTTTGTGCCTTTGCATTGATTTGCCTTGACATGATGTTTTAGATGTTCTGAGAACATGTAAAAAACATGTATTGAAAACACTAAATGTGTTTCAATTTATAAAAATAAATAAATGTAAACATATATTGTTTTGTGGGTTTATTTTTTTATATTTTCACCTGAACACTGGTATTGTGTTGACCAGTTACTCCATGAGTGCTAAATTTGAACACCAACTTTGGTGTTTTCATCATCCATTCTGGTGTTAATATTTTACATTTTAAGAGTTTATTAGTAGCACTGTCACGGTGTTAAAAATGTCAACACTTTGTATATATGGATACCAGTGGTATCCATATATACACTGGATAAGTGTTAATTTTAACTCTGAGGGAGTTAAATTCACCCGTTAAAATTTGTAGTGTATATATTATTGTTTTTAGTTGTCATATCAATGGCCTTATGTTTTCAATTGAACTATTCAATTGTTTACTCATTTGCTTAATATGAAATGATAACATTTTGTTCTGTTCTGTGTGATTTCTGCTGCCAGCTTTTTTCCAAGAGCTACATAATGTTAAACAAGACTACACTTTAAAAACTTAAAATGAATAACATTTCTGCAATCGTTTAACCTAATTGTCATGTAATGTTGACTTTGTTTGCCATGGGCCACAAAATTTTCTCCAACATGCTGTGACTAACAATAGAACCATAAAATACACCAAAAACACAAAAAATATAACACAATATATTTATATATAAAATATATAATAATAACACAAAAATATTTATTTGTGCACTGCAATCCAAATCTTCAGAATCCATATGAGTGCAAAGAACAGACCTAAATTCAAGCCTTCATCTGATGATCTTCATCTCCATCTTGAGCAGTGAGTCCAGCGATCTTTACAAATCAGGGTTGCCAGGTTTTCACAACAAAACCTGCCCAACTGCTACTTAAAACTAGCCCAAAAGTAGCCCAATCGCGTTTCGAGGGGGGTCCCCCAGTAAATATTGCGTTCCGGGGGTTAAAATACACATTTTTTGTAGAATTCCCCTGGGAATATTAGCATTACAGGGGCTAAATATTATGTTATTGGGGTCACTTCAACCCGCAGACATGAAAAACAACCCACGGCAATAGTTTTAAAGTAGCCCAATTCCGCGGGAAAACCACAGACTTCACTCAAAAAAATAATTCATTGGATGAACTCAATTTAATTAAGGGCAGGATTTCCATCCAATAAATATGTGTAACCCCAACTCATAAAAATTAAATTCATGCAATGAAATGTAATTGAGTTGGGCCACCTCAATTTGATCAAATATAGTTTAAATGAAGTTGATACATTTATGAAGTGATTATTTTATGCGCAAACTAAAACATTTAACTTGAAAACAAATAACTATACATTTGATGTACTTAACTTTAGGCATTAGCCATAAGATGGCTTTCCATGGCATGCCCAAAGTAGTTGTTTATTTTATTATTAAAACAACTTTAACTCACGTTAACAGGTCCTCAACCCAAGCTCATGCTCTACACTTCACCACAATGGTAACCCCCAAAAACATTAACTCTCCAGAAACTGTTTTAAATACAAACATTAAAGAACATTAAACATTAAGAAGTCTCCCAATTGTATCATCTTAATTAAAAAATGCATTAAATAACATTTTATTTCAACATTTACTCTCTTTGTACAAAGCATGATGGGAAGGGGAAATCCACTTCCTAGTTACACAAGTAAAATAATTTATGTACTCTCAACTCAGATTAATTAAGTTATATTGAGTTGTACCAAAACGCAACTGTTTCAAGTCAGTTTAACACAATGCAATTGTATAAATGGGAAACCTAACACAATGGTGTTGAAAAGGATTTTTTAAATAATCTGGACAGTGTTGAAGAATAATTTTTATGAGTGTTGGCAACACTGTTACAAATTCAAACGTCAGGTTTTATGGCAGGATAATTGAACACTCATTGGCTCTTGCCTACATTCGTCACAGATTGTGACATGCCGCGTTCCTGGTGAGGTGTGTTTGAATGATGCGTGTGCACCTTCACAGAGTGGATTGGGAAAATAATCTGAATAATATTTGCTGTGATTAACAACTTAAATTCTGCTCTGCACCTCACACAAATCTACTGTATTCCGCCAGAGAGGACTGCATGCTGCTGCAACGCATCATCATTTAGATTACTTTTGGTACTGCTTTTGACATTTTTGCAATAAATAAATGATTGTAATTGCTTTTATCTGTCTGTCATGTTTTTCTTTATACTGTACAGAAATAGTTTACAGGTAGGAGTGGGATTAGCGACTATAAAAAATTTTCCCTGCATATTTTGGTCAAATATGTCTTATATCCTTATATATTCACTATGGGTAGGTTTAGGTTTGGAGGTAGGTTAAGGGGGCTTAAAATCTAAATTGCTTATTGATAAAATGATAAAAATGCAAATTTGCTATAAAATGGGTAGGTTTAGGTTTGGGGGTAGGTTAAAGGGTCTAAAAATCTAGATCACTTTTTGATAAAAACATAAAAAAGGCATTGATACGAATATCTTAATCATATAAAAGATACATAAATGTTTTAAATTTTTTTATCTAAAAACACGTAGCAATTTGTATGTTTTGAAAATACGTCTAAATTGTACATTTTAGCATCAGTAAAAACTTACAAAAATGTACGTTTTGTGCTTGTAACTGTTACGTGTTAAAGGAGATGTCCACTTCCAGAACAAAAATGTACAGATAAGTTACTCACCCCCTTGTCATTCAAGATGTTCACGTCTTTCTTTCTTCAGTTGATGAGAAATTATGTTTCTTGAGGAAAACATTTCAGGAATTATCTCCATATAATGGATTTCAATGGTGCCCCCAAGTCTGAACTTCCAAAATGCAGTTAAAATGCGATTTAAATGCAACTTCAAACGGCTCTAAACGATCCCAGCCGATGAAGAAGGGTCTTCTCTAGCAAAACGATCAGTCATTTTCAAAACAAATTGACAGTTTATATACTTGCGGTCAAGTAATGCGGTCAATGCAGTCAGGGTATGTCGAAAAACTCCCATCTTGTTTTCTTCTTCAATGTCAAAATTGCTCTATATCGCTGTTTTACCTTTTTTTTTTTGTAAAGGCCATTTGATCTACTTTGCATGTTCACTTTGTAAACACCGGGTCGGTACTTCTGCAGTGATTTACGATGATTTTGAAGTTGGGGAAGAAAATGAGATAGGAGTTTTTCGACATACCATAACTGTATTGGCCGGAAAAAAAAAACAGTTCACACAAACTTAGACAAGACGAGCATTTGAGGTTAAAAAGTACAGAAATTGTCAATTTGTTTTGAAAATGACCACTCGTTTTGCTAGATAAGACCCTTCTTCATTGGCTGGATTCATTTAGAGCCATTTAAAGCTGCATTTAAATAGCGTTTTAACTGCATTTTCGAAGTTCAAACTTGGGGGCACCATTGAAATCCATTATATGGAGATAATTCCTGAAATGTTTTCCTCAAGAAACATAATTTCTTATCAACTGAAGAAAGAATGACATGAACATCTTGGATGACAAGGGGTGAGTTCATTATCTGTAAATTTTTGTTCTGGAAGTGGACTTCTCCTTTAATACCTACTGTATGTACGTACATACATCTCATTTTCTTCTTTAAAATCATCAAACATCGTTGTTTTACCTTGTTTTTTAAAGGACGTTTGACTTCCTTTGCATATTTGCTTTATCAACACTGGGTCAGTACTTCCGCCTACATCATGTGTGCGTGATTACATAATGCATGAAGTCGAGCTAGTGCAAGACAAGCATTTGTAGTTAAAAAGTATATACATTTGTATTTTTATTAGAAAATGACTGATCGTTTCGCTAGATAAGACCCTTATTCCTCATTTCAGAGACCTTTGAAGCTGCATTGAAACTGCTATTTCAACCCATTGGCCACCATTGAAGTCCACTATATGGAGAAAAATCCTGGAATTTTTTCCTCAGAAACTTACATTTCTTTTTGACTGAAAGAAAGAAAGACATGAACATTTTGGATGACATTGGTGTGAGTAAACTATCAGGAAATTTTCATTCTGGAAGTGAACTTCTCCTTTAAGATCCCATAATGAAAATAACGATAGTGTTGTATTTTGTCACTAGCAGTGTATATTGGTGTAAGTGTTTATAACCCATCACATGCTCACATTAAACTAAACTCCTTACTCATTACTCACAGATGAGAACTTCACACACAGAATATGAGATATATACGCCTGTGTAGTTCTCTGCTATGTGGTCTGCAAATTAATGGAGAACAGTTGAGGATGAAAGAGACGCTGCAACTGACTGACACATCAACACCCTTTTTCAAGGTCAGAGCGTGAGTTACTCTTGAAGAGATCAGAACATACACATTGTTTTTCTACACAACACCTCCTCGCAAGGTCTGACCTAGCAGGTGATTCAGTGCAATGAGTCCTTGCAATAAAATCAAGTGAAATGTAAAAGTGATATAGACAGGTCAAGATCTTTTCTCATATATTCTCCCCACTGATGCAGAATTGTAAAGACCGCTTTAGTCTATTAAATATGTAAAATAGACTAACAAGATAACAAAGGCCAAGAATGCTGCACTGGTCTCTTCAGTAAGCAGTAGTATCCTGAAGAAGGCTGTGTAGCCGAAACGTGTAGATGTACACTTTTAAGTGTTTTAACGATTTAGCCCGGTCTATTAAAGGCTTTTTTTCAACACGAGTGCCTTGGAATATTTTGTCTTTCATGTAAAATGGACTGTCGATTAGGTTTGGCCTGAGTTTTAAAAAAATATTTAATGCCAGGGGAGCACAAAGTAAGTTGAAGTTTGGGTAAAGTGTCAAACGTGCTCAGCTGAAGGTCAAATATGTACCCAAGTGAAAGTTGCAAACTTTCCACATTTATTTCTACCAAACTTTGAAAAAAGGATGGATTGCAAGGTCATGGGCAGAACTCCAAAGGAATGATAAAATCTCCATCTTGAATAAACAGTAAGCCAATCTGACATCCAATATACCTGCCAAATATTTAAAAACAAAAACATTAAGCTTTTGAAACGGACCGATTACATTAGAAAACAATTGTGTGTGTGTGTGTGTGTGTGTGTGTGTGTGTGTGTGTGTGTGTGTGTGTGTGTGTGTGTGTGTGTGTGTTTTAATTGGAAAGCAACCTGTTTAATCTTCTCCTGATCATTTTCTCAATATCCTGACTATATTAGATTCTATTAGACACACCAGATGTTTACTGAAACCAATATCCTGAAACCCGACATATGCAATTATACCACATTAAATTCAGTTGTAACTGAGTAAAAGTAAAAGTACAAGTATTAGGTTTCAGGGTTACTCATGTGGCAAATTCCCCGGTCACACTTTATTTTAAGGTCAATTCTTGCTAATAACAAAGCATTAGCTATGACTTTTGCCTCAATAAACTCTTAATTCGCTGTTTGTTAATAGTTAGTAAGGTAGTTGTTAAGTTTAGGTATTGGCTAGGATTAGGGATGTAGAATATGGTCATGCAGAATATGTGCTTTGTAAGTACTAATAAACAGCCAATATGCTAGTAATATGCATGCTAACATGTAGCTAGTTAACAGTGTGTATTGGTCCCTATACTGAAGTGTTACCAGAGATTGATTGTTATCAAGATTACATGACTGTGAAAAGTAAATATGAAAACTCTGCTATGTAAAGATCCTGCAATAAGTTTAAGTGTAAAATATATCTCTCAATATCTCAGACACTATGTTCTGCGTTCCTTTATCTGGACAATGACTCATGCCCTTGTGATGCCCTTCCTTTGAATTAAATTTATTTTATGAGAAGCCTGAATGAAATCTTCAGAAATGAAATCAAGATAGATTCCCCCTGGGTACCGAGTTCTTGAAATGTCATTCGAAACATCCAATGCATTTTAATTTACATTTTGTCCATGGGAGACTTGTACTGTAAATGGGGCAGAGGGGAGGTGGTAGGCATAAGCACTGGGACTTACCCACCACACATGAGCGCCATTAATGGAGGAGATGAAAGCAGGGAGTCCAGGAGGACCCCTGAACTCCAGCATCCGTATGCCTGGACCAGCCACTCTGTGGCTGATACATGACCAGAAAACTGATAAACCCAGAGCAAACACAGCTTACATTCCATAAAACAACATGCTCCTGCATCTCCTATCATATGTGATGTGAATGTTTGTTATGGTCAGGAGGACGGATCCAGACTGAGAGCTGTTAGCAATGTAACATTTAAGAGATGTAAAGAACATCACATCCCTAATAAGGCCAGCCTGAGTGAAATGGATGATAACTACACTAAAACATTTGAAGACATCAAAGAAACTTAAGCAGTACTGAAAGAGAATCTGTTTAACAAGATCACTGGAAACATCATGATTTTTGATCTCACAGTTCTTTTGCTGCATGCTAAACAGCTGGAGGAAATACAATAGCCTAACTATTGATTTTGCCCCAGTAAAATACCTTTTTTTAAATGTGTTTTTGATCATCAAGTTTCCCAATGCGTCTGAGGTCAACTCTAATTTTCACAACCAACATTTTTGTAAATATGTTTTTTGACATGTATAACCGATCCCAATGTACACAACAATACAACCCATTGAGTAGATGCATTTCCTTAGTATCGTTTTCACCCGTGTAAAGGTTAAATATGGTGGTTCTCACTCAAATTCATAGTGTCTGTAATTTAAAGGGGGCATAAAATGCAAAGTTCACTTTTACATGTTGTTTGCACATAAATGTGTGTTGGCAGTGTATGTACACATCTACCCTATAATGAAAAAAATCCATGTAGTGGTTTTTAATTAATCTGTAAAAATAATATCCCCTTTTTCAAATCGAGCCATTCTCAGATGTCTGTCGGTGTGGCTTCACACCGTCAGAGGCCGCTCCCACAATAGTTGATTGACATGAGCGTCTTACCTCAGACCCGCTTTAAATCAGCTGTAACAGTCCGACCTCCATTGTTTCGATGCCAGAGCAGGGATGTAAGTTAGACAAGAATATCTCAGATTGAGTGATTGAGGTGTTGTTTTACTGGATGTGATAATGAACCTAGTGGTTGTCATGTACTCCCGACATCTGAGCCGCTGAAGATGAAGTGGATTACATTTGTTTGTGAAGGGAATGCGCCTCCCGATCTACAAATATCCTTCTATGATCGCCTTTCCTAATAATGTGGCTAAATGCGGCTAAAGTAAACAGGCTCGTCACTCCACAAAGAGAAGAGGGGGCGGGGCGAGCAGAGCTCATTAACATTTAAAGCAACCTCGACCAGAACAGGATGATTTTGGCAGAACTGATTTTGGCAAGGTAAAAAAGGTGTTATTTACACTACCATTGAGACATTTTAACCACAGCATATTATAGACTTTTCATTAAGACCCTAAAGAATCAGATCAACTTGTGGAAAATGGGCATCCGATGACCCCTTTAAATCTTGCTTCAATGCCGAGTTAACTTCCTTGAATGACAACTTGGTAACCTAAATATAAATGCAGTTGCACACAACAGTTCTGAAGAAGCCTGGTAATTTGGTCAACCAAGCAATAGAGGGTTTGCACTTACGTCAGTTACCTGGATGCGCGGCCATATTGGAGATATATACTCAGATGTAAACAGCAGCATCGTTTGCACGGTTGATGTACTACTGAATATGTTGTTCTGCTAATTTATGCTGTGCAAACCATGGGAAAAACGTGTGGAAGCTGCTAAATAATATAGAGAAGGACTTAGTAAGCAGGAAAGGCACAATATTTTAACAGTTAATATGTTATAATTGGTGGTAAAGATATGTACAAGCAGTATTAAAGGGATAGTTCACCCAAAAAATATCCTTAGACGCTCTGGGGGTAAGCAGATGAAGCAAATGAACACCAAACTTTAATTTTTGAGTGAACTATTCCTTTAAGTAAGATATTAGTCTAATATTTCACCTACACTCTTAAAGATAAAGGTGCTTCAAAAGGTTCTTCAAGTGATGCCATAGAGGAACCATTTTTGGTTCCACAAAGAACCATTCAGTCAAAGGCTCTTTAAAGAACCATCTCTTTCTTACCTTTTTATAATCTGAAGAGCCTTCTTTCGCCACAAAGAACCTTTCGTGAAACATCAGCTGTTAAAGGCTCTTTATGGAACCATTCAGACAAAAAAGGTTCTTCTACAGCATCGTGAAACAACTTTATTTTTAAGAGTGTACCTGACCAGACAAAGAACAAACACGAATTCTTGCCCTGGAAATCATGGTTCAGTTTGGTCAACCACAAACGCCTTTTGTTCCTCAGACAGTTTTTTGTACTCTTCTCCTTGATTTGTCATAAGTTTTGGCAGTCTATAGTAGCCCAAATGTTTTTCCTGGTCTGACTGAATAGTACAGCGCAAAACATGATAATAACTGACCATTTTTAGCAGCAATAATCAGGAAAAGTTGCGAGTTCCATTCATTTCAGTGGCATTGTTTACGTTCAATATAAGCTTATACCTGTCTTCTGGTGTGCCTTCAAAACTCATTTCCACCTTCTTCTTCTTCTTGTTCAATAGCCGTTCACCCCTTAAGAGTATTACTGCCACCTACACTCTTAAAAATAACAGCGCTTAAAAGGTTCTTCACAACGATGCAACAAAGAACCGTTCAGTTAAATGTTCTTTAAAAGAACCAACTCTTCCTTAACTTTTTATAATCTAAAGACCCTTCTTTTGCCTTTTGTGAAACAGAAGGGTTCTTCAGATTTTAAAGGTTCTTTATGGGACCATTTAGATAAAAAATGTTCTTCTATGGCATCATGAAGCACCTTTATTTTTAAGAGTGTACAGCGTAACTTACTAAAATTTTACTAAAAAAGACTATTAAGCTAAGCATTGTATTTACTACATGTAAAAAGCAAATTCTCTACTGTTTCTAAAACTTCACATTCATCACACAAATCATTTTCATTCTTTCACATTAATACAAGTGTTGAATTTAATAGTGTCCCAATCTTAATCTGGAAATCATTGCTTTTTCCTTTTCTCCATAAAACTGTTTTTCCCAACTGATTTTACAATGTTATAATAAAACCTACCTGTGCTGCTTTTTTCCCACCTTTATTGCCATAGTTTTATTATTTTCTTGTTAATCACTAATATTATCTCACTTCTTCCAAGAGGTACCTTAATATCCACCAGGTTTTTCTTTAATGCCTCTCTTGCTGTCTTATTAGCTGTTTTATTCCCTACTATCCCGTTATATGTGTGCCAACAAATGTATACTATTTTACACTCTGTTTTCGCTCTGTACTCTATCAGTTTTTGCAGACATTATACGGGTGAACTGTGTTACAGTAAATTGAGTCATTTCTATGTTTCTCAGGAATAATCACTCCAAAGTGTTCATGCAGCCTCTGCATACCATGTAATTCAGATAATTATTTTTGTTCATTAGGTATTGTCATATTAAAAACAATATTATTACTGTGCATTAATAATTAAAAAAATAAATAAATAAAAATTCTGGTTAATAGAAAAAAAAGCTTGGTTAGAAAATTTTACTGTATTTTATTCAATAGCATATACTGTATATTATAAATACTAAATATTGTTAAAGGGCTAAAATGTTTTATTTTTATTTTAGATATATCATCCTGCCCAATTTATTTATTTATTTTTTTAAAACACAAAAGTAAATTATAAATCTAAAATGAGAACATGTATCTTCAAACTAAACATTAAGGACATTAAAAAAGGAAAGAAATCACAGCATTTCATACAATCATCATACATAAAAGATACAGAGTGACAGTGAGTCTGAGGATAAATATTTTATTACTGTTTGACATCTTGGGCTCAGGGAAGTTGCTTTCCTTTCCAGTTCAGTCTCTGAGGTCATTGCCAGACGATCAACACAAGCTCCAACATATATATACAAACATTTCAGGCTTTCACAATCCAAATTCCTTTCACTTGGGTTTTGGGCATTAAATCCTTTTGTAAACCAAATATGAAGGATATAGCCTACAGTGTATACCAACTTTTTAAAAGCTTGTTGAAAAAAAAAAAAGAAGAAAAAAAAAAAGCTCTTAGGAAAAACAAAATCTTCCAATGGAGTTGAGTTACCTCGTTGCTTTCATGACTGGAATATAATCTCAAACGTATATTCTTATCACATTCCTATGCGCATTTGTTTCCAACCCTTTTGGGGGAAAAACACACAGCTGTCACTAGAAATAACCCTGAATTAAAATCACTGTGCAGGTAATGCAGTAGCTCTTTCTGAATAATTGTAAATTCAATTTATATAGCACTTTCACAATCACAAAGCAGCCCTACAAAGAGCGCCTCCCAAACCCCTCAGTGAGCCAGCCAAAAAACTCTCTAAAAAGTTATATTCACAAGCTTTCCGTGATGAAAGCATCAACTAATGAGACAAACAGCGGACATAAAAGGGTTCAGGATGTTCAGTAGTACTACATGAGTGAGATGAATTGGATAAATGATTTATATCATTAGGAGACACTATATTTAATGTATTCAAGCATGAATTTGAAAATCAAATCTCATCACTGGTCAGTGTGAGATCAAACATATGCTCAGTATGGTGTATAAAATCACTCTGCAGATTGTAAATTCAACCAAACACTGCAGACCTTTGATGCTATGAGGTCTATGATACAATAAAAACACATGATTGTAAAATCGCAAATGTATCCAAATGCAAATATTGCCATATTTCTGTGTGAACTGACTGAGACATTGTTTTTCATACAATGATGGTTCATCCTCTCTCTCTTTCACAGGTACAGGTATTATTCCAGCTCTGGCAAGAAAACAAACGGCCTTCTCTAAGCCACTAGAGACTGCGTTCTCACAAAGGCGACATCAAGGGCAGACTCACAAATAAGCACAAACACACTCACACACACACACACTGGCCACATTAAAGCACGCAAAGCAATCCTTCATACACAACCTAGCAGCCTCTTCGGGCAAAAGCTTGAGCATCTAATCTTTTGTGAGCCCTGTAATCAATTGCCAGTCACAATTAAATCCATCAACTCTGCCCAAGGTGCTCTCTGCCATGATGACACCAAAATCATTATTTCTGCTTATCACCTCATGCCCACATCAGCCCACTTAAAAAACCCTGTGAAGTCAAAATTAGAGTTTTTTTAAGTTCCTCATGAACTGAGCAAAAATATTGATGACTCATCCTGTACTACACCGAGTTTTGACCAATCAGATGCTTTCTAGAATGAGAATGTCCCTCCCACAATATTGTCTCCACTAGCAAGTAGCAAATCATACTTAAAGACTGTAATAATATACTGTAACTAAACCCTATTGGCATGCTTTAAACATGCTTTAAAATACATAGAATAACATCTGATGCAACACTTAAACAGTGTGCTGTTCTGAAAAGAAAAACTCTGTAAATGTGTTAATGTGATATTTTTTGGCAAGCAGAGAAAATCATAAAAGAACCTGATTTCTATAGAGAATCAACAACGATAATTCTTGTCAGTCAGAAACCTCTTCAAAATTCAACAATGGACTCACAGTTGTAAATAGTACATTAGGATATGTTAAACATTTCATTGGACATCATGTTGCAATTCCACATTCACACCATACCCTGCATATTCAACCACAAAAAATGCTAACAGTAATATGTTTGTATAAAAATAGGGATGCGACCCTACGCTATTTTCAAAAAAAGGTTAAAAGGAGGACAACAAGGTATAGACTTTTTTTTTTCCCACACACTTGAAAATAGAAGTGTAAAAATAGCACGTATCGACATTGCACTCAAAGTAAAAAGTCGCATCGGAGAGCAGCAACATTATCCACAGCATTCTGGCTAGTGGGCTTTTCAGTGTCATGTGATCTCAGCATAGGTGATGGGATTCTGAAAAGCAAACAAAAAAATATAATTTAACATCTGGGTCAGCTATACTCACTTGTTGCCTGAATCTGTAAAATTAATTTGAAAATATTAAAATGCAATTCATATGGAAGCCTGTTTCCGGCACTGAATACAAAAGAAAAGGTTATTGTGACTTTTTATCTTGCAATTCTGACTTTTTATCTCAGAAAAGTGAGATATAAACAAAACAATTCTGAGAAATGAAGTCAGAATTGCAAGATACAAACCCCCATTTGTGAGAAAAAGTTGAAAATCTAACTTAATTTCTCGCAATTGTTTATATCATGCAATTCTGAAAAAAAAGGCAGAATTGTGACTTTATATCTCGCAATTCTGACTTATAACTCACAATTTCAAGTTTATATCACACAATTTGGACTTTTTCTCTCAGAACTGTGAGTTAATATCACACATTTCAGACTTCATAACACGCAATTTTGAGTTTATATCACGCAGTTTTTACTTTTTCTCTCAGTGTTTATTACACAATTTCGAGTTTATATTACACAATTCTGACTTTCTTCTCACAATTGTGAATTTATATCAAGCAATTCTAAGAAAAAAATGCAGAATTTTTCTCGGAAGTGTGAGTTTATATCTTGCAATTCGGACTTTATAACACACAATTGCATGTTCATATCACTTCTGAGAAAAAAGTCAGAATTGCGAGATATAAACCTGCATATTTCTCGTAATTGTTTATATCAAGTAATTCTGAGAAAAAAGGCAGAATTGTGAGTTTGTATCTCGCAATTTTGACTTTATAACTAGCAATTTTGAGTTTATATCAAGCAATTTTGACTTTTTCTCTCATAATTGCGAGTTTATATCACGTAATTTGGAGCTTATATCACACAATTTTGACTTTTTTTTCTCACAATTGTGAGTTTATATGTCGTAATTCTGACTTTATCTCTTGCAGTTGCGAGTTTATATCTTGCGATTCTCACTTTATAACTCACAGTTCTGACTTTTTTTGTCTTGCAATTATGAGTTTATATCTTGCAATTTGGACTTTATATCGCAAGTGGGCGTTTCTATCACTTCTGAGAAAAAAAAAGTCAGAACTGCAAGATACAAACCTGCATTTGTGAGAAAAAAAGTCATAATTCTAACTTTATTTCTCGCAATTATGAGTTAATATCAACCAATTCTGAGAAAAAAGGCAGAATTGCGTGAAAAAAAGGCAGAATTGTGAGATACACACCCGCAATTGCGATTAAAAAAAGTATTCTAAAGTAAGAATTCTAACTTTATTTCTCGCAACTGTGAGTTTGACTGTGTCCTGACTATATAATTTGTAATTTCGAGTTTATATCACTCCTGAGAAAAATGTCATAATTCTGTGAAAAAGAGTGCAGAATTGTGAGACACAAACCCGCATTTGTGAGAAAAAGTCTCAATTCTAACTTTAGTTCTCACAGTTGTGAGTTTATATGAAGCAATTCTGAGAAAAGGGTAGAATTGTGAGTTTATCATGCAATTCTGACTGTATAACTTGCAATTGCAAGTTTATATTAAGTAATTTTGACTTTATAACTCACAATTTCAAGGTTATATCATGCAGTTGTGACTTTTTGTCTCAGAATTGCATGTTTGTATCTCACAATTCTGACTTTTTTCTCGCAGTTGTGAGTATATATCTTGAAAAAAGTCTGAATTGTGAGATACACACCGCATTTGCAATTAAAAGTCACAATTCTAACTTTATTTTATCATATTGTTGAGTTTGTATCTCACAATTCTGACTGTATTCTGAGAAAAAAAATGTCACTATTGCTTGATATAAACTTGAAATCGTGAGTTATAAAGTCATAATTGTGAGATATAAACCCACAATTTCGAGATACAAACATTTGTGAGAAAGAAGTTGCAATTCTAACTTTATTTCTCTTATTATTGAGCAATTCCGAGAAAAAAAGGCAGAATTATGAGTTTATATCTCGCAGTTCTGACTGTATAACTCGCAATTTCAAATTTGTATCTCGCAATTCTGACTTTTTTCTCACAACTGTGTTTATATTTCAGCATTCCGAGAACTAATTCAGAATTGCAAGTTCAAATCATGCAATTCTGAGTAATAAAAGTCAGAACTGTGAGATAAAAAGTTGCAAGAATTTTTTTTTTTTTTTTTTTTTATTCAGTGGGAAATGTGCTTTCAGTAAATTCATATATACAATCATTTAAATATGAGGTGTAGAGTATGGCATGCTGACCATGTTTTTGATGTTAAAATTAAAATATTTTTCAGTATAAAGTCATAAATGTCAGGGTGACACATATCATAATGAAGAAAAAAAGTGACATAAAACAATGAAATTCTTACTCCAAATTTTTTTTCTAAAAAATAATAACAAAACTGCCGCGCTCATTTGAAAAATAAAAATACAGAAAACAGGACATGAAAACAGGAAATGATTATTTATCCTTGCAGACCCTAAGATATTACATAATTTGACCTTTTTATGACAGGGCAAAGTTAGTTTAGGTTGTAAAATGCTGTGTAGTGCAACTATAAACCTGATACTTATGAATTAATAATTTAAGATACTTGAAAAACCTTTTGAAAATAATAACTAAAGGGACAGCTCACCCAAAAATTACAATTTGCTGAAACAGACAAAGATGTAGGCAAATCATGCATGCATTCAGAGTAAATAGATATATTTTTAATTAAGTAAGTAATTTTAATTTTAACCATTCTTGAAAATGGTGTAAAAATCAAAACCATATGAAATCTGACTAAAACAAGAATTTACTTGCTCTATTTTTGGTGTTTGAGACTCGAGGAGTGTATTAGTCACTTGAACGTGAGTTGCTTTTCTACCTTCCATTTCATTGCAATGTTAAAGACCTGGCGCACACTTTTCTAAGGCTGCAAGGAATAAGTAATAACTACCTTAAAGATTAATGACGTAGCCTTGAAATAACCAAGTGTGGTGTGAGTGCTAGCCATGCGTTGCAGGTGCATATGTCTTGGGCTTACACGTAATCTTGATGAACTGCCTCACGGAGCCCCTGGGCTCACCCTTATATGAATCCAAAATGAATCCTGGGAAGTCATATTGAACTATTCAAAGATGGGCGGGAATCCTGTTGCTTGTGATGCATAATGGAGTTCAAAGGCGACAATATCTGCTACCGGACTGTGGGTTCATGACCTCAAGGGGACCGACTACCTGTTGAATATTGTATGGCAGCCCTGCTGAACAATGCTGTTGAATTCTCAAACAATCAGCAGTGTATATCTGATCTGTGGACAGCTAGGTGAAAACAGCGGTCAGTGGATGATACTGAAAAAGGAAGGTAAAGTGGAAAACATAGGGTTTAAAATCATATTCATGTAAACCTGGAAATAAACAAAAACAAAAAAGGATGTGCATGTCTAATCCAACGTTTTAGTTCAAAAGCAGCATGAAGAAGAGATACATTCAGCTGGATGTGCCTATTTTTTTCAGAGACTGGAAGATAAACCCACTGACTAACTCTGATCTCTTGTGACACAGATACAAGAAATTCTGCCCTGAGGCAAAGCAGCCGAATGAACATACTGAAAAGAAATAATGGGATCTACTAGGAAAGAACATTTAACATTCAGAACATAATATTCAGTGTCCAAAGGCTGTTCAATGTGATGGCTGTCATCAAAAGTATTTTATTATTCTATAAAAGTAGCTGAACCGAGATTGAGTTTAGTACTCAAAAAAAAAAAGAAAAAAACACTAAAAGGAAAGCACTATTTATCAAAAAGCTGTTATTTCTCAAGATTTCATCTTTAAGCCCCTCAAAACATCTGATACCATTTAGCTTTTAAATTCATAGTCACACAGTAAGAGTTAAAATTTTAATGCTGCAAACTGAAAACTGCCGCGGGCAAAGTCATAAGATGACCCACATAAAGATGACATGTTGTTTTGCAAATTTTTAAAGAGCGGATGAATGATCTTGTACGAGACATATGTAAGAAGCTCATCTATATAAGAGTTAAGGCCTTTCACACTAAGGATGGTAAGTATGATAACTATACAATTCTAATAATCTAATAATTCTAATATAATCAGAGTTACATAAAAAATGTCTTGGCTCTTCTAAGCTTTATAACGGTAGTGAATTGCTGTTGAGATTCAATAGTTTAATAAAGTTCATCAATCCATCATAAAAAGTACTCCACATGGCTACAGGGGGTTAATAAAGGCCTTCTGAAGTGAATCAATGTGTTTGTGTAAGAAAAAAATATCCATATTTAAAACTTTATAAACTGTAATCTTTAGCTTCCGCTAACTGTCGTACAGAAGTGACGAACACGGAAGTGCAGAGGAGAGAGCAAAACAAAACACCAGTCACTAATTAAAAGTACAAAACGAGGATTTGTAAAAAAAAAAAAAAAAATGTTGGAGGATTTCGATCTAAGCCATGAAGTACAACGTTAAAAAAAAAGATTACGAGATTAAAGTCGTAATACTTTAAGAATAAAGTTGAAATATTATGAGAATAAAGTCAAAATATTTCAACAATAAAGTCTAAATATTTTGTCAATAACATTAAAATTATAAGAATAAAGTAAAAATATATCAACAATAAAGTCTAAATATTTTGACAATAACGTTAAAATTATGAGAATAAAGTCTAAATGTTTAGAGAATTAAAAATTAGAGAAGGAAGTGTTTCAAGAATAAAGTTAAAATATTTTGAGAATAAAGTCAAAATTATGAGAATTTATTCGCAGCAGTTACGAAATTAAAGTTATAATATTTTGAGAGTATATTCTAGCCTATGGCGCATTCCAAAGTCTCAGCTTTCAAAATCTGTCAATTTTATAGTGAAATACAAACAATATGTCTGTTACAATAATGTTGTTTTTCACGCTCTTTCACTGGCGTGACAGATCGCTTTATTCACCTCAGTTTAAGCGGCATGTAAATCACTCTTCTTTCTGATTACAATGAGACACTGTTTCATTACATTAGGCTATACTGTTTTTTTTTTTTTTTCATTCCTTCTTATTGTTTTTCACATTTATATTGTGCTATAAACTTGAAATAAAGAAGAAAAACATTTATAATTTGTATTTTGTGATAAACCTGACAGAATTTGAAAGCTGAGCTTTGTTAAAAAAGCAACAAAGCACAAAATTATTGCGATTACTGGGTGGCTGGCACACTACAAATAATGAATGGAAGACTTTAAATAGCCTATTATTTCCAATCATTTATACTGTGAATAAAACAGCTTGGGAATGGTCATTTATAGGCTATACCTCAGAAAAGAGAACAAAATAACTCATGTTAATGAGTTGGCAGTCCACTTTAACCTTTAGAATGTTTATTGTTGTTTTTAATGTGATTCATGTGAAAGACTAGACGCCACAGACGTTTATGCGGAGCAGGTGGTGGAATTTTCACAAAGAATACAGTATAATTTAATGAAACTAATGTCTCGTAATAGAAAAGATGATTGATTCACATGAATACAGCGATCTGTCCTGCCACATTAAAGAGCATTAAAAACACATTATTGCAAGACACATTGTTTGTATTCCGCTATAAAACTGACAGATTTTGAAAGCTGAGACTTTGTTTTATATTAAAAGCACAAAGCTTATTGCTATTATTGGGGCGGCTGGTGCACTACAAATAGGCCTAATGAATGCAATCAAAGACATAAAATATTATTTCCAAGCATTCTGCCCCTGCGAGTATAACACATGGTATGATTTCGGCTAATAATCTCACATATATTCAAATAAATTCCGGTGGCCTGACAACTTCTCCCGGTGCGCCCAATCCGGGCCATTTGCATGCGCAGCCTTGCAAATTACTCTCAAAATATTATAACTTTAATTGCTATGATTTAATTCTCGTAACTTCAACCTTATTCTCGAAACATTTCGACTTTGTGCTCGTAATTTTGACTTTATTCTCAAAATATTTAGAGATATTTAGACTTTTAACGTGGCACTAAAATGTTGTCATTCAAGAAGAGACTGGTTTACCTTTACAAAAAAGAAACTTTGCTTCCTTCACTCCTCTATATACGTATATTTTCTTTAAAGAACGCATCAATTCACTTCAGGAGCCCTGTATTTACCCCCCAGAGCAGTGTGGAGTACTTTTTATGATGAATGGATGCATTTTATTGGACTTCAAAATCTCAACAGCCATTCACTACCATTAAAAAAGCATGGGAGAGCCAGAACATTTTGTAATATAACTTAAAGTTAAATACACCTAGGATGGCTTGAGGGTGAGTAAATGATAAGGTAAATGTCATTTTTGGGTGCTCTATCCCTTTAAAACACTGACTTTTTTGAAACAGGAGTAAATTCTCCAGTAAATTTTTTGTAAAATTCTCAAATAAATAATAAGCAACATTTAAATAAACCAGAAATGTTGAAGTAATAAGACTGAAATAGTATTTTCTTGTAAGACTTCAATAATCTTTATAACTTTATAACTTTATAAAATATTTTACAGTATACCGTTAATAATGTAACTTTAGATAGAAACCTGCCACATTAACTAAGTGTTTTAGTGTACAGTCTAGTGTACATGAATGTTTATGTTTGAATACCTGGGACGCTATGTATTTCTCCATAGTGTGCTCCATCCTGGGCTGAGTGATCATGGGACCACTGGACACACTCTCCTCTGGCGGTATCTCACTCAGTAGGGGCTTCCCTTTGAAATTTTTCACCACACACACCACCTAACACAAGAGCGCCCGTAGGGAAAACAAAAGGAAAGAAGGAAAAGAGGGAAGTTTTACACCTCTGAAAGGCTTTTTGTAGCACACATACACATGTATAGCATTTCTCTGGCTATAAATGATGATTTATGTAAGTCTTGAAAGGGCAAAGATGCTCGCATGACTTGCTGCCCCAAGTAAAAAGGCTCTGTGCTCTTTCGGGAGGGAGGAAACATGCAAGTTCATGTCCTGGAGGAGATTCATCCATTATCAGGCCGAAATGAGTACTTTCAATGAGACACTACAAGCAATGCTCTGCCTCTGCAAGACTGCAGCATAGCGCAAGGGAGGGTTTCAGCAGAGGACATCTCAGGGCGCTCTCCATTCACAGAGCCCTAAGTTGAACTAAACAGATGGAGGAATTCATTTTCTGCACTGTGTGTGCTGCCCTTACCATTTTATAAACCATATGCAGCAGGGCTCAACAATAAGGATGAAGCTGGGCCAGTCTGAGAGGTTCTGTTACTCATTTGAGAGTGCTGTGTTGTTGTTGTCTTTCGCTCGCTGATAATGTATGTTTTTTTTTTTTTATGCCTAAAAAGTCAAATGAATTTTTGTGATGTACTGAACATTGTGGTCGAATAATGCTTATGCAATGTCCAGTTAGCTATAGCTGTAGTTTTATCACAACAGAAAGAATATCTTGCAACACTTTACTATTTAGCTGAATCCTATATAGCTGAAAAATATTTTTGTGCCTGTCTGGTTTTCTGAGAATAAAAGGATTTAACACCTATTCCTGAGGTACTTGGTGCATCTCCTCTTCCCTCCACCTCTTTGAATATATTATGTAATATCTCAAAACAAAAAATATACAACGGCAATAATTAAATGTAATTATAGACAACACTTTGGGGCTTCACCAGTTGGTGGCTGGGACATGGTGCTACAATTTAAATGGTTCAAAACGGCTTCCAAATATCTGTCCACTGTAGTGGCCCCCATGTGTGAAAGGGTTCATTGAAATATGTGCACTTCAGAATCTGTTTGGAAGCTGTAGATCTTCTGGGTACTTTGCACATACTGTTTTAGGACTACTATGAATTCAGACATACTTCTTTTCACATACCACCTGTCACCTGTTGCAGTAATAGTCCTTATGAGTGAGTCACTGAATCATTCACTCTGATTGAAACACTGATTAATTTAGGAAGTTGGCAAGTCATCTTGATGAGTGAGTCATTGAATCATTTACTCAATTAATTCATTCAAAACACTGATTCATTTAGAACTGGAAAAAGTGACAATATTTATGTTTGAATGATTAAATAATTTACTCCAATTTGAACACTGAATCATTCAGGAATCAAACACCACTACTATGTATCAGTGTTAATTTCATTGATGGAAAATATTTGTCAACAACAAACGAAAAAACACGAAAATAGGGTAGATGTGTACATTTCAACTGTAATGCTCTGATCATATGTTTGCATACACTTGCTGCACAGCTCATAAAACGTTAAAAAATGTCAGCATCTGGGAAAAAGAAAAGAGCAGACATATCGATAAATTTGAAAAGCGTGACGATGTGAAAGAGCACTTAATTCAGTCCGGATTTCTAAACGCACACAGCTGAATCACACACACAGAAAAGTGCCTCTTAAACAGTGCACAACTAAAATTAGACTAAGACTAAAACAACTGACTAAAATATGACTAAAATTAAATGGTATTTGACTAAAACTAAATCAAAATTTGCTGTCAAATTAACACTGCTGCGTATTGCTCAAAAACATTCTGCTTTGGCTTCATTTGGAACTATTATTTTCTCAGCTGATGAACTTCTGATGCTAATATTCTAACAGCCCTCTTGCTTTTATTATATTGCTTAAAGTGATAGTTCACCCAAAAATAAAAATTCTGTCATTAATTACTGACCCTTATGTCGTTACAAACCCGTAAGGCCTTCATTCATCTTCGGAACTGTCAGGACTATGGACCTGTTTGTTTCTTGTTTTGCCCCCATAGTTGTTCCTGTGTTTCCTTATTTGGTCATGTTCCTTTCCTCATTTAGTTTGATTATGAATCCCTTTCACCTGTGTTGCCAATTGCCTGTGTATTTAAGTTCCTGTAATTGCCTTTTGTCTCTGTCTGGTCTACTTGTTGTAACGTGTGTCTGCTCAAGCCTTTGCTGTGGATTATCCCTTGTGTTTATTGATTAAAGTACTGTTTACGTTTACACCGTGTCTTCTGCATGTTGCCTTGCCTACGAAGTGTGCCAGAAGACCCGACCTAAAACAGTTACCTCTGTTTGCCCCCCTGTTTTGTTTCTCGTTTTTTCACAATTTTTTGTTTCCGTTGTGTTTCCCCATATGGATGTCCCAAATACCTTCTACTGCTGGAGCAGGGAGATAAAGCTCTCGACGGCCACACAAGACAGTTCCTGCTGCTAGCCAACATCACCAGTTATCCAGACAACGTGCTTTGTGCATTCTACGACGGTAAACACCGTGTACAGAGCCCTGTTGTCCGAAGATGGTCCTCGAGAGGACTTCGCCGCTTCTGGGAAGTGGACACTCCATCCCAGTTCCACTCCAGACCCAGCGCCCAGCCATCTCCCCGCTGTGTGAGCCCATCGCTGACTGAGAGACAGAGCCCACCACAACCAATGAGCCATCGGTGCACTGAGCAACAAAGCCACGGATCACTGCGAAGCCGGAGCTGCTAGTGCCGTCAGTCCAGGTGTGTGAGCCGGCAACAGTGTCCGCTCTGCCCACTGCAACATGGCTGAGGGTGAGCTGGTAAAGGATCTAGGACTGTTTGAGGCTGAGGGGATATTAGACTGGGACATTTATGCTGACCTAGACCCTGTCCTCCCACCTTCATCAGAAATGACTGAAACTGCCTTTCCAGTGCTCAGCCCAGAGGAGGCTCACAAATGACCACTCTCCCCCCGTTCCTGCCCCCTCCTTCGCTGTCTCTGGCAGCCCTCTGCTCACCCCCAGCCCTCCTTCTGTGCGGAAGGCTCGCTATAGGTCTGACAGTCTCAATTGGCGTTACGGCTGGAGGATCCCTTGTCTCCGCCTCCAGCCTCAGAGTCCAGGACTCCGCCTGGCCTGTCGACCTAGCGGCTCCACCATGGCTCCTAGATCCCACCTCACCACCGTGGCCCGGCAGTCCACTGGCTCCACCATGCTCCCTCGTTCCTCCGGCTCCGCCTTGGACTATCGTCGTCTATCCTACGCCTCGGGACTCCACTCCCCCGGCTTTGCCGTCAGGCTCCTCCATTCCTCCGGCTCCACCTTGGTCCTCTGTTGCTCCGGCTCCACCACAGCCTCCCGGATCCACGCCTACGCATCAGTTTCTAGAGCCATCAGTTCCACCTCGGCCCTCCGGATCCTCCACGTCACCCCAGCTCATTGGCTCTCCGTCTCCACCTCGGACTCCACCGCCACCTCCTCCGCCGCCGTCGATCGGCCCCCTGGAGTCGTCAGCCCTTCCTCCACCATGGATTCTCCCTCTGTCAGCTCCACCGTGGGTCGTCATCATGGCTGTGGCCTGGGTCCCACCTGGCTCTTCCTGCTCCAAGTTCCTCCTGTCTCCGTCTGGTCTCTCCAGTCGTCTCCCTGGCTCCTCCCTTTGTCGTCTCCACCTAGAGCTCTGTTCTTCATTCTCCTCCCGGATGTCCATCCTCCTCCTGAGCCTCTTCCCAAGTTTCCATCAATGTCTCCCACTGTTGTTATTTTCGGCACGAGGACGTGCCTTCTGGGATGACTAGGGACATGTTTTGTCTTGTTTTGCCCCTGTAGTTGTTCCTGTGTTTCCTTATTTGGTCATGTTCCTTTCCTCGTTTAGTTTGATTATGAATCCCTTTCACCTGTGTTGCCAATTGGCCTGTGTATTTAAATTCCTGTCCTTGCCTTTTGTCTCTGTCGGGTCTACTTGTTGTTACGTGTGTCTTCTCAAGCCTTTGCTGTGGATTATCTCGTGTTTCTCGATTAAAGTACTGTTTACGTTTACTCAGCGTCTCCTGCATGTTGCCTCACCTACGAAGTGTGACAGGAACACACATTAAGATATTTTGATGAAATACAAGAGCTTTCAGACCCTGCATATACAGCAATGCAACTTACAGGTTCAAGGCCCAGAAAGGTAGTAAGGACATTGATAATGACAGACATTGTCTGTCACATCAGTGGTCAACTGTAATTTTATGAAGCTACGAAAATATTTTTTGTGCACAAGGAAAACAAAAATAATGACTTCAACAATTTATTCTTCTCACACACATGCGTTGATTTTTTTATGCACAAAAAACATTTATGTTCTGAAGATGAACAAAGGTCTAATGGGTTTTGAACAACATGAGGATGAGTAATTAATGACAGAATTTTCATTTTTGGGTGAACTATCCCTTTAAATATGTTTTAATAAAAACTGAAGTGCTCTCCCAACAACATTAACTGGAAAAAAGTCTACTTATTGCTGAGTCCTAAACTAAACTCTATTACAAAACAAACTTCTAAGCGATCAGGAGACAGCCATTTGCAAGATTACTGCAATACATCTGCTGTTGTTTCCCTTTACTGCCTCCTGATGATGTGATGCTATAAGATTTGATCTGACCATGAGTTTGATGGCTATATTCACCTTCCTCCCTGCACCCCCTCCCCCAACCCATCCTAACAGCGGAAATAGGTCAGTGCATATCTTGTACAGTATGACTACAGCACCACAGAAAATAAAACATCCACGCTTCCACAGACTCACTCACAATGCTGTTATGCCTAATGTGAGGCAAGCAGGCATGAGCTGATGTGTGACCTTTCTCTAAAGCTCACAATGGGTTTCTCATCTTCACTCTGCACTCTTCATACAACTGTGTGCCCAGCACAGCATAAACTGTAGTGTTTTGTTGAAGAGGAAGATACACATGTGCCCTATCCTGTGGCCTGACCCAATTACCTAGCCATATGTCACATTTCTTCTTGAGTGTAGAACGTTATTTCATGAATTATGCTTTTTTCATATAAATATATAAATATGCATTTTTAATGATAAATACATCTGAAACCTTTTCTGTTAGCATGTAGGCATGTGTAGGGTTTGTGATGGGTTAATGTCAAATCAGCGTGAGATCAGCAATTTGCTGCTGTGTGGTTTCTTTAAATTTCAGATGGCCTGAAGGCACTTCAGTGCTACAGATCCCTCCAAACTCCCTGTAAAGATCCAATGTACTATAAAAATATGTACAGTAAGGGACTTTCAAGTCTATGAGGCATTTAAATAGAAATTTTAAGCTTGTATTTTAGTTAAAGCACTGCTAAATTATTCAGTATTATGATATGCTGCGTATAATTTGTCTATATCAGGTGTTTTTAAACTTTTTGATGTTCCCCACAACAACGCTTAGAAATTTCTGATAAATAAAGTTACATAATACCAGATTGAACAGTAGTTGCAACACATTATTTTAGTTTTTATTCTAGTGTTTTTCATCATTGGTGACTTCGTAGGGATTTCGATTTGTGGATATCATGTTATATAACCTTTATATAACTTCATTTGCATGTTTTATGAAACACAAAATGAGAAAACTCAAAAGGAACAATGTTGCATAATACTATACATTTCTTGTATTACAGTGGGTCAGTACTTTATTTTAAGAGAAATTATTACTTTTATACAGCAAGGATGTGTTAAATTTATCAAAAGTGATAGTAAAGACTTTCATCGGTACAACAACATTTTATTTCAAATAAAAGCTGTTAACTTTTACTTCATCAGTGAATCCTAAAAAGCTGTATCACGGTTCTTACATGAATATTAAGCAGCACAACTGTTTCAAAATTGAGAATAATAATAATAATAATAATAATAATAATAATAATAATAATAAATGTTTCTTAAGCACCAAATCAGCATATTGGAATGATTTCTGATGGATTGTGTGATACTGAAAACTGGAGTAATGACTGCTGAAAATTCAGTTTTGACATCACAAGAAAACAGTTTATTTAAATTGTAAAAATATTTCATAATATTACTGTTTTCACTGTTTTTTTTAATCAAATAAAAGCAGCCATAAGAGACTTCTTCCAAAAATATTTTTAAAAAATCATACCCTTAATGTATAGTCTGAATTGCTATAACAAAACATAGTATGATTAATGAAGTACAAACACTTCATTAAAATCACTCAGTACTTCAATATGTAAATATTAAATTAAATCAACAACTGAATTTTTAAGTATCCACATTCATGTATGTATGCATATAAACTGCACTTGTATCTTTACTGTCAGTGTGTGTTTTGAGAAGTGACCTCACCATAAAGACAGCAATGGCTCCTCCGATGATGAAGCCAGCAATGACATCAGACCAGTGGTTGCGGTACTCCACCACTCGATTAATCCCAGTTAGGAAGGCCAGACACATGAGCCCCAGAGAGAGCACCGGCTTGGCCAGCCGTGTCCCTTTGGCCTTCACCGAGCATGTGATGTACATCTGAGGAAAAACAGAGCACTCTGTAATACATCTTCATCCTAATCGCTGTGTAAACGCTTTTCATAGTTCATTCATTCCCTACTCACATGTGGGCATGTTTGTCTGAAAACACAGGTTTCAAGTTAACTGTTTAAACAGTGGCTTTCACTATAAACATGCACCACTTATTCTGATCAGTGTATGTAAACATTTGAATGTGTCTGATGCTGTTGCAGGTAAATTGCAAACAAAATACATTTCCATGGTTCAGCTACATTGTTTCCTTTATCAAAGACATTGGCATTGACTGGAAAGGTGGCATTTGAAGGCTAGTCTAGTGGTATTTCAGGACAACCTGCTTTGCTTTTGTCCTGAATCAAGCCTTAGGGGAGAGAGAGAAAGTGGGGGTGGTCTGGCATTCATCTCACTGTGAGGATTTGATCAGGTACAACTATTAATATCTTAAAGCAGCATTCAGAGAGATATCCTCTTCATCCTTCCAAGCTTCCTTTTAATTGTTCCTGAGTAAGCTCACATTTTATAGGTCTTGGGATATTTTGAATAAAAATTCTGGCCAATGTGATAAGCTGATAATTCTTTCAATGTTATGGCCAATTCACGATAAATGGCCAAGAACTAAAATTCTATTCTATTTTGTCTCCTGTCAATCATTTTTATTGCTGCAAGTGATTTAACAGTTTTATTCAATTATTAGTGGCGTTCTTAGAGATTAACTTTAAGTAAGTGTTAAAAGATGACAGAGATGATCTAAATTTAAAATGTATTAAATATTAAATTAAATATCCGATATCGACAGATAATGATCAAATGATGAAATTCAAAGGCAGCGGCTATTTGCACTAAGTGTAAATAGTGATTGATGCTGTTAAAAGTTTGTGAACCCTTTAGAATAATCTATATTTCTGCATAAATATGACCAAAAAGTTAAGCAGATTTTCACACAAGTCCTGAAAGTTGACAAAGAGAACTCAATCAAACAGAGATGAAAATATATAGTTTGTCATTTATTTATTGAGAAAAATGATCCAGTGTTAAATATTTGTGAAATTAGAGTTTATTTGTTCAGATGTGTTATAAATCAATAGGATGACTGATCAGGTCAGGTCAGTGTATGCCCTGTTTTAATTAAAGAACAGGAATCTATCAAAGTCTGATCATGTTTGTTGAAGTGAATCATGGCATGAACAAAGTAGATCTCTGAGAACCATATAAAAAGAGTTGTTTTTGCTTATCTAGCTAGAAAAGGTTACAAAACCATCTCTAAAGAGGGCTCCACGAATCCACAGTCAGACAGATTGTTTACAAATAGAGGAAATTCAAGACCACTATTACCCTCCCTAGGAGTGGTCGACCAACAAAGATCACTCCAAAGCAAAACTTGTAATAGTCTGCAAGGTTGCAAAGGACCTCAGGCTAACTTTTAAGCACATAAAGGCCTTTCTCACATTAGTTAATATTAATGTTCATGAGTCCATCATCAGGAGAACACTGAACAACCATGGTATGAATGGCAGAGTTGCAAGCCACAACTCTCCAAAAAAAAAAAAAAAAACCACTGCTGTCAGTCTGCAGTTTGCTAAAGATCATGATCATGTGGACAAGTCAGAGGGCTATTGGAGAATGTTTTGTGGACAGATGAGACCAAAATAAAACCTTTTTGGGTTTAAATAAGAAGTGTTATGTTTGGAAAAAGAAAAACACTTTATTCCAGCATAAGAACCTTATTCCATCTCTGAAACATGGCGGTGGTAGTATCATGGTTTGGGCCTGCTTTGCTGCATCTTGGCCAGAATGGCTTGCATCATTGATGAAACAATGAATTCTGAATTATACCAGCAAATTCTAAAGGAAAATGTCAGGACATCTGTCCGAGAACTGAATCTTAGAAGAAAGTGGGTCATGCAGCAAGACAAGGACCACAAGCACTGTCTTTATACCAAACAATAGTTAAAGAAGAACAAGGTTAATGATTTGGAATGCCTGAGTCAAAGTCTGGACCTTAATCAAATTGAAACTTTGCGGAAGGACCTGAAACAAGCAGTTCATAGAAGGAAACCCACCAATATCAAGTGTTTCTGTACAGAGGAATGGGCTAAAATTCCTACAAATGGTTGTGCAGGACTGATCAGCGGTTACAAAATATGTTACCTGCGGTTATTGCTTCAAAAAGGGGTCACACCAGATACCGAAAGCATACTTTTGCAACTCACAAAAATGTAACACTGGATCATCTTTCTCAGTAAATAAAAATCATTTTTATTGAAAATAAATGCTTTTCCGTTGTGATATGGGATTCGAAATGGGCAATCGAACCCGCAACGACACATGGTTTACCATCTACACCACTGGAGCTTGTGACTGACAACCGCCTTTTGTAATTTTGACTAGCCTTATCAATCAAACATTGATGGGTGGAGTTAGTTTACGGTACCTTCTGATCTGCAAAAAAGTTATGTTCTATATCAGTAGATATTTCTTTCCCCATTAGCTCTATTCGGACAGTAATTGTTTTTCATGGGGACGTAAGCTATTTTCAACATTTGCAGGGGTTAGTTTGTGATTTTATTGCCGTCCAAATCCAGAATGCTGGTGTTTTTCTCCCACCAGCCACATAAAAATCTCAGGCTGAATTACCTGCTGTTTTCTGACAAACACCAAGGTTTTTTGGTAATTTAGTTGCCGTCCAAATCCACATCTCTGAGTTTACAAGAAGAAATCGTTTCAAAATTCACTGTTTAAATCTTTTTTGATCTCTGTCAAACACTGTACGGTAACTTTTGCACTTTGCTGTAATTTGCATGAATATTTATTACTGAAATGCTGGAAATTATTTACACAAATAATTTTTCATAACTACTCGAAAAAAGCAGAAAAAAAAGAGAAAGCATGTAAACATTTGAAATGGGCCATTATTATGGCAGCAACAGAAATACTGTAGAATTTTAAAATATGTAGGCTATTACATACAATTCTATACATGTTATTAAATATAAATTTATTCTCATTATTCCAAGCATGTGACATTTTATTTACAGCAGACAACCGTGACTGGAGATGTGAACAGCGCGTTCCTGGTTCGTATCACAGAACTCGGTTCTCCACTGTGAATAATTCACCATCCGATTCCAGTTTTATCACTGAGGTGCCATGTAAATTTAGTTTTACAAACGTCAACATGAGAAACAGTTACCGCCTGAATAGGGCTATTGACAGATATTTGTTCTCGTTTTAAACGTAAACTCACTTAACTTTATTCATTTTCTCAGAAAACTAGACTTAAAATGTCTAGTCTGCACCTTAAGTACATGGATCTTGTTTTAAGGATGTGTAGATATTTGTATATGGGAAAACAAAACCAAAGATATTCAAACCTTTTTAAAACCCAAAGAAAAAGAATTTCTTTCTTCATTTCATCTAATTCAGAACTCATGTACTGTTATTTTTCCAGTGGAACACAAAAGTAGATATGAAGATTTGTTTCATAGAACTTGACTGATTTTTTTTTAAATTAATTAATTAATTTTGTGAGTTAGATTCAAGCTGTGTTCTGACATTTTTTAGAGCTTTTTGTACTCTTGTGCTACACAAGACAAAAATAACAGGAAATGGGACTGAAACAAGGGTGAATGAGTAAATAGCGACAGAATTTAGATTTTCAGGTGAGGTGCCATTTCGAGATTCCATCATGGGCAAAATGAGGTAATTAAGTAATAGAGCAGCCCTTAGGCAGGCTAGATCTATTGATTCTCCTCCTTTCCTCTAATGCTGTGACACAGTGCCATTTGGATATGACAAATGAAAGTTCTTCCTCTCTATAGGGAAGTTATTCATTTTATTATTGTCATAGGAACCATTAAATTAATCTCCTTGATGGCCAATTTGGACTTCTTACCATCTGCCTTGAGGCTGTTAGCATTAAAACATGCCTACTTAGAATGTAAACCATTTCGGATTTACTTAACGACGGAGTCATGCTGAGTAATTAATTTGACTGGCATGATTAAGGTTTCAAGGTTGCTAGGAGAAATATGTACTTACATGATTCTTTTTAATTTATTTACTCCCATGTCTCGCTATATATATCTATATCTATAGACATTTCTGGCATTAACAAAAATGTGACGCTTACAGTGTATATTAACTTGTGACATTGCCTTACATCCAATTTTGATTTCAGAACTTTTTAGATGCATTTCTACAAAGCTTTGGATTGCGTTCTGGAGGGCCAGTGCCCTGCAGAGTTTAGCTCCAATATACATGCCTATAAGTTAGTTAGTAATCTTGAAGACCTTGATTAGCTGATACAGGTATGTTTATTTGGGGTTGGAGCTGACTTTTGCAGGACACTGGCCCTCCAGGAGCAGGACTGGACACCCCTGTATTAAATTGTATAGATCACCCCAGATGTTAACATGATAGAAAATCAGACAGCGAGGCAAAGCAACATAAAGACCTCGGGAGAACTGATGGAAAATGAAAATCAATTTTCTGTGTCCAAAATGAGTGCTGTGTAGCTGGGATGGGCCTTGAAGCTCTTGGACTTCAAGAATAAATGGAAAACGTCTTTTTATGCCTATTAAAAGTGGTACCATTTTTGAAAAAAACATGTTATGAAACCTAATTCATGTCTGGATCAATATGATAGCTCGGATAAAAGGCTTCTCTCCTTAGAATTTGAAGGGGTGTTGGAGCAAAATCCTTTTATACTCTTTCTAAAATCTTAAATCGGACAACAATTTTACGAGATAAGCACAATCAAAAGTCAGTTTGAATAATCAGCAATGTACAGACTAAATATTTAGAAGGACACAATGCCCTCAGGCTTTAAAGATACTGTGCTTTTATAAAGTCTACCCAGCACCACTTGCAGAAGACATGCATGTGCTTTAAAAAGGGGTCATATTATATTATTTATTTTATGCATCATATTTAATTATTGTTTTATTTTTCTCTGAACTCTTATAATTGTAGATTAGGTTTTTGTTTCATAATTTAATTTTAAAGGGGACATATTATGAAAATCTGACTTTTTCCATGCCATAATCATATCCCTGGTGCATCTACCAATCCAAAAAATGTGAAAAAGGACAACCCAGTAACTTGGTAAGCCTTTCTCTGCAAGCATGTGAAAAAATGAGCCACTCAGATTTCACTTCCCTTGTGATGTAGAAATCTTATTATAATATTACCGCCCCTTAAAGGGGTCATATGATGCCGTTTCTTGTTTTCCTTTGTCTTTGGAGTGTTACAAGCTGTTTGTGCATATGTAAGATCTGTAAAGTTGCAAAGCTTAAAGTCTCAAACCCAAAGAGATATTAATTATAAAAGTTAAGACTTAGCCTCGTTAAAACACGGCCCCACATGTCTACGTCACATTGTGGGTAGATTTGCATAACACCACCCGTATGTATATACAAAGAAAGAGGGCATAACTGTTTATACCGGCTGTAGTATTGTTGCAGCCACTGCCATGTTGTGGAGACGCTGTGTGTTTCATCGTGAAAGCGAAAGTACTTTGTTTAGCCTTCCAAATGAGGACACATATATTTCTATTTCTATATATGTTCCGGAAAAGTACGACGCAAATATTCGAGCGGGTGCTGCGCATTAGGGCTGTGACGGTCGCAATGACAACCGAACCAGCGCGGTCGTCGGTTGCCACTGGCAGTACTGTACGTGACGTCACACAATCTATAACAAGCATAAAATACAGTATTTCTGCAACAATTATTCTGCCGTGGCCGTTTTTAGTGTCCCCGCTGGCAGCAGCAGCGAGCGCAAGTGCCTTCGCAGTTGCTGGAAGAGATCTGCGTTCAAACGCACACAATAGGCTAAAGCTTGCAAAGCTCCGGGAAAACTAATAACCATGAATGTGTCGGAGGGAAATAAGGAGATACTCGATTAAATTATTAATAAACTAGTGTTTTCTGAGCCAGTGTCGCAAAGATGATGATCCTGACTCGCCATCTGTTCACTGGACGCGCGTTTATAGAGAAATGCATCTCTACGGATTTTATAATGAAAGAGTTTGTTTTTCGATTTGATTTTTTTAGTTTTAAAGTAGTGAAGTACTGATTTAAAGCTTTCTATAGATATATTTATCCTGACTGTAAGGCAAGTATTCGCTGAGTTTCGTTTCATTTTTGTGCAGCGCTCCCGTTCAACACCGAGACATCAGAAAGCACATCTTGTTTGTTTTCTTTATTTTTACAAAAGCACAACATTTTGTTGATATTGTGAGTGCACGCAAATAAAATTAGACACTGTACAGTTCCGGATGATATATTATGCTTACCTTTATGAGCAAAGATTATGGCGTATTTTAATTTTTTTGCAAGTGATTGCGTTTGGTCGTTACTTTAAAAAAGCAAAAGCCTTAATTTAACAAACAAAAAATGTTCCAAACATATTTCTAAACATTATAAAGAAACGAAAAGAAAAATAACCACGTTCCTATTAAAAACAAAATATTTTGGCTACTTTCTTATGTAACTGTATAATTTCTTTGATATTTACTTTAGTGTTTCGTAGGCTGAAATAAACACGCACGTTTGTTAATCATTTTTGAGCCAAATTTTTTATGCAACTACCGATGGTAGTTGGTCCATTGCCACCGTGGTGGGAAAAAATCTGCCACCGTCACAGCCCTACTGCGCATATTACGGAGGACTGTTTCCTGAACCTGGGAGAGTAACCTAAATGCCAGCTGTTTACAAAGGGTTAAGGCTATAAAGTGGGGCAATTCCAACATTGCAAGGACAGTCTGGCGTTTCAGACTCACAGCCTGTAAGTACGTTTTCATATTAAAACAATTTCCTACTGACTATTCAAAGGCAAGTTTTGAGCAGTGTAGAGTAGTGCATGTTGTTTTTCATTTCTACCATCACAAACCCTTACCAAAAAGTTTATTTTATTAAGTATATTTAAGTAAAGTTCAAGTATATTTTTAAGTATACTTTATGTAGCAAGTATACAAATATCAGTGTACTATAAGTATACTTGTAAGTGTACTATTTCAATACTCCTTGGGACTAAATTGGCCCACTTTCTAGTATATAAATGTATACTTTTAAGTATACTAACAGTAGTAAACTTTGAGTACACAACTAGTTTACATCTATGTTTTTAGTTTGTACTGCAACTATACTAAAAGTAAACTTACAGGTATACTAATAGTTTATTAATTAAATACATATAGCATTTTTAGTACACTTTGAAGTATAGTCTCAGTAAACTACTAGTTTAGTAGTTTTATACTGCAAGTATACTTGTAAGTTTTCTTTAAGTGAACTTTACATCATGCTTTAAGTAATACTGCTGTGTCCCTGTTTAGGTATTAATTTGTATATGATTTGTTATATGAATATCTGAACATACAAAACAATGAAAGAAAGAAGGTATCTGCTTGCAAACAAAAACATTTTATTCTAGCTTCATGCATTATTTTTTTTTTATAAACAATTGAATGTGGGTAAGTTTCAAAATAATAATAAAAAAATAAATAATAAATAAGTACAACCCAGGCTCATTGGAAATATGTGCCTTTAAATACATTTCTGCAACACCGTAATTACGTACCTTACTGCACGTTTTGCGGCAGTTTCAAAGTGAAATGTCTAGAGAGTGACGCTAAAATGCACGTTCAATACGTGACCTTGGCACGTTTTTTATTATGTTGGTACAGGCACATATTGCTGTGTTTTTATTACGCTGCTTGAGATACATATTGCAGCTGTTCAAAATTCAAATATCCAGGGAGTGTCGCTAAAGTTTAATGCTCTATCTTATTGGAAATATCCCATACACTAAATCCAACCCTAAACCTAACCGATAGTGTTAACAAATGGAAAACTGATTAAATATTTATTTTGTGATGCAGCGGTGCTATTTTTACTTCTGCATTCAGATTTGAGCTGTTTTGGTAAACCGTAGTTTCACAGGGTTCAAACCAGAGCTCTTCCTCACCCAAGTGCAACGGCTTATCGCGTGAGCTACCGAGCAAACCTACTGAATTAGAAAACTCACGCATATGAAGCTGTATATGCGATGATAATGTTCAAAAGTATCAGTTTTCAAATCGCGCAGGGTGTTAAAATTGTTTTAAAACCATACTGTAATATTCTGCTGTAGTAATCATCTGAAAATTAGGCTTTATTAATCAAAACTTTGTGTGTAAATCATACTGTGTGTGAAATGGAATAAAAGTTTTACTGCCTCCAGCATTCATTTCAACTGGAAACTGCAGTGATTCGCACATATAGGTACGTTTTTTCAGGTTTGCAGAAATGTATATAGAGGCACGTATTTCCAATGAGCCTAAGTCGAATAAACAATATTTTGAACAAAAAGCTGAAAAAAAAACTATGCATTGGATTCAGAATGATAATCAAAACGTAGATGGAGTCAATCAACACCCCAAAGCTTGACAGTCATTATTACCTCTTCATGGGTCGACATTTTATTCCACAATATTACAGTTCTAATGCTGTTTTATGTCAGATGATCATGTTAGATTAAGGGTGGAAGCATCTGTTGTTTCGATTTCTTTTTCACTAGGGTTTTGGAAAATTCTGTCCAGAAGATATGTAATTGCACCCCCTACCATATAACAATGAAAACATGGATTCTCAGAGCATAAGTATAGCTCAAATATATTAGTATAAGTATACTTAAATGTCATTTTAAGTATATTTCTGAGTAGTACATTAAGCACATTTCTGAAAGTGCATGAAAAAGTAGACTTAAAATATACTTTCATATTTTAAGTTTAAAATAAGTATTCTAATATCACACTTGAATAAACTTTTTCGTAAGGGAATGCAGACATGGTGTTATGTTTACGTGGTGCGGTGCGATGCAACGCAACGCATAAAAAGACATTATAATCAGTAGTTACCCCAATGGATGCAACAAATGCCCCATTTATGCCCCCATTTATAATGGGTTTTATTGTCTTTGTCTCGTCGTGCCGGGAAACGACATCACAACGTGGTAAGGGGCGTAACATTTCCATTACACGCTTGAGGCATTTGGCTAATCACAACGTGGATGTGTGCGCTCAGAAAACGCATGATTTCAGCATGGTAGATATGATAATTAAAACAAACAGATGATTTTTGGCAGAGTATCTGAGATATGCGCTGTAAAGGCACAGCCCTGTTCTGGAAAAGGGGGAGCAGCAGCTTATTTGCATTTAAAGAGACATGCACGAAAACAGCATGTTTCTGCTTCTGCTCAAAATAGCCATTTTCAAAATTATATAATAAATGATCTGTGGGGTATTTTGAACTGAAACTTTACAGACACATTCTGGGGACACCTATGATCTATTACAGTAAATATTGTAAAAATCGGTACCCTTTAAATAATCAGTTTCCACCTTCTGCCGGGCCCTTATCTACAGTGCAGGCTATTTTTTCCCTTTTGAAAGATTCAGATTTCAAACCACAATGCATATAGCTTTGGCTTAACTTAGCTTTTAGTTTGACTTGTCTCATTTGTGTATGTGAATATGTGAAGTTTACTCACAGCAACATAAAGAGCCGCATAAACACTGATGGCCGCCTCTTTGGATGGGAAGGATTTGCGAGCATGTAAGATATCAACCTCATTGCCTGTGCAGGCTTCCTGTTGGCTGATGAAACGCACCACCTGTTGGCACCCCAGCGCTGTGTAGTTGGGTTTGCACACCGTCAGGAAGTACGGAGACAGATTTCCTGTTACCACCTGCCCGGCATTTACAAAGATGTCTGTGGCAAAGAGGCCAAATGCGTATACACCTGGAGGAACACAAAGACACAAATCTAGGATTTCAGTCTTACATACAGATTTTCTTTAATTCTTTAATGTTCTTTAATGTTTAATGTTCATAAAGGCGAAATATATCAAAAATACAGTTAAAATTGTGAATAATAATTAATCGGTTTTAATATATGTGTATATGTGTTGTTAGGATAGGACAATATTTGGTCGAGATACAACTATTTGAAAATCTGGAATCTGAGGGTGCAAAAAAAAATCTAAATATTGAGAAAATTGCCTTTAAAGTTGTCCAAAAAAGTTCTTAACAATGTATATTACTAATCAAAAATTAAGTTTTGATATATTTACAGTAGGAATTTTATTTTACAAAATATCTTCATGGAACATGATCTTTACTTAATTTCCTAATGATTTTTGCCATAAAAGAAAATCAATAATTTTGACCCATACAATGTATTTTTGGCTATTGCTACAAATATACCCCAGCGACTTAAGACTGGTTTTGTGGTCCAGGGTCACATATTTTAAAAAGGAATATATTTTAAGTCTTCAGTTTTCAGTGTCACATGATCTTTCAGAAATCATTCTAATATGCTGATTTCATGCATTTATTATGTATTATTTATTTATTTTCAAAAGCATTTATTATTTATTTTCAGTGTTGACACCCGTTTTTGTTGGAACTGTAATAAATGTTTTTCAAGATTAACAGAAAATTTAACATTTGTTTAAAATATAAATCTCTTGTTACATTATAAATGTCTTTACTGTCAGTTTTGATTAATTTTATGCATCCTTGCTGAATAAATTTGTTTCCCCAAAAAAAAAAAAAAAAAAAAAACGTACTGACCTCAAACATTTGAGTGGTAGTGTTCATATCAGTCAAGTGGGATGATTAAATGCACATTATTTTCTTTATAATTAACATAATTTTAATTAATTAAAAACCAATCCTGAAAAGCTCAGTGATGCAAGAGCCAGACTATAATCACATCATGGAAAATGACAACCTGTTCAGTGCTGGGTGAGTCTACATCCTTTTTACAACCAGAATATTAGGCACGAAAGCAGAGGAACGGGACTGAAATCTTAATGTAAGCGTGGGCAGCTTTGTCACATTGAATTGTGTCTATGAGCAAAGCTCGGAGAAGCAGCAGACTGAAACTAGTTTACAATGAGCGCTACCGCTGTCAGTTTACTCACACAGCTCCTCCATCGGCCCCCACATTAACAAGCTTATTCATTATGCTCCAGAGGACTCCTTTTTTTTTTTTTTTTTTTACCCGAAATCTAATGTGGCACAGCACTGAATCTCAACTGAGATGTTCTCACAAAAAATTCAAGCGTAATCATATGGTTCGTAAAACTACATGATTACACACTTAAATGCGAAGTGAGATGAGCAGTGTAACAGAAAAAGCCAGTGAATTTACTGTGCTGCAATAATGCAGAAACTATGCAACAATTCTTTAACACTTACTGCATCAGTGCAATTACAGCTTTTCTTTTAAGATGAACTTATTAAGGTTCACGCTCATGACATTAGAGTTTTTTAAATTTGTATTTACGCTAGATTGTGGAAGATGGAGCAGACTACCACAATACGGCGTACTTTACTAAAACTATACAATAATGCTTTGCCACTGTAATTCAGACTCACTTCACATCACTTCATGTTCTTGTCAATCCTTTGATAAATAACTGCTGTTATGTTCAGTAGAAGTTGCTAAGAAAAATAAATAACTTTAAAATACTGTGTTTACCTTCTGTACACACGTTTTGTGTGACTGTGTTGAAAATAACTTTACTAGCAACCAAAATTCACTAACTGGTTAAGACGTTTTTTGGGTGGTCAGTGATTTTGATTCAAGTGTTTTAGAAAAGTACATGCGAAACCTATTTTCTTGATGTAAGATTGTATGAATATTACAAAGACACTGATTGAAATGTAATGTGGTTATGCTTCCCTTTTAGCGTCTACTGGAGTTATGGGAGTTAATATCTGTTCTGGTCTGATTTCTAGGCAAGGAACATCCCATACTTTTCCCCTTCAACTCCTCTCTGCAGAAGAAGTATTATAAATAATTTAAGAGAATGCTTTGACATAAACCATGAGCGTATCATCTGCCCCACACAAGAAACTTGCAAGTACTGTATGTGTGTCTGACAACTCGATTTGCCTTTCTTCTGCTGCAGGCGCAGATACGCAAGGAAAGGAAAAGCCTAAATCTACATTTGTCCTTATTAGTGCACTTCCGTCTGTGAAGACATACCAAGAAAGCGAAATGTCCTTCGGACCAAAGGGTTGAGGTAACAGCAGTCGCCCATCACAATGATCTTCTCTCGGTTGTCTAGATCCTCAGAGACGTACTGCAGCAAGAAGAGCACGGACTCTGTCACTGTAATCTGCAGGCAAAACAGCAACAAAAATCAAATAAGAGGCTTTTAATGGTACTTTTTTTTTTTGGATACTCTCTCTTCTCTCTCTTTTTTTGCTTTTACCTTGATCTTTACTTAGAACTAACATCTAAATGAAGCTAAAATCTAATTCGCTAGGCTTAAAGACAAAATCAGGCTGTATTTCGGCTATTTGTAACACTGGAACACGCATTAAGACCAATTCATGAACACAATGGAAATGATTAGAGGTTGATTTTGTGCCGGCCAGATGCCAGTTCCCAGCAAGGTCTTGAACCTGATTTTGCCAAACTGGCAGGGTGCACCAGGGTCAAAGAAAGGATGAAAAAACCACTCGCAATTAGTGCTGGATGGGTTTGAAAGAATAAAGCTGTAGGCGGCTATGGCGGTTTCATGATAACTTGCTACTGTATAAATAGCTTCCGCCCATTTTATAGGCAACCTTGGATCTTTCAAAAAGCTTGCATCAATGACAAATGCACTGAATCCTGTAAGATCAACTTACCTAAAGAATAACCTAAAGAAGGCTGTGCAGTCAAGACAACCCAGACATATTGAAACATTTGTTGAGAGAGATTTTTCAAAACTAGTCAATAGTCGTTTAAACAGCTAGAGAAAACTTTGGTGAAAATTTTGCTGCTAAAGGAGGATCTACAAGTTACTAAATTCAGGGTTTGACTTACTTTCTCCATTCTGCTGTGAATGTATTCAAGAAAAGACACGTTACTAAAAAAATTAACTTACATTCTATATATCTATCATCTATAGAAGCCCATTTCCGCCACTCAATAAAATTTTTTTAAAAAACATTGCAGCTTTTTAATCTTTTTATCGTATCTGACTTTTTTCTCAGAATTGCGTGATATAAGCTCACAATTGCGAGAAATAAAGTCAGAATTGCAATACTTTTTTTTTTCTCACAAATGCAAGTATCTCACAATTGTGTTTATTTCTCACAATTTTTACTTTTTTCTCAGAATTGTGTGAAACAAACTCGCAATTCTGACTTTTTTTTAGAATTGTGAGATATAAACTCGCAATTGCGTGTTATAATGTCAAAATTGTGAGATAAAAACTCGCAATTTTGATTTTTTTCTTACAATTGTGAGTTTGTATCTTGCAATTCTCACTTTTTCCTCACAATTGTGAATTTATTTCTCACAGTTATTAATTTTTTTCAGAACTGTGTGATGCAAACTCGCAATTCTGACTTTTTTCTTAGAATTCTGAGATATAAACTTGGATTTGCATGTTATAAAGTCAGAATTTTCTCAGAATTGCATGATATAAACTCACAAATGCGACAAATAAAGTCAGATATAATAATAAATAAAGTTATTTGTCGCAATTGCGAGTTTATTTCTCATTTGAGAAAATCTCATTGGAGAAATTCAGAATTGCGTGATACAAACTCACAAACTCTGACTTTTTTCTTTGAACTGTGAGATATAAACTCGCAATTACATGTTATAAAGTCATAACTGTGAAATGTAAACACAATTGTGAAAAATAAGGTCAGAATTGCAAGACTTTTCTTCTCACAACTGCAAGTTTGTATCTTGCAGTTCTGACTTTTTTCTCGCAATTGCGTGATACAAACTCGAAATTCTGACTTTTTTTTGGAATTGTGAGATATAAACTCGTAATTCTGAGAAACAAAGTCAGAATTGCAAGATAAAAACTCTTTTTCTCACAATTGCAAGTTTGCATCTCGTAATTCTGACTTTTTTCGCAATTGCGAGTTTATTCCGCACAGTTCTGACTTTTTTTTCAGAATTGCAAGATAAAAAGTCGCAATTCTGACTTTTTTTTCTTACAATTCCAAGTTTGTATCTCGCAATTCTGACTTTTTTCTCGCAATTGCGAGTTTATTTCTTATTTGAGAAAATCTAATTTGAGAAATTCAGAATTGCGTGATACAAACCCACAATTCAGACATTTTTCTTAGAATTGCATGATACAAATTCGCAATTCTGACTTTTTTTTTTAGAACTCTGAGATACAAACTCGCAATTGCATGTTGTAAAGTCAGAATTGCGAGATATAAAGTCAAAATTCTGACTTGCGTGATATAAACTCACAATTGCGAGAAATAAAGTCAGAATTGCAAGATAAAAAGTCGCAATTCTGACTTTTTTTCTTAGAATTCGAGGTTTGTATCTCGCAAATCTGACTTTTTTCTCACAATTGTGAGTTTATTTCTCATTCGAGAAATTCAGAATTGCATGATATAAACTCGCAATTGCGATTTTTTCCTTTTATTTACTAGTTTGTATCTCGCAATTCTGACTTTTTTCTCACAATTCTGATTTTCTAAGAATTGTGTGATACAAACTCACAAATCAGATTTTTTTTAGAATTGTGAGATACAAACTCACAATTCTGAGAAATAAAGTCAGAACTGCAAGATACAGTAAAAACTCGCAATTCTGACTTTTTTTCTCACAATTGCGAGTTCACTTCTCACAATTCTGACTTTTTTCTCAGAATTACATGATATAAACTTACAATTGTGAGAAATAAAGTCAAAATTGCAAGATAAAAACGCACATTTCCTTTTTTTTCTCACAATTGCGAGTTTATTTCTCACAATACTGAGTTTTTTTCTCAGAACTGTGAGATATAAACTCGCAATTGTGAATTAAGTCCAATTTTGAGGAAAAAAAGACTGATATGTTCTCGGAACTGCGAGTTTATATCTCACAAATTCTGACTTAATAACATACAATTGCATGTTATAAAGTCAGAATTCTGAGATATAAACTCACAATTCTGCAAAAAAAAAAAAAAAAAAAAAAAAATCGCTAAAAATGTTCCCTGTTTGCAACTGTCTTTTACATCACTTAGTATAAAAGTGTCTTCAAATAACCAGTTCACAGCATGTGAAAACTTTAGCCGCAGAAGAGCACAGCACCCTTATTCCAAAACTTTTAGCAATGTGGAAAAACACAGGAAGTGACAGGTGAACTTGTGAACTCTTGCGCAAACTCAACAGTGCAGCAAACTCCAGGTTTACGACATCAGTGATATCTCAATATTAGCACAGCTGAGCGAGCTTTTGAAGTAGGCACTATACACCAAGAGTCTGAGGATACATCACCTTGACATCACCTGTTAGTACTGCAGCTTGAATCTCTACTCTTTATTGATTGCATATGAGGAATGTACAATAAGCTCAAAAAGACAAACTGCATCGATTAAATCTAAAACTTTGAATTTGAACACAAATCATCAAAGACTCATATTACAGAATAGAATATTTGTTATGTTTGTTTACTTGACTTTCAAGACACATTCCTTTAGATCGTCACAGGAAATAATACATAAACTGGCAAATTCTGAGATTTATGAATGTACACTTTTTCATAACTAACTATAAAAGTCTGATCAGTCATTGAACAGCAGACGACAAATCCTTTCACAATTTCTACAAAAAGAATTCTTATGCATTTCAGCACTGTGAATGTGGATTTGCATGACTCACTGTTCACTTTTATTAGACATCACGCCATCCTGGCCCATAAATGTCAAACAGCCAAACCTGATGAGTCGGTTTCTCTAACGGGGTTGGGCATATGGGCCAAAACTTCTTTAATTTATTTTTTATTTGTTTTCATATTCATACTTAATATGAAGAACGTGAGATGCAGCTCAAAGGAAGAATTCTATTCATCTGCCTTCTGCCTCCAACTCCACATGGCCTAGAGTCAAGTCAGTCTCCTCCTTTATCAGGCATTCCACAACCATAAAAAAAAAAAAAAAAAAAAAATTAAAAATAGACCAAAAAAAGTTTTAATTACAACACACCAGTGCTAATTAATGCAGCATTTAGCACTTTATCATCAGTGCTTTGGGAGTCGTCAGGAGTAAATGTCAAAGTTTGGTTCATTTAGTTATTGTGAAGCGGTTTTCCAAGCTTGTCTGTGCAATAGTAAACCACATCCGAGCCCATTTAAAAGAGCTGTCTAGGAAGGGATTTTTAAAGAGGAGTGTAAATGTAAGCTTTTATAAATGTAAGCTTTTATAAACAGAGCGTATATATTTTTTAGACCCTGCTTTAAAGGTTCACAGTTTAAGTTTACAATTGTAACATACAAAGGCACTGACATGTTTTAAAATCAATCAGTGCAAGTTTGTTTTAGTTGAAACTGCTCAGACTCACATTTTAGCCTGGGACTAGGCTTAAAGGGGTCATCGGATGCCCATTTTCCACAAGCTGATTTGATTCTTTAGGGTCTTAATGAAAAGTCTCTAATATACTTTACTTAAAAATTCTCAATGGTTTTGTAAAACAACATTCCTTTTTACCTTGTCAAAATGAGCTCTGCAAAAATCATCTCATTCTAAAGGGTTGTTCCTTTAAATGCAAATGAGCTCTGCTCGCCCCGCCCCTCTCTCCTCTCTGTGGAATGACGAGCTTGTTTACTTTAGCCGCATTTAGCCGCTAAACTTACTAACTACCACGTTATAAGGAAAGGCGATCGCAAAGATTCATAAAAAAAACACTTATACACACTGCTGCTGTAAGTGAAGCTGGATCACGAATGATTCGCGCGAACATAGACGGATATATGAAGATCGGGAGGTGCATTCCATTCACAAACAAATGTAATCCACTGCATCTTCAGCGGCTCAGATGTCGGGAGTAAATGACGACCACTATGTTCATTATTACATCCACCAATACAACACCTCAATCGCTCAATCGGAGATATTCTTGTCTAACTTACATCCCTGCTTCAGCATCGAAACAAGGAAAGTTACTGGACTGTGACAGCTGGTCTGAGGTAAGAGCTCATGTCAATCAACTATCATGGGAGCGGCCTCTGTCTGCGTGACGGCACACCAACAGGCATTGAGACAGCCGATTGAAAAGGGGATATATTTTACAGATTAATTAAAAACCACTGCATGGATTTTTATCATTATAGGGTAGATTTGTACATACACTGCCAACACACATTAATGTTCAAACAACATGAAAAAGTGAAGTTGGCATCCGATGACCCCTTTAAGCCTGGTCTGTGAAACCGGGGGACAATGTCATTGTCACACCCCTGTGGACTGTTTATGTTGGTTTCTCCCTCTTGTGCCCATATTTAGTTGTTCCTGTTTCCTGTCCTCATTTAATCATCATTAGTTAACCTTGTATCACCTGTGCCTTAATTATGTTCATCGTAATCACCTGTCTTTATAAGTTGCATTCAGTTCAGTGTTCGTCGTCCGGTCTCGTCAATGTATGCGTGTTTTTACCCTCCTACTGTGGATTTACCTGTGGAATATAATAAAGACTTTATCTTTGACCTTTGTTTTCGTTCGCCCCTTCCTCACACGATACGTGACAGTCATAACATTTTGATCTAAGCTCAGTTACATCGGCTTAATATCAATGCGAAATAAAGTGCTTGCAGGAATCCTAAAGAAAACAAAATAATTGAAAAACAATAAAATAAATACATGTATTGAATATTTTTAGAACCCTTTTGTTCTGAGAATTTCACAAGTTTTGGATTTCACAAAATTTCAGTTTGTATTTACGTTCCGCGTGGAATCACCAACTGCGCAAAATGCCCCCACCACGAGAGAAAGCAGCAAAAGGGAGATAAAGCTACCACACCGCCCACCGCGAAGACCCTTTCACACGGGACGCGGCAAGCAGTGGACATTACCACAAAAGCCGAAATGACGCCGCGCTTCAACTTTGTACACCAAGGCGGGAGCAGGAACTATTCTTTCATCCTCCATTACTAGCAGCGAACTATATTAACGACAACATTAATGGCGTGGCTTTATACTAATATTTCCTGTCACTGTTTAAGTACAGAGATAAGAAGATTGGCATCTAGCGGTCAGGATATAAACTCAAAACGAAGCATCTGCCATGAATCTTGTATGATTTTTTTTTTTTTTTTTAAATATCGATATTCCATTTTTGAGAATCGATACAGTATCGCCAAACAAAATATCGCGATACTCACGTGTATCGATATTTTCTTACACTCCTAGGTTGATCTGAGGGGTGCATGGTGAGTACATTCTTTCTTATTAATTTTCTTAAAGTTAGCTAAATTTCTGACAATTTCATGTGTCGCACTTTATTTGTGTCTGTGGTGTTATGATGATAATTTGCAGATCTGACATATTTTAATCAAAATTTTGATAAATACATATTAATATTTCCAAAATGTCCTCTGATGTTGAAATCATCATGATGGCAGCCTCCATTTTAGAAAAGTCTGGATTTAGGCTAATTTGTCTGTGGTGTTACTGTCTGTGGTGTTACTTTCTTTCTTGATAACACCATAGATATGTGTTTTTTTTTTCTTTTTTTAATTAAGCTTACATTTTAATGGATATAGCATATTAAACAAATTTTAAATGCATAACAATAAATTTTATTTAAAAAAAAAAAAAAAAAAAAAAGCATTTTTATAAATTCTGTCTCTCGTTTGCCACCCCAATTAAAGAATGACCCAATACGTGAAAATACTTTTAAGGAATATTTTTAAGGATCTTTGTATTTGAAGGTCTGTGGCATCAACAGTGTTTAGACACCCCTAGGGTTTGATTTATTCAAAAAACTCACACAGTTAGCAATTAGTATGAAAGCAATTCATCCCAATTTACAATCTATCCTAACATATAATTTGCGTTTTTGCATACTTTAGGTCACAATTATAGAATAATACATTTCTCATAATTGCTTGTTTCTGAATGCATCGCGGAGGCAGTGGGAGAGGAAGGATCATACTCAGGTTCAAACCAAGTATTAAAAAAGCCTCAAGGGCAGTTCAAGCTTTAGAAGGTGTTCAAATTATATTTCTTGTTATTTGTGATTGGTCACATTGAAATTGGACAGAGTAGTGTGAGTCGAATCCTATTATAACAGTTAAAACTCTCTGTCTGGCAGGTTTCACATCTGTCTGGAACAATTGCCAAAGGTCAGTCAGTGCAACTACAGTGATGAATCCATTCGGTTTGCTCAAGAATCCTCTCTACACTGACAGGTAAAATAGGATGAAAAGTGGTGTGTCATTTAAAACTGGGTAGGTACATAGGTAAAAGCACACTGAAAAATGATTGTGGCTTTGGCAGGTCAGCATATATAAATGCTATGAAAGCACATTATAACCACTACACCATACAAGAGACAGGACAGGGGCTGTTTGGTTTCAGAATTTTGATGAAAGCTGAATGCTTGATGTCTGCGATACCAGAAATGCCATGGCAGAGAGCTGACTTTGTGGGCCGTTCACCCAGAATGTGTTTTTCCATTCTACTGCACTACTTTTCCATAGTTTTGTAAACATGCACTAGACGGACATCTCTGGCCATTGTGATTACGTATTACGTGTCTTGCATGCAAAATTTTTGTAACAAAGGACATGAGTCATAGACTACTTTTATGATATTTTATGGTGATATTGTATTTGAAACTTAAATGCTTAAGTCAACAATGATTATAATTGAATGGGAATGAATGACACTTTCTTCAAAATGTCATCATTTGTTATCAAAATCTTATATCACAATAATATATTATAATAATATATTTTAGAATAATAATATATTTTATTTCAGGATAAGGACATTGTCACACCACTGAGACTTTTAGTTTGTTTTCTTCCCTCATGTGTTTCTTGAGGCACTTTAAGAACACTTTAAGAACTGCCCAGATTCAATATACTGTTACACATGAGTTTTCTTTCTGAGCTGTTTGCTCTTACTTAACAAAAATGTACAGATAATTTACTCATCCCCTTGCCATCTAAGCTGTTCACGTCTTTCTTTCTTTATTCGATAAGAAATGTTTTTTTTTTTCAGGAAAAGAATGGTCTTATCTAGCAAAATGATCGGTCATAAACAAATTGACAATTTATATACTTTTTAAACCTCAAACACTTGTCTTGTCTGTTCTCTGTGATACGCATGCAAACTCTGTGAAATCCGGGTCAATACAGTTAGGGTAGGTCAAAAAACTCCTACAAAATCGTCCTACATCCCTGCAGAAGTACCGACCCAGTGTTTGTAAAGTGAACATGAAAAGATCAAACGCTGTTTACAAAAAAAAAAAAAAAAAAAAAAAGGTAAAACAGCAATGTAGGATGATTTTGAAGTTGTAGAAGAAAACGAGATGGGAGTTTTTCGACATACCTTAACTGTTTTGACCCGTATTACATTCAGTTCACATGAGCATTGCAGAGAATACAGTAGTCAACATTTGAAGTGGATCAAAACTTTTCATCAAAGTTGTCCTAAAACTAAGACAATACCTAGCCTTGTCTTGGGACAACTTTGATGAACTTTCTTTGATCCACTTCAAATGTTGACTACTATAGACAAGATGGGCGTTTGAGGTTAAAAAGTATCTAAACTGTAAATTTGTTTAGAAAATAACCAATCGTTTCGCTAGATAAGACCTTTCTTCCTTGGCTGGGATCGTTTAGAGCCCTTTGAAGCTGCATTTAAACTGCATTTTGGAAGTTTGCGAGAATACTAGTGATGCAGAGTCTGATTCTTGTCTGCGAACCGGTTCTTTTCGGACACTTTGGCTCAATAAACCAGTTCAAAAAGCTGATTCATCAGTTCCTGAAGTCATTAAGCAATGATGTCACTACGCATTTATTTTCTAACAACTCCAGTGCCATGTTGCATCAACAAAACATTCAAATAAAGTCATTTGTGGCAACACATATTGAAACATTCTAAAAAAAATTATTTTTGTGAATGCATATAGCTGATTATTGCCTTTCATTCACTTAAGTTAATAATTAGTCGCAGTTTTATTCGTGGATCCATTACCGATTAACCAACTTGGGTTAAGATTCCTAAAATTTACGCATCTACAGCTCACATTACAGACACTGATGCACAAATGCGGATATGTTCTACATATCTTAAATATAAAGAAAGAATAAAAAGAGTCTTGTAAACTCATTGATTTTCTTAAACAACTTAAAATATGATCAGCATACACAATAAACCGTACTAAAACTCAGATTTTTCCATGTTTTAATAAAAATTCAGCTTATCTCCTACGTTTCGTTTGTTATAAAGAAACTTTGCGCCTCTCTGACAGCACTCAGAAACAGTCTCTCAGAGAGCATGATATGGCGAAATGAGTTCTCTTTCGCTGCTGATTGCATTTCAACGGCTTAAATCACTTGTTTTTAAACCGCAATGCTTAAAAACACATGCAAATGATACATTTTCGTGACCATGTAGTACAGCAACGTAATAGAGACGATAATCTAAAACTTCTATTGGTTTACAAATTTCTACCAGTTAGTTGTGTCTACTGTTATACTGTTAAGTAATACACTTGCATAAAAGTCTCAGATTTTGTGAACTTATCAGTTGCTTTGTCAGAAATGCCCAAGTTCAGCATGCCAGCAATATTTGGGACTAACTATATATAAGCCTTGCACTTCAAGAACCCGTTGGGCTGATAGCTGACCTTTACTGTCCACCGCAGAGCACCCATGAGGCCAGATCGAAGTTTTCACTCCACACTTGACTCAAAAGTGATGCTTTCAGCAAATGGGTGATAATAATAGTCATTTGGGGCGGTGAATTTGTGTGGCCTTAATATAAGGCCAGAAAGAGTGTTTTCAGATCGATTGAGCAAACCCATTGGAATTCTTATGAGAGATGAGAGCAGGGAGGCTCTGTGGTGATCCTGGTGCTCTTTAATTGATCCTCGGAGCTGCCAATATCTTGCTCATCATAAATTCTCTTTTAATATACTGTAGGCACAGAAGGCTAGAGTCTAGAGCCAAAAAGTGACTTTTCAAAGACAGATCCCGACATTCACTGTGGCCAACCTAACATACACTAACCAACGGTGCCCTGCGGATGCAAGCTTTTCAAATCTTTCATATCTCATTTCTTCTACAGCAGTTAGATAGGAAGAAAATTACAAATTTTGCAGAAGTTTCTTGTTCATACAAGGTAATTTTGTCACCACTTGAGTCTCAGAAGAGATCTCAACAATGTAACTCTCCTTAAATTAAAGTTAAAGATTTCATCATGAACATTTCTTTTAAAAACCCACACCTCTTGGACTATGCTGTTATTTTTATACTCTCATTGAGTGTCAACGTCTCATTTGTTTTCTATTTTTGTATCTGAAGTACAATATCATTTAAAAGTCTGGTGTCTTTATTTTTATTTAGTTATTTTATTTAGTTATTTTTTCTCTTATGTTCACTAAGGCTGCATTCTTTGACCATGAAAACAGTAATTTTGTGAAATATTATTACAAGTTAAAATAACTAAAATGAATTTTCAGTCATTACTTCAGTCTTCAGTCACTTGATCCTTTAGAAATCATTCTAATATGCTGATTTGCTAATCAAGAAACATTTTTTTTTTCAGTTCTGAGATATGGTTGTGCTGCTTTATAATTTTTTAGTTGAAAATGTGATTTAATTTTAATTTTTTTATTTTTTATTTTTTTACTTTTTTCTATTAATTCTTAAAAAAAAAAAAAAATTACTGACACTCAATTTTATATACTCACAAACTATGAAAAGTCCAAAAATAAACTGTAGTTAAAAAAACATACTGGATAATTCATTTTCAATATAATATTCATAATCAAATAACAGATTTTAAGCATTTTCTGTTCTTCAAACTGAACGTTTTATAAATATGTAAATCCAAATTCTTCTGTGTATAATTATTTCTTCAAATTACTGTTAGCCTAACTTTAGAAGGCGGGCTATGAGACTTTATCCAACAGGGCAATCTCTACAAGCTGATTAACATTATGCTTGTCCATACATAATGATCTTCCCAAGAACCACGACCATCATGCACTTCTTATTCTAAACACCTTTAACCTTATATACACTCACCACGAGTGCAGGGACCCCTGCGACCACCGCGTACAGAATGGCTGGTGGGATCGCACTGGACTCCTCTGGTCCGAGATACGGCTTCGTATAGGCATTATCATGACAGAAAAATCCCTGGATGTGCACGTTGAAAGTATCGGTGTACTCAAAGTAGTATGCCAGCATGACAGTCCCTGCCATGATCACCAACTGAAAGTAAAGCATTGTGGATAAGGGTTAAACAGTAAAGAAATATCCTGGGAAAGAAGTGAAGGGTCTTCGGTCGGCTCCTACGATAGCATTGGCATGATTTCCTCTTATTCCACTGTGACTCCTCGTAAAATCTGCCAGAAATAGTAGCGCATTGTGTCAGTGACAGTCAGAGCGCTGTAAAGTGCGCTGTAGTCTGTGAGAATGAACTGGGTTAGAGCCCGTGAAGGCTGGGCAGCCGCTCACGCTGTAGGCGTGCCTCACTTTAATAAGTGATGGGGATGCCTAAAACATGCACTTGAACTGTTTTATACTATGATATTATAGATCATCGAGTGCTTCGTGCTCATTTACGACTCCAAATATTTCATATAGTTTCTACTTGGGAGTCAAACTTTGCTGCTGCTTATTAGCCTAAAGACTTGTCAAACAAATTCCTCTTCATTAAGAACATGGTAAAAATACGAGGACCAGCTTACAGCTGCTCAGTTGAAGCGTTGTATGTTAAGTCACTAAACACTGAAAATGATATCTGAAAATTAAATAAACCGTTCTGCAAACCTTCAGTCACACACAAAATTAGGCCAGGTGAACACGCTGTTTCCTTTTTCATTATCACACTGTTTAGACTGAGATTTAGAAAAGTAGAGGCTTCATTGTATTTATGAAGTCTGATTAGATAGAAATTGTGCGCTGCTGCCCTCTTGTGAAAGCAAAAAGTCAGACTTTGAAAAGGATTTTGCAGTTTCACTTTCGTTAAAAACAAAGAAAAAAAATAACATGTTAAATAAAAATGTAAAAGGGAAGTATTCTTACTTACTTACGTTTTATTAGCACCTAGCTGTCTTTTTTCAACTGACAGGAAAAAAGACATTCCACCAATAATCATTGTGTTCAAACATTCACACACAAACTGCATAGCTAAATATTTCAAAAGTGCATCTGAAGAGAGAAATGGAGGAGTACGTGTGACTATTGGGTGTTACATTTTCTTATTTAAAAATAGATGATGACAGTGAAACGGTAACACTTACAGTAAGGTATCATTTGGTAGCATTAGTGAATGTAATAACTAACTTGAACTAAGAATGAGCAATACATTTCTAACAGTATTTATTATTTTTGTTAATGTTAGTTATGAAAAATTAACCTTATTTTATTTTTTTTCCAGTGAACTATAACAATATAGGTGCTGCCTTAGTCACATTATAAATAATCACAAACAGGAAAAAATAATTACATCTGGTATTCCTGCACAAAACTAATACAGTTTTGTTTGAACACTTCACTAGCATACAGTAACGTTACTGTTTACAAACAATAAAACATAAATTTGAAGTGAACTATAGCCCTTTATAACGTTATCACCACGAATTAAACTGAGACATCCTTAAGTGAATTTTACATAAAATGTTGCTATTTTTTAATAAGCCAAGTTGTATACAAACATTAATAAATTAGCCAATTCAAACTGAATACCATAAATACCCAAACACTACACAACTATAGTGTAAAATATTATTAAATTTGTTATCATGTGACACGAAAAATCTCGGATCTCTGGAACTCCAGACATTATGACCCTATTTTAAACTTTTAGACTAAGCCAACATAAAGTTTGTTCACAAACTTTTACCTCATCTAGATCATCATTCATTACATCATATCACCTCTGTATTTGTCCCGTTTTTTTTTCTTCTTCTCTTCTTTTTTTCCCCTGGGCACCAGAGAGCTTCGGTCTTTTTGACATAGTGGTATTTATTATGAACCTGATCTATCGCAATAAGGTAACTGGCTGTGCGAGGGAAGGCTGATCATGCTTCGAACCAGGGTGAGTCGAGAGAGCAATAAAATTGTTGGGTTTTTTTATTTTTTATTTATTTATTATTTTTTTTTTGTGTAATATTTTAAATTCATAGTATTGAAGTTGTATTGGTAATAAAAAAAAAAAAAAAAAAAAAAAAACTTAACGCATTTTGGCGCCCCTAGGCATCAGCAGCAGTCTATTCCACGGGCCGGCCCTGTTCAAATCGATATCCATATTTAAAACCTCATAAACCATAAACCATCTCTAAATAGGACACAGTGATGAACATGATTTAGAAGTACAAAACAAGGATTTATAAAGAAAAATGTTACAGAATTTTGATGTAAGCTTAGGGGACCCTGGTTTTCCTTTTCTGTAAACGCTTGGTTCTCACGATAGCATATTCTCACCAGGGCTTATGCTACGCCTACATCCTACGTCACGAGATTATGGTTTATAAAGTTTTAAATATGGATATTTTTCTTACATAAACGCATCAGTTTACTTTATTAACCCCCGGAGCCATGTGGAGCACTTTTTATGATGGATGGATGCACTTTATTGGACTCATATACACCTAGAATGGTTCGAGGGTGAGTAAATCATGGGGTAATTTTCATGTTTGGATAAAACATCTCTCTAAAGGAGCCAAAAATGAAAATTCATTTACTCACCCTCTACTTGTTCCAAACATGTATGTGCTTCTTTCTTTAGCTGAACACAAAACACAAGGTATGAACTCAAGGTATTTTGAAGAATGTTGGTAACCAAATCAGTTGACGGTAGCCATTGACTACTTCTTCTTTTATTTATTTATTTATTTATTTTCCCCTGACCATGGAAGAGGAAGCTACTATAAAAATATCTTATTTCTGTTCAATAGCTAAAAGTAATTCACACAGGTGAAGGGTGAGTACATTTTTCTCCATACAATGAACTGCAATGGTGCCCCGAGTTTGAACTTCCATAATGCAATTTAAATGCAGCTTCAAACAACCCCAAATGTGGTTGTAAACGATCCCAGCTGAGGAAGAATGGTCTTATCTATCAAAATGACCGGTTATTTTCATTAAAAAAAATACAATTTAAATACTTTTTAATCTCAAACACTCGTCTTGTCTTGCTCTGCCTGAACTCTGTGTATTCTGGCTCAAGACAGTTAGGGTATGTTGAAAAACTCCAATCGTATTTTCTCCCTCAACTTCAAAAATCATTTCAAAATCATCCTACATCGCTGCAGAAGTACCGACCCAGTCTTTGCAAAGTGAACATGCAAGGAAGATCAAACACCCTTAACAAAAAAGGTAAAACAGCGATATAGGACAATTTCGAAGTTGAGGGAGAACATGAGATGGGAGTTTTTCGACATACCCTAACTGTCATGAACCAGAAAAAACAGAGGTCGGAAAGAGCAAGACAAGATGAGTGTTTGACATTAAAAAGTGTATAAATTGTATTTTCTTTATGACTGAAGAAAGAAAGACATGAACATCTTGGATGACAAGGGGGTGAGTACATTATCTGTAAATTGTTGTTCTGGAAGTGTACTTCTCCTTTAAAGATAAGATACAGGGCGAGGGAAATCCAGGGAGAAGAGTTGTAGTCACGCTGTCAAAGATTCTACCTTGTGAAATATTATGTAATATGTGTAAGGCAAACCACAGCAACTTCATGCTACCCAAAACAGTCATGATGTGTGAAATGAACAGTGATCTGACGACTTTGAAAATTGAGTAGTGTATACCTAGCATTAGTTTGGTGCCTCACTGAATATATAGACTCTTTTGTTTTATGTTTTGAGACAGCACTAACTAGTGTTTGGGAAAAGATAAATAAGTCGCAAGGCAATGCCTACGTCCTACATCATCCATTGAACGCCACTGTGCATATGACAGTTAACGGGAGCTAGAGATTACAGTTTATATAGTTAATAAGGATAATTTTTTTACACAAGTGCATCAAATCGCTTCAGAAGGCCTTTATTAAACCCCTGGAATCATGTAGAGAACTTTTTTATGCACCTTATTAGAGTTCAAAAAATCAACAGCCATTCACTGCCATTATAAATCTTGGAAGAGCCAGGACATTTTAATATGTAGGCTATATCACATACAGATAGATTGGCTTGAAGGTGAGTATCATGAGGTAAATCTAATTTTTGGGTAACAATCCCTTTAAATACAACTAATAGGTGCGATTAAACATTAAGCATGATTAAATAAATAAATTTAATATATGCAATTTAATTTTATTGAATTATTATAATTCAGTGCCTTTTTGTTTTATAATATTTTTTAAAATCATTTATATTAAATTATTTTATTCATCATTCAATCATTACATGTTCTGCTTTTTTAATAATTTGTATTTTATATTTGTTTCATATGTATTTGTTCCCATGGTATAGTTTTGCCCTTAAAGGATATATTCCTGTGCAAGGAGCTGGACCCCATGTTGGAAACCACTGCCTAACATAATGAGCATGGACATAAAACTTTTGAGCTACTCTATACATTTTCAGCAGATTATAATAATTTTCCATAATGACATGTGCAGCTATATTGTAGTTGTAGTAGTGGCAGGAATAGTAGTAAAACCAGTATTACCTCTGTCTACTACATGACAAGGCTTGTCATGTGATGTCAAAATGACGGCACCCATGAGGGGGAGACAAAACAGCTTTTTCTAGAAGACTGAATATGACTGGAAAGCTCATCTAGTGAATGCACATCATTTGAATCTATATTTTAACCTATATCTTAATGCAATATTTATGTACAGAATATAATGTTTTGCTAATATGCATGTTGTTCTCCAGTGACACGTCAAGCTGAACATTTGTATAAACAGAATGTGGATTTGGTGCAGAGAAAATCATATGCGGAGTGTGTGAAACCAACGTCATGCAGACAATTAATACAGCACTATATTAGACTGTGTTTTAAAGCTTACAAGTAGGATACTAATAATAGCGGAAGAAGAAATGAGCTACATTATAAATTGAATTCAATGCACTCATCCCATAACCCCAGAAGATGGCGCCTGTGTACACTGAAACAAAATTCAAAGCGGATTCATGTTGGCTTTATATCTCAGTTCACTCTGAATGAGTTGAGGAAATTGAGTTAAGAAGACAATGGGGGAAAAAATAACCCCGAGTTATATGCTGAATAAAAAAAGTTCGACCGGGTCATTTATTATGTATACAGACTTGACTTTGTGTTATTTACGTATCACTTTATGCATAGGGCTATGTGATATAAGGACGAACATATCAGCATGTTTATTATTTAATACGCGCAAGTTATAAAGTATGAATCCTTAATATAAAGTTTGCTCTTCAACTTAGCAGTATATTCTCTGGCGCTCAGCAATACTGAATGCAATATTTAGCCAATACTTAATACCCCAACCGTACCAAAAACTGCATTTAAAAAATATATATATATATATTTTATTTTATTTTTTTTTATAACTACGCTATTTGATAGACTAGCGGCAGATATGAGGTATTTTACAATGCCTAATGCTATGTGACTACGAGTGGATTTATGACTGGCAAATCATTACAGTGTTGCTCAAAAACCATTTATCCTGTATCAGTAATATATCTTTTTTAAAGACAACGCTTTATCTACAACCTCTCTGAGCGGTATTTTGAGCCATTTGACAATCATGATAGTGTGAACAAGCGTGAACGCCCCCACCTCTCTCACACGCACACACACATATGCACGCACGTGCGCGCGCGCTCGCTTCTGGTGAAAATGGGTTTTTAGCACACCTCTGACGTCATCTGGTCAGCATATTGTTTCTAATCAGAAGGCTGAAGGTTGGCTTGAAACATTAATCGGTGTTGGACATTGTTAACATCTCCTTTGGCGCGTCCTCAGGGGATGGTGATTGTGTTGTCATGGTTTCAGTCATGATGTCGCCAGGTTTGATACAGCATCTTTCCGTGCCCCTGAATCCGCAGTAAAAGCGCACTTGGGGATGGAGAAAGCGACAGCCTGAAGGAGCGCAATTACTGCACACGGGAAGAAATTAGACCAGCTGGGCTTCAGTGTTCATTTCTTCGCGCACCGGGTTTTTAAAGGAACGTACCGTTTACCATGTCTGCGAAGGAAAGACTCAAAGGCAAGATGACCAAAGACAGCGTTACCTTGCTGCCCTGCTTTTATTTCGTGGAGGTAAGTGAGTCTAGCAAACGCTGTTCTTGTTGTATTATGTCTAATTAATAGGAGACTTGATGGTGGTCTTTATTCGCGCGCAGGTCACGTTCAAAATCAAAGCAATCAAGCGGATTGGAACCACAGTCAGTGTTCATTCTGCATGTCTGCTTGTTAACTTTACATGCATAACTACTGTATGGAATTCTGGTCGTGAGAGGGGCAAATGCATTACACTTGTTGTGCATTATGTTAATGTAAGGGGTATGCGTGATATGTGAAGGGAAATACGTAAAAATTGTGTTCTGGCTTTTGCGCATCAAATCTTGGCTTGCTTCTTCATGTCTGCCTTTCAAAAACGCTCTTTTCCTGATTGTAACATGCATTGGCACAGACAACATGGCCTTAGTAGGGTATTTCTTCAAAGTCAAAGTGAACAAAATCATCTTCATTTATAATAAAACAGGACTGGAAACCTAAAAATAAGTATTGGTAATAAACAGGTCTGTCACAAATTTAAAAGTGCACTATTAAGTAAAATGGGGTTAGAATATGCACAGTTATTAGCTATATGAAGGCCAATCTGACATGGCCTATATATTAAAAACAATTGAGTGCTGATCACTAGTGCCATGGAGATAATGGTGGCAGTCTTTGATCTGTCTTGTTTACTTGTCAAGCTGCAGTGCTGAATTCCAAATTTCTTAAATATTAAATCATTTTAAACATTCTATGTATTAAATACCATAGTCATGGTCATTATAGACTGGCTTTCTATTCTGTTATTCTATTAAATTGTTCATTTTAGAGAATTAGGGCACAATAAACTACTACAAGATTTTTTTTGCAAGACTAATAATACCTCATTGTAAAAATTAAATGATTGTGTTGTTGATAAAGGTGTACTTATGGTTTTATTAAGATTTACATATTATCTTTATGTTGCTGGTAGTGAGAAACATTTTATGATACATACATGTTCCCATCCAGACATCAGATGTAAGGTCTGGTAAACAGCTTACCTGGAATAGACTCTGTATTGTCAAATCAGCCAGAATCAAAGCTCATTGGCTGCACTGAAATGAATATCATGTTCCCAGGTGTGACCTGGTTGCCTTCTATAGAGTAGCCTCGCTGCAGAGACCTTGTTTCTGTCCTAAGCTGAGAATGAATTAAAAACTGAGTAATTTAATGTGCTTCGCTTCACTAATTTTGCCTAATTAACTTCCCTGTTTCACTAATATGTTTCAGTTTAATAAACAAACTACAAGATGGCCGAGAAGTTTAACTTGCCCTCTCACAGAAAAAAAAAGGTCTCAGTTTAGGTTGTAAGTTATTATGCCTTCAACATTCTACACTGGTGTCTGGCCTTTTTATTTCTATTTTTCTACAGTAGGTTCCCATGATTACTTTCCAAATAATGTAAATATCAAAGTGCTTCTTGTTCAGTTGTTCAGCCAAGATTAGCTTGCAAGGTTAATTCAAATTTTATAATATAATTGTAATTTAGGCTTTAGATACAGATATTGCACTGATATTAAAAATACAGATAACCAGATAAAATTTGTTGGCAAAGAACCAATAAATATAGCCAATATTTGAATCTTACCCTATTTTATATAAATACAAAAAATAAAGCTCTAAACTAAAGTCAACTGTTTTAAAAGGATAATTCACCTCAAAATTAAAATTACCCCATGATTTACTCACCATGAAACAATCCTAGGTGTGTATGACTTTCTTATTTCACGCAAATACAATTTGAGTTAGATTAAAAATGCCTCGGCTCTTCAAAGCTTTATAATGGAAGTGAATGGTAGTTGAGATTTTGAAGCAAAATAAAGTGCATAAATCCATATTTAAAAAGTACTCCACATGGCTGCAGGGGGTTAAAGGAGAAGTCCACTTCCAGAACAAAAATTGACAGATAATGTACTCACCCCTTGGTCATCCAAGATGTTTATGTCTTTCTTTCTTCAGCCATAAAGAAATTATGTTTTTTGAGGGAAATTTTCAGGATTTTTCTCCATATAATGGACTGCTATGGTGCCCCGATTTTGAACTTCCAAAATGCAGTTTAATGCAACTTCAAACAATCCCAAATGCAGTTGTAAACAATCCCAGCCAAGGAAGAAGGGTCTTAACTAGCAAAACGATCGGTTATTTTCATAAAAAATAATACAATTTATATACTTTTTAATGTCAAATACTCGTCTTGTCTCATTCTGCCTGGACTCTTTTTTTCTGTTTCATGACAGTTAGGGTATGTTGAAAAATTCCCGTCTCATGTTCTCCGTCGTCTTATATCGCTGTTTTACCTTTTTTGTTGAGGGTGTTTGATCTTCTTTGCATGTTCACTTTGCAAAGACTGGGTCGGTACTTCTGCAACGATGTAGGATGATTTTGAAATGATTTTTGAAGTTGAGGGAGAAAATATGACTGGAGTTTTTCGACATACCCTAACTGTCTTGAGCCAGAATACACAGAGTTCAGGGAGAGCAAGACAAGACGAGCATTTGAGATTAAAAAGTATTTAAATTGTATTTTTTAAATGAAAATAACCGATCGTTTTGCCTTCTTCCTCGGCTGGGATCGTTTACAACCGCATTTGGGATTGTTTGAAGCCACATTTAAACTACATTTTGGAAGTTCAAAATCGGGGCACCATAGCAGTCCATTATATGGAGAAAAATCCTGAAATGTTTAACTCAAAAAACATAATTTATTTACGGCTGAAGAAAAAAAGACATGAACATCTTGGATGACAAGGGGGTGAGTACATTATCTGTCAATTTTTGTTCTGGGTGTAAGAAAAATATCCATGTTTAAAACTTTATATTTTTGGGTAGTATCCCTTTAAGTGCTTTAACTTAATGTACCCATTAAAGATAGAATGTTCAGTATGCTTTTAATAACTAAGTGCAAAAAAAAACAATATCAGCCAATAACCCAAAAAAGTTATATTTTTGTTTAAAGAAAAGGTCAGTTCTTGCCTTATGGTCAGAAAGCATTATGCAAGTTGTGATGGCTTACATCAAAGATCAACACAAAATTTTATTTTTGTTTTTGGGTAAATAGTATGTATTGCATTGTAAGCTATGTGTGAGTGTTGTGATAACATATAAATTAGAAAATGTTAAAATTAAAGACATCTTTAGTTGCAGTTCACATCTAAACAACTGTCAAACTACAGAATTAATTTGCTTCCTACAGAATTAGTAATAGTTATGGATGATGGATGGTGGATTCATAGTTGAAACTCCAATTGGTCCATTGCAAATGTTGTAGAGGTTATTAGTATTTGTGTTGTGAGATGCAGCATCACTAGGAGTTTAGACCGCAGGGGCTTTTTCTGCAGATGTTCTCCCCTTTTTAGAAGGGGCTTGATTACAGTAATTAAGCCCCCTACCCCCACCTTTGATCTTCATGCTGTCCGCTCGAGTTTTGTAATTATTCAGTACGATGGCATATTTCCACTTTGCATAGCACAGCGCAATATATTTCCTCCTGGGAGCTGCAATAGCGAAGGCATCTCCAGCTGATCCTTGTTCCTTGAGATACTATAAGGTGAACCGTGTCAATGACAACAGTAATTCTAGGATATCTGAAGAAGTTCCATGCATATTCACCTGAGAATAACCTTCATTCTCCAGTAATCACACATCTTCTGTCTAACCTTAGCGTGAACCCAGTACCGTTGACGAGTGTGAAAAGCCTCAGGGGATGTAACTCCAGCGTAGTTTCATCCAAACCCTCATTTTATGTATCAGCACTCATTTACATACATAGCGCTGATTTTAGCAGTTAGCTCAACAGGCACCAATACACATCTGGGTGCATTTAAAAAAAAAAAGCATTGTTAGCCAACTATAGTCACAAACTCTAACGTTGCTAACATAGTTTAACGAGTGTTTTTTTGCTGATACCACCCATTTTTAATGAAATAGAGAGATTTTTGACCCTGCATAGAAAGCAACGCAACTGACACGTTCAAGGCCCAGAAAGGTAGTAAGAACACTGTGGTAAGGACATCGCATTCAGGAGAGTACCACGACGCATGCTTGTGGTGCTGCTTACACAGGAGCCAGCGTTCTGATGTAGAACCTGTATCTGCTATGCCTTGTTTCTCATAGCTTCATAACTTTGCGGTTGAACCACTGATGCCACATGGACTATTTTAATGATGTTCTTACTACATTTCTGGGCCTTGAACTTGTCAGTTGTATTTCAGTCAATGAAGGGTCAGAAAGCTCTCAGATTTCATCAAAAATCTCTTAATTTGTGTTCTGAAGATGAGCGATGGTCTTGCTGGTTTGGAATGACATGGGGGTGAGTAATTACTGACAGAATCTGAAATCCGTTTTATTTTTTCCCAAATTCCGTTTTTTTCTGCTTTAATTTTTCTGGATTCATTTTTTTCTGTTTTAATTTTTCTCAACTCATTACAGTAATTAAACCCCCTACCCCCACCTTTGATCTTCATGCTGTCCGCTCGAGTTTTGTAATTATTCAGTACGATGGCATATTTCAACTTTGCATAGCACAGCACAATATATGTCCTCCTGGGAGCTGCAATAGCGAAGGCATCTCCAGCTGATCCTTGTTCCTTGACATACTATGAGGTGAACCGTGTCAATGACAACAGTAATTCTAGGATAATTTAATAAATTAAATTGTATTAATCAAAGAGCATGTCTCACCATATGTTTTATTGTTACCAAATTATGTGTGTAATAATTAAGCATGTCTAATTATTTGAATGCATACTAAATTTATTCAAATTTATTCTTAAAATAGCCTTATGAAAGGTTTTTTTTTTTTTTTTTTAACCCTTTAGAAATTCTGCGTTGTGTATTTAAAATGTTGTGGTTATCAAATGAAGGCATAAAACATTAATTTCATTTATCTTTTAGTTTTTGAAAATTAAGCAAAAGGGGAACTTACTAATAAAACTAAAACATGGAAAAAATGTTGAGATTATGCCCTAAAAAATTATGTTTGTTTCATTTTAGTAGTAGTAGTAATAGTAGTAATATACTCTAATATGATGTTCTGGCAATGTCTTAAAGTTAAACCGGACTTTTATTTTGTCGGGTTGCCGTGTCTACCTTTACATTTCTTTGTGTATATAATAGTTTCCTAAAATGGAACGGTCAAATGCTCATGAAGTGACTCTCAGCAGATATTGTTCATGTATTTATGTCCTCATTTGGTGAGACGACAGACGCTGAAATCACCGTGAGCGTCACAGGCGCTTCATTGAGGGTGCTCGCTGCAGAGCCAAATGGGAGGAGCTGGAGCTCTAGCTCCCCCTCGCTGGATGTAATGGGCGGAGGTAGACACCCCAACCACACCCTAACCCTACCCCTTACCCTATCACTAAACATAACCCCACCTATTTATTTCCACAGAGGTGGAGCTGGACATCCAGAGGGGGGGAGCTGGAGGCCATTCGGCTCTGCAGTGAGCAGTACTTGCTTCATTGTGTGTAGTAAAAAAAAACCGCTCGTCTACTCCATTCATTAAAACAGAGACAAGCAGAACATGCAGGATTCACATTTAAAGGGTATTTTTTGCGGCGTAATATTTACAGATACTAGTCCATATTGCGGTTTGATTTAAGTGTAATGACCTACTTTTGATTAGTTCATTCAAACTTTGACAAATTCCGTGACATTCTGCGTTATTCAGTAAATTGCGTTTTTATGACTGATTTCCGCGATTCCGTCCGCGTTTTCCACATTGCGGAAATCATAGGGCCCTAACTATCACAGCAAGTAAGCTAACATGCAATATATTATTTACTGTTCATATTTAAGAATATACATTTATATTCTTAAATATAAAGCTAAATAATTGGCGTCTATTGTTCCACAAAGAACCGTTAACATCCATGGAATCTTTGCATTCCACAAAAGGTTCTTTATGTTTAAGTTCTTGAAATGTTCTTCACACTGTCAGCGACACGCAGTAACAAAGAAACATGATTCCATCCATTTTCAATGAAGAGATGGTGACATGAGCAATAGTGACAGTTGCAGAATGTACCGTTGCAGAGTAAGTCATGTGACAAAGATAAGAAAATATTAACTTTATGCAAATGAGCAGTGACAACCAATAGGAGTGAATACTGTCAGTGGGGGAATGACAAGACAGTGTTCTCCAGCAATTTCATTGGTTTGTATGATTTTACTGTAACCACATACAAGGATATAATAAAATATGTGGAAAAGAAACTGTCGCCAGTCTTAGTGAGTTTAATACACTGATAGTTTGTGCTAATGATGTGATGCAGTGAGCAGTTCAGCACTGTTGTGGTTCATATTTACAGTTTAACCTGCATATTGTTGATTATTATGGACAAGAAAATAAATTACTTGTCAAATTCGAATGATGTTTTAGTACATTTTGGCAATACAGGTGAGTTTAATTTGTTGATTGATTAATAATTTATTCTGGATAATGATCTAATGCACTGGCCACTGCTATAGTTTATATAACAATACTCTTGAAACAACAGAATGCTACTTTTAGTTCTCTTAGTTTGATTTCAAGTCCCCATGAAATCAAAATGAAAGCTTTTTGGCTTTTAGTATGATGTCAACCTTAAGGTTATCTATAAGCTAGTACAGTATGCTCCAAAACAACTACAAAGTTCACGTTAACAAGATATAAGCATTCAAAACTTACAGTATCTCACTTTCGCCAACATGAATCAACGATTTTGATGACATCACGCTGCACTTCAGCTTATCATCAAACTTTCTGTCCAATCAAATGCGCTCTAAATTCCGAAGCATCCCACCCCCCTACGCTCTAAATAGATGCTGAAGCTGGGGCTGAGATCGGTCACTTGTTCACAGTGTTAGTATTTTCTGTACGGTCAATGACATGTAGTGCACAATGGAGGCGATAGGGAAATCCAACGTTCTCCATTGACTTTGTATTGCGGGAAGCTGCCTCATTGTCATTTCTGACTTATAACAAAAAATAGGAGAGTGTCTTAAAGCTGCTATGTAAGGCGAACATTAAACAAGCTAAAAAACACAGAACTACGTTTTTATAAGCTGTTGACCCCAAAAAACGAGCGTTTAAGGACACAAATGTGGAGCACAATGTGTCATATTACTCTAAGAACTACACCCACTGGATGGAAACTTAATCGGTGACAGGAGACATTTATTATTTTTAACCAAGTCAAAGGATTATTTCACCACCCTGTCCCTGTTGAAAAAAACATCATATGCTGGTTAGGTAGGGTTTGAAGCATGGATGCTGGTTTGAGCTGGTTTAAACTGGTCCTTAGATGGTCCTTAGCTGGTTATATGCTGGTCATATGCTATATACCAGCACATGAGCAGCTAAGGACCAGCATAAACCAGCAAAGACCAGCTAAAACCAGCATCCGTGCTTCAAAACCTAGGCTACCTAACCACCATATGCTGTTTTTTTCAACAGGGATGTTAACCTGAAAGGAGGAGATATATTGAGAAACTAAATTTTATTGGTCTATGGATTGGTTGGATTCCCCACCAGTGTGTGGGCGTGGCCTAAATGGCACTTCTAATTGGAATGATCATTAATACTTTTTCAGTAAAATATTTTTTTCTACAATATACAATCATTTGTGATTGCATTTTCTAAAGATATGGCCAGACCTCCAGTCTACCAATAACATTAGAGCAACAGCATAGGAACGTCCACAAGCCTCTCCAAAGAACCCAGACTAGTGACATACAAAGGTGATAACACTGTGAATGTTTAAGGAAAAAAAACTGTTTACTGAAAGGTTCTTTGGGGAACCAAAAATGATTCTTCTATAGCAGTACTGAGAAAACCTCCATCTGGAACTTTAATTTTTAAGAATGTGTATATATGTTTGTTTCAGTCTAAATATTTTTGTGTGGTAAATACTGAAGAGTGCATTTGTGTACAAATGTGTATGTTCATTACAGCAACATTGTAAAAGATCTCGAATTGATTAATTAGCAGAAGCTACTACTCCACTATCTGCGTGTGATGTCATTAATGACAGTCTCATATTATTGAACAAACATAGTTCAAAAGATGGAGGTCAGACCATATTACTATGGTTTCAGGAAACAGTCTTGACCAGTTGGTTAGTTTCTCCAGTGATGCATTGTACTATGGTTAATCAGTGAGTTGTTGTAGAAAGCATTGAGAACTGCTTCCCAGATGAGCTCGCTCTGTTCTCACTGAGATACTAAGCATGAAACAGTGGCAAAACACAGATGAAAAGTCACATCAAATACAGTACCTCCATGGTGATATAATAGGCTGATTACCTTGGAATTCAATGGAATAATTACCTCCTATCGTATTAGCAACAGTTTGTAAATTAGCCTAGATGAGTCAATCTACAGTAGCAAACTATGGGACAGTGCAACGTTTGCCTAATAAAATGTGCATAATTTCATTGTTGTTCTCTACTCATCTGGCATATTTACTAAGCAAGACCCTTCTAATACATCGTATTCCTTCTGTTTTATCTCTACAGCTCCCAATTCTGGTGTCCTCTGTGGTCAGCTTATACTTCTTGGAGTTGACAGATATTTTTAAGCCTGTGCGTTCGGGCTACAGCTGCAATGACCGCAGTCTCAGCATGCCTTACATTGAGCCCACAAAGGAGGTCATCCCCTTTCTCATGCTCTTCAGTCTGGCTTTCGCTGGGCCCGCAGTGACGGTAAGCGCCGGAGTGGCACTCTCACTTTTGTTTAGTCCAGAGGGCACTCTTACTTATTTATGCAGGCCTAGTGTTTGATCTCACTTTAGAGGGCCAAGAATGAATATTAAAGTGAATATTATTCATAGTGTTTTTGATGGTGTGCATCCAATATCACTGTCGTCACCTGAAGTTGTAAATTGCTGCTAGCTTTGGGTTAAATACCCTATGAAATCACATGATGGCTTCATGAACCATGATTTGCTGCTTGCTAGTCAATTACAGATAGTATTAGAGGGACATTCTCATTCTATAGTGCATCTGATTGGACAAACATGTGTGTCGTGCAGGATGAGTCATCACTATTTTTTATTTTGATGACTTCAAAGCTAATAAACAGATGTTAGACCTTTAAATGTATGCATTTAGCAGATGATGAAGAAGTGACTTAAAAACATGGAACGAAAGCAATTTGTCAAAGTAGCATAAAAATTCTATCTTCAGTCGTTAGGAAATTATGTTTCTTGAGGCAAACATTTCCGGAATGTTCTCCATATAGTGGACTTCTATGATGCCTGTGAGTTTAAACTTCCAAAATGCAGTATAAATGCAGCTTCAAAGGGCTCTAAACGATCCCAGCCAAGGACTAGGTCTTATTCAGTGGTTATTTTGTAAAAAAAAAATTACAATTTATATACTTTTTAACTTCAAATGCTCGTCTTGTCTAGCTCTGTGTGTGCTCTGTGCATTACGGTTGAAGAGAGTTAGGGTAGGTTGAAAAATTCCCATCTCATTTGCACCTCCAACTTCAAAATCGTCCTACATCGCTGCAGAAGTACCGACCCAGTGTTTACAAAGTAAAAATGCAAAGAAGATCAAATGCCCATTATAAAAAAAGGTAAAACAGCGATGTAGGACGAATTTGAAGTCAGAGAAGAAAATGAGATAGGAGTTTTTCAACATACCCTAACTCTAGATAAGATAAGACTAGATAAGACACTAGATAAGACACTTCTTTGGCTGAGATCGTTTAGAGCCCTTTGAAGCTGCATTTAAACTGCATTTTGGAAGTTTAAACTCACAGGCATTACTATATGGAGAACATTCCTGAAATTTTTACCTCAAAAAATGTAATTTCTTTACGACTAAAGAAAGAAAGACACAAACATCTTAAATGACAAGGGGGTGAGTAAATTTTCTGTAAATTTTTGTTCTGGAAGTATAGGTTTTTCTGCTTTCACCTTGGCTAAATTGTTGTTAGCCTTTCTATTTGTGTTCTCTCTCTCCATTTTTATTTCTTGTTCTTTGCCTGTCTCTTGCATGTTGTCTTCTCCCCAAATTGTCAGTGAAGTTTTGACTGCCACCCACCCAGCATGCATTTCGAACATCAGTTGGGCGACAAGGCGCTAAGCCTCTCTAGGCATGTTGTGAGAGTATTATCAAGACCCTAGGTGATGAACTCATGAGTCTAATAGATTGCCCTCAATTGCATTTTACCATCTGTATGCGTGTTGAGATTTACAAGAGTGTCACTGCAAAGACAGCTTGATGGAAATATCTTCAAGACCTGATAGTCACATTTCTTCAGGGTTTCAAAAACTGGAAATGTTTGGAAATTGTGGTTTTGGGGAGTTGTATTTTAACTATTCTGTTCAGAAGTTTTGGGTCAGTAAGATTCAAATTAATTTAATTAAAGGGATAGTTCACCCATTAATGAAAATTCTGTCATTAATTACGCACCCTCTGTCGTTTCAAACCTGAAGACCTTTGTTCATCTTCAGAACACAAATTAATATGATTCTAAGATATTTTTGATGAAATCCGAGAGCTTTCTGACCCTGCATAGTCAGCAGCGCAACTACCACGTTCAAGGCCCAGAAAGGTAGTAAGGACATTGTTAAAATATTTCATGTGACATCAGTGGTTCAGTCGTAATGTTATGAAGCTACGAGAATACTTTTTGTGCGCAAAGAAAACAAAAATAATGACTGTATTCAATGATTTCTTCAATGCGTGTTCATTAGAGTACTACGACATACGCGTGTACATTCCTCTGCTTGCAAACAAGTCGCATCGCATCTGGGTTCTACGTCAGAATGCCGGCTCCTGCGTCAGCAGCACCACGTGTATGCGTCGTGATACTTTAGTGAGAGTGCGTTGAAGAGAATCGTTGAATAAAGTTCTGTCATGACAACTCTCAGAGGGATTGGCATGGTAATGTACACGACAATGTTAATGTGTTTGGGCTTGCCAGAATAGATCTGCTATGCTGCTGCTGCTGCAGCAGAGCAAGTACTGAGACTTGTTACTGCCAACAACATGCCGCTGTGACCATGTAAGAAATACAGCTGCTGCACACATAACATATATGAAATAACCCCCATATAGCATCCATGAATCACCCCATAGCAGATCTATACAGGTGGAGCTGTGGAAGGTGGAGGGTTTCTGAAGAGAACTGCAACTGCTACAGCAAGCACTAGTTGTATATTTGAATGCTAAGCAGCAAGCTTATTGGCTGCCAATACAGAAGAGAACCAATCAGCTGTGCCATGTGATAATGATGTCATTATGTCAGATTGAGTTAGATCTATCAGACTCTGCCACTGTGCCGTATTTTTTATTTTTGTTTTCTTTGTGCACAGAAAGTATTCTCGTAGCTTCATAACATTATGGCTGAACCACTGATGTCACATGGACTATTTTTTTTGTCAAATAAGTTTTTTATTCAATCATCGAATAACCTTGCAATAATCACAAATTCCATGATTAATTTCCTGATATGCACAAAAACTTACAGAAAGAAAGGAGAAAAAGAAAAAAACATATAACACCCCTTCCCCAGCCTGTTAATATACAATAATATACAATACAGTGACATTCAAAACAACTCTTAAATTACATTGCTTTAAGGAATAGAATTCCTCTTGAGGTAACAGAAGAGAGGGTCCCAAATGTTGTGAAATTGTCCAATGTTGCCTTTTAAAAGATATCTAGTTTGTTCAGATATCAGTTCCTCAAGCCATAGTTTGGCAGCAGGAGGTCCCATGGACTACCTTTCTGGGCCTTGAACGTGGTAGTTGTGTTACTGTCTGTGCAGGGTCAGAAAGCTCTCGGATTTCATCAAAAATATCTTAATTTGTGTTCTAAAAATGAACGAAAGTCTTACTGGTTGGAAAACATGAGTGTAAGCAGGGGCGCCGTAAATGGGGGAAGGTTAGGACAATTCCTGTTAGGACTATCCCTTTAATAAATTAGTCCTTTTATTCAGCAAGAATGCAATAAATTGATCAAAAGTGATAGTAAACCATACCAACCATACCAACCCCAAACTTTTGAGTGGTAGTGTAGCTTTTGAAGAAATAGGTCACTGGGTCACAGATGGGTCAATGGCTATTCAGACTGTACAAAACAGAAAGAAAAAAAAAGAAAAAATCAGTTTAAAACATGTCAAGTTCTTCTTTGTATTCATGATGTTTTATGGTTTCAAAATCATTTTAAATCCGTTTTCAAGAAGAATACATACAATTTTACAATTGTACAAAATACATTTTTCAAAACATTTTTACAAGTAAAGAGTATTTTACAAATATCAAAATTCATTAACATCATTACATTTATGAATTGAATACACTGACATTTATGAATTTAATTTTACATTTTTTAAAAAATAAATCTGAACCAAAAATACAAGCTTTCTATCACTGCCCCAGTTGCTTATTATATTCACGAAGGCTTTCAAAGTTTGTTATTCCAGTGTTGTTCTTATCAACATCATCTTAAAATTGCCTCGCTCCACCTATATTCATCAGAGAGCAGATTCGTTTAATGTTTAATGACATATTTGTTTCATCAACTCCCCAGCACGTCGCTTGGGTGTTTTCATCACATTAGGTGCTCCACCATACTGACCTAATTAATTTTGCAAGGCGGCTATGCTCATTTGAGTGCTATCACTGTTGGTTATCCTGTGCGTTTTGCACTTGTCAGTCACTGTAAAGTTTGCGGTTGGTCTGCAATGAAGCATGGAAACAACTGGACACCTCAGCCCAAATATTTGAGTTATAATTTTGAAATTTGCTCCACGTTTAATCACTCGACAACACTCTCTCGATGGCAAATCACTCAAATTAGTTTTGTGCCTCAGTACTTTATGGGTATTATGGCTGAGCCTTTGCTAGCAGGCGACGTGTGAATGTGTATCCTGCTGGTAGATCCAGCTGTTATGGTAGCGCCTGCTGCACTCGAGTGCTGCACTTGACTGTAGGTGTGTGGCAAGTGTGATCTCAGGGGGGTTTGATCACTTGTTCATCTCTCTCACTCTCTATCTCGTCCTCCACAGCAGATGCCCCCTTCAGAAATCGCTGGTCTTTTGGTTTTCATTTACATTGAATTAACAGTTTAGTCATTGCGAAGACACCCCCTTCCCTCATCAATTTTTGGATGAAATCCCTCTCATATGGCTATGAATGAATAGATGGATGGATTAGAGTGATTACTTTAATTACAGTAATGGAGTTGATGTGTAGAGTACGGGTGGCAGTAAAATTTGTGTGCTGTTGTTTGGGTAAACAAAGATGACCATCTTCCCACAGATTATGATTGGGGAAGGGATCCTCTACTGCTGTTTGGCCAGAAGAAATATCATGATCAAAACAGAGGCTAACATAAACGCCGCTGGCTGCAATTTCAACTCTTACATCCGACGAGCTGTGAGGTTTGTGGGTGGGTGTATATATTTCTGCTCTTTGTGACTCTATAAAAAGCCATATAGCTTGTATAAATATTATTTGGAATACTCTTTTGATCTTGACTCATTCTGTCTGTTTTATAGTCTTGTACTATATTGAGCTTGATATTAATAATGAAAGCTCTGTCTATTTTATCGCAAGCTTATGAAGTCTTCTTGCTGCTTATGAAATGTAGTATTTGCTTTATGTGACTGAGGAAAAATCTCTGCGTGTGTCTTTCTGTGCACTTTTGTCTCATTTTCAGGGGTCCACGTGTTTGGCCTGTGCATCACAGCACTCATCACAGATATTATCCAGCTGGCCACGGGATACCACGCCCCCTACTTCCTCACTGTGTGCAAGCCCAACTACACCAGCCTCAACACTTCCTGTGATGAGAACGCTTTCATTGTGGATGACATCTGCTCTGGGCCCGATCCAGCAGCGATCAACGCTGGCAGGTCAGAGAGCGGTATCTGTGTCATCGACCCAAATGCATGATCATGCCCAAAAAAGGTCTAAATTTGGACTAAGTATTACATACTAATTTGAAGTCAGTGTGAAATGGTGTTGGCAATCCATTTTAATTCCATATTGTGATGCGTTTTCAAGAGCAGTGTGTGGACACAACCACCCTACAATGATAAAAATCCATTAAATCCTTTAAAACCTAAAAAACCTAAACCGTCTCAATTATCAAGCCGTTTTGATTTTCGGAGCAGATGTCATAAGGCTCAGGCACCGCCCACTACCACTGACAGACTGTCCTGTATTAGCCTATTTCTGCCCTCCGCCAGTTGTACGCAGTCCACCATTTTCTCTGCGCTCAAGCAGCTGTAGTGACAACAATGCCTCGTAAGCAATGGAGGTGATTTGTAGTTGGATGTAAAAATGAACATGTAAAAATGAACTTCATTTTCTCCCGACATCAGAGCTACTGAGGATGCAGTGGATTAGTTTTGTTTTTGATGGTAACGCGAAACTGAATAAACAAAAAAAGGACGAGAGGGGAGGAATGAGCAGTAGCTCATTATCATTTAAAGAGACACGCACCGAAAACAGGTTGCTGTGAACAAAGCAGTTTTTGACAAGGTAAAAAGGTGTTGTTTTACGTGACCATTGAAGAATTTTAACCAAAGTATGTTGCAGACATTTCATTAAAACCCTAAAGAATCATTCCAACTTGTGGAAAATGGGAATCCGATGTCCCTTTTAAACTAGAAAAAATGTAGGGGAGGATATAATTATATCCATTGGGAATTGTTTGAATGGGCATTTTATACCAGAATGGAGCCATACTGAATGTGAGTTTGCCAAAACAATGTGTAAAATAGCTGTTTGGCTATTGGTTAACATTGTCCGAAAGGCTGTGTGGTCAGTGATGTCAGAGAAATTTAGAGAAGTAGAGAAGTTACTGAGACTGTATATTTTACTGTATATTTTGATTAAAGATTATGAAAATTAACCATTTTTTCTTTGTAATAACATGCAACGAGTCAATCACAATAAGACAGTATGGAAGCCCATTTCTGCCACTAAATAAAAAAAAAGGTAATTGCGACATTTTATCTCACAATTCTGACTTTTTCTCGCAGTTGCAAGTTTATATCTCAGAATTGCGTGATACCAAATTGCAGTTCTGAATTTTGTTATCAGAATTGTGAGATATAAACAGTCGCAGTTCGTAGTTCTGAGAAGTGAAGTCAGAATTGCGTGACATAAACTCACAATTTTGACATTTTTCTCTGAATTGTGATTTCATATCTCTCAATTGTGACTTACTTTCTCAGAATTGGGAGTATATACAGTATATCTCACAATTCAGACTTTATAACACACAATTGCAAGTCAGAATTGTGAGATATAAACCCTGAGAACATTTGTTTTTTTTCCCTCAAATCTGGCCTTTATTACTCGCAATTGCAAGTTTATATCTCACAATTCTGAGAAAAGAAGTCAGAACTGTGTGAAAAAAAGTGAATTATGAGATACTAACTCGCATTTGTGAGAAAAAAGTCAGAACTGCAAGTTTTTATCTCACAATTCTGACTTTATTCTTGCAATTGTGAGTTTATATCACGCAATTGTGACTTTCTCAGAATTGTAAGTTTATACAGTATCTCACAATTCAAACTTTATAACACACAAATGCGAGTTATTATCAGAACTGTGAGATATTTTTTCCCCTCAAAACTCAAGTTTATTACTTACAGTTTATATCTCACAATTCTGACTTTATTCTTGCAATTGTGAGTTTATATCATGCAATTCTGAGGACAACAGTCAGAATTGCCAATTTGTATCATGCAATTCTAAGACAAAAAGGCAAAATTGTGAGATAAAAAGTCACAATAACCTTTTTTAATTTTTTTTCAGTGGCAGTAACAGGCTTCCATAAGACAGTGAACAAGCATTCAATTTTTTTTTATTTAAACTGGTCCTAGAAAAGTTTAAAAAATTCTCAATGGACTGAGATTAGCCTCCATCTGTGATAATCTGATTGAAAAAAAAAAAAAAAAAAACTTTTTTAGTTCACTCCCACTTGAGTTCAAATTGGCAAGATTTTTGTGCTATTTCAAGATTTCTCATCACGCTTCTGCAGTTAAAATACCTGTGTCATGCAATGATTCAAGACTGACTAAAAAGCTCACTCTGAAACTTAAAAGTCAGAAGATGGAGAACGGGTGATTAACAACATACCCAAACAAAGATGAACTGACATATTATGGTAGACAAAATTTAAATGGACCTGCTGCACAGCAACTCTACTTACAGTAAAGGTCTGGCTGGATCAATAGATTTGCTGTAAACAGCGTAGATAAATGTGAAGGCAGCAGAATGAACGTGGCACTCTCCTCTGGCACATGGCGTTCCTGTAAAACCCACACAGAGTTCAGTCTTGTTGCTTTGCTCACAACCCGGCTGCCCATTCCAGCACACCCACACACATCCATTTGCGCAGCTCTGCTTTTCAATCTTCCACTCATTTCATGCACTCCCAATTGCTGTGATTATATGTTGTGCAGACATTTTGTATAACGTAAAAATATGATGTAAAGAGGGTCGGTGTGGTGTGTGTGTCCGAAGGCTTACACTTCTGTTGCGTATATTGAAATGTTTCCAGAATATATAGCACTCATGCATATTCAGACGTGTCTGTTCTATGAGAACGTTCTAGGAAATGAAAAGCTCTGATCCCATATGACACATTATATGAGTTAGGGCACTATAGACGTTATTATCTGTGGCTTTCCAGTCCCATCTGTCCTTTAGCATGGTACACTACCTCAAATGTGTTCAGTGTGAAAAAGATCTGATTAATCTAACAAGGCTGTCTGTCTCTCATTACAGGAAGTCCTTCCCATCTCAGCACGCCACTTTGGCAGCTTTTGCGGCGGTGTACATCTCCGTAAGTAATCCGCTTGACTCATGGCACAGTGGACTCAAGTGATACTGCATGCCAAATAATCCAACTGTCCTTTCCACTATTAAGCAATTTAATTAAACTTCAGTCAAAAAGGCTGGTCTCCTTCCACAGATGTACTTTAATGCCACTCTGACTGACTCATCCAAGCTCCTGAAGCCACTCCTGGTGTTTTCCTTCATCATCTGTGGCATTATCTGTGGCCTGACTCGCATCATTCAGTTCAAGAACCATGCTGTGGATGTCTACTGTGGCTTTCTCATCGGAGGGGGCATAGCCGTCTACCTGGTGAGTCTTGTTGTTGCAAAGGCAATGTGTGAATAATAATTCATTTTACATACTGTATTGCCATGACAAATGAGTATTACTCCATGAATCCTGACTCCAGAGAAGAATCATAGAAAATTAGCGAGGTGCTATAAGACAATGCTGCTTTAATGGAGGTAAAAATAGCTCACACATGCAAATCCCTTGTGGCTGCTTTTCTGCTCTCCACCCACACACCCCCCTCAAATTCCTCCCACCATTTCTTTCTCTCTCTCTCACTAATTCTCCTTCTTCCCTGCTCAATCTGCTCTGAGGGATATGTACACCCTGTGATTTCTAACACCGATAACAATGCCAAAACTCCTTTAGGAGGAATTAATGCAGCTGAGGTAAATCAGTACATCGGGTCCTGATTTTATTGTTTGCTTAGCATAGTGTACGCTAATCAGGTCAAGTGAATTACTATGTAATGCTATTTGATGCTCTGGCTGTGGAATCCTACATTAGGTGTAGACCAGGGGTCTCCAAACTCTGTTCTGGAGGGCCGGTATCCTGCGGACTTTAGCTTCAACTCTAATTAAACACACCTGAACCAGTTAATCAAGGTCTTACTAGACATGCAAGAAAGTTCCAAACAAGTGTGTTGAGGAATGTTGGAGCTAAAGTCTGCAGGACACTAGCCTTAGATGGCATGCCAATGGACCGCTGGCTGAACATCTGATGCATACGGGCACACTTAGCTGGAAACATATCAGGAGGTTTGAAGTCGTCATTGGATTGGTTATGTTAGACATGATTTCCAGGAGATGTGTGCGTTGCATTCTTTAACATTCCATCTGGAAACAAAGATGTGTGATGCCCATAGACTCTAAAAAACATGGACACAGTGTCCATGACATCACACGTAGGTTTCTGAAGAGCAGAGTGGGCGGGCGGAGCTGGCCGTCGCCATCTAAGCAGCGTGTCACTCCCGAATAATCAAAAATGGGCAAAGAGACGGGGACGTGGGGGGCTAGCTTGGTGGTGACAGTGGTAGCAATCCACCTGTCACTCAAGTGGCCACACTCTTAATTATGCAGAACTTTAAGGCTTAATATAATTCAAACAGATGCGTTGTCATGAGTTGTCATGAAAAGCAAAATTACCCATATAGACCCAGGGTTTCCAAACTCAGTCCTGGAAGGCCAGTGTCCTGCAGAGTTTAGCTCCAACCCCAAGTAGACACACCTGAACCAGCTAATTGAGCTTTTACTAGGCATACTAGAAACTTCACGGCAGGTGTGTTAAGGGAAATTGGAGCTAAGCTCTGCAGGACACCGGCCCTTCAGGACCGTGTTTGGATGCCCCTGAGATTGAACAAAACCACGTTTTGTACCAGGCTGTAAACATATTTTTTTTCTGCTGTAAAGTTGAGCATTTTAACATGGGGTGTCTATGGGATTGACTCCCTTTTGGAGCCAGTCTCTAGTGGCCAGTCGATGAATTCAGGTTAAATCATTCTGTGGTGGTTTCAGGAGAGAGACCAGAATGTTGCCGCTTGGTGATGCCAAACCCCCTCATGGAGGAAGAAAGCTGCCATGTTTACAACTGTGACGATGAACGCTTATCAGGATCAACTAAATACTGGATTTTCAAAAGTATGTGAAAAATTTAAAGGGGTCATCTGATGCAAAATTCACTTTTACATATTGTAAAATCCTGTAATGATAAAAATGCACCCAATGGTATTTTTTTAATCTCTATAAATAATATCCCATTTTTAAAAATCAGGCCATGCTCTGATTCTTGGCTGTGTGACGTCACACAGACCAAGGCCACTCCCATGGCTATTGACTGCCCTGAGTGAGCTGTGAACTGTCCACTATTGTTTCAATGCCGGAGCAGGGACGTAGACAAGAATGTGTCTTAGGCGATTGAGGTGTTCTGTTGTTTGTTGTAATAATGAACATAGTGGTCATTTACTCCTGACATCTGAGCCACTGAAGACGCAGTGGATTACTTTTGTGATCCAGCTTCACCTACAGAAGAAGTGAGTATAAGGGTTTTTTATGCATCTTTGCAAATCGCCTTTATTAATAATGTGCTAGTTAGCAAGTTTCGTGGCTAAAGTAAACAGGATAGCTTGTTGCTTCACAGAAGGGAGGGGTGGGGTAAGCAGAGCTCATTAGCATTTGAAGGGAGAAGGTAAAACGGGTGATGTTTTACACTACCATTGAGAAATTTTAACCAAAGTACGTTATATACTTTTCATTAAGACTCTAAAGAATCATATCAACTTGTGGAAAATGGGCATTCAATGACCCCTTTAAAGTTCACGGCACAGAATCTTTAAAATATGTCCAAGAGTTTTACACACCGGTCTGTTATTGTGGGGACATTTCCACACCCCTAAACATGACATGGCACAAAACAAAACATGATTGGTTGCTTTACCATTCAAAGCGGCCAAGGTTCCCAGACCTTCTTCCATCAGTCTGAAGGTCTGGCTACGTGATACTACCAGGACACCGGCCCTCCAGGACCAAGTTTGGAGACCCCTGCCATAGACATTATGAGGAAAGTTCTCAAAAGTCAATGTAGGCTCAAGATGGACTTTAGTCAGTGTAGGGACAATATGTATAATTTGGAAAATTAAAACAAGGCTGTCTGATCATTTAGCTAATGTAGTTGTGAAAAATATATCTTGGCAACGCAATTACTGGTGACAAAAAACATGAAAAACGTGAAATTGTCTTGTGAAACATGACGTAGAATCCTGCTGAAAAAAATGTTCTAATCAGTCTGGTCTGTCAAATGGTTCTAGATGGGTTTGGTTACTTTACAGATGGTTGGGCTGAGAGAGCACAGCTAGCAGGATTTTCAGCAGGGAATATAACCTTTTAAATAGACTACAGAAGTATCTCTCAAAGACTCTCACTACCCTTACTATCCTTATCACATCTACTGATTTTTATTGCTGTAAATCAGGGATCTCCAACCCTGCTCCTGGAGAGCTATTTTCCTGCAGACTTCAGTTCCAACTTGCTCCAATACACCTGCATGTAATTGACAAGTAGCTCTGAACACCTTGATTAGCTGGTTCAGGTGTGTCTGATTGGGGTTGGAGATGAAATATGCAGGACTGTGGCTCTCCAGGAGCAGGGTTGGAGACCCCTTCTGTAAATGTTCTGCATTTTTGCACTTTAGGGTCTGTATGCAGTTGGAAACTTTAAACCTAGTGAAGACACATCTCTGAAGACACATGTACATCCTCCTCTCCGGCAACCACCGCCACCACAACCTCCACCACAGCCTCAGCCAGTGGTGCCTCCACCTGCCATGCGGGAGCCTCTGAGACCTCTACCAAACCTTAACACAGATCCACCACGCCTACTGCCACCTAAAAGCCTGAGCATGCGGGAACGTCCCACCTCAGCTCGCTCTGAGAGTATCCTGCTACGTGGCCCATCCCACAGAGAGACCATGTCCAGTTTGAAAAGGGCAAGCACAGAGGTAGAGTGTATTACGCCTCCCAGTCCCCTCTGCAAGGAGAGCTTTGTGACATTCAGTAACACACTGCCTCGCGTGCACTCAACTGGAATCGAAGAACCGGTGCCTCGCCGCCATGCTGCTATCCATGCCTCCATGGACTCCACACGTTCCAAGCAGCTGCTCTCACAATGGAAGACCAAGAATGAGAACCGCAAGCTGTCTCTGCAAGTGATGGAGGCTGAGGCTGGTCAGCTGTCTCCCCAGCGAAACATGGAGCTCCGCTGCAGTTCTGAACCCTCAGCCATGGGCTTAGATGGTGAGCTCCGTGGTGGACCTCCTGGGCAGTACATGAAGCTAGCTGCAAGTGCTGTGCCATTAGCAAATCACAATAGCTCTGGTGGCCTAACTGGTGGAGCCAGGGTATCAATCCAGTCAAGACCAGGATCGTCCCAACTGGTGCACATCCCTGAGGAGACCCAAGAGAATGTGAGCTGCTCACCTCACGAGGATGGTGGGGAGATGAATGATGGTGGGGGAGGGAATGCACGGTCGAAATGGCTGAAGGTGGCAGAGAAAAGCACCGCCTGTCGGACTAACAGCCAGCCACGTATCATGCAAGTCATCGCAATGTCCAAGCAGCAGGGCATGCTGCACGGCAGCCCTAAAAGTGAGGCCAGCACCGTGAGTTGTACCGGATCCATCCGTTACAAAGCCCTCATGGATCAGGAACCCAACACGGGAATTGTTCGGGTGGAGGCCCACCCTGAGAACAAGCCCGTGGTTAAACCACCATCTACTGATGGCAGCGGATCCTGGAGGTGGAAACCCCAGGAGCGGGGGAGTATCCGGCAGTCCCTCGAGCTCAACGACCTGAACCGGGACTCCGAAAGCTGCGAGTCATTGAAAGACGGCTATGGCTCCATAGATGGAAACCGGAGCCTACCTGACATGAGCAACCCCCATCATCCCCATTTCCACCATCACCACCACCAACAGAGTATCACCACCATCCGAGTCACACCGGTGGAAGCCAGCAGTGAAGCCACCTCGGAAACTCTCTCCACAACCTCCAGTCGAGACTCCACACTACGCAGGAAAGGCAACATCATCCTGCTGCCCGACAGAGGACCTAGTCCTGATAATGCCAGGAACCTGCCTCACTTTTTCAAACCCTCCCCCACACCTCCCCCCATTTTGACTTTCAAGGAGTGAACGAAACCGCCCTTCCGTACCAATCCTAAGAGTTGCCTTGCTCTCTGAACTCTGAAGACTGGAGGCTCTGTTAGGGAACTGAGTAGAGCCTGTATCATTCTGGATACATCTACATTCCCTGACCGTTAGTCACACCTGCACTCTCCAGAACACGTAAGGCAACAATGTGCATTTTCAATCTACATACTGTAGGCCTCGTTACTATAACATAAGCACAAAATGTGAAATTTGGGGCTGTTTGGTAAAGATGATTGTTTGATTTGCCTAATCCATTGTCTTATCAGAATTGTCTGTTGTCTCACGGCAACGTGGGTGCTTTTAAAAACTTTGTACATTTATATATATTTTCTCAATATAAATATTTGTACGTATACCGGACCACTCAATCACATCTTTTCATGCTTAAGGATAATAATTGTTTTCACTATGTCGCTATGAAATATTTTAGCCTGGCTTTCAATCAGACTCAAAGCTTTTAGACAAATAGAAGAATGTTATGGTGAAGTTTACAGAGGGTTTTAGCTACAGTGTATTAACCAAATGGATGTTTTCTTTAGGGGGCTTGTTTAACCATATGCACTGTGTGTTTTGGTGACCATGAATGAGCTATTTTCATTCAAACAGCTGAAAGCGCTCTTTGCTGGCATAGAGACAATGAATTTATAGAGACTCAGCCTTTGGCATTGTAATGCAGAGAACAATACATTCTTCAGACATTAATGTCATACTGCCTTTGTGTAAAGTAGAACTTTTATTTGGTCCCGTAGGCCAATGAGCACTTGCAAGCCCCGTATTTTATAGTGTGCTTTAAGCACAGGTATAATTGTGTTTTATGCCCCATTGCTGTATGTTTACAGTGATGTATTGTGCATCATTTTCTTAGTTGTCCCCCCATTTTGCCTGGCGGGATGGGGTTATATAGCTACTGAGGTGCGTCATCCTTGTCATTTTTAAGAGTGTGGGCATAAACAAATGACTCATACTTCACTGCACATTGCAGAAAAGCATACACAATGTGAGAGCAATAGGAGGCCCCCAAAGGTACTAGTGGGAATTCATTGCTTATTTTTGTAAACGTCTAAAAATTACTAATAATCATATTCATAGAGTGCCTCAAAAAGTATTATATGCCTATTAGCTAGTGATAACTTGGCTTCATCTTGCAGTAACTGTACAAAAATGTTGCTGCTGTAATGATTACAGTGCAGAATTGACTGACTTTGCTTTAAACATCCACTGTCTGTGCCATCAAATGGCACTGAAAAATGGGCACGGTCACTGCATAATGACAAGTGCTGCATAAACTATGAAGTTTTAACAAAATAGACAATGTTAGGATTCGTCCTGTGTGGCGTGTATATTTCGAAACAGTTCTAAACTGAGTATTTGTATTTCTAGCTCATTGTTTACATCCTTGTTAGGACCATATTGTAATATATTCATAAATATTGCCAAATAAGAATGTATGTTAAACAAGGTGACAGATACATGTAGTTAATTCATGTACAGTGTCATTTATATGATGTTGGTTATTTTATTTTATTTTTTAACTGAACTTAGATTTCATTGATATATACATATTTTGATGTGTCTGTTTTAAAAGAGTGAATCCGAACCAACACATTTTAAAGTTTTATATATGCTTGTACAGTATAATTGTACCCCACATTATGGCTTTAACCTGTCTTTACATATGCATGGTGACTTAATACTGTATTTACTGTAACTAAAGGATTTGTTTTGTTTTGCTTTTCTTTTGTAAATGATGCCTTTAATAGTGATGGCTGGTCCCTTGATTTATACTCTATTTCATTCTGCAGAATCAACCGAATAATCATTCGTTTTTTTACCCCTGTAAATAGGTATTTGTAACTTTGCCAGCAAACTGTTGAAACGTGGGAGAGATCAGTGGGTTATTATTTGAGTGTCATAGAGACACATACTTTGTTAGTGTTCTAAACCAGATATGGTGCATTAAAGAAATGGATTTTCGGTTGAACCTGTTGACAGATATTTGGAAGTTTCGCCTTGTGGGGTTTTGTTTAGCGATGTATTTTGGCTGAGGATGATATGTCTTAGTATATATTGAAATAAATGTTTGGTATCTCAGCCAAAATCGGCATTTTTTATTTCATATAATTTTATTTTATATAATCAAATTTTTTTCTGTATGCCTCTTGTCAAGTAGTCTGTTTCTTTCCCTATTAAGTCTTTCTGTGTGACAATACCTATGCCCACAGACCACCCACAGTCTGTTCACTAACCATCTGATGCACAGTGCACACAAAACTGGTAAGCACTTTCTCGATCTAGTTCAAATCTGATTTGCCTGGCAATTTCTGTAGAGATGAAAGATTTTTTGGTGTTGTTAAACTACATGATGTCTGTGAAAGTTTATTTTCTACGCTTTACAGTTCTATCACACATTTTATGCGAATTTTTCTGTACAATCGCTCATACAGTCATTGTCGATTTTTTTTTTTTTTTTTTTTTTTTTTTTTTTTTGTGCTATTCTATTGTTTTGGTATATTATAGCTCAACTTCCCCCAGATGGCTCATATGTACAAAACTAACTGTGAGTGATTGCTTTACATGTCTTGTTTTTGTCTCATTCTGTCGAAGAGAATTGTTCTTGGCCGGAATAAGCTACAGAAAAAATGTAAGTTGCGTTGGAGCGTGCTAAACTCTTCTTCCATGTTGCCAGGGTGTTTGGCATGGTTGCCAAATCTTTCTCGCTATGCGGTTTCAAAGATGTTCTGAGTGGTTGTTAGCATGTTGCTAGGTGGTTGCAGTGGTGTTTTGATAGTTGCTACGTGTTTACTCAAGTTGAAATTATCATCAGGTTAGTTATGGCTCAGCAGAAAGTATTTCCCTTTGTTTAGTATGTGTCTATTAAAGAAATAGTTCACCTGAAAATGAAAAATTAACATGATTTACTCACCCTCAAGCCATCCTAGGTGTATATGACTTTCTTCTATCAGACAAATACAATCGTCCTGGCTCTTCTGAGCTTTATAATGGCAGTGAATGGCTGTTGAGATTTTGAAGTCCAATAAAGTGCCATCATCCATCATAAAAAGTGCTCCACACAGCTGCTGGGGGTTAAAGGAGAAGCCCACTTCCAGAACAAAAATTGACAGATAATGTACTCGCCCCCTTGTCATCCAAGATGTTCATTTCTTTTTTTCTTCAGCCATAAAGAAATTATGTTTTTTGAGTTAAACATTTCAGAATTTTCCTTCTTATAATGGACTGATATGGTGCCCCGATTTTGAACTTCCAAAATGCAGTTTAAATGTGGCTTCAAACGATCCCAAATGCAGTTATAAATGATGCCAGCCGAGAAAGAAGGGTCTAGCGAAACGATCAGTTATTTTCATAAAAATAATACAGTTTATTAGGGTTGTCAAAAGGTACCGTGTTTGGTACTTTCAGTACTGAAATTTTAAAAATGTCCATTTCCCGCTCACATTTGAGCGCTGTTGAGCTGATTTTTAAACGTTGCTGATTGGCCATAGTGTTCACGCGCTCAGCAGACAAGACTGTGATTGGCTACAATGATAAGCACTTCACGCTCCTCACCGAGCGCTCACACATAAGCACAACGGAAGCGTTTGAAAGCAATGTGTGTCAGTGGATCCCTAGTACATCTGCATATAGATGGATCTGCTGACAGACGTGGCTTTCAAACGCTCCCGTTGTGCTTATATGTGAGCGATGTTGAGACGATTTTTAAACATCGCTCAAATGTGAGTGGAAAATGGACATTTTTAAAACTTCAGTACCGAAAGTACCGAACCTGGTACCGTTTGACAACCCTACAATTTATATACTTTTTTAGTGTCAAACGCTCATCTTGTCTTACTCTACCTAAACTGTTTTTTTCCGGTTCATGACAGTTAGGGTATGTCAAAAAACTCCCATCTCATGTTCTCCCTCAACTTCAAAATCGCTGTTTTACCTTTTTTGTTGAGGGTGTTTGATCATCTTTGCATGTTCACTTTGCAAAGACTGGGTCGGTACTTCTGCAGTGATGTAGGATGATTTTGAAATGATTTTTGAAGTTGAGGGAGAAACATGATATGGAAGTTTTTCGACATACCCTAACTGTCTTGAGGCAGAATACACAGAGTTCAGGGAGAGCAAGACAAGACGAGTGTTCGAGATTTTTTTATGAAAATAACCGATCGTTTCGCTAGATAAGACCCTTCTTCCTCGACTGGGATCGTTTACAACCGCATTTGGGATCGTTTGAAGCCGCATTTAAATTGCATTTTGGAAGTTCAAAATCGAGGCACCATAGCAGTCCATTATATGGAGAAAAATCCCGAAATGTTTAGCTCAAAAAATAATTTCTTTACGTCTGAAATAAAAAAGACATGAACATCTTGGATGACAAGGGTGTGAGTACATTTTCTGTAAATTTTTGTTCTGGAAGTGAAAACTCGATAAACCATAATCTATAGCTTCCGCTAACTGTCGTACACATTCACGAGAGAGTGGGTGTAGCGTAAGCTCAGTAGAATATGCTAGTCTCGCAAGAATCATGTTTTGTTTACATCAAAGTCTCCTCTTTACAAATCCTCATTTTGTACGTCTAATTCATAACAGGTGTTTAGCTTGCGGTTTATAATAAAATAAATATGCATATTTTTCTTACACAGATGCTTAAGAAGGCTTTTATTAAACTCTTGGAGCCATGTGGAGCACTTTTTATGATGGATGGATGCACTTTAATTGGACTTAAAAATCTTAAACCCCATTCACTGCCATTATAAAGCTTGGAAGAGCCAGGACATTTTAAATACAACTCCGACTGTATTCGTCTGAAAGACGAAAGTCATTTACACATAGGATGGCTTGAGGGTGAGTAAATCATGGGTTAAATTTTCATTTTTGGAATTTTAAATTGCAACTTCTCACTTCACAATTTGTACGTTTTTCATACAATCTTCTCAAAATTTTTTGTATTCAAACTTTTTTCTTTCAATTCTGAGGAAAATGTCTATAAGATAAAAAGTTTCAGTTACTTTTAATTTCTTTATTCAGTGATGAGATTTTAAGTCAGAATTGCAAGAAATAAACTGAATTCTGACTTGTGTATTGTGTGTTTGTATTTTGCAGTTCTGCCTTTTTTCTCAGAATTCTCAGTTAATATCTTGCAATTATTACTTTTTTAGAAGTCTAAATTTACATCTAGCAAATCTGTTTTCTTCTCAGAATTGCAAGTTTGTAGCTCTCAGTTCTGAGTTTTACACACATACACTCAGAATTGCAAGGAAAAGTCAAAATTGTGAGATAAAAGTTACTATTTCCTTTTTTATTTGTTTATTCTGTGGCATAAATTGGCTTCCATAAAGACTGCATCAGTCTGTCTGTGCTAAAAAAAACAGTGAGCTTTAGTATCCATGTCTTTACCAGTCCTTAGGGCACATCTTAAGCAAACAAACTGACCAGCTCTAACAAATGACCTCACATTACGCTCAGAGCTGGAATCAAAGGTCTCCTTTTACTTATATGCTCTGCCAAGCTCAGTGTTTGACTCTGCGTACTGTACGCTTGGCATTTTGGATTAAACGCGTTCCTCTAGGAAGAGTTGAAAGCCAGGAAAGTGGGTCTGGTTAGCATTGCTGAATCCAATCAGTGGGTCCTAAGTAGGTCAGAAAGCTGACCTAAATTGAGGAAGAGATTCTTACTCCCCTTCATTTTACACAGCATCCCCTGAAGACCAAATGCATTGTGTTGAGAGGGGAGTAGAGCGTGAACAGCCCTGTAATATATCAGAGACCAAGACAACAAGGAAAGAGAGACACCTAAAAAGAACAAGTGAATAACAAGGCTGCAGATAGACGCCTGATCAGTTACTTTCAGGCTTATCTTTGGGCTGATGCACATCATGTTATTGCCCTAAAGCAAAGAGCCATTCCTCAATAAAAAATACTGCAATATGTAAACATTTCCATGTCACCTGGCTAATGCAAACAACAGCACGGCATCTATTAAAATCAAGATGAGCAATGATTGAGTCCCTTATCATTCCAACATTGGAAAGTATGTTGTGTATTTTTTGAAACCTCTTTCATTTGTTCCATAAAACTGTCATTTCAAACCTGATAACTGACAATGTAAAACACACATTGTGTTTATTCTGTGTTGTGTGGTGTCAGCATGTCATTTGGCAGAAAGGAAACATTTCATGTAGTATACATCCAAACCATCTGTCCCCTAGATTGCTTGACAAAATGAGCGAGGAATATGATTTTATCCTATTTACCAGTAACATCAGACTGCCTATAATAATACTAATTTCAGTACTGCACGGTATTAATGTAATCTTTTTTATTTGTATTCATTTTTTGCCATTATGAACATTATAACTGTTTTACTGAAAGACTTCAAAGAGACAGATTTGGCTTTCTTAAAAGGAGCCATTTATTTGAATAATTGCCAGTGGTAAGTATTATTTTTTATTTATTTATTTATTTATTTTTGTAACTGATTGTTTAAAAGCTCTTATAAAAGGGATTGTGGTTCACGACTACGATTAGCTAAACTGCGTTCCATGCAAGAAATTGTTCAAAGTGACAGTAAATACTTTTAGATTGTTACAAAAACTTTCTTTTGAACTTTTTGTTCATAAAAGTGTCCTAAAAATCAAACATCACATATTATGTTTCAATAATAAGAAATGTTTCTTGAGCACCAAATCAGCCTCTTAGAATGATTTCTGAAGGATCATGTGACACTGAAGGCCCTAATTGCTGCTGAAAAATCAAAAACAACACAAAGCCTGGTTTTTGACTGTTAAAAAACGGGTTTTATATGTATTGACTCACAAGCTTTCCACCTACTATTTTGAATGGAAGAAGGTATATTTGGACACAAGACCTGTATTACTAGTAAAAAAGCGGGTGATTGGCTCTTTTATGTAAGGCGGGTCTAGTGGCCACATTTTGTATTTCAGTTTCTCTAATTCACATATGTACAAATGCCCCTTAACTCTCATTTTATGTCTCTCCTTTTTAACAAGTACTTAATAGAAGTAACATTTGCAATCATACATACAAGAATACAGTTTTATGCAAAATTTTGGGAACTCCTTGCAAAATCTGTGAAGATGTGAATCATTTTAACAAATTAAGAGAGATCATACAAAATGGATGTTATTTTTTATTTAGTACTGTCCTGAGTAAGATATTTAACATAAAATATGTATAGTCCAAAAGCCAAAAAAAAAAAAAAAAGTTTGATTGTCCTAAACAGTTGCTGTTCTTCAGAAAAATCCTCCTTGTCCTGCAGATTCTTCAGTTTTCTAACATCTTTTGCATTTTTTAAACCTTTCCAGCAGGGACTGTATGGTTTTGTGATCCATGTTTTCACACTGAGAACAACTGAGGGACTCAAACGCAACTATTAAAAAAGGTTCAAAAGTTCACTGATGGTCTAGAAAGGAAACACGATGCCTTAAAAGCCGGGGGTGAAAACTTTTGAACAGGATGAAGATGTACAAATTTCTCTTATTTTGTTGAAATATCTCTTTTTTATTATTTAGTTCTGCCCTTCAGAAACAACAGAAGATACTTGCATGTTTCCCGGAAGACAAATTAAGTACGATTTACCTTGATCTTCAAATTCAAAAAGTTTTCACCCCCAGCTCTTAATGCATCGTGTTTCCTTCTGTAGCACCAGTGAGCGTTTAGAACTTTTTCAGGGGTTATAGGGGGACTATATGGAAATATCTTTAATGTAAATTACCTCAGGACAGTACTATGATCTCTGATGTATGATCTCTTTTATTTTGTTAAAATTATTCACATTTTCACAGATTCTGCAAGGGGTTCCCAAACTTTCACATAAAACTGTTTGTACACTTGCTTCGCATGGATGGTCTAAGCAGTGTTTTTTTTATCCGAGCACAGGCTGAATACAGTCCACTGAGGGAGACAGATGGAGGGGTCATCTGGCAAAGATAATGCATCCACAAATTAGCTGCGAGGGGGAGAGATAATGTCAAGTTCATTTTATGGCTGTCAGGCATGACCTGTCAAGGTGATGTCAAGGTGGTTCTTCCAACAGAGAGGGACAGACATGACTGTCAACAACAACAACAACGAAAAAGTCACAGCACAGCAGACGTCTTTTTATAATTTGCATTTTCTGGACTATGTTTTGTGTTGCATTGCTTTTAGTCTGTATTCACAGGTAACAATAGCAACATGAAAATTTTCTTTGTTCTTTTGAAAACAGAGAATGTAACGTTAGCAGTTTACAAGGCAATATTATGTCACGTCTAATGATCTAGAAACAAATTCAAATGAGCTTAAGTTCAAGTAAAATACAGAAATGAAAGTTCTTCATCATTTATTCATTCTCATGCTGTTCCAGACTCATAAGACTTCAGATAATCTTCGAACACACAAATTAAAATGTTTTTTAAACCTCATAGGTTTCTGTCCCTTCATTAAAAGTACAGGTAATCAAAACATACAAGCGATAAAATAAAAATATAGCAAAAATATAGCTTTATATGATGAATTCAGCAAGACTTGGTAGAACAGATTTAAGGCTATCGTACCTCTTTGTAGTTAAACTTATCTTAAAACATCTCTATGTATTTGATTTTTTTAATGGGTGTCATAGGAGGGGAAACTTCAGTGTTCTGAATAAACTGCTTTTTCAGAAAACAACATCATTTAATGAATCGATATCATGTCAGCTAATCAGAAAACTCTGCATTTTATGAGAAAAGTTGCAGACAATTTTGCTTTAGGATTCTGTCACACAATTCTGGCAGAAATTCAACAGGTGCTTTACGTGTTGCTACAACCATCTGTGGTCGTTCAGTGGTTTACATTATGCACATTATGTGATTTATTTACAACAAAAGAAAACATACAAACAAAACCATTTTACATATCAAAATAAGATTGAACAAGATCAGTGTCAATTCATTTTCAGCTAATTTAGGATTATGGGCGATTGAAGGGCAAGAAGGATTGATGCATCCTTCAAAACATTCTGAGGATGTGAGACTAAGACTGCATACTAAGGATCATTTAAACTGATACATCCTTCGACATGACCTTTACAAAGTGGCAGCTTTTAATGTAAAAAAAAATTAATAAAATCTACAGTAAAAAAATGGCAGCTGTTTTACATTTTACAGTTTTCACTTAAATTTACAGGTAAATACTGTAATTTCATTAACTGATATAATGTTAATGTACCAACCTATTAAAGTACTCAAATCTGTTTTGTACCTTGTAATGCACTGATAACCTCCAGAAGCCAGAAACCACCACAACCAGAAAGTCACATGATGAACCAAAGCTCATCACACATGAAACTGAAATATTGCAATAAACATTAAACAACATTAGATGTAACATACAGCCATAATGTTGTAACTGCTAAGACAAAACTAAGCAGAAAGTTATTTCAACAAAAAAAACATCAAAGTTTAAAAAAAAAAATAACACAGGGAATTCTGGGAATGTCAATTTACCGTTAACCATTTAACAGGTTTTTACTGTAGAATTTTTACAGTTTTTTACCCTTAAATTCACGGTCATTTTACAGCCTTACAAGGATGCGGTCTTCTGTTTGAGAAGCAAACAATGACCCACTGGTAGAACCACAGACCTTGGTATCTCCCAAAAATTAGACCATCTCTGGCTGTACACGTCCATTTGTTGTTACCATAAAGCAAACTGCCCTTTTCACGGAATTTTATACAAGCTCACCAAACTTACATACTCCCTGAAAGTTTAGAGGGAAATGTGGTAAAGAAACAGAAGCCATTCACATTCACACTCAAATGTAAATTCATGTCCCAGTCGGATTTTCTTGGTTAAATAAACATTACTTACACTATAAGAAAATGAAAAAAGAAAATGAAAAAAGAAATCTATTTTATAATTTTAAATTAATGTTGTAATCAATATTCTGTTCATTAAAGCCATCAAGTTTTTTTTTTAAGTATTTTACATTTATTCCAAAATAATAACTCAAGGCAGTAACAATTTAAACAATATATTTTATTTGTGAACTTATGTTCAGCTATTCTTTTGAATAGTTAACTTTTAACTATTTTTTACTTTTTCAGATCATCAGTCATGAGAGCTCTGTAAATACTGGTCACAGACACAGAGATTTACTTTAAATTTCACCAAGCTGATTACTTACTAAAAACTCCCACAGATCATGTTTTTTTATGCCATTTTAAAGGGGTCATCGGATGCCAACATTAATGTGTGTTGGCAGTGTATGTACAAATCTACCCTATAATGATAAAAATCCATGCAGTGGTTTTTAATTAATCTGTAAAAATAATATCCCCTTTTTCAAATCGAGCCGTTCTCAGATGTCACACCGACAGAGGCCGCTCCCACAATAGTTGATTGACATAAGCTCTTACCTCAGACCAGCTGTCACAGTCCAGTAACTTCCCATGTTTTGATGCCAGAGCAGGGATGTAAGTTAGACAAGAATATCTCCGATTGAGCGATTGAGGTGTTGTGTTGCTGGATGTAACAATGAACATAGTGGTCGTCACTTATTCCCCACATCTGAGCCGCTGAAGATGCAGTGGATTACGTTTGTTTGTGAATGGAATGCGCCTCCGGTCCTACATATATCCGTCTATGTTCGCTCGAATCATTCGTGATCCAGCTTCACTTACAGCAGATGTGAGTATAAGTGTTTTTTTATGAATCTTTGCAATCGCCTTTCCTTATAACGTGGTAGCTAAATGTGGCTAATGTAAACAAGATCATCTTTCCACAGAGAGGAGAGAGGGGCGGGGTGAGCAGAGCTCGTTTGCATTTAAAGGAATAACCCCTTAGAATGAGATGATTTTTGCAGAGCTGATTTTGGCAAGGTAAAAAGGGTGTTGTTTTACAAAACCACTGAGAATTTTTAATCAAAGTATATTAGAGACTTTTCATTAAGACTCTAAAGAATCATATCAACTTGTGGAAAATGGGCATCCGATGACCCCTTTAAATCTTATTTTGATGTAACAAAATGGGTGCATATAAGTGTGTGAGTTGTTTACTTACTTTTTTAAATTAGTCTTCCCATTAAAACCACTATATTGTTCAACTCAGAACGGACATAAACACTAGGCTGGACTTATCGCATGAGCCAATCACTGCCAATCATAGCTAGTCATATCCAATCATATCATGACTTTCCCCCATTCATTCTCAGTATTCTCAGTTACCCCCCACCAAACTCACTGCACGCTTTAGGGGGTCTGTTAAAACTCAATGGGCTCAGGGGAGGCGAAAAAGACGCAGACTCCCGCTGTATCTTTACCTACTGATGTTGCTGTTGGAGAATTTAGAAAAATGTGATTCATACACATTTTAATGTCATATTTTGTAATATTTGCGTTGTTTTATTTTTGTACTACAATTTTTTTTCTCATTCAATATTTTGAGGAGGCACTGCCTCTTTTGCCTCCTCAGAGAAAACGCCCCTGATTTTACACTTGCTTCATTTAAAAAAAAAACAAAAACAAACAAAGTTTCATCTTAGTATACAGGATGTTACGTAAACACTGAATTCGGATGCTTTGATGCTCTCCTACCTCTGCATATTGCCTCAGCAAGTGGTATTTTCCCAGAATCACATACGTACCTTCATAAACAGACATATTCAGAGACATCAAGCACATGTACCTAACATCATCAGGTCCGTCCATCACACAGTGCTATCAAAACAGGACAACACACTGTCCTATTTAACCAGCACCAGACGATGAATCTGTGAGGCAAAGAACTGCAAGTTTGCCATCTCTGCAAGGTTGCCATAGCAACTCCGCAGCAGACTCTGGATAGAACGAGAGTGTTTCCAATCAATGTTTTTTTTCCTCTCTAAGATGAGTGAGAGAGCACATTGTGTAGCCGATGGCCTTGGCGGTGCCGCTTCGGAATCTGAAAAATAACATGTATTTTAGACACTATTCATACCCTCATGCTCGATGTAAGCAAGGTGCAAAAAGCTTGTGCAGACATCTTGAGGTTAGCAGAAGGACAGGACGCCTACGCTTATCCTCATATGAAGATTTTACACACTGTAGCTCAAGCCAGTGAATATTTGCATGTCTGTAGTATATGCCTTCTCTTACAGCATCACATTATAGCGCGAGGCAATAGAGGCAGGCAAATAAAACTGAACTTTTAATGGAAGCCAGCCCATTATGGTGAGCCTGGGGTTTAACCACAAAATGAAAACTCTCGCACGAGCTGAATGAGGAAATTGTATTTCTGTTTCCTGCAGAGTTTAGATTTTTTCCTAATTTAATGGGATCGCCCTGGGAGGCGCAAAGAGCTGCTTGGGAATAGTGATGCGTAAATAAGTTGTAAGACTGTATTCATGCACAACCTGGCATGTAAATTAAGTTGTTTGGCTATTATGTTATTATTCTTTCCTGTTTGAATCTAGGAGATGCTGTGGATGATGATGTAGCAGTATTATCAGTCTAGATGTTTCCTGTGGGATGCTGCATTAATTTATCTCTCCTATTTATTTTAATCTTTATGGTTCCTCACAGCATGAGCTGAAGAAACAGCAAGTTATTTTTCTAATAATGACAAAATTCTTTGTGCAAAATACGACATGAGCTGATGGGTTGTTTGCTTATAAAATCCTGTTTCTGCCTCTAATCTCACAATGTGACTTTGTATCTCACAATTTCAACTTTATTTCTGATCATTTTGACTTTAAATCAACAATACAACCTTTTATCTTACAGTCGAAATTATATTTCTCATAGTTTTGGCATTACAGGTATGTCTTAAATTTGCAACTTTATTTTGAATTGATATCTCACAATATGACCTAATATCTTTTTGCAACCTTATTTCTCATAATTTGGGCTTTATACATTTGAGGTCAAAAGTGTCCATACACCTTAGAGAATCTGCAAAATGTTAATTATTTTACTAAAATAAGAGATCAAACAAAATGTGTGTTATTTATTTGAATAAGATATTTCACATAAAAGACATTTACACACAGTCCACAAGAAAAAAAAAATAGTTGAAATTATAAAAATGACCCTGTTCAAAAGTTTACATACACTTGATTCTTAATACTGTGTTGTTACCTGAATGATCCACAGCTGTTTTGTTTTTTGTTTTGTTTTTGTTGTTTCAGTGATAGTTGTTCATGAGTCCCTTGTTTGTCCTGAACAGTTAAACTGCCTGCTGTTCTTCAGAAAAATCCTTCAGATCCCACAAATTCTTAGTTTTTTCAGCATTTTTGTGTATTTGAACCCTTTCCAACAATGACTGTATGATTTTGAGATCCATCTTTTCACATTGAGGACAACTGAGGGACTCATATGCAACTGTTACAGAAGGTAACAGAACTCTCAATGATGGTTCAGAAGGAAAAATGATGCATTAAGAGCCAGTGGTGTAAACTTTTGAACAGAATAAAGATGTGTACATTTGTTTTATTTTGCTTAAATATCATATTTTTTCATTTAGTACTGCCCTTCAGAAGATTCAGAAGATACAGAAGATACTTACATGTTTTACAGAAGACAAAATAAGTTATGACAACTCTCAGAGGGATTGGCATGGTAATGTACATTAGTGTTAATGTATTTGGTCTTGGCGGAATAGATCTGCTAAGCAGCTGCTGTGGCAGAACAAGTACAGAGACTTGCAACTGCCAATACGTCCACAACATGCTGCTGTGAGTATGTAAGTCAAGTCAAGTCACCTTTATTTATATACCGCCTTTAACAATACAGAATTGTGACAAGGCGGCTGTACAGTATTAGATAGGAAACAGTACATCAACAATGCCAAAGGCAACAGTAAACACTCACATTTTAGGTAAAGGTAGTTAATCAAAAACAATAAAATAAAATGCAATATTGTGTTGAGAGAAAGTGTCCCCAACTAAGCAAGCCAGAGGCGACAGCGGCAAGGAACCAAAACTCCATCGGTGACAAATGGAGAAAAAAACCTTGGGAGAAACCAGGCTCAGTCGGGGGGCCAGTTCTCCTCTGGCCAAAGGTCCCGTGGTCTTGTGCCGACAGCCGTCTAGGTGACGAGGTCTTCACTGTGGATCCGTCTCTGGGGCTCATCTAGTTGATGTGGACTCCGATGACATTCAGGGCTGTAGAGGTCGTCACTAGGTGCTGATCCACCATCTGGGCTGGGTTCGGACTGGATCCGGGGGACTGCAGTGACCATCTGATCTGGATACGGACTGGATCTGGTGGTTAATGTGACCTCGGGATAAGAGAGAAACAGACTAATATTAGCGTAGATGCCATTCTTCTGACGATGCACTGAGTACATCGGGTGTTATGGGAAGTGTTCCCGGTTCCGGTTGACCTAATAAATGCAGCCTAACAATCCTTTAACGGATTGGAATTATAAGAATATGTTGATGTGTTATGTGTAAGCAAGGTTAAAGAGATGGGTCTTTAATCTAGATTTAAACTGACAGAGTGTGTCTGCGTCCCGAACATTGTAGGGTAGATTGTTCCAGAGTTTGGGCGCTAGATAAGAAAATGATCTCCCGCCCGCGGTTGATTTTGATATTCTAGGTATTATCAAATTGCCATTGTTTTGAGAACGCAGCGGACGTGAGGGACTATAATGTGATAGGAGCTCGCTCAGGTACTGAGGAGCTAAACCATTAAGGGCTTTGTAAGTAATTAGCAAGATTTTAAAATCTATACGATGTTTAATAGGGAGCCAGTGCAGTGTAGACAGAACCGGGCTAATATGATCATACTTTTTGGTTCTAGTAAGAACTCTAGCTGCTGCATTTTGGACCAGCTGGAGTTTGTTTATTAAGCGAGCAGAACAACCACCCAATAAAGCATTACAATAATCTAACCGTGAGGTCATAAATGCATGAATTAATGTTTCAGCATTTGACATTGATAGCATAGGTCGTAGTTTAGATATATTTTTGAGATGGAAAAATGCAGTTTTGCAAATACTAGAGATGTGGTTTTCAAAGGAAAGATTACCATCAAATAGCACACCTAGGTTCCTAACTGATGACGAAGAATTGACAGAGCAGCCATCCAGTATTAGACAGTGTTGTAGGTTATTACACGCTGAGGTTTTAGGCCCAATAATTAACACCTCTGTTTTTTCAGAATTTAGCAGTAAGAAATTACTTGTCATCCAATTTTTTAACTCAACTACACAATCCATTAGTTTTTCAAATTGGTATGTTTCGCCGGGCCGCGAAGAAATATAGAGCTGGGTATCATCAGCGTAGCAGTGAAAGCTAACACCATATTTCCTGATGATATCACCCAGGGGTAACATGTAAAGCGTAAAGAGTAATGGCCCTGGTACTGAGCCTTGCGGTACTCCATACTGCACTTGTGATCGATATGATACCTTTTCATTTATTACCACGAATTGATGGCGGTCAGATAGGTACGATTTGAACCATGCCAATGCACTACCACTAATGCCAACATAATTCTCAAGTCTATTCAAGAGAATGTTGTGGTCAACAGTATCAAACGCAGCACTAAGATCCAGTAGCACTAACAGAGAGATACAACCACGATCAGATGACAAGAGTAGATCATTTGTAACTCTAATGTAAGAAATATTGTTGCTGCACATATGAATAACCCCCATAGCATACATGAATCACCTCATAGCAGATCTATACAGGTGGAGCTGGGCAAGGTGGAGGGTTTCTGAAGCACACCGCAAAACTGCTACTGCTAGCACTAGTCATATATTTGAATGTTGAGCAGCAAGCTCATTGGCTGCCAATACAGAAGAGAACCAATTAGCTGTGCCATGTGATAATGATGTCATTAGGTCAGATTGAGTTAGACCTATCAGAACTGTGCCATGCCAGAACTCTGTATTTCAGAGTATTTCATTTGTATTTTTACCCTGATCTTCAAATCCAAAAAGTTTTTACCCCCTGTCTCATAATGAATTTTGTTTCCTGCTGTGGATCATTCAGGTAACAACACAAGAATCAAGTGCATGTAAACTTTTGAACAGGGTCATTTTTATAAATTCAACTACTATTTTCTCTTGTGGACTATATGTAAACGTCTTTTATGTGAAATATCAGTACTATAAGACAATAAGTCAGTACTAAATAAAAAATAACATGCATTTTGTATAATGCCTCTTATTTTTTGTAAAATAATTAACATTTTGTAGATTCTGTATGGTGTATGTAAACTTTTGACCTCAACTGTATTTTACAATTTTGACTTTATTTCTCATAATTTAGACTTTATATTTCACAAGAACACCTTGTATCTTACATTTGCAACTTTATTTCTCATAATTATGGCTTTATATCTCACAATTGCAACTTTATTTCTCCTCATTTTAATGTATATCTTACAGTACAACTTTATATCTTACAACTGCTGCATTATTTTTTAATAATTTTAACTTTATATCTCACAAAGTGACCTTATTTCTCACAGTTGCAACTTTAGTTCTCATAATTTTGACGTTATATCTCCATATCTCATAATGTAACCTTATATCTCACAATTGCAACTTTATTTCTCATAATTATGGCTTTATATCTCACAATTATAACTTGATTTCTCCTCATTTTAAATGTATATATTACAGTATGACTTTATATCTCACAATTGCAGCTTTATTATTAATAATTTTGACTTTTTATTAATACAATGGGAAAATGAAGTGTAATGCAGCCATAAAGTTCTTTAAAAAGACAGAATGTTCTTGCATGAGTGAACAGCAGACCTGAATTTTTTATGATAATGTAAACGTGGTTGACACATTACTGCTGAACTGCTAAAAAAAAAACAATCAGATAATTTTACAGCAATTTACCGAGTTGAATGTGTGAAAACAGCTAATGACACCGGGTTTACCAGCAGAAATACAGCAGGAGGGCTTCCAAACACCTCCCCCGACTCTAGTCTGGCTGCTGTCTGCCTTTGAATTTGTAGAGCCCATCCAAAAGCAAATGTGCTGGTAATGAAGTAGTAGACATCATCATTCAGTCTCATTCATTCTGCTGCAGGGCTCTTTTCTTCCCCTTCCTCAGTAGATAGATCAATCCTGCTGCTTTATATGCTTCTCACCTCAGCGTGCAGCATGTAGAGAGTACCATGTTCTCAAAACAGACACAAGTTCATTCACGTCACTGAGTTTTGTCTGCTTTTCACCTTTTTTCAAGAAGATCAACAGTCCATTTACACTTTTCACCCTGGGCATTTGTTTTTATTGTTTTGTCTGTTTTCCTCAGGTTTTCAAATGTAACTTCATAGCTGAAAGGTCATAGCAGTGTGTCATTTCGGCTAAAACACCTGAAACTAGTGATTGTGGAAAATGTAGGTCATGCCATTTGAGACCCCCAAATCCTGTTACAAGGATTCACAGAGGCTTTGGGAATGCAAAAATAAAATCTAGCTGTTTACTAATGTTGGGTTCGAGTCCACCTTGTCGAGTCCTATTCTTCAACTAAATGAGTTTAAGTTGTTTAAGTTTAAGTTTGTTAAGTTGTGAGTTAAAGATGTTTATTAAAAAAATAACTTAATATTGTTACAATTTTTTTTTTATCTTTCATGGAACACATGAAGTTCATCTGTACTCTGAAAAACTTGCTTCCAAAATATCAGAGTCCAAGTCCACCCGAATCCGTCGAGTCCAAAATCATTCATAATTGCAGTCCAAGTTCCGAATCCAAGTACCCCAACTCTGTTTACTAAAGCATGCTAATCCACATTGTTAAAGGATTAGTTTGTTGAAAAACTGTTTCTGAAATTTGCTGAAAACTTACTCACCCTCAGGCCATCCAAGATGTAAATAGGTTTGTTTCTTCATTAGAACATGGAGAAATTTAACATTACATTAGTTGCTCAACAATGGATCCTCTGCAGTGAATGGGTGCCATCAGCATGAGAGCTGATAAAACAGCTAATAAAAGCAACACAATAAACAAGTGAGTGAATACAAGTGAAAAGTGAGGTGAAAAGCTGTGTGTTTGTAATAAATAAATATATAATTATAACATTTTTAATTGTTGCTTCTGAGTAAAATACAAGTCCTCCATCCATAATACTGCTTTCTCCATTGAAAAAAACAATCAATTCCTTGAATCAGGGGAGAGATATATACAAATCAAGCATCATTTACACATATGATTGTGGATTTTACTGTGAGAGGACAACAGGGGATGGACCTTTCCACTGGAGGAAGTGTTATTATACTTTAAATATCACAATACGACTTTATATCTCAAAATTGCAACTTTATTTCTCATAATTTTTACGTTATATCTCATAATGTGACTGTATATCTCACCATTGCAACTTTTTATCTTATAATGTAACCGTATATATCACAATTGCAACTTTATTTCTCATAATTTTGACTTTAGATCTCGTAATGTGACCTCAAATCTCACAATTGCAGCTTGACTTTATATCTCATAATGTGACCGTATATCTCACAATTGCAACTATATTTCTCATAATTTTGACTTTATGTCTCATAATGCGACCTTATATCTCACAATTGCAACTTTTTAACTCTATATAATATATAGAGTTACATTATAAGATAAAAAGTTGCAATTGTGATATATAGTATATATCACAATTGCAACTTTATTTCTCATAATTTTGATTTTATATCTCATAATGCGACCTTAGATATCACAATTGCAGCTTTATTTCTCATAATTTTGACTTCATAGCTCATAATGTGACCTTGTATCTCACAACTGCAACTTTATTTCTCATAATCTTGACTTTATATCTCATAATGTGACCTTATATCTCAAAATTTCAACTTTATTTTTCATAATTTTGACTATATCTCATAATGTTACCTTATATCTCAAACTTTCAACTTTATTTTTTAGAATTTTGACTATATCTCATAATGTGACCGTATATCTCACAACTGCACTTAATTTCTCATAATTTTGACTTTATATCTCAAAATGTGACCGTATATCTCACAATTACAACTTTGTATCTCATAACGTGACCATATATCTCACAACTGCAACTTTATTTTTCATAATTTTGACTATATCTGATAATGTGACCTTATATCTGACAATTGCAGCTTTATTTCTCATATAACTTTAAATATTACAATACAACCTCAAAATTACTTTATTTCTCATACTTTTGATTTTAAATCTCACAACTGCAACTTTATTTCTTCTAATTTTGAATTTATAACTTACAGTCCGACTTGATATCTCACAACTGCAGCTTTAATTCTCCTAATTTTGACTTAATATATCACAATATGACCTAATGTATCACAACTGACCCTGCGTAGGAGCTTGACTTACAGGTGATCTGACCAATCATAACAGACTCATGTTTTGGCCAGAACTGATGGTTTGATGAAATGCCTTAATGAAGGATTTGTTTATTACAAAAATTCACAAGGTTTTTCACAAGATGTTAATTGATGTACACTGAATTGATGTAAATGGATGAATTTCTTGTGGGTTTCTGTGATGTTTTTATTAGCTGTTTGGACTCTCATTCTGACGGCACCCATTCACTGCAGAGGATCCACTGATAAACAAGTGATATGTGGGTGCCTGCCTGTGGGTGAGTAAAATGTCTGCGAACAGTCATTTCAAGTGAACTGTTTTATTAAAATTTGGCATATTATAGGCTACGATGGAATATGTGGCTTGTTTTCACATTTCCACATTGATGTTCAGGGGAATTCTGTGCATGTTAACTTTGTAAATATGTTAAAAAGAGCTAAGAGTACTATAGACTTATTGTTAGCTAAAGGTGGACAGTATTGAGCTATTATTTACTTCACTGCTGTACTTCCATGCATTTTTAAGCTTCTGTTTTTTATCAGAGTATTGATAAATCTGTTTACAAAAAAAAAAAAAAAAAAAAAAAAAAAAAAAAAATCCTTTAGTTATTGGTCTATATGTCATGTTTTGTTTCTGCACAGACCCTCCGTAATGTTAAAGGAGAAGCCCACTTCCAAAACAAAGATTCACGTATAATGTACTCACCCCCTTGTCATCCAAGATGTTTGTCTTTCTTTCTTCAGTCGTAAAGAAATTATGTTTTTTGAGGAAAACATTTCTGATATAGGACGATTTCGAAGTTGAGGGAGAACATGAGATGGGAGTTTTTCCACATACTCGTCGTCGCTTTATAAATTGCATCTCTTTTTAATTCTCTCCAGTGTTTAACCATTCAGCACTCGCGCGCTTTCCTAGACACTGGGCGCTCATGCACACTCCAAGCGTACACACATAACGCCACGTTCACAAAACTCCGTTTGCAGTGCGTATTTTTTCCGCGCTCATGTTAACGGATTAAAGCGTTCAAGCTGTTGCGGTCTGGCAGTGCGATCCAGGAGCGGTGCGTCTGCAGCAGAGATCGTTCTCGCACCGAGTCTACGCAGCACTCGCAGAATTAGTGACAGCGCTTTGTTTCCGGTAAATATGAACAACGATTGTCAAGAAAATGTCATAATTACACCATAAATGCATATCATTAAAGTCTACTGTGTTTAAAGGAAAATAGCACTTTTGGATAAACAAGACAATAATAGATGGCACTCGTGGAGGTAGGAAAACAAAGTTCTTTATTAACAGCAGGATTGCTTGTAATAAAGATTTAAATGCAAAAGAAAAAGCAGTAGAACTGACTGTTTCTGTCAGTGGTAAGTTTTTGATTTAGAATGTTTACGATAGCGTAAGAAAAGTAGTTTAAATGTTTTGCCACTTGCTTGAGCAACTTAATATATAAATATCTAGAAGTAAATGCAAAAGTAAAAAGCATTGCTTATATTTATTGTGATTAAACATGTCTATGAAAGAATACTGTACTGCATTACTGTACTGTGTAAAAACAAATATATATAAATATAAAAATGCCTAAAATATGCTCTCCTCCGTACCGCAAATGAAAAAACTCACTTCTCACAAGAGCCAACTAAGGGGTGAATTCCCCCATTTAAGAAAAAAAAATCAGGCCCTGAATAAGTGTCTAAAAATCCTGATTGGAGTATCACTACAAATCAATCTACATGATAAAAAGAAGGTTTTAAAAAGATCGGTGATCGGCCTGATCGGAGCACCTCTATTAAAAAGTATATAAATTGTATTATTTTTAATTAAAAAAAACAATCGTTACACTGGATAAGACCCTTCTTTCTCGGCTGGGATCATTTACAACTGCATTTGGGATCGTTTGAAGCTGCATTTAAACTGCATTTTGGAAGTTCAAAATCGGGGCACTATAGCAGTCCATTAAATGGAGAAAAATGCTGAAATGTTTTCCTCAAAAAACACGATTTCTTTATGACTGAAGAAAGAAAAACATGAACATCGTGGATGACAGGGGGGTGAGTAAATTATTTGTAAATTGTTGTTCTGGAAGTGGAGTTCTTCTTTAAAGAGAAGTGTGTTACAGTATAGTGTTTGTTTGGAATGATCAGCAGACGGTTTCATTGCCTGCAGGGGAAGAAACTGTTCTCATGCATGTGAACGTGCAGCAGCCTTTTTGCAACCAAAAAAAAAAAAAAAAACATTTCTTAGCCTCCCCCCTGCTGGGCAGCACACACACAGAACGGCACAGAACTGGCAGAAGCCTGTATGTAGGAAGTTACGCCTTGGCCTGGATGAGAGTCAGAAGAGTTTGGATTGAGTGGTAAAGTAAGTGTGTGTTACAGGCTGTGATGGAACATTTCAAACCCACAAGTGCTGCAATACCCACGAGAAAAAAAAAATATATAAATCGTTCAGTTATATAAAACATTTTTTATTGTTTAGTCATTTCCATGTCATTTCAGTCTTGTATTATTTGTACTCCTCTATGAAACACAAAAGGAGAGCTTTTGTTTTCCATACAATTGGATTTGTATTACCATTCAACATTATTACTTTTATTCAGTGAATATTATTAAATGTTATATTGTACGATGTTAAATGTTATATTGTATCATGTTATATACATTACAAATTTCTATTCATCCAAATATTCTGAAACAACACGTATCACAATATTTCCACAGTATTAAGCAACTGTTTTAACGCTGATAATAAAAAGAATTGTTTCAGCAGCAAATCAGCATGGATCAAATCATATGGAGTAACTTGAAGGTGAGTAAATGATGAAAGAATTATCTTGTAATGCATATACAGTCAGTCACAACCTACAGCATATAATTTATTACATGCATCATTATAAATAAATGTGGGGACACTAAATTTAATTTGTGCAATGTAAGTTCATCTAAGTACACTCAGATTTTTCCAACTTTGTAAACTTAATGACCCTCTTGTATAATAGACAGAAAGTGGATGAAGTGGCATGATACCCTGAGACTGCAGGAGACTGATGAGACAGGACATGGCCTGCTGAGACCCCCAATCATCTTCAGCTCATCCATGAATGACACTCATTAAGCACCGTCCTGACAGGGACAGAAACTTTGAAGAACTTACACTGTGTGCTTGTGTGTGTGCTTGGCTAAAACATTCTGTGCTTCTGCAAGCATGCATGGTTGTATTGTTGAATAATCCAGCAGTCTTCACAGGGGTCCATGGTGGTACTGCAGGGAGTCCCCCAGTTATTGTTTGATCTCAAACTAAGTTTTGTGGAGAGGGTTGGGGGTGAATAATAAACAAAAATGTAACAAAAAAGTTAACTGAAGTTCAGCTGAAGTGCAGCTCAGTGTTTCACTGGCCCTGTCCTAAATGACACACTTTATGTGCACCTTCGGTCTCGAGGACTTACATTGGCCGTTGCGTGCGCATGTCTGTTAAGTCCATGAGACTATAAGGTGTCCCATTCGTTATTTCAGCGTTTAAAGGGTTGCTCGCGAGCACAACCTTTGCGGCTGCTATACGCCCTCAATACGCACTTGTGCCGACAACGCACTGCAGAGTTGCCAGATTTTTACAACAAAACCCACTTAATTGCTACTCAAAATTAGCCCAATTGTGTTTTGAGGGGATTCCACCATTAAAAATCACATTCTGGATGGTAAAATACATATTTTTTGGTGGGGTTCCCCTAGTAAAATTAGCATTCCAGGGACTAAATATTATGTTATTGGGGTCGCTTCATCTTGCGGACATGAAAAACAACCGGTGGCAACAGTGTTAAAGTAGCCCAATTGCACGGGAACACAGTGGACTTGGCAACACTGATGCACTGACGTGAGCTCCACGGCAGGCTTCTACCCAACAGTCGAGGTTGCCAGGTTTTCACAATAACACCCGCTCAATTGCTACTCAAAACTAGCCAGTCACGTTTTGAGGGGGGGGGTCCATCATTAAAAATCATGTTTCAGGGGGTAAGATATAACTATTTTGGCAGGGTCCCCCTGGTAAAATTACCATTGCATGGGCTAAATATTATGTAATCGGGGTCGCTTCAACAAGTAGACATGAAAAACAACCCATATGACAGTGATAAAGTAGCCCAATTGCACGGGAAAACCGTGGACTTGGCAACACTGACGCACTGAGGCGAGCTCCCGATGGTCAGGATTGCCATGTTTTCACAACAAATCCCACCCAATTGCTACTCAAAACTAGCCCAAAAATAGCCAGTTGCATTTTGAGGGGGGGTCCCCCATTAAAAATATAATATAAGTTTTTTGGCAGGATTCCCCTGGTAAAATCAGCATTCCAGGGGCTAAATATTACTTAATTGGGGTCGCTTCAACACTCGGACATGAAAAACAACCCACGGCAACAGTGTTAAAGTAGCCCAATTGCGCAGGAAAACCGCGGACTTGGCAACACTGACACACTAACACAAGCTCCGCTGCAGACTTCTACCCAACAGTCAGGGTTGCCAGGTTTTCACAACATAACCTGCCCAATTGCTGCTCAAAAGTAATTACTAGCCCAAAAGTAGCCCAATCACATTTTAAAGGGTGTCCCCCATTAAAAATCGTGTTCCAGGAGGTAAAACATAAGGGCTAAATATTACGTAACTGGGGTCGCTTTAACACGTAGACATGAAAAACAACCCATATGGCAACAGTTTTAAAGTAGCCCAATTCCACTGGAAAACTGTGGATTGGCAACATTGCCTCACTGATCCAAGCTCCGTGGCAGACTTCCACCCGACAGTCAGGGTTGCTCGGTTTTCATAACAAACCTGCCCAAAAGTAGCCCCGTCGCGTTTTTAGGGGAGTCCCCCATTAAAATGTTCCAGGAGGTAAAATATACGTTTTTTGGCAGGGTTCTTCTGGTAAAATTAGCATTCCAGAGGCTAACTATTATGTTTCTAGGGTCGCTTCAACCCACAGACATGAAAAACAACCTGCTGCAACAGTGTTAAAGTAGCCCAAAACAGTGGACTTGGCAACACTGCTGACAGTCAAAGGGGCATTAAACCAAAGTGCGGACTCAGAGAAAGACTGTGAGGGTTAGGGTGTCATTTGGGACGGGGCCACTGTCATAAAAATAGATTGCTAAAATGTATTATGTGAAAAAAAAAAAAAAAAAAGTGCACTAAAGAAATTAATACTATTATTCAGCAAGTGTACATTAAATTGATTACAATTGGCTGTAAAGATATTTATAGTGTTATAAAACATTTATAATGTATACAAAACTATTTCAAATAAATGCCGTTCTTTTAAACTTTCTATTTTTCAAAGAATTCTGAAACAAAATGTTTCCACAAATATATTACGCATTAAAAACAGTTTTCAACACTGATAATAATAATAATAATAAATGTTTCTTGAGCAAGGATCATGTGACATTGAGGACTGAAGTAATGGCTGCTGAAAATTAAGCTTCGATATATCAGGAATCAATTACATTTTTACAATATAACTGTTTTTACTGTATTTATATTCATATTTTCACCATATTTTAATCAAATTCATAATAATAATAATAAATGTTTCTTGAGCAGCCATTGATTGAATGATGTTTTAAGGATGATATGACACTGAAGACTGGAGTAGTTGCTGCTGATAATTCATTCATAATTCAAAAAATATTTTCAAATAGAAAATAGTTATTTAAAATTGTAATAATATTTTAGAGTTGTAGAGTTTTTATTGTATTTTTATCAAATAAATAGAAAATAAATAAATACATACATACATACATAAATAAAATCGGTTAAAAAAATCACTATTTTAATGTAAAGCACGTACATGCATTTATATTGCTTTCTATCAATGTTCCACACTTGAAATGCAACAGTTCTAAACAATATGTATACAACATGACAACAGAACTTCCATATATACAGCACTTCTACTTTATATGTATGTATAAATGAATCTTAAATGGGTTTCTGGTTTGATAGTTTACTGATGGAAATCTAAATCAATTTGTCACATCAAAATGATTTGAAATCTTATATTGACACACCGACTCAAGAAATATGAGAGTAAGGATGCCATAAATGTAACTTTACAGATATGACATTTCACAGGTCATTGCACACGGGTTTTCAATCAATACATCCCATACTTACCAATTAGTGTGACACACTATAACATCCATACAGTATCCATAAAAATAAATCAATTATATTTCCTTTTGCAATTACAGCTCTCTAGTCTTGTTTGATCATGAATGATGTTCATATAATCTAAGAAAACTGTATTTATAATTGAGATTCAGGAGCAGAGACATCCAAGGTGCTGGCATCATGTTTATACAGAGAGGCATAAAAGGCCTCAGTTTTTTTTTTTTTTTTTTTTTTTTTCCCATCCTTTTTTTCTTTCCAAAGCATTTTCATAGTTTGCTGCATGACATACTGTGGAGGGCACTAGAGAACATGCAATCCACCGTTGCCCATGTGAAAATTCACCATAGCAACCATGCCACTGAAGCAACTAGAGCGTCATTCACTGCAACAGACGACTCAGCTTGACACAGCACAGCCCAAATACAGTCGCATCCCTGCATATTGCAGATTAATCTTTTAATATGTTCAGTATACCTTTGCATTATTAATAAAGCAATTCATTATGCATTCAATTCATACATACAAATTAGCATGCAAGTTTTTGGTGTGTGTCTGAGTGTGTAAGTGTGCATATGTAAAGGTAGGCAGGCGTAGGTTATTATCACAACTCCTATCAAAGAACACCGAAGTGTTATTTGGCGCTGCCCCAAAACCTTTGTTAAAACAAACTGGAGTGTGTGATTAAGGCTGCATCAGAGGCATTAGCATATTAAAAACATCTGTTCCGGTGATGGATCATATCCACTGTTATTTTAAAGCTCAAATGAGTCTGGACAGACAAGGTGAGGACCTCTTTTTGAAGGTGCCATAATGTAATAAAATAAATCACATGACTATTGTAGTCGTGCCTGTTGTACTATATGCACGGCATTAAAATGTTTGAAAGAATAGCTCTTGATACATCACTGGAGTGAAGCAGCTATTCAAAACTACAAGCTCTTATATCAGATTTTGCAAGGTCAACACACTTTCAGTTTGTGGGACGTTTTATTTCCATGATGCTATTGCACAACTGAGTCATCAGAGTGTTATCGAGAGCAACACTCTCAGTGTCAAGATACTGTATAGTTGATATGCTGCTGATTTTTCTTTATCTTTTGAGCAATCCACCTGGTTTGAGGATCTGATGCAGAGCAGTGCCATCTACTGGAACTGTGTATAAAGCACAATTCATTCATCAGGGTCAAAATAGTTCTCGGATTTCATCAAAAATATCTTAATTTGTGTTCTGAAGATGAACGAAGGTCTTATGGGTTTGGAATGACATGAGGGAGAGTTATTAATGACAGAATTTTTGGGTTAACTATCCCTTTAAAACGCTTTCTTTCAGATAATGTTGGTCGCACTTATTATTTTACTTTAAGGGAGAAGTCCACTTCCAGAACAAAGATTCACATATAATGTACTCACCCCCTTGTCATCCAAGATGTTCATGTCTTTCTTTCTTCAGTCGTAAAGAAATTATGTTTTTTAAAGGAAAACATTTCAGCATTTTTCTCCATATAATGGACTGATATGGTGCCCCGATTTTGAACTTCCAAAATGCAGTTTAAATGCGACTTCAAACGATCCCAAATGCGGCTGTAAACGATCCCAGCTGAGAAAGAAGGGTCTTATCTAGCGAAACGATCGGTTATTTTCATAAAAATAATACAATTTATATACTTTTTAATGTCAAACGCTCATCTTGTCTTGCTCTGCCTGGACTGTTTTTTTCCGGTTCATGACAGTTAGGGTATGTCGAAAAACTCCCATCTCATGTTCTCCCTCAACTTCAAAATCATCCTATATTGCTGTTTTACCTTTTTTGTTATGGGTGTTTGATCTTCTTTGCATGTTCACTTTGCAAAGACTGGGTCGGTACTTCTGCAGCGATGTTGGATGATTATGAAATGACTTTTGAAGTTGAGGGAGAAAATACGATTGGAGTTTTTCAACATACCCTAACTGTCTTGAGTCAGAATACACAGAGTTCAGGGAGAGCAAGGCAAGATGAGCGTTTGAGATTAAAAAGTATTTAAATTGTATTTTTTTAATGAAAAAACTGATCGTTTTGCTAGATAAGACCCTTCTTCATCGGCTGGACTCGTTTACAACCGCATTTGGGATCGTTTGAAACCGCATTTAAACTGCATTTTGGAAGTTCAAAATCGGGGCACCATACCAGTCCATTATGTGGAGAAAATTTTTTAAAAGTTTTCCTCAAAAAATATAATTTCTTTACGACTGAAGAAAGAAAGACATGAACATCTTGGATGACAAGGGGGTGAGTACATTACATGTGAATCTTTGTTTTGGAAGTGCACTTCTCCTTCAAAATTAGGCCTATTCCTGCTTAATTTATCATTACCATATATTTCTGTTATCGCTGTCTAAGAGTGATTTAGCTGCTAAAGTGGATTTATGTATTGTAGAGTTAACGAAATTTATCGTGAGCATTGTAATGTTTAAAGCAAATGTCTTAACAAATGTCAGTAGACCAGGAAGACTTTAAAACGAGCGGTTCATTCATAAATCCGTCAGATCACTGTGTAAATACAGCCAGAAGACAGCAAAGACAGTGCTAAAAAGGGGCAACTGTAACACTCTTGCGTAAATTTGATATTTCTCATTATAAACTCTTAAAAATAAAGGTGCTTCACGATGCCATAGAAGAGCATTTTTAGTCTAAATGGTTCCATAAAGAACCTTTAACATCTGAAGAACTTTGTTTTACAAAAGGTTCTTTGTGGCGAAACAAGGTTCTTCAGATTATAAAAAGGTAAGAAAGATGGTTCTTTAAAGAACCTTTGACTGAATGGTTCTCTGTGGAACCAAAAATGGTTCTTCTATGGCATCACTGTGAAGAACCTTTTAAAGCACCTTTATTTTTAAGAGTGTAAGCCTAACAATGCTAAAGAGCTCCCTTACTGTTTTTGCTAGTAATGCAAGAAACTAGACTGTTGTCCTACATATAACATGCTGTTTATGAAAATTCTGTCACTACTAAAACAAGAGTTCTTAAAAAAAAAATAAATAAATTGTGTATCGGCAAGCATATTATCAATCAGGGCAAATAAATTAAAGGTCACAAACTCTAATAAGAAGAAACAACATTATCATTCAGGCTGCTGAGCAGAGCCAAACAGGAATTCATTCTCCTGTGCCTGTCATTTCTCACCCTCATGTCATCCCAAATCTGGGTCCTGGGTCAGCAGCACCACATGTATGCTTCGTGGTACTCTCATGAACGCATGTCGACTGACACAGAAAAGAAGAAATTGTTGAATAAAGTTGTTATTTTTGTTTTCTTTGTGCACAATTCTCATAGCTTTATAAAACTGAGATTGAACCACTGATGTCACATGGACTATTTTAACAATGTCCTTATTACCTTTCTGGGCCTTGAATGTGTCAGTTGTGTTGCTGTCTATGCAGGGTCAGAAAGCTTTTGGATTTCTTCAAAATTATCTTAATTTGTTTTCTGCAGATAAACAAAGGTACCTGGCACCTGTTTGGAATGACATGAGGGTAAGTAATTAAAGACAGAATTCATTTTTGGGTGAACTATGCCTTGTGAACTTATGTACTGAATGCCTGTCAATGATTGTGACTAATGAGTGACTAATGTCAGGCTGCTAGAATGCTAGAATGTGGTGTCCATGGCAATAGAAACAACAATGAACAACAGCTTTTAGACTGGCCTTATTCTCATTTGCTGTTGAATATGGGTATCGCTTCAGAATAATCTGAAAAATGTAATTCATTTAAACATGTGTCCTGTGTCATGACTCAGAATATCCACTTGAATATATTAAAAGCACTTTCTCACCTCTCATTACATTCCTCTCAGCACTGTTCTGTTCCTTCTAAGTGTTACATCACGAAATGTTCTTGAGAAAGAAGGTCTCACTGAAGTCATCTTGTATGACTTGACAGCAGAGCTCGAAAATCAGATGTCCATTTTTATGGGGATGACCAGACCTTGGTTGTCTCACAAGAGCCCCACAAATGTCTTGCTGCTATGTGACATGTGGCACCCACAGATTTATGAGTTAAAAAATGACAGGTCGTGGGAAAATATGTTTCTGCACACTTACCATAAATATAGTCATAGCAGATAAGAAACACTGTGATATTACAAAAAGTAAATGGGCAATTGGAGTTAAACTAAATAAATCGAAAATGATCTGAAAACACACATGCATACACACTGGTTTCCATGTTTTATGAGGACATTTCATAGGTGTAATGTTCATAGGTTTTTATACTGTTCAAACTGTATTTTTTTATCCCCTTACTCTGCCTTACCCCTCACACAAAACTTTCAGCTATTTTAGATTTTCAAAAAAATTCATTCTGTACAATTCCCACAAGGTCAAAACTTACAGACTTACAGTACCAGGTACACACACAAGATTCAAGATTCTTTATTGCCACTGTATAAAGTACAGTGAAATTAGTACAGCACTACACATACACATATACACAGGGGAATACAGTTCCTTAGGGCTTGAATTAAGTATGAGGATCACGTCACCTTTGAACACACACAAACACACTACACTTGTCTGATCAATGCCCTGTGGGAAGAGTGACAGCCTTATTGGATTAGGACAGAGAAGTGGGTTAAGTGCCTTCTTGGATGGCACAGATATATCAGATGTAAAGGTGCATTCTGTCACAGGGACAAAAGAAATAAAAGGCCTTGAATTCTGTCGGATTTTAGAAGAGTTAGAAATGATAGTGATGAACTAGAGGTCTCATCTCTAGACATCAGTAAAAAATAGGCCTGTAAGTCTGCCACAACTGATCTGATCAGCGAACTTTGTATTAGAACATGAAACTAATTAAACTAACACACTAATTAAATAAATATGCAGTCATCAGATATATGTTCATATTCATAAGAATTATATTATATTATATTATATTATTAATTTTACCATATTATAATTTTATTTTGAAAAAATATATTTCAGGTCACCTCAAAAATAAAAGTCAGTTTAATGACAAGTAAGCAGGTTAACCGAAGTCTAAAATAAAGAGTCACTATCTTAACTTTACAACAAATGGTAATTTATCAATATGCTATATGAAGCAGGCTAAGCTTGCAGTCTGATGACCATTGCTGTTTTTTCCGGAGGTCTCTGTAAAAGCCCTGGGTGACCTCAGCTGTCAGTAGGGCACGAGCCTGTGAATGCCCCACCTCACACACCATAAATATCTAAAAGCATGTGTCATTTGAGCAGGAAGCAGAAAGTATGACAGATGCTACCGCAGAGAGGCTTGTGTCGTTTTGTTTTACATTTGCACTGTCTGTCTTGAACACAAAAGTACATGTTCTTGAATCTTAAATCATTTTTACTTTGTTTTGGTGAAGTTTTAAAGGGGTCATGACATGGATTTTTTAATTATTTTACTATGTTCCTTGAGGTTAACTTATAATGTTAATACATTTTTTTTACAAAAAATAAATAAATAAATTATTATTTTTAAGCCTTATTCTGACCCTCTGTCTAAAATGAACTGTTTAAGGGGCGGGGCCTTTAAGGCTTGTCAGTAATTGGCCACTGTTATGATTGGCTAATGTTATTGCATAGCAGACAGTATCAACACCCCCTCGATATTGGATGTGAGTGTTTTGATAACATGATCAAAATAAAATGGTCATTTCCAGACAAAGCATTATGAAATCATGTGTTTGTGATGTAGCTGCAGTCAGATTTAGTATCGCTTCATCTTTCAACAAATGTTTCTTTGTAAACTCTCCATGACACTGTGCCTCATTTACAAAACAACATGCTCCGAACAATCTTCAGACAAGATCTGGAATGCCATTAACAAATAACTATCCACTTGTTCCTTGGGATCCTTCTGATATCTGTATAAAGCTGCAAACGATCTGTTTAAACCAAACATGTCAAAGCCAATGTTCTCCCTGCTGAAAAAAAAACAACAACAACAAAAAAAAACCCAGCTAAAATCAGCCTAAGCTGGTTGGCTGGTTTTAGCTGGTCATCCAGCCTGGTATTAGCTGATCATAGCTGGTCAGCAGGCTGGTTTTAGAGGGGTTTTGGCCACTTACTTAGCTGGTCAGGCTGGGAGTCCAGCTGGAACAACCAGCTAAAACCAGCCAAACCATCCTAACCAGGCTGGGAAACAAGCTAAAACCAGCTACTTCCATCTTAAACCTGCTAAGACCAGCCAACCAGCTTAGGCTGGTTTTAGCTGGGATTTTTTTCAGCAGGGTTTTCACCAAACGAGCAAAGAAATCATCATCTACATCCAAATAAAATATGCATTTCAGTGATTCAAATGCACAGACCATAAAGGATATCAACTTGAGTGGGAAAGTTCATGAAAGACTTCAGCATTCTTCATTCTCTTCATTAGATGCAGCAGAAGGAATGTCCCGTCCTGCTGCGGGTCTCATTTTCTACGGCTAGTGTGAATAAACAGAAGTATGCATGTAGGAATGTCTGACACTCGACTGTAGCTTGCGAGTCGCCTCATGTCAAAATGATTTGTGACACTGTTTTTCTGCTCAGAAAGCAGCTCTGAAGTGTATAGCCTAATGGTAAAGAGACATTGCTCTACACCCTAAAGCCCAGTACAAAGTTATCAAATTAAAATTTGATTAAAAAAAGAACAGCTTGCTAGTGAAACCATCCAACTGTATCTATTCTGCCCTACAAAGGAAAATATTATCTACACAGAATCAGAAATGGAGATAAAATGGCCACAACGTTTTCCTTTTGAATATTGATAATGATTTGATATCAACGTTTATATTCCATTTTATTTTATTCTAAGAATGTTTGAGCCAAAAATATTACTCACATTAATTAATTAATTTGTGTATTTATTGTTCCAAGAAAATTTCTTCCAAGAAAATGCTATTTTCTAAAGTTTGTCAAGCTCCACAAAGACATATTAAGGGCCATTCCACCGAATGGGTGCCATAAAAAAAATTATTTTCTAGCTTTTTTTTTTTTGATGGAATCTAGTAATACACATATTTAACTATTCAAAATCTGTATTGGTCCATCTTAGATAACTTTATTTAATTTTTTACAGAATTTTAAAGTGGAAGATGGATGGATTTTTCTCAGTCCTGTTACCAAAACTCTTATGTCTCTTAAAAAGCATGTTTAAAAATATGTCAATAAATTCCTTTATTTTCCCATCAGGCAGGAGTTAATTTTAAAGAAATTGTTGGTTTCATGGTCAAAAAAATTATCATAAAAAAATCACTATTTATCTACACAAGGTGTATTTTTCTAAAGTACACAAACCTTTTTTTCTTCTTTTTTTTTTTTTTTTTTTTTTTTTTTAAAGTTGACTCAAACCTCAAAGTTTATCGATTTTTGTGATGCAGTTTATCAAACAATGGGACAATGATGGACCGAACTTAATTAAAAAAAAAAAAAAAGTAACAGGAATGAAACTGGATAACAGGAATGCATATCCATCATATTACTATATATGTTTGACTGCACATGTGAGGTATTACTGCTTGCACTGATATAGTGAAGAGTGCTAAACACTGGATATTGTTTTCTTACAGCACAGGTCACACTCCATTCACGAACACCATTCCATGTTTGGGTCTAATACATAATCGCCACAGGACAGAAATTGCAAGTACATTTTCTGTCATAATATAAAACAACAATGCAGGAACAACCATAAGTTTTCTCTGGGCAAAAACATTGTCTTAGTGTGGATAAAAGGCCAAAACATTGAGAAAAAGATAAGATGCATTTTCAAATTTATCTAGATTAATATGGATGTAGCCTAATATTTATATTAATAAAGCACTCATTCCTGTTACCATTACTCAATTACTATAGATGATTATAGGATATATAAGTATATAAGTAACGGGACTGAAAGTATATAAAATATAGCCACATGAAGTACATACTATGAGGACACTCAGAAAATTATAGTGATTCTTCAAAGATTTGTATTTTTAAAATAAACAAGTAACATCTAAGAAATAATTCAGGTAACAGGACTGAATATTTATAATGACGCTGCCTGCCACCATGTCATCAAATATACAGAAAAGAAAATAAGACCACATGCTTTTGGTCATTTTATTGCCTACAGAAGATCCAGATGTTGCAATATTATGTTGAAAATGTGTCTTGTGGAATTTTTAGAGAGGGGAATCTGTTAGGGTAACAGGACTGAGTGAAAACCTGGGGACACGACTAAAATGTGTATTTTATTTAAACTATTATACATTTATTTTGAAATAAATCAGTTTAAATCAGATGGGATATGAAGGTACACAAAATGCTAAATAAAAATGATTTTATGAAGGATTTTAAACATTATATTTCATGTTAAAATGTAGGGTTAGACACTGGGGACATGCATAAATGCCATATTTTCTGTGTTTTAGGTAGTTTTTAATATTATTTTTAATTAAATATTTTAAATTTGCAGTCAGATCAATGTGTAGGACACTTAATAATAAAATGTAGTTTATAGTTAATTTGTATGCATATTAGTACATGTTATGTCCTGGGGACAGAAAAGGCACCCATTCGGTGGAATGGCCCGCAAACTGACACAAGTTTACAAGGGTGTGGGCTGTCGTCATTCACTTCAGACATTCACTGATGAGACTACAGAGACTGAACAACTGAACTAGCTCACTGGCATTTCATTGGCTCAAGGGAGGACTGTCAATCATGCCTACAGCACCTGCCCGCGCCTTAGCCATTAAATGAGCGCTGCTTGACGACTGCGTGTGAACTCAGAAAACCCTCCTGGATATCCGTTCGTCTTCAGCGGCCGGTAAGTGTGTTTTCCGCCGTTTTACTTTTCTTAGTGAGGATACAAAGATAACATAATGTGAAGGTCAGATAACTGAACCCATAACCTGCTGAAGATTTGTCTAAAGTTTTGTAGAGTTCATTTGCACGTGAATCGATGTTCTCAGCTCATCTTCAAATGTCATTGAGGCTGCAGAAACCTGCAGTCACTTTCACAGATCCTGTGGATTGGGTGACATTTAGTTTGGGGAAAGTGAGGGTTTAAACTTTCACCTATTGTTTTAACAAGTCATTAAAATATTCAGTGACATTTTAAAACTAATTTAATTGTAACTCCGGCACAATTTTCTATATTCTTACCCACGTGAACACACCTTGCACGCTCGAAAAAACGTAACAAAAAGTTATCTGTTTGTTTTTCATATATTGATGAACTTTGGATACAATTTTTAAACCGTTTTATAACGTTTATCTGCATTCAAATATGCAAAATGTACAATTCCTGGATGTTTGTCCAGTCAGGATATTGTTATGGGAGCAGATGCCACAAGAGATTTACATCTTAACTGACTGGTGATCAGATTAAAGGAGATTAGAGAGAAACTTCCTCTAAGATAAAACTGACAGGGAAACTTACCATGTGCAGGAGAGGCCTGCAAAGAATACAGTGTTTACACGCTTAAATAATATATCATAAACCTAGTAAGATATCTGCCAGTCAGCTTGATCCGTTTGCTTTGGATCTGTGCTAAAACATTTCGCTGCCATAAAACTGTCAGATGTAACTTAAACTGTTTGTTGATAAGAATTAATGATTGTGCTTTTTTTCACTAGTTACATAGTAAAATGCAGTGCAGTCTGGTTAACTTTGCATGAGTTCTGCTGGGTTTCAGATATTGCCCTCACCATATTAATTTAAAAAATGAGGGCATTTGTTAATAGTCGTTTTATCTCTTCAATATATATTTTTTTCAGTATTCTACTCTGGCCCTTTTATGCATTCATTTCGGAGCAGTTAGTGGGTTTTTGTGTCAGGGAGAACAGAGACCCAGTGGTTTGGTGTGTCACCCTGTCAGATTTATTAGGCAATGTACCCCTGGGTGGCCTTGTTATTTTTAGATTGTGCCTAAGTCTAGTGGAATTCTGGAGCGTAAGGGTTACCAAACTCATCCACAGATCTGTAGATGATGCTTTAAAATTAACTGAAATTAGATCAAATTAAATTAAGTCTCTTCTGGAAACGTTTTTGGACCGTAATTTCATTTCTTTAACTAATGCTACGCAAGTATCCTGGACAGTTTTTATTATGTTAACAAACTTAACACCGAACTGTGTAGGTTGAGTCCAGGTCACTGAACAGCCTTATATCCGAAGCAGATGAGCAGGGTTGTGTTGAGTCAGCACTGGATACTGTCTATGTATGAAACATGGACAGAGACAGGAAGTCTGGAGTCGGTCTCACATTTCCTGGGAAGAGAAAAAAGCAGCCTGGGGACCCACAGACACAGGCTCTGCTGTCACTAAAACATGAGTGCTAATGTTCTAGACAAGCACTTGTGTTGATCAAAATCCTAAAACTGAAGTATATTTAGCTAAATCTACAGAATCATGTCAAAAGAAACCATATTTTGGTAATGTAAAATAAAACAAAAACAGCATGTTGCTCAATGGTTGCATGCAAAAATGAACATATAAACACAAACTTCAGGTCAGAAAGACTTACTTAATCACAAGCCCCTTTTTACAATAGAGGGTTTCCACTTTCGTTTTGGTCAGTTACCTGGATGCACGGCCATATTGGAGATACTCAGATGTAAACAACAGCATTGGTTGCATGGTAATGTACTACTGAATATGTTGTTCAGCTGTCTTTATGGCTCTTCCTTCGCGAACGAAGATTTTAAAACACAGAAAAAAAATGTGTGGAAGCTGCTAAATCATATAGGACTTAGTAAGCAGGCAAGGGCGCAATATTTTGACAAACTAAAGTTAATACGTGGTAAAGATATATATGAACAGTATAAATTAAGATATTAGCCTAATATTTTACCTACCTGACCGTAAATGATAAGAGCAAACACGAATGTTGTCAGGATTCTTGTCCAGGAAATCCTGGTTCAGTCTGGCCATCCACAAACAACCTTTTGCTCCTCAGACAGTTTTTTGCACACTTGTCCTTGATTTGTTATAACTTTTGGCAGTCTGTAGTACTCCAAATGTTTTTCCTGGTCCGACCGATTAGTACAGCCTAAAACTTGACCATTTTCAGCAGCAATAATCAGCAAAATATGCGAGTTCGCTCAGTTCAGTGGCATTGTTTATGTTCAGTGCCGCCAGTATGGCCGACTGAGTTTCAGGTGTCCTCAGAATGTGTCTGTGAAGTTTCAGCTCAAAATACCCCACCGATCATTTTTTATATAGTTTTGAAAATGCCTATTTTGAATGGAAGCAGAAACGCGCTGTTTTGGTGGATGTCTCTTTAAATGCAAAAGAGCTGCTGCTCCCTGCCCCCTTTTCCAGAATAGGGCTGTGCCTTTACAGCTCGTGCCTCAGATACTCTGCTAAAAAAAATGACGATTTTTGTTTTGTTTACCATGTCTGTCGTGCTGAAATCATGCATTTTAAACCATATTAGTTTAAACATCTGATATAAATCTGATACATCTAAACATCTAAGTTTGTTAAAAACACACCAGTTACAAAATCGGTTATGTCGGTTATGTCTGAAGGTAAACAGTTGAGAAAGAAATGGCATGTTTATATTAGATCTGTGTGGCAGCAGCGTAATATACAGTACATAAATCAATAAATTCACTGCTCTCCTCTGAGGCTGGGACTCTAAATAGTGTTCTGTGCAGCCAAGAACAGAACAGTTAGCATGCTTAGCTCAAACTTTTACCATAGCGTTAGAACTGGTACATGGTTGTGGCTTGCGAAAACAAAATGACGATGCCGTGGGTGGAAACGTGCAGATTAAGGGCCAGTAATATTATAATAAGATCCCCTTCTTACGTCACAGGGAGAGCAAAATCTGAGCAGCTTGTTTTTTTTTACATGCCTGCAGAAGAAGGCTTACCAAAATAAAGTTACTGGGTTGGCAGATGCACTGGGGACCTGATTATAGCACTTAAACTTAAAGGAAAAAGTCAGATTTTCATTATGTATCAGCATGTGTAAAGTTGTACATGCTGATGAAGAATTCTGTAGGAAACACTGATCCATTCATTGCTTTGCTTGTTACTTTACAATATTGTTTCATATTCCTGCATTACAGCTGATGTGACAATCACAGGAGGTCACATCTGGCCTATTGTGAGAGATATTTAACTGTAAATTGGGTGAATGAAGCATGAAGCTACTTCAAGAGGCAAGTTTTACCCTAAGGCCTTACTTGGATGTCTATGAAACCCGGCAGTGTCTACAAGGGGTCACCCACTCAGACACGGGCAACCAAACCCTGTCAGGCAGATTATTTATGGTGCATCTCAGAGACTGTTTTACCACTGTTGCTATTCATGGAACCGCAGTGATCTTTAGAAAGCAGGAACCATGTAGTGATGAATGGACATTAACTCATGCAGTGAAATATCGGTGTCGCTGTATGGAGTTTGACCTACATATCACTCAATAACCTTTAGAGACATTAGACAGATGTCAAAATGGTATGGATGATGATTTTATAGTGTCATATAAAGGATAAATGTTTGTTTTTTTTATTCTCCAGAGGCAGGATGGAAGAAGCAGAACTCTTAAAGGAGCGCATTCGAGCTATTACGGTAACCACATGAGATTGTCTACTTATTTCAAGGCTCTGGAATTTACAACAACTGTATTGCGACCACTTACATAGCATCTCTATATAAACATTTGTCCACAGAATAAGAAAAAAATCCAAGAGGAAATTGCTCACAAACGGCTTGAGATTGACAGAGAGAAACTAAAGCTTCAACATGTCAAGGTATCTCCTTGATGTTGAAAAAGTATAGTTTCCTGCTCATCAGCATTTTTCTGAATTGTGTGGTCTAGGATTCAAAGCATCTCAACATGTCTTTCATAGAAAAGATCCATGAGAGATCTGTGGCTCATGGATGGGATGAACAGCAGTAATGCACAGGAAACGCAAAAAGCTCTTGAAGATGCGCAACAAACTAAACACCTCAAGAGCAACATACATCGGTAAGATGAAAGAATAAAGTTATATTTCATTATTGTATGGGTTCCTTACTGTAGCATTTTAATTTATTTATCTTTTTGATAAAGAATGCCAGTTAGTTTTTTGAGATTGTCATGGCAAATCAGGCTCACTGACATCTGCTAAATACAAATCATTTTCAATCTGAACATTGTGTTAAGAGTTCAATCTCCTAAAGGTCTTTTGTATTTAACTCAAATAACTTCAGGGCTGGTTGTGATGTTTCTCAGCTAATGTCATTTGCCCTGTGGTGCCATAATGAAATCTATTAGAGTGAAGTATGAGGCAAGAGGTGTGCAATGCTTTGTAACTGCATTGCATTGTAGTAGCAATGAAGTCAGAGAAGGATGCTAAAAAAAGCTGTTTCCATGTCCCCGAAAGGCTGCTACTGTACATGCAGGTCACACCCTGGCCCAAGTTTTGCTGTCAGCTTCATTTTTAAAGAGTGTGTTAAATGATTCAGACTGATGATGATTCTGCTTCAGTCGTATGGGAGAGTAAATTCAAATGTGTATCATTAAAATATTTGTTTATATTGCTTTCATAACTTCTTAACAACTCTTTGTTTCTGGGGTTTAGCATGTCTATGCAAAAAAGTGCTAATGGAGTGACAGGTGCTTTGTCAGGGATGGCACTCTTGTGTGATTTGACCCGGTAATGGAGGTCAATCTCAGTGTGTGTGCCAGGACTGCATATTTAGAAAGTCTTGTTTAAACAATTATTGTAACACATTCTCTGTAGGATAGAGAAAGAGATTGAAGCATTGGAGAGAGAGGAAATGAACATCTCAACAAATGAGGGACTGATTCTAAAGAGGCTAAAAGCCATTGAAAAGTCTCCGGAAGACATCATTAAGGTACGCTGCTTTTGATGTGGTTAATAAATTAAAATGATCATAAACTGTGCATTTTGTTTTAATGAACTATATAGACTTTATATGTTAGGACATGATTGTGTTTGTATCTCCACAGGCAGTGAATGCAGATTTCACATCAGGTAAATACTGCTGTGTGAACAAATTGGCAGAATATTTTTGTGATTAATTTCACCATGTTTATGAATCTTTTCACTCTTTTTGCAGAACCGATCTATATTCATAAAACAATTCCAAATATGCTAAAGCCCAGCACACCCCTATTAAAACAGAGGAAGAAACAAGACCTGGAAACTGAAGCAAAAAACAGCCAACCCAAACCTGGTAAACTGAAAGACGTTGAAAACAGTGTTTCCCAGGGCTTGACATTAACTTTTTTTGCGCACCAGCCACTGCGACTTATGGTTTTCCATATTTAACTAGCCACTCAGCATTTTCACTGGCCACAGTTTTGTTGTTGGGAAATTACATTATATATGACTAAAGGTACTGCATACTAAAATGTATTTAAATTTGCTTTACAGGTCATTTTTTGCCTACTTCTTTCCCTAATCGTATTAAATGCATAAGTCATCTTCCATATTAAAAACTTAGAATTTATTAATAAATTTCACTTAATTTAATGATGCACTATAGGGCTTATACCAATCAAATGCAATCAGTATTAATAAAACCAATCTTTCCACTACAGAAGAAACTGAAGCAACTGAAGTGGCATTTAGATGCATTTACATTGCAGAATTATAATATACCATAAATAATGTTATAAGCTTGGTGATTTAAATCATTTTTTATATATATTTTAATATACAAATAAGAAATTGGAACATGCAAATATATTTTTAAATATGAAAGTAAATCACCAGTGGGTGGCAGCAAGTGACTTCCTTGATGAGTGAGTCATTGAGGCATTCATTGATTCAAATGATTCGTTCAGATGGCTGATTCATTCAAGAATGAAGCAGGTGTCTGTCTTTATGAATGGACCACTGAATCCTTAGAGATGCCTGACTGTTCTGTTAACCAAATCGAGCAAAAACAGTAAATATTGACAATATTGTACTAAAATGTATATACTCGTTTGAACTCATGTCAAATTTACAATCGTGATTTTCAGGGAAAACTGCACTCTTTTGGTCGTGTCATGTTGCTTAACTAGGCTGTGTATATAAAGCATAAAATCTAAATTTCTATAAAAACTACATTTTATGTTTCTTCTGTGTGCAGCTGTGTTCATTTGTGTTGATTTCTCCACAAGACTGTCTCACACATAGGCTTGTTTCTGTTAATACATTATCCATTATCAGTTGCCATTTATACTAAATGTAATAAAATCAGAAACGTCCTTGCCAAAATTTTGGTGCTTCCCTAATTAGATGTTTTAATCAGATTAGTCGTCCAGTAAGGCAAGAAAAATTCTCTTTTACTTGCCCCTTCAAAAAATCCACTTGTCCCAGACAAACATTAATGTTGAGCTCTGTTACTGTATATAAAATTCAACCCACCAAAGTGGCTAGTGGGTGTGACCCATATATATGTATATATATATTATATATATATATATATATATATATATATATATATTCTAATATATTACACACATTTCATTTGTCTCTTACAGCTTTGTTCGCCATGGAAATTAATGTTCAGAAGGACTTGCGTACTGGTGAAAGCCAAGTCCTCTCCTCCTCCACCATTTCTCCCCAAGAGCTCCAGCAGAAAGGCATCAAAGTCTACGACGATGGCCGGAAGTCCATCTACGCCCTGCGTACGGATGGCCACCAGCCTGGTGCGAACGGAGTGGATGAACTCAGTCCCACTGAGGTCGAAGAACTGCTGAGACAGGCATCTGAGAAAAAGAAGAGGTCCAATCAGGTTCCGATGGAATCTTCATGTCCCTACAACCTCGAACTACAATCAGCACCCGACAAAAGAAGGAGCCTAGAATCCAACGGATACCAAGATCCCTATAGCGTCGACTTATCGGCATGGCCTGAGCTTGTGTATGATGATGGTGTGTGCTATCCAGAGGATGTGGGTCATGGACTTCCTCTCCTGCCAATGCCTAATTACAATGACAGCCCAGACGAATACCTTCACAACAGCCAAGGGGAAAGACATGTGCAAGGACAATATTACAACCAAAGAGAGAACCACCGGGGAATGCGTCTTTTGGATAGTGACATCAGAAACCACAGCCCGTGTTCGGCCTACTCTGAGAACTCCAAACTCAGCGTCTTGAACGCCATGCCTTCGGATGAGCCCGTCACCATGATCTTTATGGGCTACCAGAATGCCGAAGATGATAGCCAGAGCTATGAGGGCTCAGTTCGGGCAGAGCTGGTGGTCATTGGAGATGGTGAAGATGATGCAAGCAAGAGCCTCAACCCCCATCAAAACTCCAATGCCAACAACGCCTTTCCCTACTCTGCTGGACAGAAGGGCAAAAGAGACGGCACGGAGGACCCGTCCACTACAGGTACCCCAAAGATCAAAAAGGTCAAAAGGAGACACAAGCACTGCTGTGTGTTGATGTAGTTTCACTAACACTCTATCAGCTCTTCTATGATGCAGCTTCTCACAAGACTGGCTTCTCTCGCTCTGCATGCTGGACACTGCTGTCTTACATTGTGGCTTTCAGTTTTTCAGTGTCTTAACAAACTGCTTTCTGTCCTTCATGTTGGCATTTGCTTATGTTGTCTGACAGTGTGTGTAGAAACACATTGTTGTATACCTGTATGTGTAGCTTTGGAGCAGGGGTCTTCAACTGGTGGTACGGTAATTAGCATTTAAGGTGTGCTCACACTTGTAGTTCAATTCGTTTGGTTCATTTGGTCTGGACCAAAAAGGAAAATTCTACATTTGGTCCTGGTCCGCTCAGCGTTCGCACTGGCATTTTTGACAGCAAACCTAAAGATACCAAACCTAAAAAAATTTTCAACATTCACAACCTGATTGGTCGGGTTGAATGACGGCATATTTTGTAACGGAACTCACCGTGCACTCATGAAAAAAGGAGGTGTGTTTCACTTAAAGCAGCGCTCCGGGTGTATGACATCAAAGTACCCATTAACTGATAGGTCTTTAAGTCGAATACACCTAATGCCGTCTGCTGGACTAAGCACGCTCGTTGCGTGTATGTGATTTTTATTTTCACCACCTGCAAACTCACAAAGAACTCAAAAAAGGCACTTTACCTCCTCGTTGCTCCATGTTTGCCCTCTGCTTATTTTGTTTTGGATACACTGCTTGTTACCTTTGTGAAATCCATGTCGCATAGTGTCGCATCTTGCCATTACTTCCTGTTTTTGGTTAGTTTAGAAGTATTTGGTCTGTGTTGCATTCATATTTCATTTGAACCGCACCAGAGTTCATTTGGAAGCGGACCAAGACCCATCTTTTTAGTTGTCCCGGTCTGCTTGTTTGGTGCACACCAGGGTTCAGATGGCAACGTTCACACTTACTCAAATGAACAGCACTAACCGAGCGATCACACCAGATATAATGTAAATGATGTCTTTTAATTAAATATATAGTAGAAAACTCCTGAAAGATTTACGTTATTTAAAAAGTCCTTGTTGTTTTAAACATATTTTGGACTAAGAGGTGGCGCCATTATTTCGACAACGTGAAATGGTTGAACTCAGTGAGCTATTGGCACCACAGCTCAAAAAAAATAAAAAATATTGATGTGATGCTTTTGGTTGTAATTTTCCAAGTCTTCACTGCTTTCTTAGCAATAAGAAGAGGAGAAAAGAATGGGAAGATGCCCATGGACGAATTAAACCTCTTGAAGACCTGCGTCTTTGTTCTTCCCACTTTAGCCCTTATGCCTTTGAGGCTTTCAGTAGATCGCAACTACTGAAAGAGCTTACAAGCGGCAGAAACAAGAAATGCTAGATGCCATCTTGGCAGGATGTAAACATGCCGACGCTTGTCATGACGCCGCAACCACTGAAGGAGTTTCTCAGCACGGATTTCACTTGATGTCCAGTAGGGTTGTGCTGATAGACCATAGTATCGTGTATCGACGATAGTCAGAGATATCGCCTGTCGCTGATGCTTTTGACGATAGCAAGACGATTATTATTATCCGTCAAAAATAGACTAGGCGTCTAACTTTAGCAATGCAATGCAGAGATCCGCTTCTGGGATGCTTCAGAAACTTGCCGCAAGGTGGCTGGTATAAACACAAAAGCACATTGAGCAGAAGGGGGGTTTTTGGGTGGGAAAACTCGCAATGTGTTTTTGCGTGCAGTTGCTGATGCTTGCGAAAGTGCGCAATCGCTTTCTAATGCGCGCTGTTTTTCCGGTTTTACTTTCACTTTTGAAATCGATCCCGTTCAGGGTAGAAGATGGAAAAGCGGGGGAACAGTAACTCGTTTTGGGGGAAACGGCCCCCCTTAGCGCCGCAGGCATGTGCAGTGTAAATAAAGGGTAAGACATGTATTCATTATACAGTGATGTAACTATTGTATTCACTAAAGTGCATAAGTGCGCTAGTCTAGGCTAGTCAGTGATGATGTTCTTTGATAAATTAAATGTTCTTTGCTCATTTTCTGTAGCTGCTTTTTGAGTAGCTAAGGAAATCTAAGCATTAGTAACTTACAATTTTTCTATTAAATTGTTATCATGTTGAAAAATTAAGTCGTACTGAAAACATTAGGCTGCTCTTAGCCTTATGCTGGTGTTGGTTTATTTGCCGGCAATGAAACTAAGTGAGTAATTAAATAAATTAGCACGATAGTTTTGTGTATCGGTGATTTCACAGGCTGACGGTAGGACGATATGAAAATTGAGCATATCGCCCAACACTAATATCCAGGGGCGTTTAGACTCCCAGTGGGGAAAAATCAACGGTGCGGCATTTGGTTTAAGCCTACACTTATATCCATTGCCACTTGTAAGCTCTTTCAGTAGCTGTGGTCATCGCATCAGTACTTTATTTTCCGAGTTGTGTATTCCGAGTTGTTTTGCGATTAAAAATGGCAACAGGTAGCTCACCAAGTGCAACCATTTTACGTCAACAAAAAAATAGTCCAAAATGTATATAAAACAGTGTGGATTTTTAAATATCATAAATCTATTATGGGTTTTCTACTACATATTTCAGTAAGAGACATCATTTGTTATATTGAGCCATACAAGTCTTAATACTTAAGACTTAAGACTTGAATGGCTTAATATAACAAATGATGTCCTTTTAAGATATATATTATTCTAAATTTCAATTTCACTTAAAGTAAGTATATGATCAGAATTGGTTGTAAATGTATTCTGTAGGGCCTATGCATGTTATTGATGGTCAGGCTTAGAATGCATCTACAAAATGTGTCTGTATCCACCAAGGGATCCCTGAAAAAGTTTGAAGACCCCTGATTTAGAGCTTTACCTCCCTCTAGTGGTGAAAGGATGGAAATTCACATATCTTTCAAAACCGTACATGCTATATGCAACTCTCTCTCTCTCTCTGCTTCAGCATGCACCCTTTATCAAGGGTCACCACAGCGAAGTGATCCGCAGAGCCGATTTGGCACATATTTTACGCCGGATGCATATATGCAACTACTTTACTTTCATCTGCCAAACTTTCTATGCTATTTCTTTTGACATTTTGCATACGTTAACTGTGCTTTTGCCACTTTTAATAATTAGCATGATGGCATGCAATTTGCTGTGACATGTACAGCCATGCTTGCTGTCATGGACTGTGCTTCATTTGTCTTTTGTTCTTTCTTTTGCTTTGATTTTGTGTTTATTCGTGTTTTGTGAAAAGTGTGACAGATTAACCTTTTTAATAAAACTGACTGAATGAGTCTTGTTTTTTTTCTTCTTCTTCTTTTAATATTCTGACAAGTTATGTTTAAAGGGATAGTTCACCCAAAAATATATTTATTAATAGGCGTTATATTATTATTATTATTATTATTATTATTATTATTATTATTATTATTTATATACTATTATAGTGTTTAATAATAATTTGAATTGGGCCGTTTATTATTTTTCCCCCCTCTGAAATGGAGTCATTCAAATGTTTTTTTTTTTTTTTTTTTTTTTGATTTAATTCAACTTTATTTCAGTTAACAAAATTCAGTTTTATCTAACAATATCAACAGAATTTTTTTTTTTGTTTGTTTGTTTTTTTTAAATCCAAAGAACACAAAGGAAGTTATATTGCAAGAGCTGCATGAAGGTTTTTTTTCATTTAAAAAAAAAAGTTATTTTCTGTTCCACAGAAAATGTTACAGCACAGATTTTAGAAGTCATGAGTATATGACAGAATGTTCATTATTTTGAGTGATCTATTCCTTTAATGCGGAAAAAACAGACTGATTACGACGTCACCACCCACACAAATGTTGCATGAAAAGATGAGTGACTCACTTCTGACACCACACTAACTTAAAGCCATTATGACAATATTTTGCTGTTATAGACTCAATATGAACAAAGTCATCTAACAGTATGCTTTATCTAAAAAATTGGGGGACACAATCCACACATGACCCCCTCTCTGTCATCTCTTTATTGTAGAATACACAATCCAGCCTTGTCAATCTTCTTCAGAAAATCACACACACACACACACACACTTCAGTGGTGGGTAGATAATTTGCTGCGCATGTCTTCCAACCTTAAGAGGCTTTTAAGAAGGCTGGGTCGTGTGCTGAAACGGTCTTATATAATCAATCTTGGGGATTATATAAATAGGGATAGCATGTTTCTGAGGACAAATGTCCTTATAGCTGGAGTTTATTAAGATTACCCTTTTACTTAAACTGCACCATAAGATTAATCGCTGAGGAGATGGAACGCTTCTAAGAGCTATCAGTGAAAAGCTGCTGGTGTTGGATCTGGTGTGCATCAGCATGTCCATGCTGTCCATTAACTTGTGTTTGGTTGGGAGGATAGAATTGAACAGCTAAATCAATGTTTTTTGTTTTTTTTTCTCTCATGCTCCCTACAGCATTACAGATACAGATGGAAAAACTGGGCCAAACGGCATAACACGCACATTTTGTGGCACTCACACTCTGGGAACTCTGAGACTCTCGCACGATTGTCCAAAGCGGCCAGCGAATCGAGGAACACTCACGACACAACAGAAAAAATCACTCAGGTCCAACAATTCTTTGGTTTTTCAGCATTTTTATGTATTTGAATCCAACAATGACTGTATGATTTTGAGATCCATCTTTTTACACTGAGGTCAACTGAGGGACTCATATGCAACTATTACAAAAGGTTCAAAGACTCAATGATGTTTCAGAAGAAAATTCGATGCATTAAGACGCAGGGGTGTAAACTTTTGAACAGAATGAAGATGTGTACATTTTTCTTATTTTGCCTAATTATCATATTTTCTTCATTTAGTACTGCCCTTCAGAAGATACTTTGATGTTTCCCAGAAGACAAAATAAGTTAAATTTACCCTGATTTTCAAAGCACCCTCTAGCTCTTAATGCATTGTTTCCTTACAAAACATGACATTTTGCAGATTCTGCAAGGTGTATGTAAACTTTTGACCTCAACTGTATCTGCTGAAAGTTATGACACCGACTAATGTTCTAGATAAACATAAACATGTTCTAGATTCCAATAAACTTAATAGCGTCTTATTTTGAAGGCTGTGCCTTAAAGGTATAGTTCACCCAAAAATGAAAATTCTGTCATTAATTACTCACCCTCATGTCCTTCCAAATCTGTAAGATGTTCGTTCATCTTCAGAACACAAATTAAGTTATTTTTGATGAAATCCGAGAGCTTTCTGACCCTGCAAACGCAACTACCATGTTGAAGGCCCAGAAAGGTAGTGAGGACATCATTAAAATAGTCCATGTGACATCAATGGTTCAACCGTAATGTTATAAAGCTACGAGAATGCTTTTTCTGTGCAGACAAAACAAATATATCAACTTTATTCAACAATTTCCTCTCTTCCGTGTCAGTCTTTGATACATGTAAACAAGAGTACCAGACACATGCATTCCTCTGAAAACAAGGTGCAACACTTTTTATATTTATACTATTTTCACAACCATCTTACTACCTTTCTGGGCCTTCAACATGGTAGTTGCATTTCTGTCTATGCAGATTCAGAAAACTCTTGGATTTCATCAAAAATATCCTAATTTGCGTTCAGAGGTTGCATTTGTCGTCCACATAAATCACTGAGGATGTCTCGTTTAAGAAAATTAACCATTGTGAAGTTGAGTATTATTCCTTGTGAGGCATAAATTACTGTACTTTTTTCCATACTCTGCAATGTAATTGGTACTTTTTCTAAATGAGTTGGCCTTAATGACGTAATCAGCTGACAAATGTAACCTCTGGAGGCCGCAGCTTTTTAACTGTGACAGCAAATATTATTAAAGCTATACATGAGAGCTAAGACTGAACCTCTAAAAAGGAAAATGTTTCTGTTATGTCAAAATAGTGTATGAAGAATCCTTTCGGATGTGTTCTATTCGTAGAGGAAAACCCAGAATGACAATCAAACCTCACGATTTGTGTGTATGTGGCTGACAGCTGTTTGAGACACCTCTATTATCTGTGCTGAATGAAAGAATCGGTCTGTCTTTTGTTTTGATGTTCTTTTTGATCAGATGTCCATGTCAAGGTCATCTTTGTGAGTCCTTATTTGATAATATTATTATTAGATAAAATAGTAAGTGGTGCCTTTATTAAAACAACTAACAAATATTAAAGAGATTTTTCACTTGAAATGGAAATTATTACTGTTTCAGCCTCACATTTTTAAACTCGTATGATCTCTTCTGTGAAACACAAAATTAGAATTTTTTTAGCTTATATTTTTAAAGGTATAGTTCACCCAAAAATGAAAATTCTGTCATTAATTACTCACCCTCATGTCATTCCAAACCCATAAGACCTTTGTTCATCTTCAAAACAAAAATGAAGATATTTTTGATGAAATCCAAGAGCTTTTTGACCCTGCATAGGCAGCAACTGTCAGAACTGACACGTTCAAGACCCAGAAAGCTTCATAAAATTAAGGTTGAAACACTGATGTCACATGGACTATTTTAATGATGTACTTGCCACCTTTCTGAGCCTTGAACATTTCAGTTGCATTGCTGTCTATGCAGGGTCAGAAAGCTCTCGGATTTCATCTAAAATATCTTAATTTGTGTTACAAAGATGAATAAAGTCTTACGGGTTTGGAACGACATGAGAGTAATTAATTACAGAATTTTCATTATTAGGTGAGCTATCCCTTTAATTGATAGATTTTAGGTATTTTTTGTTTATGTAATTACATTTCAGTGTTAAATATCTGAAATTTCTGATATTTTAATTATATATTTTTAAACTCTTCTTTGTCATACCATAAAACTAGATAGGGACCAGGGATAGTCGTAGTTCCATACATTATATGGAAAAGAACAGCTTTGACAATCTGCTAAATATCTACTTTTGTGTTTCACAGAAAAAGTGGGGTTTGATAACAACATAACAGTGAGTAAATGATGACAGAATTTACACTTTTTTGGTAAGCTGTGGCTTTTACAACAACAGAAAAATTGGACAAATATTTTGATGAATAAACACTCTATAATGCTGTTTTGGTCACTCTAGTTTTGCAAAACTGATGGTGGAGTGATGTGAGGAAAAAAATAAAGAATAAAATAAATCAGATTAAAGCTGATCCTTTAATACACTGAGCCTCTGTATTTGATTCTGTGCACTGGCGACTTACAGCAAACTGTCTGATAACAGACGTCTAGTGTGAGCTTTCTTTTTTTCAGGGCAGTGAGGATTGTGTGCAAATATATTTTTAGGTATAGTCTCCTTTCCCTATGTGGCTGTGTGTGTGAGAGCGGGAGCTTGTCATGTCTGTCAGTGGAGTAACTGTGCTGCCATTGGTCGATTCCCATGCATTCAATCAGAGCTGTGGCTTGTGTCACACACATTCACACACACTAACACACATACATGCACTCAGAGGAAGAACTGAGACCTTCACTGTTAAACCAGACGACCTCAAAGCTCCATCTCTGACAGTAAGTATCCAAATTCCGAACTTTTCAGTTGATGTCTATGGAACATGTGACACATCTGTCAGTCTCTGGATGGAGAGATGAGTCATTGTGCACCTGCATCTGATGAGATTTTTATGCATCTTTAACAAAGTTTAAAAAGGGGTCAGATTTACACTTCAGAGTTTTGAAAATGATGTGCATTGTAGTGGGAAGGTCTTAAGGAGGAAAGACACGGAGGAGAGAAAGACGATGCCTTTTTTGGTGTTACATTTTCAATTTGTTGGAGTGTATTCATGCTGCTTTTCTGTCAAGCGTGTGGGATGGTAGCTACAAAAACACAGAAGACGGGAGAAAAAAACATGCAGAGCCTGAGCCAGTAACACAGGCAGCAAACAGACAGAAAATCCTTCACCAAACTTACTGTCGTTATTTTTACCATGTTGTTCAGCAAGCAGATTGGAACTGCATATTCTGGAATGAAGCTTTGCTTCATTTCCTGGCACATCCAAAGATGATTTCAGTTTATTTACAAGATGCACTGGATCTTTACATTTGTCAGTTCACAATCAGATCACCCAAAATGGGTATTAATAATAGGTAAATATGGTCTAAGTACCAGGATTTTATGCATTGCCAAAACAATTTTATATCACTGTTACCACTGAACCTTGCTAATTGTGGCATTATTTAACATGTAAAACATGTAAAACTTACAGATGTGAAGGTAGAATGTGGAATTATACAATAAATAGAGTTTGCATCACAGCTGACATCACCGCAATATCATATGTGGCAAATGAGTAATACATAATTCTGGCTTATTCCTGGAAAACATGATGATATGAGGATTTATTTGGTTTAGAGTCTAAGTCCTTGTCATTATTAATGGAAAATAAGTTTTGTCCACAGAGTTGGGTATTTAAAAAGATCAATCAATCAATCAATCAATCAGTTAATCAATCAATCAACAGCATACCACTACATCATATCTAACTTTATTTTTCCTAATCCAAATGTAAGAGATTTGTCTGTGTCAGAGGATTTAGAGTTGAAAATAAAGCCACAGAGGATTTATAAATACAGAAGCGGATTTCTCCAGGGAGATTTTTATTTTATTTTCTGAAAAAAAGCACATATAAATCCATATTTACACTTTATTTAAATTTGCATTGTTAAATTAAAATACCTGAACAAGCTCTGCCTTCTATCAAAAAGTCATAAAGTGTTTATTAATAACTATATCTACAATTGATTTTTCAAATTGAATTAATATATTAGGTTTCATTAGGTCATTAAACATAAGGTAAATTCATTAGGTAAATATATATATATATAGTTAAACCAAAAATTATTCAGACACCTTCAACATTTCTCACATTATCACAGTTTATTTGCTAGTAGTTTAGAAAATGGTAACAAAATATGATGACAAACCTAAAAAGTTAATTTGTGTCAGAACAAATTCATCTTGATAATTTTTTAGCAGTTTTACTGGTAGTCCACTGTATAACGATTTTTTTGGGTTCAATATGTCACAGTTTACTTTATTTTGCTATTCTCACTTAAATAAATAAACTTTAGCGTCCTGCACCCACTGGTAAAACATATCAAAAAATATATCTGGTGTCTGAATAATTTTGGTTTAAATGTACATAAACTGATAACTCAATAGGTTTCCCGGATTATCGATTATTCGTACCGTGTGTCATTATTCAAAAATACGTGACAATGACTGCGAATATTAGCCAATCAGTATCAAGAATTAAAGATAGCATAACAATGAATGTAAACTGATTTTTTTTTTTTTTTTTTTTAAGTAGACACACATCTACTGTATATAAACATGTGAGAATAATGTTGCACAATGAGAGTGACCTTGGTCAGAATTATGGACTGTATGTTCAAGATCGCGTGGGCAAAGCCAAGCGTTCAATAGTTGGTTGAGAAAGTGTGGGCGCCCAGAGGGACAGAGCGGCTCTAGCTCAGTGCAACCAGTGCTGGCGGGGCTCAGACATTCAGTTGCTGCCGTTTCTGTCAATATCTGTTCTATCTGCTCTATTTCACCTTTGACAATCGCTGACGGATCGATAGGTCTGAACAGGAGTTTGTCGCGAGCTTGATTTCCCCTCTTCGAGTTCAACCATATGAATTACTCCCGACGCGTCGCCATTTGGTTACTCGCTTTATCTGTACAAATTATACAGGCATGTGCGTATTGCGGTAGATTGGAGATGATATCCGTTTGGCTCCTGTTTTTAAAGCTGCTGGTAGGTATGAAAATATTGAAGCTTTGTTCATCTGTTGCATCCGTATCTGCTTTGGCGAACATCTGCATGCGCAAGGCACGAAGAGGGAATGGTGCAGGAATTCGGTGTGCTGCATTTTTGTACTGTCGTGTTTGGCAGAGTGTCCAGTGTATTTAAAAAGAGTTGTGATGCTGCGTTGTCTCTATCTGACATTTCGTAACTGATTGGGAATACTTTCCTTATCTGCTTGCACTGCAGTGATACAAACACTGCGATTTTTCACTAAGCAAAGTCACCTCACCTCAGTATCATTTACAAAAGAGAAGTTAGACTTAAAGAGATAATTCACAGCAAACACATATTACGTTCAGTTCAAAACAAAAGGAGATGTTAGGCAAAATGACATAAGTCACCATTTATTTTCATTGAATGGAAACGAGATGCACTGAAAGTGAATGGTGACTTAAGCTGTTAGCCCTAACACATCTTCATTTTGGGGTGAACTATCTCTTTAATGTAACAGTCACACTTATTGGATAATATCTGATGACATCATTTTGCGCTGTGCAGAATTCCACCTCTGGCAAAGTGGATGTAATGTTCAGACATCAGAAATGTATTTTCCAAAACAGGCAGGATGAGGCTGGGGTTAATGGTGGTCACAGCACCAGCAGGCATGTATAAAAGAACATCTCATCCGCTCGATATGAGCAATAGATTTGTTTTTCTGTGTCTCTTACTGGATAAACTCAGGCTGATAGCCATAATAAACCTACGGCATGGCACTTTGATAAGGTTGGCTCTGACTAGTGAGCCGCTTCTACATGGCTCATAAACAGGACAGCCTCCTCAGATCCAGCGTGTTGCCAAGCAACCACGACTTTTTAGGGAAAAAACACAAAACAGACCCTCTGAAATTATATCTTGCCAATAAATCATGACTGTGACAGTATTATATAAAATTGTGATCATCCACACACTGTAAGCTCTATATTTTATGAGTGAAAGCACTGAAGCAGTACAGAGAAGAGAATGCATACTGCTAAGTGATAAATGAGGAACGAGGATTTTAAAATTATTTTAGCTAGTTCTTGTGCAGTCATCTAATTAGCTTTTGGATTGATAGAACTTTCAAGAATGAAGTGTACTTCCTCATAAGTGCTTCTCTTCACTTTGTTTAAGCTTAGGAAGCTTTGTAATCACAGCTTGTCGTAGATGTTTAAGTTTGATATTAGACATTTTTGTACATCTTCCTTATTAACCCCAGTTGAATTAACTCATCAGCTTTTAAAATCGTGCCGTTAATTACTTATCCTCAAGTGGTTCCAAACCTGTAAGGCCTTTGTTCATCTGCTGAATGCAAATTAAGATATTTTTGATGAAATCTGAGAGCTTTCTGACCCTACATAGACAGCAAGGCAACTACCACGGTCAAAGCCCAGAAAGGTAGTATGGATATCGATAAAATAGTCCATCAGTGGTGACATCAGTGGTTCAATCTTAATTTTATTAAGGTACGAGAATACTTTTTGTGGACAAAAAAAAAAAGTGCCATGACGCATGAGTGTGGTGCTGCTGACACAGGAGCCAGAAGAAGAAATTGTTGAATACAATTGTTATTTTTGTTTTCTTTGCACAGAAAAGATATTCTTGTAGCTTCATAAAATTGTCACATGGACTATTTTAATAATGTCCTTACTACCTTTCTGGGTCTTGAACGTGTCAGTTGCGTTGCCGTCTATGCAAGGTCAGAAAGCTTTTGGATGTCATTAAAAATATTTTCATGTGTGTTCTGAAGATGAACAAAGGTGCTGTGGGTTTGGAACGACATGAGGGAGAGTAATTAATGACAGAATTTTCATTTTTGGGTGAACTAACCCTTCAAAACACCTAAATGAGGGATAAAATTAAAGAAGAATTCTGTTTTCTAGAAGTCATATATTTTGTGGTTCTGATTTTCTGTGTGGCTTCTAAAACATACTTTAATGTAGATTTCAGCCCACTTTGAGGTTGCATGCTGTTAGAAACCACTTTTCATGGTTATTTGCTATCAAAGAGGTCCACCCACTTATATCTCACAGCATGAATACAAGAATAGCTTGATCAAACTAAAGTAACACTGTGCAGTTCTGTTAGAAACAGCACAAGACTGGATCTTCTAGCTTAATGTTGTCTATAACTGTGTTCAGAACTTTTGAAGGAGCAAGACTAGAAGAAAAATTGTTGGTGTTTGTGCTGTGATTTTAGTATTCCTACGCTTGGTGTTTCTTTAATTGTAAACAGCTCTTTTTGATGTAACTTTCATAGAGAGCCACAGCTGGTGTGCGAAGGTCATATGGAAGTGAACTAAATGAAGGCAAAAGCACCCCTGTAAATCAGCAACAAAAAGAGCAGGAATACCTCTCCGAAGCAGTCACCATGGAGACCAGCCAGCTTTCAGAAATGGCTGATCTAACAGACTGTAAAATGGATCCTGGGTGTACAGAGGACCAGACATGCCAATTCACTGAGGAGGTGGATGAATGTTTTGTCACATATTTCTCAGAGTGCCTGGATACCACACAGAGCAACCCCCATAAAGATCTGGACGGGCCAGAAAACAAAGCCATAACTAATGAATGTGATAGCTCAGGTGAATCTGATGAAAGCAAAGACTCTCAAGAAGGCATTATGGCCAAGGTCAACGAACAAGATAAGCCACCTGGCATAGAATCTTTGGCCTTTGAGTCTCATGAAGAGCCTTTTGTGAATGACAAACCAGAAAAAGAAATGGAAATCAACAATATGGATGATGCCCAGGAGGAAGAACATGATGAACCTAAGGAGAAGGTGGAATCACAAGAATCTGTGCTGGAAGCACAAGAAGAATCAGTGCCTGAAGCTCAAGAAGAATCTGTGCTGGAAGCACAAGCAGAATTGGTGCTTGAGGCACAAGAAGAATCTGTGCTTGAAACTCAAGAAGAATCTGTGCTGGAAGCACAAGAAGAATCTTTGCTTGAAGCTCAAGAAGAATCTGTGCTGGAAGCACAAGAAGAATCAGTGCTTGAAGCACAAGAAGAATCAGTGCTTGAAGCTCAAGAAGAATCAGTGCTTGAGGCACAAGAAGAATCTGTGCTTGAAGCACAAGAAGAATCAGTGCTTGAAGCACAAGAAGAATCTGTGCTTGAAGCACAAGAAGAATCAGTGCTTGAAGCACAAGAAGAATCTGTGCTGGAAGCACAAGTAGAATTAGTGCTTGAGGCACAAGAAGAATCTGTGCTTGAAGCACAAGAAGAATCAGTGCTTGAAGCACAAGAAGAATCAGTGCTTGAAGCACAAGAAGAATCTGTGCTTGAAGCACAAGAAGAATCAGTGCTTGAAGCACAAGAAGAATCTGTGCTGGAAGCACAAGTAGAATTAGTGCTTGAGGCACAAGAAGAATCTATGCTGGAAGCACAAGAAGACTCAGTGCTTGAAGCACAAGAAGAATCTGTGCTGGAACAGCAAATGAATAAGCTGGTGATTTCTGAAATCCCCACTGAATCTTGTCCGGATATGGATCGAGATGACCTAAGTGACTGTCTGCTTGTGGAGATGGCTATCATTTCATCAGACAGTGATGCTGAGGAGCCGTGGAGGTCTTTAGGTCCACCAGCTGTCGACAACGAAGAGATTAAAGACAATGGTGATCTCTTGGGTATGGATGAGGCAGAGGTAAACTCAGAAGACCAAGCAAGACAGGAAGACAATGAAGTGATCGAGAGCAATGCTGAATTTGAAGATGAAGTTCTGGCTTTGAGCATTAATGAAAGTGAGATTCTAGAACAACCAGAGTGTCCCACTGAATGTGAGCTGCAAGATATTTCTTTGGACTCTTCGGCCCATTACTGCAGTTTAACCAAGATTGCAGAGGATGAGGAAGAGCTTGGTAAAACCTCAAAGCACAGCCTTCAGCGTCTGTCCTGTTCAACATCAGAGCTCGACAAAAAGTTGCCAAAAGACTTCTGCGTGGTTCAGGAAATAAAGAGCGAGAATGTCAGCACGGAGCATCTGGATTTCAGGGTGGCTCGCAAGCAGTGGCAGAAGATGGAAGAGCAAACAAAGGGTCTGGTCCACCGGCCAGTGATGAGGCAGGTATCTTGCCAGGGTGGACACAGCTTTATGTACACACCTGTCCGCAACATTGATCGCCCCAGAAGAGACCCTGACATAGAGAGTCTTGGTCTGGGAGATTACCAGTACACTCAGTTCAGCCCCTGTTCAGAGGACTCTGGTCTAGATGACACAAGCTACAGGTCTCCTTATGATGAGCCAGAAACTCCAGTGGAGCGGGAGATTCGTGAAGCCCTCGAGCGAGAGGAGAATTTTAGACGAGAGAGGGCAATGGCAAAGATGTCTGCTGGTGACACTATGCAAGTTAAATCCAGGCCTGGTGGTCTTCCCCACAGCAGGTCAGAGCCAGGAGAGAAAGGACGGATGTTTGACACACCAGAGGACAGATGCAGGTCTCAGAGGTCTCCTAGTGCAAAAACTCCAACTTTGTCCATCAGCGCTTCATCTGGAAGAAATCCCACATACCATGAAATGACCGCCAACAATGTCATTATACTTGAGCCAGATTCGTACCCCACCAGCCCTCGCAACCGAGGAAAAGGTGGGATGCTTTCTCCAGGGACAAGCAGCTTCCAAGAATGGCCATCAGACATGAATAATGTCATCATCCTGGAGACATCAAATCTCATCATTCGAAGTGCCTCGGAATTCTGCCTGAGCACTGCATGTCAAGAGACACAAGAGAGCACCTTTCAGAACAACCCTTTCTTCAAATTGCGCTCCCACAGCACCCAGTCTCTGGTGGATCAGGAGATCAAGTTGGTGAAGCAAAGAGAAGAGGAGCTTAGAAAGCAAAGAGCACAACTATATGTAAAGGAGAGATATGACACAGTCCTCGTGTCCCCCAACCAACTGCAGAATTTCACTTATGAGAAACCAGGTACCACATTTAACAACCATTAGCGTATTCACTTAAAGGGATAGTTCAGCCAAGAATGAAAATTACCTCATCATTTACTCACCCTAATGGCATTCTAGGTGTATATGATTTTCTTCTTTCAACGAATACAGTCGGAATTATATTAAAAAATGACCTGGCTCTTCCAAGCTTCATAATGGCAGTGAATGGCTGTTAAGATTCAGTAGTCTAATAGAAGTCCAATAAAGTGCATCAATCCATCATAAAAGGTCTCCACACGGTTTAGCTTGATAGTTTTATGCCATTAACTGAAAAAAAAGTATGATTTGAGTACCTCTTCAGGAATATTACTGTTTTCAAGGGTTTTCCAGACCTTAAATTTTATAAAGTCAAATTCGCACCTTGTATGAACCCTGGCTAACTGTCGTACCAAGTTCATGAGGGAGTGGCGTTACAGCAGATGACATAGCTCCAGGACGTAGACATAGCTCCAGTAAGAATATGCTAGTCTCACAAAAACAAAGTTTTGTTTACAGGAGCAAAGGAAGCAAAGTTTCCTTTGTTTAGCCAAGGTAAACCATGAAGACCTCTTGGCTTATATCAAAATCCTCAAATGGTTTTCTTCATAAGTACTTGTTTTGTACTTCTAATTTCTGCGTTTCTGCGCTCGTCACTTCTCACTGGAGCTTAAGCTATGCCTGCATCCTATACGTCATCCGCCGTATGACAGTTTAGCGGAAGCTAGAGTTTGCAGTTTAAAGTTTTAAATATAATTTTTTTTTTTTACACAAATGCATCGTCTTGTCTTAGAAGGCCTTTATTATCCCCCCAGAGCCACATGGGAGTAATTTTATGATGGATGCATTGTATTGGACTTCAAAATCTCAACACCCATTCACCGCCATTATAAAGTCTGGAAGAGCCAGGACATTTTTTAACGTAACTCCGATTGTATTCATCTAAATATAGTCATATACCAAGTCATATAGATCTGGGATGGCTCGAGGGTGAGTAAATCATGGGGTAATTTTCATTTTTGGATGTACTATCCCTTTAACTGATGTCATTACATAAAGAGGTAGTTCAGTAAATGTCCTTTCTCTGATTTGGACACTTTACAGGAGAGGTGCCAGCAAAATCTAAGTCGTCCCCCTCATCTCCATCAAAGACACGCAAAATGGATCGGTCCGCTTTGTCCTGCGACCACAAGGTACATTAAATTTAGGCATGCTATGAATCAAAGCTTCAGATTTTTGAACTGTACATGTTTTTCTGTTTGTCCTCTCATGTATCATATATAACTGTCATGAATTCCACTGCAGTTTATCTTTCTGTTTTTCATTCGCATGTCTTTGACATCTCATTGATCTGTGCTCATTTCACCTTGAAACTGGAAACTGCATGCAGTTTTACAGGTGAAGCTTTCTCCTTTAGTTCCCTGAGACACCGTACCCTCGAGTCAGACGGAAAAGTGCCCTAGCCCAGAGGTGGGAAGCAGGTATCTTTGCCAATCATCAGCAACAAGACTGAATAATTTGCCTAAATGAAGCATCGAAGCACAAATCAAGTTTCCATTAAAGTATAAGCATGTGCAAATAGTTTTAGAGTAAAACATTCATTACTAGTACAAACCTGAAACTTAATAGGTGAGTAAAAATATTCAAGACTAATGTCATACCTTTTTACATTTTTTGGATGCTAGTATTTTCAATCCTGGATATACTTTTATATTATTGCAGATGAAGAATTTATACCGTAATGTATTCCTAAACTGCACTATGTATAAAAATTATGCCAAACATTGAGAAATTTATTATTCTAATTTCACATTACATAACATGTTACAATAACCACACCGTGAAAAGCAGAAGATAAATTATATATAAAGTATATTCATCTTTGATTTAATCTGATCAAAAGTGCAATTTAAGACAAGAGAAGTTCGCTGCTTGGAATGTCTAACAGAATATATTGTTGATGTAGCTTCCAGAGGTGTTACAAGACAAGTAGCTGGCTTCTGTACAATAATTACATTGTGAGCCTTTTAAATATTTTATGCTTTGATTGTCTGCATACAATGTGAACATTTATTCTTCTGTGAAAATAATTTAAAGATGTGTGAATTTCACTTCATTATATTCATGTTCGAAATGTCTTAATAGATATGTTTCTTCCTTGCAGGATGTTTTCAATGCAAAATACTGTTCAAACCTTGAATAAAATGAAACTGATAATGACTTGTCTTGCTCTATAAATAATTAGGTCTTCATTCCGATTTCTGTGCTGCCATATGACTCATATGTTGGTTATACATTCCCTATGGCGGCGAGCAGCGAGACACAGAACACTGAGTTTCCAAGCACAAAAACAGCAAGGACAGCCACTCTAAACTTTGTATCCTGTGGAAGCAGAAATATGAGAATTTGTTTAGAAGAACATTATGTATATGGTTGTTTTTTAACCCTATGGTAAGCCTTGATGGTATGTTTTTGTTTTGCATACCTGATTTCTTTTATGATTAATATTAAAAAAAAGATAGTTTACCCAAAAATGTACTGAAAATTTAGGCTATACAAAATGTAGGTGAGTTTGTTTCTTCAACAGAAGAAATTTGGAGTAGCATTACATCACTTGCACACCAATGAATCCCCTGCAGTGAATGGGTGCCGTCAGAATAAGAGCTGATAAAAACAGAACAATAACCCACAGGTAATCCACACAGCTGCAGTCCACCAATTAAAGGAACACTCCACTTTTTTTGAAAATAGGCTCATTGTCCAACTCCCCTAGAGTTAAGTTGAGTTTTACGGTTTTCGGATCTATTCAGCTGATCTCCGGGTCTGGCGGTAGCACTTTTAGCATAGATTAGCATAGATCATTGAATAGCATCTCCTTAGCATCTCGCTCAAAAATGACCATATATAATGACGATATTTTTCCTATTTAAAACTTGACTCTTCTGTAGTTACATCGTGTACTAAGATTGACAGAAAATGAAAAGCTGTGATTTTCTAGGCTGATATGGCTAGGAACTATACTCTCATTCTGGCATAATAATCAAGGAACTTTCCAGCCGTACCATGGGTGCATCAGGCACAATGATATTACGCAGCCGTCAACTCTGCCTCTACACAAACTTAGTGCCGGTCACTTTCAGGTGCTGCATAACATCATTGCACCTGCTGCACCCATGGTACAGCAGCAAAGTTCCTTGACTATTACGCCGAAAACGTCTTTGTACACGATGTAACTAAAGAAGAGTTAAGTTTTAAATATAATTTCAATAATTTCGAAACTCTTTGGTCATTTTTGAGTGAGATGCTAATGGTCTAATCGGATTCAACGATCTATACTAAGCTATGCTAAAAGTGCTACCGCCAGACCCAGAGATCGGCTGAATGGATTCGAAAGCAGTAAAACTCAACTGTTTAATTCTAGGGGAGTTGGAAAAGGAGCCTATTTTCAAAAAAAGTGTAGTGTTCCTTTAACATCTTGTGAACAGAAAAGTATGTGTTTGTAAGAAACAAAATTATCAATAAGACGTTTTTAAACTCCAAAAATTTTGAAGTTTGTTTTGCTTTCGGGTAAAATATGAGTCTTCTTTCCACAGTATTGCTTTATTCAGTGAAAAAGTTGCCTTGTCTCAATCAGGAGAGAAAGATGCACAAATTAAGCACCATTTACAAGCAAAAACAGTTCAAAACAAATGTGTTGGTGGATTTGGTGTGAGAAAACAACAGGAGATGGACTTTTACACTGGAAGAAGTTTTGGACTTATTATGGACTTGTATTTTGGCCAGAAACGACAGTTTGAAGTTGTTTAAAAAAACTCAATGATGGATTTCTTTCTTATAATTTATGGATTTTTTATCAGCTGTTTGGACTCTAATTCTGATGACACACATTCACTGCAGAGGATCCATTGGTGAGTAATGTAATGCAAAATTTCTCCAAATCTGTTCAGATGAAGAAACAAACTCATCTACTTCTTAGGTGGTTTGAGGGTGAGTCAGTTTAGGCAACTTTTCATTTTTGAGTGAACTATTCCTTTAGTGTTTTCATCTCCACCATTATGTTTGAGTAAAGTGTAAACTTACCCAGTTCACATCCTCTGAATTGTTTGAGAGAACTGGAAGTTCTTCTTCCTTTCCACTCCCTGCTGAAACAAGAGAGGTTGCTAAACATATACAAATACATCATTTTGAACAACATATTTTGCTTCATTTCACTCTCAGTTTGAATCATCAGATGGGATCCTGCCACTTATGAAGCAAAAACTAAAAATACAGTTAAAAGACACCTATTATGCCCTTTTTTTTACAAGATGTAATATTGGTCTTGGGTGTCCCCAGAATGTGTCTATGAAGTTTAAGCTCAAAATACCCCACAGATCATTTATTATAACATTTTTGGGTCGTGTCTAAAAAAAGAGCTGTTTTGGTGTGTATCACTTTAAATGCAAATGAGCTGCATATTCCTGCCCCGTCTTCAGAAGAGGACTTAGGGTATACATTTCTGCTTTGCATACCTACAGCAATAAACAGTCGGTAGAAGAAACACGACTGAGAGCAAGCCGCGTGACCGACTCAACAACGCAATGAGGATGTGTTTGCTAGTGCCACCAAGCGGACAGCGTGGCGCTGATAAATTAAAATACTTACATAACGTATGCAAACAAATGGTTAAAATGTTAGCTAATCATTATAACGACTTGATATTCACAAAGCAGTCTGGAGTGAAATGTTTCGCATTTCGAAATGTATTTAGGTCGATTTTGAGGCGCATTACCTTGAAAAATAAAAGAAATGCACTGCGTCCTCAGTGGCTTAAATGTTGGTAAAAATTGAAGACATTTATGTTGAGTCTTACATCCAAACACAGAACACCGGATTGCTTACAAGACATTGTTAATGTTACAGCTGCTCAAGTGCAGAAAAAATGGAGGACAGCATACAGCCAAAGACAACTCACTGAGGGCGTCATCTATGGCAATGCAGGACTGTCAGTCAGTGGCTGTGGGCCTAAACAATGTGACGTCACACTGCTTAGAAAATAAAAACGACATGCCCAGTGAGACTGATTTGGTTTAATGTGGATTAAAAAATAAGGAGTGGGTGGATTTTTATCATTGAAGGGTGGTTGTGTTTACCCTCTGCCAACACACATTCATGTCTAAACACCATATTAAAGTGGATTTTGCATAATAGGTGCCCTTTAAATGAGGTTAAACTGCATTTACACAGTCTTTCAAATGTATTAAATGTGACCCTGAACCACAAAACCAGTCATTAGGGTGTAAAGGGTTTTAAAAGGGTTTAAAACTGAGATTTATACTTAATCTGAATAAATAAGCTTTCCATTGATGGGCTGTATGGTTTGTTAGGAGAGGACAATATTTGGCCGAGATACAACTATTTGAAATCTGAGGGTGCAAATAAATCAAAATATTGAGAAAATTGCCTTTAAAGTTGTCCAAATGAAGTTCTTAGCAATACATATTACTGATCAAAAATTAAGTTTTGATATATTTACAGTAGGAAATTTACAAAATATCTTAATGAAACATGATCTTTACTTAATATTTACATAATTCTTTTTGGCATAAAACAAAAAAATTTGACCCATACAGTGTATTGTTGGCTATTGCTACAAATTTAACGGTGCTACTTAAGACTGATTTTGTGGTTCAGGGTCACAAATGAGCTAGCTACATATACAAACCTTTTCTAATAACACCACGCTTATGAAGGTTTAACACCAGCCTTAACACAGCAGTCCAAACCAAAAAAGCAGCGAGAACTCCTGTGGTCCACGGGTAAGGCAGCAAAAGTGACTGTTGCCTTATTCCAGTAAACATGGAAACCACTGAAATAATAATAATAAAGAAGTAACTTGATATTTTTTAAAAAGGTTCTGAATTTTATATTACTGATAGAAATTGATATGAGATAACCTCCTAAACAGCAACATTACAAAAAGCTAATTCACCGGCAACAGTTTCAGCAACATTTCCAACAACCCCGTGCAACCAATTGAATATCCGTCGCCTGAGAAAAAGAAATGATTGTCTTTTGTTATGTTATGTCATTAAGCTATTCAGTTTCAGATATGTAACCAAAATGTATGGAAACCCGTTTCCGCCACTGAATAAAATTTTTTAAAAAAGGTATTGCGACTTTTTATCTCACAATTCTGACTTTTTACTCAGAATTGCAAGATAAAATGTCGCAATTGCGAGTTATAAAGTCAGAATTGTGACTTTATATCTTGCAATTCTGAGAAATAAAGTCAGAATTGTGTCAAAATTGTGAGACGAAAAGCCGCAACTTCGAGTTACAAAGTCAGAATTGTGACTTTATATCCTGCAATTCTGACTTTATAACTTGCAATTGTGAGTTCCTATCTTACAATTCTGAGGAAAAAAAGTCAGAATCGCGAGATGTAAACTCACAATTGCGAATAAAAAAGTCAGAACTGTGAGATAAAAAGTTGCAATTACATTTTTTATTTTTTTATTCAGTGGCAAAAACAGGCTTCCATACAAAAGAGGTTAAAACTACCAAGTTGCACATTCAAGTTAATTGAGGAGTCCTTACCGTGAGGAATCTGGAGCTGGTCTGAATGCAGCCATTATAGGCTGACAGAAGGCGAGAATCAAAACAACACAGCCAAGGTATGGATGAGCACCAGCTCTCTGCACAGAAGCAGTATTACAGTATTGTAATCTAAACTTAAAACTATTAAAAAACTTTTTTGCGTTAGTTGAAATAAAGCTAAAATAAAGAATAAATGATACAAAAATTAGAAATGTTGCCTTGGCAAGTAACTTAAATAAGTTTAAGTACTAAAATGACTAAAACTTACTAAAATGTACTAAAATGTTAGTTACACAGAGCTATATAGAAATATTTAACAAAAAAAAAAAAAACTAATAAAAATGAGAATACCACATACCAAAATGACTAAAATTAAAATAGTAAATTAAAATTGAAAATATTAAAATAAAATAAGTAAAAGTATAAAGACTAATTTCAAATATTAAATAAAATATTGAATAAACAAATACTAATATATTATATAAATAATGCTAAAATATCTGCACAGAACCAATATATAAACAGAATATATTACAGAATATTCAACACAAGCTACAATGTAACACCACAATAACAAACACTCTCTGATCCTGACATTGGTCTTAAATGAAACGGGGCCCCCAAATGGCAAGGAGTGAAACTGTAATATTTAATCTATTTAATCTATTTAATACTGTCACTGTTTTAAAGATAAATTACATTGTATTACAAAGCATAGTCTCACAGGTAGAAAACACATGCTTTACTCACTGTGCTCCATTTTCCTCTGTAGACAAAGGGAAAAATGAAGCCCGCAGCTGTCAGCAAAACTGTAAGAGACATCAACATGCGATGCACCTGTGAACAGAAAATTTTTAATGAAAAGTATGAATACTAAGTAAAACAAAGTACAGAATATGCAAGCGACCACAAAAACATAGATGCTGGTTTCATATATTTATGTCAATACAAGCATAAGTGTACTGTATAGAAGTACCTGAAACCATATTTTTTGCCCAAACAATGTTTTTTCTGGCCAGTCAGGTTTAAAAAAGGTAGCCATTAAATTTCCAGTGCATTCTGCTAGCATCCAGGCAATCAGCATTAGAGCTCCTGCATTTAAATGACATGTTTGATATAATATTTGGAAACTTGCAAATGACAGTATTTAGCATTTTACAACACTTTCTTTGAAACATGTAGTAGTTTATCAAATAACCAATTTGTCATTTAACTGATGTGTTATCCACAACAACTACTATACACTTTTCAAGGGCACAGAGGTGATAATTCATGGATTGTCCATTGCAGGGTTTAAACACGCAACATTTCCGTTTCCTGACCATATATCCAACCATTCAAAGAGTTGTCAGTATCCTGCAGTAAACTTAATTACAGCAGAACACCTACCATGAAATTTCATGAGCAGTGGAGATCGAGAACCCGTGAGTATTTTAGGAGGGCCGATAATGATCTGATGATGGGACGATATCAGTGGCTGTCGCTTGTGTCTGTGGATCATACCTGCAGCACAACAAAACACAACAATAAAACTTATGAGATAACTTGACTAAAGCTTAACGTCACACTTCATTTCCATCGTACCATAAAGATAGCATGTAAAAAAAATAGTATCCGAAGTTCCTCCAAAATGCAAGACAATTGCTGTAAACCCATGTTATCGTTCAGTATGACAGTGTTTAAATTTTTTTTTTTTACTTGTGCTTGTTTACTTGTAAAAGTTGAATTCAGGCTTTGGCTGTAACTATTTTATTCCCTGTGTACCCGGCGACCCTGTCATAAAGCAAATGACAGGAAACAAGTACTGATTGCTCAGGGCATCACAGACACTTGTTAATCAGTAAAGTCAGAAATCCGGATCTGTGGAGTAACATGCAGTGCGGAGGCCATAAACACAAAGTTGCACGCAACACTGTATCTGATGAGACGCATAATCATTTGCCAAAACTTGTTCTAAGAAGGAGAAATACAGCCCGTTTGGAAAATGCTGAAGGATGTCATGACCGGAAAGACAACTGCTAATTCATCATGCTTTAAACCTAGAAGTTAAAAAAGCCAATGGTTTAAAGCCATCATTTTACACACATAAGGCAGATCTACAGTAGGTTATCTATTCAGTATGGAAGCCCATTTCCACCAAGGTAATTCCTCCTATCTTACTGACTAATTGTGACTTTTTTTATCGCAATTGCGAGTGTACATCTTGCAATTCTGATTTTTTTTTTCTCAGAACTGTGATATATAAACTCAAAACAGAGAGTAATAAAGTCAAAATTGTGTGGCAGGCCTATAAACTCACAAACTTGTAAAAGTTGCAATTGACCCTTCGCAAAAACCAGGCCTCCTTACTTACTGTTGCTATGTCTGACAAACAAAGCCGCTCTTACACTACACATGTTCTCACGCGGTAAAAAAACATCACGGAGCAAAGAGGAAACTGACAACAAGCAGACAAGACAAAGCAGGTTACTTCTGGTATGATACAAGGTCTCAGCTTTAAAATGTTGATCTTTTTTTAAGAAATTCAAACTATGAATAATGTTTTGTGGCTCTTTAATGTATCATGACAGATCACTCTATTGCCTTGTTAGATCAATGACACGTGAACCAGTCTTTTCTTCTTCAATTAAAGCACGAAAAAAAACATCAACGAACATCATAACATTTCATTTCAACCGCGGAAAGACGTCAATACACAATTTTTCAGGTTTAAGTCCACCGAAGTTAATCTGCTCTCCTGTCTGATTTGTTTGTCAGACAGAATGGCAGATTATGCGTTATGATTGGTAAGATCGCCTGTCAATCAAGCTGTTTGAGAAGGGTCAATTCTGACTATTTCTCAGAATTGCGAGTTTACAGGCCTATCTTACAATTCTGACATTATAACTCATTATTTGAAGTTTAATTAATTCCGTTTATATATGGCAATTGTTACTTTTTTCTCAGAACTGCAAGCTTATGTCTCGCAATTACTTTGTTACACGCAACTGCAAGTTTATATCTCAGAATACTGAGAGAAAAAGTCAGAACTGCGAAGAAAAATCACAAGTATTTCTCACAATTGTGAGTTTAAATTTATGCTGAGGACAACAATTAATCACAATTAATCACATCCAAAATAAAAGTTTTTGCGTACATAATATGTGTGTGTACTGTGTATATTTATTATGTATGTATAAATACACACACATGCAGTGTTGGGTGTAAGTAATTAGTTACTGTAATTTACTAACTTTTTCCTTGAAAAAGTAAAGTAAGGGGTTACTCTTATTTTTAATGTAATTTAATTACAGTTACTTTGTATGTAATTGAACTTAATACTGTGTATACACTGTAGAATATTGATATACAATACAATACAATAATGGATTTAACATCAAGATTTAAATTCTAACTTTAAAATGCATGCTTTTTATATAACCTTCTCACTTCAAAAATTTTAGTTAGTTAATAACAATATTGGTAACACTTTAGTGTCCAGTTCTCACTATCAACTAGTTGGTTATTAGCATGATATATTATTGGGATATTGGCTGTTTATTGTTACTTAAAAAGCACATATTAATGTCTTATTCTGCAAGACCTTATTCTAAATCCTTAATCCTACCCAATTCTTAAACTTAATTGTCAACAACTACTTTACTAAATATTAATAAACAGTACTTAGGAGTATATTGAGGCAAAAGTATAGTTAGTTCATAGTTAATAGTTAGTTAATAGTGAGAATTGGACTGTTGAAGATTTAATTAGTAACTAGTAATTAATTTTTTTTTTTTTTTTTAGAGTAACTTACCTCTTAACACTGCACACATGCATGTATATATTTAAGAGTAATATGTTAAGATTTATATATTAAATATATTTATATATAATATAAATTATATGAATATAAATACATGTGAAATACAAGTAAATATTTTCAAAATATATACTGTATATCTGTATATCTATATATATACTGTATATATACTTATATCTCACAATTCTCCATTTCCCAATTTTCTCAATTCTTAGAAAATAAGTCAGAATTGCGAGTTTGTATCACCCAGTTCTGAGAAAATCTGGGAGATAAAAAGTCGCAATAGCCTTTTTTTTTATTTTATTTTTTTATTCAAGGGTGGAAACAGGCTTCCATAATTCTGTAACACGTCATCACTGTTATTTTAGTATTACTTATATACTATTATAATATTTATTAATATTTTTAATTTGTTTTATATTTTCAGCTTCCATTTTCATTTCTCATTTTCATTCTGTTTGGTTACCAACATTCTTAAAAAAATATCCTCATTAGCAGATAAAAGAAGTTTGGTTTGGAACATGAGGAAAACAATGACAAAGTTTTAGTTTTTGGGTGAACTATCCCTTTAAAATGATTAGATTTCTGTTAGCTTCTCAGGCAACATTTTTAAAAGTTTTTCATCTAATATTTATATTTCATTTCAGCTGTATTTCAATTAGAAAAAGCTTTATTTAACACTTATAGTTAACAGTAACCATGTATGTTACTGATGCAGTTAAAAATCTCACCATATTCCGCAGCCCCATGTGCCAAAAACAGGTAATAACTGTTGTTAAGGCTGAATCGGACCGGGTCCTGAGGGGTGTAGATGGACCTTGAGAACTTGCACTGAATGACCCCATCAGAAACTCTCCAGCCTACATCAGTCAGCACAGACTGCAGAGGAAGGGAATTGTGCTGATTACATTTACGACTGCATAAAACAGGACACGCTGACATCTTTTTGGACTGTAACGCTTTTATAGGTCTTAAAATTAAGTTAACAATTTCAATACTTAAACAGCCAAAAAGTGCTCTCACCTTGGATGATATCACTGGATATTTCCGGCCTGTTGTATACGCAGGCTCCACACTTACACGGCCCTCATCATTTATGCACAAATACGTATCATCATCTCCCTATTAAACATGAATATATCTAGTCAATTCATTATAATGCACTAAACACATTTCTAGGACTGGAAATTATGCTCACCATCCATTCATCCTTGGACAGAGCAAAGGAGACATATCCCTGTGCAGGGCCGCTGAGCTCAAATGAAACTGTCTGGCCCAAAGTAGAATAAGACAGGAAGAAGCAGTTTGCGTCCACAGAAGGGTTACAGCCAACAGGGTCAATGAGACAAGACTTCGACTTGCCACATCCCTCTGAGGTGAACTGTAAGAGAATACAATAAAACCTATGAAATGCCGCTTATAGGAGCAGATACATTTAGAATTAGTATTTTTGCACGTACCGGCTGAGGCAATATAGAGGTGCTTGCAGAGTGCGTAGACATTTCGGTGGTTGATCGAGGTGGAGCGGGAGTCACGTCACCCTGAGATATGACAGGACTAGGGACTTTCAGCCAGAAAATCTTGTAGTGAGCAAGAACTGTGGCACTTGATGTGGAAAAAAGAGAGAACTGAACATAATAAAAGAAACTAAAAGGAGCCAGTGTGTATGGTTTATGAAAATTTTTAATATTAAAAGACAAATCACACTCACAGAAACCGTACAGTCGGAGGAGCATTGGACGGGGCTTTCCAAATCACCTGAATTTCAGTCTTTTTGGCGTTACTGGTGTGACTAACTGCAGAACCCTTTAAAAGATAGGACACTTTTTATTTACATAGAAACTCTTTAACATTAAAAGCAGATTTTGAGCAACATTTCTCATGCAAAATAGTTTGTAAACAAATTAATCCATGCCAATTTTAATTTACACAACATCACATACTAAATTATATTTAGTACAATAGCACTCTTGCTTATGTGATTTAAATACACAACCCAAAAAGTCACTTATGCTCACCAAGATGGCATTTCTTTAAGAAAAGTTACAGTAAAATCAGTAATATTGTGAAATATTATTACAATTTAAATAAACTGTTGTCTAGTTTAAAATACTTTCAATGGTAATTTATTTCTGTGATGGCAAAGCTGATTTTCAGCAGTCATTACACTAGTCTTCAGTGTCACATGATCCTTAAGAAATCAGTCTAACATACTGATTTGGAGCTCAAAAAACATTTCTTATCATTATCAATGCTGAAAAACATTGTGCTGCTTAATATTTCTGCAAAAACGGTGATACATTTTTTTTTTAGTATACTTTGATGAATAGAAAGTTCAAAAGAACAGTGTGTACTTAATGAAACAACAACAAGTTAATAAGGTAAAGGTCTTTACTGTCAATAGTGATCTATTTTATGCATCATTGCTGAATATTGCAGAGTTTATACCGAAAGTGGCCATTACTATACTAACCTCTATGCTGTTGCATGTCAAACGTTGAGAAATCGCATGATCTACCAATGTGAATGAGCCAACAGCTGGTCCATCGGGATTTGAAGCATCTCGGGCCTCAATTAGAAAGCCCTCAAAGTGTCCACTTCCAGAGACAGTGACTATGGACATTGGAAGGGGTAATAAATCAAGGCAAGAATGAGAAGCATTTATTGTTCAACAGTATTCAAAAATGATAATAATTAAGGTTTTATCCGCTTACCTCTGATATTGTCCCCTGGGCTGAATTTACTGGCATTCACAGTCAGTGTGTATGGACTGGCAGTAGTGTTGGGTTGGCTGTGATGAATCGGCATCATGCTTTCACAAGATTCCTCCACTTTTCCATTTTTGTACCCACTTATAGAGGTCAAACACAAAGTCCCAAGGACTGCAAGAGCAGTTTGTAGATTTCGCATTTTCCAGGCAATGTGATCCTCTTCTGTGGATATGTCATATCAGAAGAAAGGCATGTGTAAAATTATGACTTTTTTTCCCTTATGTTATAGTTTATTCTAGCTCATTTTGATTCATTCAGGCCCTACATTTACTTTCTTTTCTGAAACAAAAACAACAAAAACATAGTAACATTTTAGCTTGATAAATTATTTAAATATGCATGACAATACAGTGAAAACAATGACAATATATAGTGTAAATAAGGATCCTGGAAAAAGTTAATGCAGGTTTTAGAGGTTGAAAAGTAAGCACTGCTCTTACCTTGTCAGCAACCTGTCTGCTCAGGTAATGCTGGTAGATAATAATTTTATGGTTTGAACATGAATGGGCGGGTTATGCCACATTTTAGGACCTGCTGTCACATTTTAGGACCTACAACCACAAGATGGAGACAAAATCTGAAACAGATCCTGCGTCGTTTGTTGTTATCTATTTATTTCATTGTTTATTTGCTTGTTTGTAACTCATAAACTCATAAAGTGAATTTACTGTTAATATACGTGACTGGCCTACACGGTTTTTCTATCTAATCATCTAATTATTTTCATAAACATACGCTGCTGTGACTAAAACATTTCATTCAAATAGAAAATATGTCTTCTACTAGTGTATTTACGGTAGAGGGAAGCGGAGAACTGCAGCCGTGCACACGCCTCCTTCACCAGAGTCAGGACGTCCTTAAGCCGAAAACAGGAAAATACACTGGTTTGTCATTTAACACTTCTGCTTTTTAACACTGTATTGTCGTGCAAAAATGATCGAAATGTTTAAATCAGTGTAGATTTCAGACTGTCGTGCATCAATAGAGGATGGTATGCATGTTGCAATGTGCTGTCTTGACTTGGCAGATGTTACAGTTGCCCTGATTATTCATTTAAAATAGACTTGCTTGGCCTTTATCCGCTAGATTCTTAACCTCGTCTGAGTTAGAGGATACTTTTTTGGCCGTGCCTTTAAATGCCAGTCGTGTTTACTGTAGTGATGGGAGTCCGATTCATTTTCGCTAATCGGTTTATTCGAACAGCTCGTTTCAAGGAACCGTTTGTAAAAACGATTCAGTGATTCTTTTTTCTCCTTGGCACGTACACATATTGCTGTTTATTATGGATGTTTATAGTCATTTGAACAATAGTGTTTATTGTAATTCTGTGTGTCAATATAGTGTTTCACACCCATGATAAATAACGTCTAAATACGTCTTTTTACAAGCGAAATATAATTTGCATTTGTTAAACCAAACAAAGACTAATTTAAGTTACACTCTTTGGGTGAAGTAATTTCTACAAATCGACTATTAAAGTAACTTTTAGCTCCGTAAGTCAAATGTTCTCTTCAGTCGCTCTTGTTATCAGTTCACTCACCCATTTTCGACAGTGAACGAGTTCAACCGCTCTGATCCGAAAGATCCGACTCAAACGAATGATTCGTTCATGAATAAACTACCAGAGCTGGTGATGGTGCAGTGAGTTTAGATTAGTGTTACTAACGTACGGATACATTTCCTGACGGAGGTATATTCATGTATTCCGGCAGAACTCTCTGGCATTTTGGGTTGTTGTTGTGCTCACTCGTTATGTCATGTTATATGGCTCTTGTATTGTCAAACGGTAAAATGTTGCAATAATTTGCCCTTGTACAGGAAACAGTTGCAATCCTGTGGTTATTCTGAAGCTGCATTCGGGCGTCTGTTAAGTTGAATTAAATGTCGTCTATTAATTAATAGTGTGTTGATTTGCATATCTTTTGGTTCTCTTTTAAGTGAATGGGGTCCTGTTAATTTCCTGCTCTTCGCTGCATTAAGGACGTGCTAAAATAAGGAGGGCAATCATGACAGCAAAACAAGTAAGAGTGATGGTCCTCAATGACATGGAGAAACTCGACAGGACCCTCTTCCGTCTGGAACAAGGCAAGTTTGAGCTCACGTTTATCGCTTTGCGTCGACCTGCGATATGAGAGTTTATTGTACTGTAATAATGACCAGTAGTCTGTGTTATGTGGGGAGCGTTTGTAGTTATTTATAGACGGTGTTGTGTTCTCAGGAGCCAACTTCATGGCTCAATACCTGTTCATTCATGTACTAATAAATAGTAAATATAGCAGAAGAGTTTGGCACTGACTATATGAAAAGAATGCTATCATGCTTCCAAATGTGACCTGTACCACAACACCAGTCTTAAGGTGCACTGGTATATTTGTAGCAATAGCCAAAAATACATCGTATGGGTCAAAATTATACATTCTTCTTTTATGCCTGAAATCATTAGGATATTAAGTAAAGATAATGTTCCATTAAGATATTTTGTACATTCCTTATCGTAAATATATCAAAACCTACTTTTTGATTAGTAATGTGCATCCCCAAGAACTTAATCTGGACAACTTTAATAGTGATTTTCTCAATCTTTTGATGTTTTTGCACCCTCAGATTCCAGATTTTCAAATAGTTGAATCTCAGCCAACTATTGTCCTGTCCTAGCAAACCATGCATCCATGGAAAGTTTATTTATTCAGCTTTCAAATGTCTAAATTTGACCCTTATTACTGGTTTTGTGGTCCAGGGTCACATATGAGAAATTTAATCCATTCATTATGGAACATTCCAGCAAACAAATCTTGTTAAGAACTTGTCACTTTCAATTTCATGGTTAAATTTTTGAGGTTATCATTTGTCTTACTTCATGATTTCATAATCATATGCATCTTCATCCTCAAATACTGTTAATGAATATTTTCAAATGAGCTGAATATAGTTGGCATCTAATTTTTATCCAGATCTAAATTCTAGATCTTTTGAGAGACAATACAGTAACAGCATTTTTTTAACACTACTATGATGGTAAATAATACAGAATTTATACAGTACAAATGACCATGGTTTTGCCATCTGATATTACTGTAGTATGGTACTACTGTTTATAGACCATTTCGCTAGATGTAAACATACTGGTCCCGATACACTTCCTGTTTCTTTTTTTTAACTTTACACAAACATCACAAAAAAATACAACAAACATAACATTTGACTGGATGAAAATGTTACATTAGCGCCTTTAAGATGTATTTGTATATGTGAATTTTTTAAAAAATAAAGAACAAAAAAACAGGAAGTGCTTCTGGACCAGCGTTGTTTACATCTAGCGAAATGGTCTATACCAGAATTTCAGCGATACTATGCAGAAGTGATGGAAATAAAATATTGGTATTATGAAATTGTTTAATAAATACATACACTCACTGGCCAATATTAGGTACACTTTGCTAGTACTGGGTTCGACCCCTTTTTGTCGCTGCAGATTTTTTTTATTTTTTTTATTATTATTTTTTTTTTTTAATCGGTTGCACATTTATGATACAAATCTCCCGTTCCACCACATTCCAAATGTGCTATTGGATTGAGATCTAGTGACTGTGGTGTCTATCTGAGTACAGTGAACTCATTGGCATGTTCAAGAAAACAGCTTGAGGTGATTTGAGCTTTGTGACATCTGTGTTATCCTGTTGGAAGTAGCCTGTGTTCATAAAAGGATGGACATGGACAGCAACAACATTCAGGTAGGCTGTGGCATTTAAACAATGCTCAATTGGTACTAAGGAGCCTAAAGTGTCCCAAGAAAATATTTCCCATTGCATTACACCACCATAAACCTGCAGCATTGATACTAGGCAGGATAAATCCATGCTTTCATGTTCTTCACACCAAATTCAGATCCCACCATCTGAATGTCGCATCAGAATTCAAGACTCATTAAACTGGGCAACTGTTTCCAATCTTCTATTGTCCAGTTTTGGTGAGCCTGGGGTAAATTGTATCCTTAGTTTCCTGTTCTACTTTGGTTATAACAAGTGATTATTTGAGTTATTGTTGCCTTTCTATCAGCTTGAACCAGCCTGACCATTCATCAACAAGGCATTTTCACTGGATATTTTCTCTTTTTCAGGCCACTCTCTGTAAACCCTAGTCAAATGTACCTAGTAAAATGGCCAGTGTGTGTGTCATGAACAGTTTTGGGCCAAGTTCTGTAATTACTTTTATAAGGAAATGTATTATTTATTATAACCCATTATAACCCAAAAATGGCAAAATATGAGTTGCAAAGCTTACGTTGTGTTTCTGCTCAGGGTTTGAGCTCCAGTTTCGTCTGGGCCCCACTCTTCAGGGCAAAAACGTGCGTGTTCACACCAACTACCCTGCAGAAGGGGAGCGATTTGAGCGCCACAAGTTCCGCGCCTTAGACTGGATTAACCCTACTGGAAGAGAGGATGATTCGGACAAGTTCTGCACCCTTGACCTCAAGATTTCAGGCTCATACCAGTATTACTTTGGCCATGGGTCAGTTAGATGTCTAAATTTTTGCCTATACTATCATTTCTATTTCTATATTTTGTTAAAACGGTACATCATATCATTTATTTCTAACTCTTCAGAGATAAGGAGAAGTCTGGTGGTGGGTATATTGTGGTGGACCCAGTGCTCCGAGTGGGGGCGGACAACCACATCTTACCCTTAGATTGCATCAGTATCCAGACACACCTGTCCAAATGCCTCGGGCCCCTGGATGAGTGGCTGGACAGGCTACAAGTCACCAAAGAGACAGGTAAAAAGACAGCCGGTGCTATTATATTAGTTACACTTTTACCAATTGTTTACCAAAAATGTCAACTTTTTACTGCATTTGAACTTTTCTTATCTACTTCTCTACAGTCTATTTGATTATATGTACAAATCAATAACCAACAAATAACCATGGAGAAACTCTGCAAATAAATTTAAAGAGGTTTAGTTCATAGGCCTAAAACAACTAGTTTTTTGAAGTGAACAGTTTTTTATTTATTTCAGAATAATCATGTGTTACTTTGCATTTTAACAGTAAGTCCTATCAATGAAATCTAAGTAGTTTAGTAATTCTCTAAATTAAAGGATTAGTTGACTTCCAGAATAAAAATTTCCTGATTATTTACTCACCCCTGTGTCATCCAAGATGTTCTTGTCTTTCATTCTTAAGGAAAGAAATTAAGGTTTTTGAGGAAACATTCCAGGATTTTTCTCTATATAGTGGACTTAAATGGAGGCCAACAGGTTGAATGTCCAAATTGTGATTTCAATGCAGCTTCAGAGGGCTCTATTAAAAAAAAAAAAAAAAAAAGATTAAATGTATTTACTTATTAACCACAAATCTCATCTTGCACTAGCTCAACCTCAAGCATTACGTAATCACGCACGTGTGACGTGGATGGAAGTACCTGTGCAGGTAAAATAATGATGTTGGACGATTTTGAAGTTGGAGGAGAAACTGAGATTGGATTTTTGCACCAGATTATGTACACAGATGAAGAACTAACCTCGTGTGACTTTTCCAATGTGATTATGTAATGTGCAGAGCTAGTGCAAGATGAGCATTTGTGGTTAAAAAGTGTATAAATATAAATTTTTTTACAAAAATGACCAAAGTTTTGCTAGATAAGACCCTTTTTCCACGGCTGAGATCGTGTAGAGCCCTTTGAAGTTGCATTGAAACTGCAATTTGTAACGTCAACCCGTTGGTCCCCACTGAAGTCCATTATATGGAAAAAAAAATCCTGAAATGTTTTCCTTAAAAAAATAAATAATTTCTTTTCGACTAAAGAAAGAAAGACATGAACATCTTGGATGACATGGAGTGAGTAAATTATCAGGAAATTTTTAATCTGGAAGTCAGCTAATCCTTTAAATGATTGATGTTTCACATGAACAATGCTTTCAGATTAATTTATGAAGTTATATTGATAAGTTTCTATGCCACGGATTGCTACAAATTGCATTTACAGTATGTGGTTTCATCACATTGGTACATGAACTGAAACATTATTTAACATTCAATGATTAATCCTGTTTCAAAGTAACTGATTTCATGTTTCCTCTGCATCTTTTTAGGGTATAATATGATTCACTTCACGCCATTGCAGACGCTGGGTGAGTCGCGCTCCTGTTACTCTCTGGCTGATCAGCTGGAGCTCAACCCAGACTTCTCCCCTCCTGGAAAAACGTACACTTGGACTGATGCTGCCAACCTTGTGGAGAAAATGAAGAATGAGTGGAATATGCTTTGCATCACGGATGTGGTTTACAATCATACGGGTGTGTGTATACACTTTTGCTTTATGCATTTTGGTAGTTCACAACTTTTTTTCACTTGGTAGACATGATTATCCAAATAATTCATAAAAGCTACTGTATATGCATAATAAATATAAAAGAATTGGCAGACTGTTGTGAAATAATTTTAGATTGAGTATAACATGTTACACTCACAGGACTTCCCGAAAGTGTCACATGTAAATTATCTGTCTGCGGGGTCCAGCTATAGTGGGTTATCTTATTCTGATGGAAAAGACCACAGTTTCAAACTGATTGACTGTAATCTTCTGTAAGCCCCCACTAAAAGCCTCTCCATTGACTTCAATTCTAAAAATAGTTTATGTACAGAGAACAGGAGCTGTTGGTGCAACATTTGGCCTGTCTGATCTGTACTATGCTGCAGTTCAGCTGTTGCACAGAGCTGCTCGAGAGTCCCAGTATGTGTACAGAATACTAAAGAGAAACTTTTAAAATTTTCATTTAGATCCACTGACTGATTGTGGAGGTTTAGAGAAGAGTGTGTTTATAGGTGACTTACTCCAGGGGAATTTGAATGAACTTGCTTTGCTTAATTTTGTTAAAGCTTCTTTAGGTTCTGTTTGACATCACTAAGGATGTCACTGTAAGATCGTGTTTCTTTTTCCTTGAACTCTTGAACTTTTTCCTTGGGTTACACTGTTCATTGATGTGTTAGAGTAATCAGGCTTAATAGAAAGCAAAGTTCATAGTTCATTGCTTCTACCAGAGCTCAGCAGAGTTAAAGGTCAAGGAGTGTATGATACCTTATCTGAAGCTGTGTGCAAATGCCACACATTTAAACAAGGGGAAGTCCAGTGCTGTGTGCTGTATGTGCATTTATACATACACTGCTGTTCAAAAGTTTGGGATCCTTAATATTTTGAATGTTTTTAAAGAATTCTCTTATGCTCATCAAGGCTGCATTTACTTGATCAAAAATGCAGAAAAAGCAGTAATATTGTGAAATATTTTTGTTTAAAATAATGGTTTTCTATTTTAATATATTTAAAATATAATTTATTCCTGTGAAGCAAAGCTAAATTTTCAGCATCATTACTCCAGTCTTCAGTGTCACATGATTCTTCAGAAATTATTCTAATATGCTGATTAATTTCTTTTATTATCAATGTTGGAAACAGTTGTGCTGCTTTTTTTTTTTTTTTTTTTTTGAGCCTGTAATACTTTTCCGGATGCTTTGATGAATTAAAAAGTTAAAAACAATTTATTCAAAATAGAAATATTTTCTAACAGTATAAGTCTTTGCTATCACTTTCTTATCAATTTAACACATCTCTGGTGAATAAAAAAATACATTTCTTCTAAAAAAAATTACTGACCACAAACTTTTAAATGGTACTTTATATTGTTACAAAAGATTTCTATTTTACATAAAGGCTGTTCTTTTTAACTTTTTGTTTATTGAAGAAAAAATCATAAATCATTAGAATGATTTCTGATACTGAAGACTGGTGTAATGATGCTGAAAATTCATCTTTGGATTACAGAAATAATACATTTTATACACAATACACAATAATTACATTTTAAAATATTATTCATATTCACATTTTCTGTATTTTTTTTAAATAAAAAATGCAACCTTGATGAGGATCAGTAAGAAAATAAGAAACTTCCTTAAAAAAAAAATTAAAAATCTTACTGATCCCAAATTTTGTGTGTGTATGTGTGTGTGTAAGTTGTGATGTTAAAATATACACAATTGTTCTCTTATGCTCACTAAGGCTGCATTTATTTGATCAAACATACAGTAAAATCTGTAATATTGAGAAATATTATTACAATTTAAATAACCTTTTTCTATTTTAATATTTTTAAAGTACATTTTATTTCTGTAATGGCAAAGCTGAATTTTCAGCAGTCATTACTCCAGTTATCAGTGTCACATGATCCCTCAGAAACCATTCTAATATGTTGATTTGGTTGATGTCTTCTTATTATAAGCTTATTATAAACTGTTGTGCTGCTTAGTATTTTTGTGAAAGCTGTGTTTTGTTTTGTTCAGAAAAATATTTATTTATTTATTTATTTTTGATGTCTGTTTCTTCATCTTTGTTCATTTTTGTTTATTTGGTTAACAATGTCATAACCACTGTGTTATTTAATCTTTCTCAGCTGCTAACAGCAAATGGATTAAGAAGCATCCCGAGTGTGGTTATAACCTAGTGAACTCTCCCCATCTGAAGCCGGCCTGGGTGCTGGATAGAGCCCTGTGGCACGTCACCTGTGCTATAGCTGATGGCAAATACGAAGACAAGGGTCTCCCAGCCCTAATCCAGAATCACGAACACCTCCATGTAAGCGAATCAGTATCTGTGGAAACCTTAAACAGAATTCAATTTGCATGCTCTTATTTCCTTCCAAACAAACTGTAATATGTTTTCACTAGGCCGTTCGTGGAGTTCTCTGGCAGGATGTGTTTCCCAAGATCAAACTGTGGGAGTTCTTCCAAATCAAAGTGGAACCGACGGTAGAGCAGTTCAGAACCTTACTCCAAAACGGTGAGTTCCTGGAAGGTTCTCAGAGGCTAAGAGAAATTAAAATGTGAATGTGTTCTGTAGTTTGTTTCAATTTGTCTGCACAGGAGCCAAACCTGATAGGAGCAAAACTGAGGGCAAACAGCAACTGAAGATCATTCAGGACCCTCAGTACAGACGTTTTGGTAACACAGTGGACATGAACTCTGCTCTAGAAACCTTTGTGCCCCATGGGTCAGTATGCTGCCTCATTGAGCATGTGCTTATTATTCTTTATACATTGATTTTATGTTGCTGGATTGCACATCGGTTTTATGTTCTTGTAGGAGCAGCCCCGGTGCCATTGAAGATTGCTGTAACTGGCTGAAGAGAAGACTGGAAGAAATTAATGGTGAACAGTTTCATGAAATTAAGCACCATCAAGAACAGGTGAGTCTTTCTCTATACTTTTAACTCTAATTTCTTTGGAATCCAATCCAATGATCTAATTTCTTTACCTCCAGGCTACCAACTGCATTGCTGAAACTGTAAGATATGAAAGACTTGCTGACCACGGACCCAAGTTGGGCCCCGTCACCAAAAAACATCCTCTGGTTACTAGGTAGCACAGTTCATTCCATCAGCCTCTGTTGAAGTTTTAGCAACATGTTATAATGCCGTTTTGTCTGTTTGCAGATATTTCACTTTCCCATTTGAGGAAGCGAGTTTAGAGAAGGATCTGGAGCTGATAAATCAACCAGAAAAATCATGTCACTTCCTGGCCCATAATGGCTGGGTCATGGGGGACGATCCCCTGAGAAACTTTGCAGAGCCAGGTTTAATTTTATTATTATTTTTATTATTGTTGGCTTACTAAAAATTGTGCAGATTATATGCGTGCTTGTCAAAATTAATTATGTCACACTGGATTTCTGTGAGTTCAGTGATGCAATTCTGATAGTAAACACAAGGTGGTGATATCAACACATTTACTAAACCTTAATCATTTGCAACACTTGCCAAGCCTTTTTTGGCAGGAAGGTGAATCAAAGTTGCTTTTTCTTGTCCTCATTCTGGTTAGGGTCCAATGTCTACATCAGGAGGGAGCTGATCTGCTGGGGTGACAGCGTTAAACTGCGGTATGGCAATGGGCCCGAGGACTGCCCCTACCTGTGGGCCCACATGCAGAAATACACCGAGATTACGGCCAAGCACTTTGTGGGAGTGCGTCTGGACAACTGCCATTCAACTCCGCTGCATGTGGCTGAGGTACCGTGACAGTGTCAAAAGATGGATTATTAGTTTTGGCTAGATCAGAGATGAATTACGTGTTTGAGAATAACTATGTGTAAAGATGAATATTAGACATGGGGGGCAGGAAGAACTGCCCCCCACATTTTCATATGACAAGCTCATTAGTTACTTTCTTGGTTAGTACATTTTGGATAAGGATTGTTCCCCATCCACCAATTGCTCTGTCATTGGCCGTACTTCACACTGAAATATATTAAGTGTGGCTTGTTCTCCATTCTTTGCTTATTGATAAACCAGTGATGGTATAAGGGTCATGCTATGCAACCTGATGCTATTTTCAATTTGAATATGGTGTTTTTTATTATAAAAAGTTTAATATAATTTAATAAGATTTTAATAGTCTTTTATTTGATGAATTAATTTGTTTGAATCTTGATAAAATGCATTGAACCAGCTGGTCTATGTTAGTTGTGTCCTCAGATGGGTTGCAGGATTGACAGTTTCACAGTTCAATTTAACATTACAAACTTTGTGCTCAAGAGCATGAAACTACAAGTTCACTTCCAAAACAAAAATGTACAAATTTCAGGTCTTTATTTCTTCAGCCGTAAAGAAGTTTTTTGAGGAAAACATTTCTTCCTATAGAAGACTTCTATGGTGCCTGCGAGTTTGAACTGCGAAAATGCAGTTTAAATGCAGCTTCAAAGGGCTCTAAATGATCCCAGCCGAGGAATAAGGGTCTTATCTAGCGAAACGATCAGTTATTTTCTAAAAAAAATTACAATTTATATACTTTTCATCCTCAAACACCTTATTTAATAACGTTATCATCTGTGTTAACTGCTTTTCCGGTGCAAGACAGTTAGGGTATGTCGAAAAACTCCCATTTCATTTTCTCCTCCAACTTCAAAATCAATCAACTCATCGTTGCAGAAGTACTGACCCAGTGTTTACGAAGTGAACATGCAAAGAAGGTCAAACGCCCTTTACAAAAAAAGATAAAACAGCAATGTAGGCCGATTTCGAATTTGGAGGAGAAAATGAGATGGGAGTTTTTCGACATACCTTAACTGTCTTAGTGCACAGAGTTCACGCAGAGTTAGACAAGATGAAAAAATTTAAGTTAAATAGTATATAAATTGTACAGTATTTTTAGAAAATAACCAATCTTTTCACTAGATAAGTACCATCTTCCTTCCCTGGGATCATTTGGAGCCCTTTGAAGCTAAAACATTTCCTCAGAAAACATAATTTCTTCACGATTTAAGAAAGAAAGACATGAACATCTTGATAAAGGGGTGAGTAAATTATCTGTATGTTTTTGTTCTGGAAGGGAACTTCTCCTTTAAAAAGAAGTAAAGCTGATGATACTACAAATATCCACTTTTCCATTATCTGTTTACTATACAAAATCGTAATAAAAGATCATCTCTTAATCCAAGTGTTAAAAAAAGGAGTTTTTGAGAGTTCAGTTCTTTAAAGGAATAGTTCACACAAAAAAAAATGCTGAAAATGTACTCACTCTCAGGCCATCGAAGATGAGTTTGTTTCTATATCAGAACAGATTTGGAGAAATTTAGCATTACATCACTTACTCACCAATGGATCCACTGTCCAAACAGCTGATAAAAACATGACAATAATTCACTAGTAATCCACATAACTCCAGTCCATAAATTAACGTCTCGTGAAGTGAAAAGCTATGTTCGTAAGAAACGGATCTATGATTAAAATGTTTACCAATCCAAAATCCATAATAATGCTTCCTCCAGTGAAAAAGTTCATCCTCTCTTGTCCTTTCACATCAAGATCTACTGACATATTTGTTTAGAACTGTTTTTGCTTTCAAAAGGTGCTTGATCTATGCATATTTCTCTCATGATTCAGATTAGACTTAACTTTTAATTTAGCCAGAAACAACAGTTTGAAGTTAAAAACATCTTAATGATGAATTTATTACAAACATGCAGCTTTTTACTTTAAAAGACATTAACTGATGGACTGAAGTTGTGTGGATTACTTGTTGATTATTGTGATGCTGTTTGATCTCTCATTCTCACGGCACCCATTCACTACAAAGGATCCATTGGTGAGCCAGTGCTAGAATTCCGCAAATCTGTTTATATAAATTTCTGAAACTCATCTTCAGTGGTGGCCTGAGAGGAAGTACAATTTCAAAAAATTGTATTTTTGGATGAACTATTACTTTAAACAGATGCTGTCATTTTAAATAACACTGTTTAAAAAAATGCTTAATTTATATAATATTTAAAACACAATTGTGATAGAAAATGATTGTACATTACAATTAAGAGTGACCTGTTATTGGAGGCGACTGTGTCAAAGTAATGTCCATATGGCAGAAATCAGTAACAGCTGTTTATGTTATTTTAACATGTATTTACCCACCTTTTTCTTCCTGTAAGAGTGGGCGCAGCCATTTGTAAATTTTATGGGTCTGGCTTCCGGTCTCATTCGCATCCAGCTATTTTTAGCTGTACAAAACAGCTCGTTTTGCTGCTTGATATTGCAAATTGGTGTGTCTTACCATATTATGTTATTGCATTATCTTAATTATGAACACACCGAAAGTCTCACCTATAGACTTATTTCCGTGTTGAAGAAAAAGGTGGATATAAGGAACATAAATCTCACCCAACAAAACACTTTAGCATCAGTTAACGGTTTTTTAAGCTAGCAGCCCCTCTCACTTTTAACTCATGTTGTACTCTGCAGACCATGTTGGCAGCAGCCAGATCAGTAAGACCCAATCTCTATGTGATAGCCGAGCTCTTTACAGGCAGCGAGCTGATTGACAATGTGTTTGTTAACCGGCTGGGAATAACCAGTCTTATCAGAGGTATTGGAGAGTCTTTTAGCATGACACTAACAATGTCTTATCTGTTTGTCTTTCTTTTTTTGCATTGCATCACCTGTCATTTTCTCTCTGAAAATCTCTCCTAAATATATATATGTCCAAAATCTCTCACCTTGACTTTATCGTCTCATTTTGGCTTCATTTGAGGCATGACTGTCTCCCTTTCTGAACCCATTTTTCACACCCTACCTGACATACTAACAACCGTGGTTTGGTTTCCTCTTGGCTGTTCGTCTTGCCCTAACCCGCTTGCTGCAGTTCATGCTGGATGCCGCCCGCACCCTCAGGCCTGACCTGTACGTGGTTGCCGAGCTCTTCACAGGCAGTGAGGAGCTGGATAATGTCTTTGTGACTAGATTAGGAATCTCTTCACTCATCAGAGGTATGGCCTTCTAATAGCCTGGTCTTGCATTGTGACTGTTTTGCTATATTGTTTTTGTTACATTAGTGTAGAACTCTAACATTTCGAATTGTTACACTACCATCACCAATCAAAAGTTTGGGATCCGTACGATTTTTAAAATGTTTTTGAAAGAAATCGCTTATGTTCACCAAGACTGCGTTATTTATTTGTTTATTTTTTTGTCAAAAAGACAGTAAAAAGAGTAATATTGTGAAATATTGGACCACAAAACCAGTCATAAGGGTCAATTTTTTTAAGTTGAGATTTATACATGATCTGAAAGCTGAATAAATAGACTTTCCATTGTTGTGTTGTTTTTTAGAATAGGACCATATTTGGCTGAGATACAACTATTTGAAAATCTGGAATCTGAGGGTGTCTAAATATTGAGAAAATAGCCTTGGAAGTTGTCCAAATGAAATTCTTAGCAATGTATATTACTAATCAAAAATTCAGTTTTGATATAATTATGGTAGAAAATTATCTTCATGGAACATGATCTTTACTTAATATCCTAATGATTTTTAGCATAAAAGAAAAACCGATAATTTAAACCCATACAATGTATTTATGGCTATTGCTACTAATATAACCGTGCTACCTAAGACTGGTTTTGTAGTCCAGGGTCACATATTATTACATTTTAAATAACAATTTTCTATGTTAGTATGTTTTAATGTTCATGTGATGCAAAGTTGAAATTTCAGCATCATTACTCCAGTCTTCAGTGTCACATGATATTTCAGAAATCATTCTAATATGCTGATTTGGTGCTAAAGAAACATTTCTTATTCTCATTTATGCTTAATACTTTTGTGAATTTTTTTTTTTTCTTTCAGTATTTTTTGATGACGAGAAAGTTTAAATGAATAGCATTTATTTGAAATAGAAGCTTTTTGTAACATTATAAATACATTTCACTTTTCATACATTTAATGCATTATTGCTGAATAAAAGTATTCATTTCTATCAAAATAAAAATCTTAATGACCCCAAAATTTGGAATGGTAATGTAAGTGTGCAGAAAAATCGTTCTGATTCTACCTAGCTTGACAGCTTAACCACAAAAAATTGAAATTAGTGTTTTTTAGCTTTCCATAATTTACTCACCTCAAACCTATATGGCTTTTTTTCTTCTTCTGGATTGGAGCTTTCAAACTTAAAAAAATGATACAAAATCACCATAAAACTAACCAGGAAATGTAAAACTAGTCCATACGACATGTGCAGTATATGCCAAGTCTTCTAATGTCAAACAATAGATTTGGGTAAGAATTTGCCTAATTTGAGGTCATTGTTTATTGAATATCTTGCCATTTAGCTCTGCTTGGTGTGTTAATGAGAAGTGGCAATGTCCGATAAAGATTACATTACTTTTTTATTTCTTTATGTCTTGAATGAACCGATTGATCTGGTTATGCAAATTATTTGTTTGTGTATAATTTTGAATTTTAAAAAATTAAAGTCATACAGGTTTGCAATGACATGAATGTAAGTGAGTACTGTTAAAGTTTACATTTTTTGTGAGAAATAAATAGCGCAAGTTCATACTTTGCATTGCGCTGTTTTAGAGGCAATGAGTGCTGGGGACAGTCATGAGGAGGGTAGGCTGGTGTACCGGTACGGAGGAGAGCCTGTGGGAGCTTTTCTTCAGCCCAGTCTCAGGCCTCTGGTGCCCAGCATTGCCCATGCCATGTTCCTGGATGTCACACATGATAATGAGTGCCCTATTCAGGTATAGCATTTCAAACACATTTCATACTACAGTATGTGGACAGAGCCACTTGAATGAGTTCTTACTTTAATGCTCTATGTTGTAGATCCGCTCTGTATATGATTCACTGCCCAGCTCTGCTATTGTTTCTATGGCCTGCTGTGCCACTGGTAGCACTAGAGGCTACGATGAGTTAGTACCTCACCAGGCAAGATATTAATTTCTCACACACTCACAAATACATGGACTGAGTTCATTTTTTGAGTACATCTAAAAAATCCTCCTTTTGTATCTGCCTTTAAGATCTCAGTGGTATCAGAGGAGCGTTTTTATAGCAAATGGAATCCTCAGGCTAAGCCGTCGTCCCCTGATGAGGTCAACCTGCAGTCAGGAATCAACGCCGGAAAGCTGGCCCTCAACCGGCTACACCAGGAACTGGCATCAAAAGGCTTCAACCAGGTAAATATGCGACCCTGAGACCTTCAGTCTGCTGTCCTCCTGTGGGTCCACAATAACGGTTTCTGTAAGCCACATGAAGTCTGCACCAATGCAGGTTTGGCAGAAAGGCGCACCATGGCTGCAACAATTGCTCTAGTGTGTAAATGAATAAAAATAATAAAGAAAACAAAACCGTGTTTATACTGGAAATCAACTAGAAATTGCAATTGGATAAAGAATGATTGAAAAATGAACAAAGTTAAAAACTGTTTGTGTAAAGAGCTGTTTGCACATGGTGCACATCACACCTGCAGGTGGCGGTATGGCATGTGACACAAGAAAGGTTGCCAACACTTGTTTAAAGTTCATATTGCAGGTTTTGCCAACACATTAAAATAACACATGCATTTAAATATACATGCATGTGTAATATACATGTTTCATATATGTTTCATAATAAACCCAATATTATAAACTAAAAATAACTATATTAAAAAATTAAACAAATAAGTAAGCACAATTAGCAATAAATAGTATTAAAATACAATAAAATAAATCTGGACGAGTTTAATCAATTTACTAAATAAATCATTGCTGGAACAAACTAACAGCTAAAGAAATAAATGTTAAAATTTATACAAAGTAATTAATATTATATATAACATTAAAAATGTTAAGCACTATATTTAAAATTATAATTAGAAATAACCTAAAAACATTAGTAAATTTGTAAATAGTATTAAAATAAAAATAAATTCATAGTTTTATTACATTTCAAATAGAAGCTAAACATAACCTGAAATTAAGAGTGCATCAATTAAATTAAATATAAATTATAAATTAAATTTTATAGAAATAATAATGGAAGATGCAGAACTATAATAAAAGCTTGGTTCAATTAAATGCAGTCAAATCGACTAACAAAACCATTGCTGTTATAAATGTGTATAATATACATTTATGTTTCATAATAAACCCAGTATTATAAACTAGAAATAACTATATTGAGAACTAAACTAATAAGTAAACAGGATTAGTAATAAATAGTATTAAAATGCTAATGAAAATACACTATAATAATCCTGAACAAGTTTAATCAATTAAATAAATAAATAATTGCTGAAACTAACTAAAGAAAGAAAGAAAGAAGGAAATGGTGAACATTTTATATATTATATATAAATAATCTAAAAGCATTACAAGTAAATTTGTAAATAGTATTAAAATAAATAAATGCATACTTTTATTACATTTTAAATAGAAGCTAGAAATAACCTTAAATTAAGAGTGCATTAATATTACATTTTATAGAAATAATAATGGAAGATGCAGAGCTGTAATTAAAAATTTCAAATAAATGCAATCAATTAAACTAACAAAATCATTGCTGTTACAAATGTGTAATATACATATATGTTTCATAATAAACCCGGTATTATAAACTAAAAATAACTATATTAAGAACTAAACTAATATGTAAACAGAATTAGTAGTAAATAGTATTGCAAATAGTAATGCAAATGAAAATATGCTATAATAAACCTGGACGAGTTTAATCAATTCAATGAATAAATCATTGTTGGAACAAACTAACTAGCTAAAGAAATAAATAGTAAAATGTATATATAGTATTTAATATTTTATATATGTTATATTACATATATATATTACATATAAAATGTTAAACACTATATATAAAATTATAAGGTAGAAATAACCTAAAAACATTAAAAGTACATTTGTAAATATTATTAAAATAAAAATAAATTCATACTTTTATTACATTTTAAATAGAAGCTTAAAATAACCTGAAACTAAGAGTGCATTAAAATTACATTTTATAGAAATAATGGAAGAAGCAGAACTATAATAAAAATTCAATTAAATGCAATTAATTTAATTAATGAAACTAGCATAACCATTGATGTTATAAATGTGTAATATACACATATGTTTCATAATAAACCCAATTTTTGAACCCAAGCTTAAAATGACTATATTAAGAACTAAACTAATAAGTAAACAGAATTAGTAATAAATAGTATTAAAATGGCAATGAAAATACACTACAATAAACCTGGACGAGTTTAATTAATTTAATAAATCATTGCTGAAACAAATTAACTAGCTAAAGAAAGAAATAGTACATTTTATATACAGTAGTCAACATTTGAAGTGATCAAAAAAAGTGAATCAAAGTTGTCCAAAGATAAGAATGGGTATTGTTTTGGTGAAAAGTTTTGATCCACTTCAAATGTTGACTACTGTATAGTATTCAATATTTTACATTTGATATACTTTTTTATATATTACATATAAAATATTAAATACAGTATATAAAATTATAAGCTAGAACTGACCTAAAAACATTAGAAGTAAATTTGTAAATAGTATTAAAATAAATTTGGTATTCAAAACTATAATAACATTTGACAAGCTTTATTAGTATGTCTTTGGCTGTTGTCTTAGGTGTTTGTGGACCAAGTGGATGAGGACATTGTGGCAGTCACTCGTCATTGTCCCAGTACGCACCAGTCAGTGGTGGCTGTGTGCCGCACCGCTTTCAAGAATCCCAAACACCATCGCTACACAGACGAGGTTCCACCAATGTGCATCCCAGGTGTGTCAAAGATTCGCTGCTCCTTATCAGAGAGGCTGATCCACCTTTGTATTTAACTGGATGAGATTTCCTCTCTCTCTCGCCCTCACTGAGATTCTGTTCTGGCATCTGGTTTTATTCTGTCTCGATAATGTGTCCTTTGACTTAATGCCTGACTGCAAGCCAAACCCTGAAATCTCTCTGAAATCTCACAGGTAAGATAGAAGAGGTGGTGCTGGAGGCGCGTACCGTGGAGAGGCAGGCGGGCTCCTACAAAAAAGATGAGAGGAGCATTAATGGCATGCCTGGGTACACAGTGGAGATTAAAGAGCACATCCAGGTAACCCGAGTGCTGTGAGACCTCTCTAATTATAACTGTCCTAAGCCGACACAATGGCCTCCGCTGAGAACACTCATTTACAAAACGGCAAAAGCTCAACCCCTACCCTGCAGTTTAAACACCACAGCCCTCAAAAAGCTCTGGTTTCATCTCAACTACCTGTTTTGGTAAACCTCCCCTTTCCTGCCTGGTTGTAAATGTCTGCTGCCCGGACTTGCATGGCCTTTTGATTGCCTGTACTGTCAACACTGCACGAGTCAATCTTATCTATTGGTCTCAGAGGTTCCTTTGTTTGCATCTCTGTTTTTTCTCAGCTGAAGGACAGTAAGGTGGTGCGGCAGGCTGGAGTGACGTCTCGAGGGCGTAGTGAATATGTGCAGGAGATCTTGTTTGAGCAGCTGACGCCTGGAAGCGTTATTGCTTTCAGGTTAGACTTCAAAAGCTTTAACTGTCCCTGAACTGAATCAGGATTTTACCTAGATTTTGCAGTGAAGAGGTGATTTTATGTCTTTGCTGACTGAACATTTCAATTTCTTAAAAAAAATAAATAAATAAAAAACGTACTGACGACAAAATGTTTAACAGAATGGTTGAGTTCACTCCTGAATTAAAAATTTCCTGATCCATTTACTCCATTTACTCACCCCTGTGTCATCCAAGATGTTCATGTCTTTCTTTCTTCAGTCGAAAATAAATTAAGGTTTTTGAGGAAAACATTTCAGGATTTTTCTACATATAGGGGACTTCAGTGGGAGCCAACAGGTTGAAGGTCCAAATTGCAGTTTCAACGCACCTTTAAAGTGCTCTACAGGATCCCAGCTGAGGAATAAGGATCTTTTCTATCGAAACAATTAGTAATTTAAAAAAAAATAATACTAATATTTAAACTTTTTAACAAGAAATGCTTGTCTTGCACTAGCTTCCCAATCTCCATTCAATTCCCCATTGAAGTCCACTATACGGAGAAAAATCCTGAAATGTTTTTCTCAAAAACCTTAATTTTTTTTTCATCGTTTACTCACTCAGGGGTGAGTAAATTACCAGGAAATTTTATTTCTGGAGTGAACTAATTCTTTTGTTTTTTATTATAATTATTAGTTTTAAAGGTGACGTTTCTTTCTTTCTCAGGGTGAGTCTGGACCCCAAATCTCAAGAGCTGGTTGGTGTGTTAAGGAACCATCTCATTCAGTTCAATCCACTGTATAAAGCAGGAAGTCTGCCTGATCCGAACACACCCGACATACTGAAGAGTCCACTGACACAGTGAGTTCACATTTCATCCACATTTACGCTTTTCCGCCATCGTGGTGCTGGTGCCCAGCCTAGATCCTTTCTGCATGTTTCCACTGAAGCTAATGGACATCCCAATCCTGTTTTTGTTGTGCTTAAAGGGAACTTCTGGTACTAAGACTTGTATGGCTAAATATAATGTAAATCATGTCTCTTATTGAACTATATAGTAGAAAACCCATGAAAGATTTACGTTATTTAAAAAATCCACATTGTTTCATACATATTTTGGACTATGGGGTGTGCCATTATTTCGATGACATGAAATGGTTGCACTTGGTGAGCTACTGCCGCTACCTGTTGCTATTTTTAGTGCAACACAACTCAGAAAATAAAATGGTAATACGATGCCACATTGTGCAGCTTTTGGTTGTAATTTTCAGTGGAAGAGCAACAAGAGAAGCGATGTAAGTCTTCACTGCTTTCCTAGTGATAAGAAGAGGATGGGAAGGATGGGAAGATGCCTGTGGATGAATAAAACTTCATAAAGACCCACACCTTTGTTCTCCCCACTTTAGCTCTGATGCCTTTGAGGCTTTTAGTAGACCACAGCTACTGAAAGAGCTTACAATCGGCAGAGACAAGAAACGCTAGATGCCATCCTGGCAGGATGTAAACATCCTTATCATGACAACAAGGTCACTAAAGGAGTTTCTCAGCGTTGATTTCACTCAATATCCAGAGCGTTTAGACTCCTTGTGGGGAAAATAGATGGTACAGCATTTGGTTTAAGTCTACGTTTATATCCATCGCCACCTGTAAGCTCTTTCAGTAGCTGTGGTCATCGCATCAGTATTTTTTCGGAGTTGTGTATTCTGAGTTGTGTTGCGGTCAAAATAGCAACAGATAGTGCCAGTAGTTCACCATTGCAACCATTTCACGTCATTGAAATTATTGCGCCCCCCATAGTCCAATATATGTATAAAATTATGTGGATTTTTTAAATAACATACTTTTTTTATGGGTTTTCTGCTTTGTGTTTCAAAGACATCATTTACATTATACAAAGCCATACAAGTCTTAATACACCCGGGGTTCCATTTAAGAGTTTCTGCAGCCTCATAGTCTTAATCTCCTTTGTAGATTTTCTCTCCATGTAAAAAGAACTGAACATTTATGCCTTTGTTCATTGTTGAGGAGTTCTAAAGATGCTTTTTCGTGTTTCCTCTCTACACCAGGATTATGTCTAAGATGACTCTGGCTGATATGAACATTCTTCTGTTTCGCTGTGATGCTGAGGAAAAGGAAGATGGAGGAGGCTGTTACAATATCCCAGGCTGGAAACCTCTGAAATATGGTGGTCTGCAAGGTACTGATGAAACCTGTAATTAAAGGAATAGTTCACTTCCAGAACAAAAATGTACAGATAGTGTACTCACCCTATTGTCATCCAAGATGTTCATGCTTTTCTTTCTTAAGTCATAAAGAAATTATGTTTTTTGAAGAAAACATTTCAGGAATTATATCCATATATTGGACTTCAATTGTGCCCGCAATTTGAACGTCTAAAATGCAGTTTAAATGCAGCTTCAGGAAGCCAAGCCAAGGAATAAGAGATTTATCTAGCGGAACAATTTTTAATTTTCTAAAAAATAAAAATGTATATACTTTTTAAACTCAAAGGCTCGTCTTGTCTAGCTCTGCGATGCGCATGCGTACTCTGTGTAATCCGGGTCAATACAGTTAAGGTAGGTCAAAAAACTCCCATCTCATTTTCTCCTCCAACTTCAAAATAGCCCTATATCGCTGTTTTACCTTTCTTTGTAAAAGGCATTTGACCTTCTTTGCATGTTCACTTAAGTAAACACTGGTCAGTACTTCTACAGCGATGTAAGATGATTTTAAAGTTGGAGAAGAAAACGAGATGGGAGTTTTTCGACATAACTGTATTGACCTGGATTACACAGAGTACGCATGCACATGGTAGAGCTAGACAAGATGAGCATTTAAGATTAAAAAGTATATACTTTTTTTTTTTTTTAGAAAAAGACTGATAGTTTTGTTAGATAAGATCATTTAGAGCCCCTTGAAGCTGCATATAAATTGCATTTTGGATGTTCAAACTCAAAAGCACCATTGAAGTCCATTATATGGAGATAATTCCTGAAATGTTTTCCTCAAAAAACATCATTTCTTTACGACTGAAGAAAGAAAGGGATGAACATCTCGGATAACAACATCTCGGGTTAGTACATTATCTGTTAATTTTTGTTCTGGAAGTGAACTACTCCTTTAACAGGACAATATACATTAGGTTTGTATTTTGTGCAGTGCTTTACAGGTGTCACAATAACTGGCAAAAAATGTTGTCATTTCATTCTCACAGGTCTGTTGTCAGTTATGGCAGACATTCGACCCAAAAATGATCTTGGCCACCCGTTCTGTGACAACCTAAGGCAAGGCGACTGGATGATCGACTATGTAAGCAATAGGCTGATATCACGCGGGGGCACTCAGGCCGAGGTAAATGAGTCAAGAGATCAAAATAAATACTGTATGTAGCTGATAATCTCGGTGTTTAGCTGCAGTTAAAGTCTTTGGAAAGATCCATCGCTGCTCCTATTTTTAAGTCCAGTAGTTAATTTTGTCACTAATGTGTCCTTAGGTGGGTCAGTGGTTCCAGGCTATGTTTGCCTACCTGAAGCACATCCCTCGCTACCTCATTCCCTGTTACTTTGATGCCATCCTGGTAGGGGCCTACACTACTGCACTTGATGTGACATTCAAACAGATGTCAAGGTAAGTGTCTCAAAGGGAGACAGATCATCCTTGTGTTTGTGTTTATTCTATCCTATCCTGTCATCAACTCTTGATGGGTTCTATTATGAATCCTTCAAAAAACAGCTATTTTCTCTTATAACTCTTTTGAGTAGGTAATTGGTTCTCACAATTAGCCAGCAACACAGCCAGTCAATCTCTTATTTAGAAGCCTTTTTTATTTACTTTGAACCTGGTCCATCTCAGCACCATGTGCCATGTTTATTTTCTTCAGCCCTCCTCCTCCCCAGCACCACCTGTCTAGATCTGCTACCAGGTTCTATTTCCTTTAATTTGCTATAGCAGAACAAATCCTAATCCCTGTAATTATTAACATGTTTCAGCTGTAAGCCTTCACTCATGCCAGCTTTGCCAAGACTACACTCTGTACTTCTTAGTAAAATTCTGTTGAGTTGTCATGATTGAAAGTATGAAATCTAATGCTTAAGTTTTTCAGTTCAAGAAGTTTCTATGGGCTTTCATAAGATTACCCTTATTGTGTGCATGTGTGTTAGTTTTGTACAGAATGGCTCATCTTTTGTGAAGCTGTTGGCTCTGGGATCGGTCCAAATGTGTGCTGTTGGACGTTTTCCAGCTCTTCCACCTCTCTCACCAGCCCTGAAGGATGTGCCTTACCGTGTCAATGAGATCACAAAGCAGAAGGAGCAGTGCTGTGTTTCCTTGGCTGCAGGTGACTCCATAGTAACCCACAGAAAAACCTAAATATGCTCAGAATGTAGTTCCAGAGGTCACCAGAGTAAATTAATTATTGAGTGTTGCTAGCCGAAAAGCCAAAGTGTCTGGGCTGCTAACACAGGATTGTAGGATTAAATTTAACAATGACCTGCTACAGTGATCTGTTATTATTCTTGGTCTTAATGACTTCCTCCTTCCACAGGCCTACCTCATTTCTCTGCTGGAATCTTCCGTTGTTGGGGCAGGGACACGTTCATCGCCCTGCGAGGACTAATGTTGGTTACAGGGCGTCACTTGGAGGCCAGGTACTCATATCAATTCAGTTTATTAATACAATAATTAACCGAGACCAATGTGGTGTGTGAGTTCTTTTAGCTCAAGATTAATTAATCCCCGGTGCTATAAGGAACAATATAAAAAGTTGTTTTTGCCAACAGCTATTAGATATATAATCAGTGTCACATTAGATGATTTATGTAGAATCTTAAATTGTATTTTTGTATAACATGGTGTATTGTGTTCTTTGATACGTGATAACAAGGTGGGGTTGTATGAAATATGGTATTGTGCAGTATTTTATTTTTATTTGTAATCGTTTTATTATTTATTGTGTGATGAGTTGTGACATGTGAATTTCCCTTTGGGATTAATAAAGTAAGTCAAGTCAAGTCAAGTCAAGTATAGAATCTTTAGCCACTTCTTTTTGAGTTTGATTTTGATTCAGGGAATTAATGTCATATTCAAAAAGCATATCTGTTTTTTTAGCAACAGTGCAGATGGACAAATTTATGGCAAGTTTAGGTGTAAATTCAGATGTGCTTAATTTATTAGTCTAAAATATCATTCTTAATCCACCCAGAATATTTTGAGAGATTTGTTTTCCTCTTTATCCTGCTTTACAGGAACGTCATTCTGGCCTTTGCTGGCACATTAAGACATGGATTGATTCCTAACCTGCTGGGAGAGGGTGTAGGGGCTCGTTTTAATTGCCGTGACGCGGTGTGGTGGTGGCTGCAGTGCATTCAGGACTACTGTACTATGGTACCCAATGGCACTGACATCCTCCAGTGCCCCGTGTCTAGGATGTACCCCACAGACGACTCTAAACCCCTGACTGCCGGCACTGTGGTAAGCACACCGCAAAAAAATAAATAAATAAATAAATAAAAATGCTGCTTAGTATTTCTGTGGAAACCTTTTTTAGGATACTTGAATAAAAATTTACCATTGATTTAGTTTGTCTTTGCTGTCACTTTTGTTTATAGTGCTCCTATTATGCCTTTTCAAATATGAGCTTTCATGCAGTGTGTCATGTAGCTGTATGTGAACATAAACTATCTGCAAAGTTGTGAAGCCGACAGTGCACGATAAATAAAGTTATTGTCTATCAAAACAAAGAGTCGGCTCACCATCGCCTGAACGAGTCGTCAGGAAATCGAATCTTTTTCTGTTACGGCCACACGTCACAAAGTAACACATTCGCATAATGTCTGCCCACGTTCTGCGTCGCAAACCACCTGCCCGCCCACAAACAGTAAAATTTACATGTGGTTTACGTGATGTCGAGAAGACGCTGTATCCTAAGCTGTGAGTAAATTTGTTTTATATTCACTTCCAAAAGATGAATCCACAAAGATTGTATTTTCTAGCGATCGTTCAAAATACGTAGTTGTGTATGTTATGTTGTGTAACGACCCTGCACATGTCTTGCTAACGGGCTAACTCACGCTTCTGTAGTTCTGTTGTTCAGCTGTGGACCCACTGTAGTCTAAAAATTTGTGATTGATGCAGCTTGACTGTCTGTCTGTCTCATTAGTTGGAGCAATGATAAAGGATGGCGCACAAAGCAGCTTTCACACCGAATACGGCAAGCGCTGCGCTATGAAACCCATTCATTTCAATTGCTTGCGCCACGCGAGGACAGTTTGTTTCTGCATCAACCAAAGCGCACGCACAGTGGAGCGCACTGCTGGCGCGCAAGGCGTGCACGCCGCGTTCAAGTTAGTTGAACTTTTGTGCTCTGATGGGCTGCACTGAACCCAGCGGCCAGCGTAGCGCTTTCTGTGTTCGGTGTGAAAGCTCCAGGGCTGTCATTCAGTTATGGCAATGAGCGTTTAGTTTTCCGACACACGCTATAGGCGGTAGACCAATCATAAAGGACTACGCCATCTGACCAATCACAGCAGTGAGGGCTCACGGAAAGAAGGGGTTTAGAGAGACTGATTCTTCAAACTGCTTCATACGAGTTGTTTACGAATCATTTAGAAATGGGGTAAAATTAACTCTATTTTTGGAGAAAACGAAAGTGTTTTTTGACCTTGCATACATGTAAACCTGTTTTAGGAGTCTCATAAAACAATATTAGCAACCTTTAAAATGCCATAATGGGAGCACTTTAATTTTGTGTCCTTGTTGACTAAAAGTGTTAATTTATATGTTCATAGACGATATAATGCATTATGAATTCAAATTTTGGTTTTACTGTTCACTTTTTGACACCCAGATATCACTAGTATTGTTTTGGTTCTGTGATGCCACAGGATCAGCTGCTGTATGAGGTCATTCATGAGGCCATGGAGCGCCACATGCAGGGTATAGAGTTCAGAGAGAGGAATGCTGGGCCACAGATTGACTGCAACATGAGAGATGAAGGTAAAGCCTTTTTAAAATAATTTAAAAGGGGTCATCGGATGCAAACTTCACTTTTTTACATGTTGTTTGAACATTAATGTGTGTTGGCAGTGTATGTACACATCTACCCTATAATGATAAAAATCCATGCAGTGGTTTTTAATTAATCTGTAAAAATAATATCCCTTTTTTCAAATCAAGCCATTCTCAGATGCCTGTCGGTGTGACGCCACTCCCACGATAGTTGATTGACATGAGCGTCTTACCTCAGATCAGCTGTAACAGTCCGACCTCCATTGTTTCGATGCTGGAGCAGGGGCTCCGTAAATTAGACAAGAATATCTCAGATTAAGCAATAATGAATTAGTAATAATGAACACAGTGGTCGTCATTTACTCCTGACATCTGAGCCGCTGAAGATGCAGTGGATTACGTTTGTTTGTGAATGGAGTGCGCCTCCCAATCTAAATAAATGCGTCTATGTTCGCGCAAATCATTTGTGATCCAGCTTCACTTACAGTAGAAGTGAGTATAAGGGCTTTTTATGAATCTCTGCAATCACTTTTCCTAATAAAGTGCTAGTTAGCAAGTTTCGCAGCTAAATGCGGCTAAAGTAAACAATCTCTCAGAGCAGCAAAGAGTAGAGAGGGGCGGGGGCGAGCAGAGCTCATTTGCATTTAAAAGAACAATCCCTCAGAATGGGATGATTTTTGCAGAGCTGATTTTGACAAGGTAAAAAGGGTGTTGTTTTACAAAACCATTGAGAATTTTTAACCAAAGTATATTACAGACTTTTTATTAAGACCCTAAAGAATCATATCAACTTGTGGAAAATGGGCATCCGATGACCCTTTTAAAGGGGACCTATTATGCACCTTTTAACAATAAATAATAATATGTCTCAGGTGTCCCCAGAATGTGTCTGTGAAATTTCAGCTCAAAATACCCCACAGGTCATTTATTGTATCATTTTGAAAATGCCTATTTTGAGTAGAAGCAGAAACATGCTGTTTTCGTGCCTGTATCTTTAAATGCAAATGAGCTGCTGCTCCCCGCCCCTTTTTCCAGAACAGGGCTGTGCCTCTACAGCTCGTATCTCAAGATACTCTGCTAAAAAAACATCTGTTTGGTTTTGATTATCATGTCTATCGCGCTGAAGTCATGCGTTTTAAAGCCATATTAGTTTACACCTCTGATATACGTTGTTTTGAGCGTTCACATCCAAAGGTTTTTTTTAAGAGTCTTTTGAGAAAATGTTGAATCTGTTGTATTCTGAACCTTTTCAGGCTTCAACATTGTGGCCAAGGTGAACCCTGACACTGGCTTTGTGTATGGCGGAAATCGGTTCAACTGTGGGACCTGGATGGACAAAATGGGAGAGAGCGAGAGGGCCCGCAACAAAGGGATACCAGCTACACCCAGGCATGCGTTAAAATCTCTTAAAGCAATAAATATTCTATTTATAAGATGCCATTTATAAGTGGGTCTCTTTTTTCTGTCTCACTCTCTGTCTGATGCCATCATTCAATATGACACTTATGTTCCTAATGCAGAGATGGATCAGCGGTGGAAATAGTGGGTCTGTGCAAATCTACGTTGCGTTGGCTGGTGGAGCTACATAAACAAGGGCTCTTTCCTTACAGTAGTGTGGCCATACATAAAGACGGTGAGCTCAAATAGCCTTACTGGTGCCCGTAACATTAGTTTGATCCAAAACTTAGCGAGCTGCAAAGAAAGCATTTTAAGGCATCATCAGGCACTCTCCCAATGTGCAGGCTGTTTTCAATGGTAGAAAGCAAAGTAATGCTGCCTTATTATACTTTGTTCAGCAAGTTAAGTGAAAAAAATTCACTTACTCAGGTTCCATTTCAAATCATACAGTAGGATGCTGCCTTAAAAGATATCTGCCTATGCTTTGAATCAAATCTAATGTCTCTAATATCTCAAACATTTGTTATACCTATAGGCAAACCGCTCACTATGTCCTATGAAGAATGGGATAGGAAAATCCAGCAGAACTTTGAGAAGATGTTCTATGTGTCCCAAAACCCGAACGACCCCAACGAGAAGCATCCTGAGTTGGTTCATAAGCGGGGCATTTACAAAGACAGCTATGGAGCCTCCAGCCCCTGGTGTGACTACCAGCTCAGACCCAACTTTCCCATTGCCATGGTGGTGGTGAGGATTCATTCTAAAACTAACAGATTAGATTTGAAAGATCTCCGGCAAAAAAAAAAAGCCAATATATTTGTGTTTTATTTGCTTATTTATTTATTTGCAAATTTATTTGGTTACAGTTTATTTGAGTGTTTGATTATGTATTAATTAATTTGTTTGTTTGTTTATTTGTTTGTCCTTTAGTAGTCTATTTATTTCTATGTTATTTATTTGCATATTTGTTTATTTATTTCTTTTTTGATATATTTATTTGCTATATTTCAGTGTTTTGTCATGATTTTCAGGATAATTTAGAATTATTTATGGTTGTTTTGTGTTTTATATTCATTAGATTTTATAATTGGCAAACATAATTACTCAAATCGACAGTTTATTTAAAATCGTTCATTCACATCAAATCTTTGATGTAAGTTGGTGACATGCCGTTTTTATGTGGGTAGGAAAGATACGTCATCATAGTGCTCAAGTAAATTATTGTTTCTGCTTTCTTGGTTGGTGAGTATGGAAGCCCGTTTCCACCGCTGAATAAACATTTTTAACTTTTTATCTTGCAATTCTGACTTTTTTTCTCATATACTCATTCTGAGAAATGAAGTCAGAATTGCATAATATAAACTTGGAACTGGGTGTTATATAGTCAGAATTGTGAGATATAAACTTGCAATTCTGAGAAATTAAGTCAGAATTGTGAGACTTTTTTTCTCTGTCAGTCTTTTTTCCCCCTCAAAATTGGACTGCATAATTTCATAACTTGAGTTTATATCTCACAATACTGAGAAAAAAAAGTCAGAATTGTGAGATATTAACTCACAATTGCGAGAAACAATTCAGATTTGTGAGATATAAAACTTACAATGATATGAACTCGCAATTCTGACTTTATAACTCGCAGTTGCGAGTTTATATCACGCAGTTCTGACTTTAAAACTCACAATTACAAGTTTATATCTTGCAATTCTAGGAAAAAAGTCAGAATTGTGAGATACAAACTCAAATTTGTGAGAAAAAACTTGCAATCATATAAACTCGCAATTCTGACTTTATAACTCGCAAATGCAAGTTCTGGGAAAAAAAGTCAGAATTGCGATATACAAACTTGAAGTTGTGAGAAAAACTTGCAATGATATAAACTCGCGATTCTAACTTTATAACTAGTTTATATTGCATAATATAACTCACAGTTGCAAGTTTATATCACGCAATTCTGGGGAAAAAAAAGTCAGAATTGCGAGATACAAACTCGAATTTGTGAGAAAAAACTCGCAATGATATAAACTCTCAATTCTGACTTTATTGCGTGCAATTTTGAGTTTATATCATGCAATTCTGAGAAAAATTTGTGAGAAAAACGATATAAACTCACAGTTCTGACTTTTAAACTTGCAGTTGCGAGTTCATGTCACAATTCTGGGAAGAAAAGTCAGAATTGCAAGATATAAACTCGTAATTCTGACTTTATAACACAATTCTGGGGAAAAAAAGTCAGAATTGCGAGATACAAACTTGAATTTGTGAGAAAAAACTCACAACGATAGAAACTCACAATTGCAAGTTTATATTGTGCTATTCTGAGAAAAAGTCGGAATTGTGAGATAAAAAATTTGCAGTAACTTTTTTTTTTTTATTCAGTGCCAGAAACAGGCTTCCATAGGTGAGGATCTAAGTTAGCGAGTAAAAGCTTAATAGTTTGTAGTTAGTATATTTCTAATGGTTTTCCTTCCCAGGCTCCAGAGCTGTTTACCGTGGAACACGCTTGGGAAGCACTCAACATCGCAGAAGAGAAACTGCTTGGACCTCTTGGAATGAAAACCTTGGACCCAGAGTGAGAGTCCTTAAATTTAAATCCTTAAATGCTGCATTACCTGTAACATTTGCCTGCTTCCTGTGTGTGATTAATGACTTGTTTGTTTAAATAGTGACATGGTTTACTGTGGCGTTTATGACAATTCTCTGGACAATGACAACTACAACCTCGCAAGGGGGTTCAACTACCATCAAGGCCCTGTAAGATCCATAAGTACAGCTTCATCAGCAAAATGTAATCTTTTTTTTAGGATTCCTAACTTTTCTATTCATTTACCCTCATCAGGAGTGGCTATGGCCTGTCGGTTACTTCCTCCGCGCTAAGATCTACTTTGCAAAGAAGCTTGGAAAAGACACCTATAACAAAACAGTGTATTTGGTGAAGAATGTCCTCTCTCGCCATTATGTCCACATGGAAAGGTACATTTGGAGAGGAAATCTGCATAATGTGACCTGCAGAAACATGTAATCTGGATCTGATATATCTGTCTTTTGTTCCTCAGGTCATCTTGGAAAGGACTGCCAGAGCTCACTAATGAGAATGGCCAGTACTGCTCTTTTAGCTGTGAAACTCAGGCCTGGTCTCTTGCCGCTGTGCTCGAGGTTCTTCATGATCTCTGAGCAGAAACCACTCATCCTCGTCTTCCACAAGTGTTCCTGTGCAATCTTGATTTTGTGTGCTGTTGATCTAAATAGGTCTAACGAAATGTTACAACCCGAAACTCATAGATGTTAGATTGTAAAGTACAGCACAACATCCCGTACTTCACGATTAGATTTCCTTGATCCTCTTGTCCCCCTCCCTTCCTCATCCAGTTTTTACTAGACGACTAGAGATTGTGAGTTTGCCCTTGATGTAGGTGAATTGAGATGCGTCGTTAAAATGTTGTCGTTATCCTGGCCAAATAATTAGAACGTGTCTAATATAACTTATAATTAACCCATCGTTAGTTAATGTGTAGTGTTTGTCCTACTTCTTTGCACACAAACATCTTTCACAATGCTGTAAGGTTAGGAGGCTACTCACGAAATGTTTTTGTTTGCATGTTTCGACTGAATAATTAAGAAAACTACAAACAGAGATTAATGTGAAATAAAAAGAATGTTTAAAGACTGAGTATCTGGAAAATATTATTTTTTTTATCTTTATAACTTTTTGTTTTTAATTCAGAAAGCACAGATATTTTTGTTGCCAATTATTTTTTTATTACATATTTCAAGTATTCACATTCTCCACAGTTATTGCATGACTATATTCTATGAATACTATAAAAATGTTTATTATGAAGTTTTATTACTTTTAATCTAAAACATCAATAGCGTCTTTTTTTTCTGTAGAACTGTTTATATCGATCAAAGGTTGATCAAAATAAAACGTGAGTGCAAAATTAGTGCATGAAGAATCACACTGAGCCACACCGCACTCAAATGTGTGTGTTTATGGCTGGAATTCTGGAAAACATAAAACAATATTTAAAAACATGATGGTAAAAAATAGGAGCATGTGTATTATAATACTCACTGGTAAAGAACTAGTTTGCTGAGAAGCAGCTGGTGGTTTTATTGTTGTAGATGTAGTTTTGTTAGGTGATGCTGATGCACTTGGAGCGGACTGATTCCCGATTGACCGAACTGTAGCGCTGTTAACCATGGTCCAGAAAGCTCTATAGTCTCTGACAAATGTCACACTGTACGGGCATTGAAATCATAGAGAATTATGATCAAGTGTTTCATTTTAAATAATTATGAGTGTATAATTAGACTCTATAAACATAAGTACAACACATACAAGAACTGAATCTCATCCAAAGTGGAGTTTGCTGGTGCTTCCCATGTAGCCTCAAACTGGGATTTCTTGTCTGCAGATGCTTGGCTGAGAGTTGAGTTCTGAGGGCCAAAAACAGAGCGTTTCCATGACTCATTCCTCGTTTTAGCGTTAAAGCAAATATTGCAGCTAATATTTAAATGTCTGCGTTGAATAGGAATGAGAAATGTAATGCGTTAACTTCAACATTAACATCTAAAAATAACAATAAAGCACCTCTATGTCGAAGCAGTTCAGGGCACGGGATTGGTTGGTGTTTATTAATGTAAAGCGTCCCACTGCAGTTTTTCCATGCACCTCTCGAGCCTGTAACATGAAGCCTTGGAATTCGGAGGCGTTCTCCGCCGCCTGGAGGGTTACTGAGAGTTAAACAGAGATGTGTGTTGACCTCTTCAGATCTGTCAGAGTAACTCGAGTTGACCCCTGCTGCTTACATAATCGTGAGCCTTTCATCACTGAGAAAACTACAATGGTAGTAATGTGGGACCATGAAATTACCAAGTTTATCTCACAGGAAAACATAGCTATTTTACGAGTTGGCAGTTTCGTATGAATCATGGGTTTGCACTTACATCACGGTTTGGTCAGTTACCTGGATGCGTGGCCATACTGGCGATACTCGAATGTAAACAACAGCTTTAATTGCAAAATGTACTACTGAATATGTTGTTCTGCTAATTCATGCTGTCTAAACCACAGAAAAAAATATGTGGAAGTTGCTAAATCATATAGAGAAGGACTTAGTAAGCAGGGAAGGGCACAATATTTGGACAAGCTACAGTACAATAGGTGGTAAAGATACTTATGAGAAGTAATAGTTAAGTTAGTATCCTAAATGTTCACCCTCCTGACTGGAAATGATAAGAACAAACACAAATGTTGTAAAGATTATTGCCCTGAACCTTCTCGTTCAGTTTGGCCGACCACTAATGCCCTTTTCCTCAGCCGATCTTTTGCACTCTTCTCCTTGGTTTGTTATAACTTTTGGCAGTCTATAGTACTCCAAATGTTTTTCCCGGTCCAACCGATTGGTACAGCCCAAAACGTGACAATAATTGACCATTTTCAGCAGCAATAAGTTTGCCAGCTTCATTTGGATTGGTGCCATTGTTTGTGTTCTGTCACCAATATGGTTGATTGATGACCCGTCATCATGAAAACCTCCATTGCAGAAGTAAGCCCATAAGCAAGATTTCCAGGTAAGTAGCTGTTACAGGGAAACATGCGGTAACAATCATTAAGATAAAGATAATATACAAGCAGCAAAACAAGCTGTTTTGTACAACTAGAATGCGGATGAGACTGGAAGCCAGATCCATAAAATTGATAAATTGTGGTGGGAAAAATAAGATCGATAAAAAAATATTTTTACAAAAAAATTAACACAAAGGTCCACCTAAAGTGTTACTTTAGCACTTTTTTTTTTTTTTTTTACATTTATTTTTGCCATTTTTGCCTTTATTATGATAGGACAATGTAGAGCTGACAGAAAGAGAAATGCACTGTAAAAAATAAAAAACACAACTTGTTGAGTCAGCTTAAAATAATCTGTTACCCTGCTGCCTTAAAATTTTAAGTTCAGTCAACTAAAATAAGTTTAGTCAACTTGAAATGTTAAGTTGTACCAAGATATTTGTGTTTGCTAAACTTAACAGAAGGGCAAATAACCCAGCTGCCTTAAAATGTTAAGTTGATTCAACTCAAACTCATCTAAGTTGTCACTTAGTATAATTTAACATTTCAAGTTGAATAAACTTTTTTGGAGTTGACTGAACTTAAAATTTTAAGGCAGCCAGGTTACAAATTATTTTAAGTTGACTCAACAAATTGTTTTTTACAGTGTGGGAGAGAGAGGAGGATGGGATTGGGAAAGGTAGCCAGGATTTGAATTCGGGACGACCAAGATTTGAATTCGACGATCGTCGGCGGGCTTCCCACAAAGCTATCAGCACCTATAATGCTCACTTTTTTAAGCAGATTGTATGAAAACATGAATGAAATTGTACAAATTTATATGAATTCATACAGCTATAATGCAAACCATTCCATTATATTCCATCATTAAAACTATTAAATTAGCTAAAGTGCAAATTTGTACGAATTCATGCAAATTAGCCACCAATTCACACAAGTATAAAATAGCTACAGATTGCTGTGAGATAAAATAATTGTTTGACAATTCACTAATTACTCTTTACTTAGAACTCATATTACAATTTTTTGGAGATATAATGTTCCAACAAGCCAGCTTGATCAATTACCTAAGAAGAATGTCAAAATTATTTAGGAAAATAGGATTTTCTTATCAAAGTGATAAAATGTTGTGTTGCAAAAATGAGTACACCCTCCTAAAAGTTACTAAATAAAACAAAAACAAAAAATAAATAAAAAACTGAGTGTCAGTTTAATTTTTGATCAACAAAGTTTGTGCTAGAAAAAAAGAGCAGGAAAAATACCATGCAAAGTGTCTCAGAGTGGCAAAAGCTATGAAAAGTGTGACACTTTATCTCACAGAGTATGACACAGCTTGCAGAAGAGACATGGATAGTTGTCACCACTAGAATACCTATTGTAGCCAAAGCACAATAAATATTTGCAAAACATAGAATGTATTTCACCCAATCTTAACAGTGAGCAGCTGTGGGGGATTCTGTAGAGAACCCCCAATTGCTCCCCGGGCGCCGCAGCATTGCCTGCCCACTGCTCCGGGTGTGTGTTCGTTCACTTCTCACTGCTGTGTGTGTGCACTTGGATGGGTGAAATGCAGAGCACAAATTTTGAGTATGGTCACCATACTTGGCCACACGTCATGTCCTTTCCTTTCCTTTCCTTTCCTTTCAGTAAAAAGGAAGCATTATCCCCTGTTGTCCACTCAAAATCCACAAAAAAATAAATAAATAAATAAACAAATAAAATTTACAAGTTTTTGCTTGTAACCGGTGCTTGATCTGTGTGCATTTCTCTTCTGATTCAGACTATGTGACTTTTTTTGCCGGAGAAAATAATACTATTTATATTTTAGCTGAAAGCAATGATTTGAAGTTAAAAATGCCTTCATGATCATTTTGTTTATTACAAACATGCAGCTTTTGAATTCACAAGACAATAACTGATGTACTACAGTCATGTTGTAGATTATGTTGTTTTTAACAGCTGTTTGAACTCATTCTGACGGCATCCTTTCACTACAGAGGACCCCTTGGTGAGCAAGTGATGTTTGCTACATTTCTCCAAATCTTTTCTGATGAAGAAACAAACTCATCTATCTCTTGGATGGCCTGAGGGTGAGGAAATTTTCAGCAAATTTACATATTTGCTAGAACTGAGCAATGGATTACCAGTAAGCTTTAATTAAAAACCCACTATCTAAAAATCCATATGGTAGCATCAGCAGTTAGAAACAGCCTTACCAGTGATGGTTTGTCCTGGTGTAAATGTTGTGCTGTTCACAAAGACTTTGTAAGGAGAGCTGCTTGTTTGGGACTCAAAGTCAGTGTGATAAGGGGTCATGCTTTGACAGGAATCCTCCACTTGCCCATTGGGGTAGGCCGTGACCCTCCTCACGCAACATACACACAACAGCAGGAGAATCTCAATGTGCATCTAAAAAAAAAAACAACAATAAATGCTTATTTATCTAATCCATTTTATTGATTGATTGATTGATTGATTGGACAGCATGAAATGGTAAACAGTGTTTTGAGTTCTGAGAAGTTTTTCAGGATTTTTTGAGATGAATAGAAAGATCCAAAGATCAGCATTTATTATAGATATTAAGACTTTTATTTAGCAAGGCTGCTTTAAATTCATCAAAAGTGATGATAAAAAACATTTATGATGCTACAGAAGAGTTCTATTTCAGATAAATGCTGTTCTTTTGAACTTTCTATTCATTAAAGAAACCTGAAAAAATTCTACTCAGCTGTTTTCAACATAATAATAATAAATGTTTTTGAGCAGCAAATCAGAATATTAGAATGATTTCTGAAGGATCATGTGACTGGAGTAATGATGCTAAAAATTCAGCTTTAAAATCATAGGAATAAATTACATTTAAAATATATTCAAACAGACAGGTATTTTAAATAGTAAAAACATTTCAGAATGTTCCTGTTTTGGCTGTACTTTGGATCAAATAAATGCAGGTTTGGTGAGCAGAAGAGACTTCTTTAAAAACATTAAAAATCTTACTGTCCAAAAACTTTTGACTGGTAGTGTACTTATAGATTTTAGTAGTCATCCATTATGGAACCAATTAAACATGCTTAAAAATTGTTCATTTTTTTTTCCTTTAGCTACTGAGTGTTCTTCGGCAGTTAGATTCTCATTCAAAGACAGCAAAATAAAGCTTACTGTGTAAGAGTTTGCTCCTCCAGAAGCAGCAGTGGGATTGTGAAGTTGTCTGAAGGTTCTTTCTTGACAAAGTAAGGAAATGTATATCCCATAAATACAGACTGATTGAATTTCATGTGGGTGTTTGTGATTGTAAGAGCGAATGGAGAGAACTTCATAATGTGTTCTAGGTTTCAGGTTTTTCCTTTTAAATCTATTGTGACTGGGGCATTTACTCTTATTCAGCAGTATTTAGATTTCCCTCAGAGCAAAGATTTAATTAATTTATATTTCTAACATTTATCTTAGAAATTGTTCCTGAAGCCACAAAATCATGTGCTTACTGTGTTTTAGAACGTGTTTAATCCAATTAAATGTTAAATGTTTAACCCAACCTTCTGGCTAGTTTTATTTAACTCAACTTTTGCTTAAAGAATACTATATTTCTTGCTGAAAAAAAACAAACATATAAAATAGGTTGGAACATAACATTTATTAATATGCTAAATGAACATTTATTAAAAAGTTGAATATATAGATAGATTAAGTTCATTTTAAGCCAGCCATGTTGTCATTTTTAAACAACAGTTGAGTTAAACAAAACTACCCAGAAGGTTAAACAGTCACTGGGTTGTTTTTAACCCAGCATTTTTTAAAAGCTAACATACTGTGGGCCTGTTTATTTACGTGACTAAGAGTTGGCCAAGAAACCTGGCAACCAATTTAAAAGTGATGAATCAGACTTCTTATCACTTAAAGAATGTTGTCCAATAAAATTTCTTCACGTTTGGCATGGATAAAATAACATCAGAATGCACATTCAGGTGATCTCTTGTTAGTGTCATATAAGAACTGAACTCATAATTCAAATATCCATCTTTCTTTTTTCTTCATACCTCGCCACATTTACTTCCTTGTGACTCATGTATCTGCTTCCTCTGTTTATTGATTTTCCGATATAAAGATATTGTTCAGTCTGCTCTTTGTTTACCTTCCTGGTATCAAGCACATATAAAACCCCTGTCCCTGACGCAGCTCAGCTGTAGTGACATTTTCTGGAAAGCAACACAACATTGCTTTTTGATTCTGTGAAGGTCAGTAACTCTTGCATGGTTTAAATGTTTATTAGAACCCAAAAAGTTAACTTAATTTTTTGTTTCTATTAAAATGTCAATAATTTTCAATGTTATTATTTATAATGGTTGTCCATATGCTATATACATTGATATCTTTTTGATTTATCCTGTTTTAGATGCGTGTACACTTTCTCATCCTGGTTTTTGGGCTGAATCTAAATGCTGTAACTGCATTCAGCAATGGAATGGTGACTCAGGCATGTATGGATATGACTCCTGGACATGGCAGTAATACTGCCTCTATGTTAGAATCTCCATATACAATCACCACAGACGTCTCTAACTACACAGAGGGTCAGATGATCACAGGTTAGTGAATGGACCTGTAAAAACATCTAATTTCAATTTTATATACAGTATCAAACAGATAACATCACTTTTCTTAGCCATTTTGGCAATGGCTTTTAAGCAACTGGTTTCTTGTGATTTTAAGTGAATGCATGAATCAATTTCCCTCAAGTCCACAGTTCACATCACTGTTTTATTTTTGGCAGTGACACTGCAATCAAATGGGACTAGATTCAGGGGCTTTCTTCTTCAGGCCAGAGGACAGATGGATCCAGTAGGAACTTTCACAGTCATAGGAAACGATTCTCAATCACTCACCTGTACAACAGAGGTAAGATGTTTATTTCAAATACATTTGCTCATGTTGTTCCAAACCTGATGATTTTGGGAAACGTGTTTCAATAAAGAAGTTTTGCTTTGCCCTCCATTGTTAATTATCTCTGCAGAAGTGTCTGGATACATATTTACAAATAGCAAAGTTTGGAAATGAGGACAGTATTGTACACACTGATGTGAACTGGCCTTTTTTTATTTTTTAGGGCTCAGCTGTCAGTCATAATTCAAATGTTAGCAAATCAACTATTGTGGCTCAATGGAAAGCTCCTAACACCAACAACGTAGATATTTGGTTCAGGTAAAACGTATTCCACCTTTGTTCAGTCTGTTTTGCTAATTTTTTACATTTATTATGTTTGCATTTACAATATTAACAAAATTTGCTGTAATAACAGAGTTAAACAGCATTGTTTTTTTCTGTTTTGTAATATTATTAGTATTCAGATATCATAAGCAACTAAATTCCATAACAAATGCTTAAGCACACTCAGATACACACACAAGTTCATTTTTTAAAATATATTTCTTAAACATTGCTTTCATGATGTTACAGTTCACTGTCATTGAAAGATGCTTTCAACAAATAATTATACACTACAGTGCTTTTTTCAGGTATTTTTTTTCTCTGATTGAATTGAATGGATTTAATGGTTTTTGCAGGGCAACATTTGTGCAGAATTTCACTCTGTTCTGGGTTGGCGTTCAGAGTGACCCTGTTAGATTCGTGGGCACAAATGACGGCTGTAGTCCAACAGTGTCTCTCACTGTGTGTCTTCTTCTTCTATCTCTGCTGGGAATTTTATAAAAACTGGACAAATCACTGTACCATCACTGGATTTAATAGGCTTTTAGTTTCATATTCAGTCATGTTATCTATTTGTTGTTAAAGCACAATGGGACTAAAAACGCTTGGACCCACAATATATGAAATAATTACTTAATAATATAGTGATTTTATATTGTAGTATATAAATAATGTTTTCTTTGATAGAACAGCACAACTGGCCCCGTTGTAGCCTACTGTTGTATTTATATATACTGTATATAAGCTTGTATGAAATGAATAGATTTGTATCAAATGTTAAGAGTATTTTATGACAAAAGCATGAAAATACAGAATGAATGTTTACAGTGTGTGTGAACAAAAAAAACACAACTTGGATCTCGAAACCACTTTAGTTTTATTTCTTCTTTTAGATCAAAAATGGACACCAACAAAAACAAAATAAAAAACGAACTTTGTACATACATAATACGATGTGTGTGTATTTATTTGGAAGTGTGTAAGAGCAGAATCAAGGCTTCTACAGTACACATTACAGTTGTTTGATCAGAGGACGGTGTGTCTCTATCATCAGTAGACCCACGGCTCCTCTGCAGTCCAGTTACAGGAGCTGCCTTTACCGGGTCCCTGCAGGACCACGACCAGGGCCAGTGCCCTTTTGATATAGCACCTTTATTTTTTGGAGAAGAGGTTGACAGCAATGGGGTTGGATGGCTGGATATGGTACAGTTCTGGGTTCAGTGCGTCCAGTATGTGGAGGAGGGTCTTCACATTAACTGCAGTGAGGAGCCAGAAAGCCTTTACTGGCTCTTGTTCCTGCAGGACAGACAGCAGGCCTTCCTGTAGTACCAGTGAGTGCACAACTTCACCCGCAGGACAAGGGCACAGTTAGCTGTCGCTTTGTCTTGACAAGCATCCTCAGCTAGGGGTAAATAAGAAATAGACAGTTTAAAAAACATAAAATATATGAACATAATTACACCATTCATTTGTATTATATACAAAAATAAATATCAAATGTATTTAAATGTATTTATATTATTATTCATAAATAAATAAATAAATAAATACATATTTTATTTTTAATGTAGAAGTCCATTTAGTATTTACATGTATTTTTTATTTGTTTTTCTCAAGTTAAAATTTCTTTTATGGAGAGAATGAAAGTAAATAAATAAATAAATAAATATATTTAAATATTTTATTAACTGAATAATGTTGAACTACAAGTTTTTTTGGTGATGAAGTCTGTTTAATAGCACATAAAGCTGTATAATAAATAAATACATACATTTAAATATTTATATTAATTTTTCCCAGGTTAAAATCATTTTAACTAGAAAAAAAAAGTAAATAAATAAATAAATATTTATATAATGAATATTACAAGTTTTTTGACGTCGAAAAAGTCCATTTAATAGCATACAAAGCTGTATAATAAATAAATAAATACATTTAAATATTTACATTTATTTTTTCCCAGGTTAAAGTATTTTTAATTAGAAAAAAAAAAGTAAATAAATAAATAAATATTTATATAATAAATATTACAAGTTTTCTGACGTTGAAGTCCATTTAATAACATATAAAGCTGTATAATAAATAAACAAATATATTTAAATATTTACATTTACTTTTTCCCCGTGTAAAAATTAACAGGGGGAAAAATTATAATATATATATATATATATATATATATATATATATTACAAGTGTTTCAATGTTGAAGTCCATTTAATAGCACATAAAGCTGTGTAATAAATAAATAAATACATTTAATTTTTTTTTTTCTCAGGTTAAAATCTCTTTAACAAGAAAAAAACTACAGAGTAAACAAATAAACATTTTAATAATGTAAAAATTTTTAGAAATATTTAATAATGTTGAAATTCAAGTTTAATGGCAGATGCAATAAATACATATAATACATAAATAGCTATATAATAAATAAATACATTTAAATATTTAGATTTATTTATAGATAGACAGATAGATACATAGATGTCAAGAAAGTAAGTAGATCAAGTAAATAGATCTCTGTGAACATTAGCAACTGCAGTTCTATACCACGTTCCCAATGCTAAATCTCTAACAGAGAACAAGGAATGTCACTGCTCTCCAACAACACAAAATTGGCTGCCAAATTGACGACATGCATGATGCACTTGCCCTGCAAAGCTTAAAAAACAACAAAGCATTAATCTGGTCTAAATTTCACAGGAATTAGCTTGTGCTGTGCCAAGATAGATTCACATGTGCTTTTAATTGAGCCAAGCGTTTTAACACGCACTCGTTGCTGTGTTTCATTAAAAAGGTACAGAGTAAACTACTTACAACTGGCATGATCAAATAATGGCCATGCCAGGGTGCGTCCTTACAGCATCATACCAAATAAAGATATATTGGATTTTTTTTTGTAATTCACTTAATCCTCGTCTTGTTGAAAGTCTACAACGCATAGCCAAGTTTAGACAGTCTCAAGCTGGATGGGAGACCTCAGTTTGTTTGTATGTGTAGTGCTGAGGTTTGCTGTAATAGTACCTGGTGGTTCAGTTGTGCAGGGCTGCACCTCACAGCTCTGCCTGGCCTCTGGTCTCAGTGTTGAATCACAGCTATGACCCAGTTCTTCTCCTTGATAACACTTCACCTCTCGCACGCGCACTCCAATCCCACATGTCTTACTGCACTGCAGGGCAAAGACACAAACACATGTGAGAGGCGAACATTTTAATGAACCATTATCCCAAACAGAGAAATCACACCCTATTTGCACTGATGACTTTCAAAGAGATCTACTCATGTGCATCCAATATCATACACAAGTGTTTATTTATTTACATAATTTCTTGTACTTACGACTTTTATTTTCCCTCATTTCAATTAGATCCCATGATTTCTCATAATCGTGGCCTTATCCTTTTTTTTTTTTACAATTTTTTAATTTTTATATCATCTTAAACAACTTTATTTCTTACAACTGCAAATTTAATTTCTTGTAATTTCAATTAAATCAGAAATATCTCATAACTGAGGCTTTATCAATGTACCATTTTCACTTTCTACCATCTCACGCGAATTTATTTCTTGTAATTGCAACTTTAAATCCCATAATATCTCATAAATGTGGCCTTATTCTACAATTTAATTTTTTTTTTCATCTTACACAACTTTATTTCTCACAACTACAACTTTCATTTCTTGTAATTGCTGTTAATTTCCAAAATATCTCATAACAGGTTTTATCTCCCCATTTTTCACTTTCTACCATTTCACGTAAATTTATTTATTTCCTGTAATTGCAACTGTAAATCCCATAATTTCTTGTACTTGTGCATTTTCTTTTTCTTAAATTCAGTTAAATCCCATAATATCTCATAAATGTGGCCTTATCCTACAGTTTTTTTTATCATCTTACACAACTTTATTTCTCACAACTGCAACTTTAATTTCTTGTAATTGCAGTTAATTCCCAAAATATCTCATAACAGGTTTTTATCTCCCCATTTTTCACTTTATACCATCGTACACGACTTTATTTCTTGTAATTGGAACTCTGAATCCCATAATTTCTTGTACTTATGTCTTTTATTTTTCATAATTTTAATTAAACCCCATAATATCGTCCTTATCGTACAATTTTGACTTGATATCATCTTACACAAGTTTATTTCTCACGACTGCTACTTTAATTTCTTGTAACTGCAATTAAATGCCACAATATCTTATAACTAAGGCTTTATCTCCCCATATTTCACTTTATACCATCTCACACGACTTTATTCCTTGTAATTGCAACTTTAAATCCCATAATTTCTTGTAAATGTGCCTTTTGTTTCTCTTAATTTCAGTTAAATCCCATAATATCTCAGAAATGTGGCCTTATCCTACAGTTTTTTTATCTTCTTACACAACTTTATTTCTCACAACTGCAACTTTAATTTCTTGTAATTGCAGTCAATTCCCAAAATATCTCATAACAGGTTTTATCTCCCCACTTTTCACTTTCTACCATTTCACGCAAATTTATTTCTTGTAATTGCAACTGTAAATCCCATAATTTCTTGTACTTGTGCATTTTCTTTTTCTTAAATTCAGTTAAATTCCATAATATCTCATAAATGTGGCCTTATCCTACGTTTTTTTTTATCATCTTACACAACTTTATTTCTCACAACTGCAACTTTAATTTCTTGTAATTGCAGTTAATTCCCAAAATATCTCATAACAGGTTTTTATCTCCCATTTTTCACTTTATACCATCGTACATGACTTTATTTCTTGTAATTGGAACTCTGAATCCCATAATTTCTTGTACTTACGTCTTTTATTTTTCATAATTTTAATTAAACCCCGTAATATCGTCCTTATCGTACAATTTTGACTTGATATCATCTTACACAAGTTTATTTCTCACGACTGCTACTTTAATTTCTTGTAACTGCAATTAAATGCCACAATATCTTATAACTAAGGCTTTATCTCCCCATATTTCACTTTATACCATCTCACACAACTTTATTCCTTGTAATTGCAACTTTAAATCCCATAATTTCTTGTAAATGTGCCTTTTGTTTCTCTTAATTTCAGTTAAATCCCATAATATCTCAGAAATGTGGCCTTATCCTACAGTTTTTTTTATCTTCTTACACAACTTTATTTCTCACAACTGCAACTTTAATTTCTTGTAATTGCAGTCAATTCCCAAAATATCTCATAACAGGTTTTATCTCCCCATTTTTCACTTTCTACCATTTCACGTAAATTTATTTCTTGTAATTGCAACTGTAAATCCCATAATTTCTTGTACTTGTGCATTTTCTTTTTCTTAAATTCAGTTAAATCCCATAATATCTCATAAATGTGGCCTTATCCTACGTTTTTTTTTATCATCTTACACAACTTTATTTCTCACAACTGCAACTTTAATTTCTTGTAATTGCAGTTCATTCCCAAAATATCTCATAACAGGTTTTTATCTCCCATTTTTCACTTTATACCATCGTACATGACTTTATTTCTTGTAATTGGAACTCTGAATCCCATAATTTCTTGTACTTACGTCTTTTATTTTTCATAATTTTAATTAAACCCCATAATATCGTCCTTATCGTACAATCTTGACTTGATATCATCTTACACAACTTTATTTCTCACAGCTGCAACTTTAATTTCTTGTAACTGCAATGAAATTCCACGATATCTTATAACTAAGGTTTTATCTCCCCATTTTTCACTTTATACCATCTCACACAACTTTATTTCTTGTAATTGCAACTTTAAATCCCATAATTTCTTGTAAAAGTGTCTTTTGTTTCTCTTAATTTCGGTTAAATGCCATATCTCACAGGCCTAACTGTAGCCTTGTCCTACATTTTTGACTCGATATCATCTTATACAACTTTATTTCTCACAACTGCAACTTTAATTTCCTGTAACTGCAATTAAGTCCCACAATAAGGCTTTATCTCCCCATTTTTCACATTATACCATCTCACACAACTTTATTTCTTGTAATAGCAACTTTAAATCCCATAATTTCTTGTACTTGTGAATTTTACTTTTCTTAATTTCAGTTAAATCATATAATATCTTATAATTGTGGCCTTATCTTACAATATTGACTTTATATCATCACACAACTTTATTGTAACTTTTAACTTTTTTTTTGCAATTGCAACTTTTATTTCTTTTAATTGAAATTAAATCCTACAATATCTCATGACTGAGGCTTTATCTTGCAGTTTTGACTTTATATTGTTTCATACATTTCTATTTCTCATAATTGTGACTTTAAATCCCAGAGTTTCTTGTGACTTATTTCTTGTAATTGCAACTTTAAATCCCATAATTTCCTGTAATTGTGTCTTTTGTTTATATCATCTTACACAAGTTTATTTCTCACAACTGCAACTTTAATTTCTTGTAATTGCAAAAAAATCCCACAATATCTCACAAGTGAGGCTTTATCCCGCCATTTTTCACTTTAGTTTTGACTGACAGATTCATGTTTATTTTGTGCTATAACTTGTAAAGAAGAAGAGATGATCGGTTCACATGCTGCTTGAACTGAGGCGATACAGTGATCTGTCACAACACATTAAAGAGCCACAAAACAGTATTTATTGTTTTCATTTCTTAAAAAATGACAAAATTTGAAAGCTGAGACTTTGTTTCATACCAAAAGTAACCGGCTTTGTTTTGTCTGTCAGTGCATTTTCAGTGTCCTCTTTGCTCCGCAATGAATTTTTCACTGCGTGAGAGCGCCATACTTGTTGGACTAGCAAAAGTAACAAAGGTCTTTGCGAAGGGTCAACTGTGATTTAAAATCCCACAATTATCTTAAAATTGTGAGTTGATTTTTTAGGATTGTGACTTTATTTCTCGTAACCGAGACTTTATTTCTCTCTATGTGACTTTATGTCTCACAATTTTAATTTTATTTCTTATTTTAAACAGGCTTCCATACACAATGTTGAACAAAAGAACAAAACTGATCTGAAAAACACAGTGTTTGTTTAAAAATGACATATAACTTTTTTGAGTATGTTGTATCATTATTTTATATTGTTATTATTTTGTTCTGCACAGTCACTGTATAAACTTAATGTGTCAACATCCCAGTGAACACGCAACACTTGGCATAAAACCCTTACGCTCTGTAGAAAATAAAAAGTTTAATAAGACGAGTTGCCAAACCAGATAAACTATAATAATCCCTCCTAACCTGGGACCAGGATGTAGTGAACCACTTGGAGCAGGGTCTCTCAAAACAGGCCGCACTGTCCGTGGGTCTAAGGGATCTGTCACACATCCGTTCTGGGAACTCCTTGAAGACACCACCCTCCAGCCCTGCACACACCACTTGACGCGTCTTCACTCCGCGGCCACATGTGGCATTACACTGAAAATGACAAAACAAAATACTATAGTAAACGGCTCATTAAACACAGGGGCAGTGCTGTTATTGTTAAATAAAATATAACCATGCATAGGAGATGGATGGGAAGAGTTACCATTTATAAACTGCAGTACATAGAGGCAGCTCACCTGTTCCCACTCTTGCTCCACCCAGTGGGCGGGGCAGTTTTTGTCTCCGCATGGATGCACGGCCAGCGGCTTGAGCTCTGGATCACACTGGCCATCAGAAATCACCTTCCCACTACTGTTCTTACACACCACGTAGCGTCTCATCCTGCCCTCCCCACACAGCCCTGAGCACTTAGAGAGGGAGAAGCAAAGAAACATGATGTCATGTTTAATGTACAGTCTAATGTTTTACATTTCTATGTAATAATTTACAGGATGTAACCCACCGGCCCCCAGTCAGAGACGGTCCACCTGCGGTCACAGGGTGGCCCCTCGCACTCTCTCTGGCTGACCGGTCTGGTGGACTCGTTACAGAGTCTGGCCTCCATGGAGCAGCGCACCTCACGGCTCCTCACCCCACGACCGCCACATCGAGCTGAACACTGTGAATGAAAAACGTCTTGGTTACATATGTAACCCTTGTTCCCTTTTAGTCGTTCACTCTCGATGTCACGTCGGTAATGTGACCGGCGAATTGAGATCCCCAATTCGTTGGTCACATTACCGACGTGATGTCGAGAGTGACCGACTGAAAGGGAACACAACCATTACCAACCTGGTCTCATGACGACAAAATACCTCTGGGAACTTTATCGCAAGTCACGAAATACAGTCATGGCCAAAAATATCATCAGAAAATATTCAACCCTTCAATTGTCAGAAAATGCAACCCTTCTCTCAGAAAATTGTTGCAGTTGCAAATGTTTTGGTACTCACATGTTTATTTTTTTTTTTGTTTGCAATGGAACAACACAAAAAAACAGAAAACAAAAGTCAGATCTGATACAATTCCACACAGAACCCAAACAAAATGCACTGGACAAAATTACTGGCCCCCTAACTTAATATTTGGCAGCACCCCCTTTGGAAAAAAATAACTGAAATCAATTGCTTCCTGTAACCATGAATGAGTTTCTTACACCTCTCTACTGGAATTCTGGACCACTGTTCTTTTGCAAACTGCTCCAGGTCATTCGGATTTAAAGGATGCCTTCTCCCAATTGAGATCTCTCCACAGGTGTTCTATGGGATTTAGATCTGGACTCATTGCTGGCCATTTCAGAACTCTCCAGCATTTCTGAGTGCTTTCTGAAGTGTCTTTCGGGTCACTGTCCTGCTGGAAGACCCATGACCTCTGGTGGAGACGTAGCTTTCTGACACTGGCCGCTACGCTGCGCCCCAAAATTATTTGGTAATCATCAGATTTTATTATACCATTCACACAGTCAAGGCATCCAGTGCCAGAAGCAGCAAAGAAACCCCAAAACATCTTTGAACCTCCACCATGTTTGACTGTAGGGACTGTGTTCTTTTACTTGAAGGCCTTTATTTTTCTGTAAACAGTGCCATGATGTCCTTTACCAAAAAGCTCTACTTTTGTCTCATCTGTCCATAGTAAGTTCTCCCAGAAGGATTGTGTTTTTGTCACATAAGTTTTGGCAAACTCCTGTCTTGCTTTTTTATGCCTTTGTGTCAGCAGTGGTGTCCTCCTGGGCCTCCTACTGAAGACCCTGTATCTGCAAATCAGATTGAATTTGTTTGGAAGTTAATTGGGGTTCTTTATCCACCATTCGAACAATCCTTCATTGTAATTTTCATTAATTTTGCTCTTCCGTCCACGTCCAGGGAGGTTAGCTATAGTGCCATGGGCTGTAAACTTCTTGATGATATTGCACACAGTGGACACAGGAATATTAAGATCTCTGGAGACGGACTTGTAGCCTTGAGATTGTCCAAATCCACAGACAACTCTTTACACTTCCTTCTTTTCTCCATGCGCAGTGTGACACACAACACAAAGGTTGAGTCAACTTTTCTCCATTTTAACTGGTTGCAAGTGTGATTACTATATTGCCCGCACCTGTTACTTGCCACAGGTGTGTCTAAATACAAATTACAGGAGCATCACATGCTTGAAAAGCAATTATTTCCTACAATTTCAACAAGGTGCCAATAATTTTGTCCAGTCCATTTTTGAGTTCTGTGTGAAATTTTATCAAGTTTGACTTTTCTTCTCTGTTTTTTTGTGTTGTTGTAGTGCAACCAAAACAAGCATGTGAATACCAAAACATTTGCATTTGGAACAATTTTCTAAGAGAACTGTTGCATTTTCTGAAAGAATGGCAAGGTTGCCGATATTTTTGGCCATGACTGTACGTACTGCCATGTACGTTTTTACTGGGTGGTGCTAAAAGAGTGTTTGTTTTTTTCCCAGAACAGATGAATGTACATGGTACGTTTTATGTGACGTTGGTTTTGTACGTCACCGCAATTCTGACTTGAAATGTCCGTTGAGTGGCGCTATAACTCTAATGCTGTGTGACATTTTAAAATAACGTACCATCTGCACTACACCTAAACTTACATGATAGTAGAAACAAAAGCGAATGTGATTTAAAAACGCAATTGCAAGCGTGCCGTTTTAGCTTGTTTTCTGGAAAGCAAACTATATGGAGCTGTAATCATAACTGTAAACAATTACAAGTGCTCGCTGTTTTACTGCCTCTAGTGTTCATTTATATTGGAAACTGCAGTGAATAATAAACTGAACTAAAATCAAAGCAGCTAACTGTGGAGAAAAACATCCATTTGGGCAGCTAATATTCAATTTGCATGTACATTTTCACATGTCTGGGGACTAAAGTCTTTACACACTGACCTCAGACCAGTCTGAGATCTCCCACTGCGGGCCGCAGCTTTTGCTCTTGCAGGCTTTCCGTGTGATGGGCTTCTCCAGCTCCACAGCCTGACACAGCTCATCATAAACAGAGCTGTCAAATCCCGGCGCCATCATCTTCCAGCAGCGCACCGTGCGGAACTGAAACCCCTCTCCACATGTCCGGGAACACTCGCTCCAGCGACTAGTTTCCCACCTGCCTCAGAATACAGAATACAACAACTTAAGATGTCATCAATAACATCTGCAGTCTTCAAACATTAATGTGTATGCATTTACCTACAATATAATAAAGCAAATTATATCCAGACTCAAATAATCACATGAAGTTTTCAGTATCAAACCTGGGCAGGCACTCTTTCCCTGTGCAGAACTCATGTGTGGGCTCCGGCCTGGTCAGTGCGTCGCAATAGCTCTCATCCACCTCTGACCCATCATATTTCACACATAAGGCATAAGATGTGCTTATGCCTATAGACACAGAGTATAATGTCAGGTTAGTTGTGTGCTTGCAAATGTGTCTCACTGTCTGTGTGTGCTGTGATTTCACCTGTTGTACATGTCGAGCTGCAGGGCGCATAGGCAGAAACCTTCCATCTGTACATGTCGGACATGCTGACGTCATGATTGATAGATTCCACCTCAAACTCATTACTGCTGAAATAGGAGAAAATAAAATGAGAAAAGGTGAGAAAAAAACGGTGAGCAGTGCTGCTCTTTTTTTTTAACTTACGTCACACAATTAAAATATTGCATAGTATACACTACCAGTCAAAAGTTTTTGAACAGTAAGATTTTTAATGTTTTTTAAAGAAGTCTCTTCTGTTCACCAAGCCTGCATTTATTTGATCCAAAATACAGCAAAAGCAGTAATATTGTGAAATAGTTTTACTATTTAAAATAACTTCTCTCTGTTTGAATATATTTTAAAATGTAATTTGTTTCTTTGATCAAAGCTCAATTTTTGGCATAATTACTCCAGTCTTCAGTGTCACATGATCCTTCAGAAATCATTCTAATATGCTGATTTGCTGTTTAAGAAATGTTTTTTTATTGTTATTATCAATATTTAAAACAGAGTACTTTTTTCAGGATTCTTTGATTAATAGAAAGATCCAATGATCAGCATTTATCTGAAATGAAAAGCTTTTTTTTACCATCAAACACTATTCCATTACAAATCTTGGAGTCAGTATCATTTTTTTTATATATATATATAGAAATTAATACATTTATTTAGCAAGGATGCTTTAAATTGATGAAAAGACATTTATAATGTTACAAAAGATTTCTATTTCAAATAAATGCTGTTCTTCTGAACTTTCTATTCATCAAAGAAACCATGCAGGCTTGATGAGCAAAACAGACCTTTTTAAAAAAAAATTATACTGTTTAAAAACTTTTGACTGGTAGTGTATGCTATATTTATCTTATATTTATCTTATAATTTTTTGTTTGTTTTCACTTAAATAAATGAGTTACATTATTGCAGTATAATTTTGCACATTGTTTTAAATAAAATATATATATATATATATATATATAAAGACAAAATATACACCTAAGATATTGCTACACAAGAGTTTATATGGCATTTTTTTTTAAATAAAGTAAGAATGGATTTGGCTAGCCCAAGTTTAAGTTGACTTGTGGTTCTTTTCCAGTTCTGTTCTCCTCTCTTTTTTCACCAAATGATTCTTGTCTCAATTCAAACTGTCCAAATAAAGCCAGAAAATAACTTACAAAATAACATAAATAAAAAACAAAAAATTCAAGCTTGTTATTTTATAGCATATAGGCTAAAACGAGTGCATTTATAACTCAGAACTTGCATTCAGCCACCCTGACGCTTTCACACTTTGTATGTTTGCTTCAGTCTGAACAAGAATTTGATTCACTGGACTACATTATCATCAATACAGTTACTACAGCATAAAACGTAAATCCCCTGAGTTCCAGCATATCCATAATTTAAGAAAAGCTCCATTTATTCTTCAAAATTTCATGTTAACTTGCCCTTTGAGAACTGAAGGCTGGAAAAGAAAAAGCTTTCTACCTTTTTCTACCCTAACAAGCACATCTGTGGAAAGGATGCAGTGACATTTTGAAAGATTGGTGCACATTTCCATTCATAACAACTCAAGCCAGACCGTGGCAATAAATATGTCAGAGTATTAATCTAAAAGCTCAATCCGCTCATATGCCCTCCGTCTGACCTCTCGCTGTGGGGGGTCTGCACTGGCTCCACCTGGTGGAGCTGGAGAAGGTTGGACCGGTGGTTTGTTGAGTCATTAGTCCTGGGCTCAAATACAGACTCTCCATCTGGACCGTGCATGTCCAGGTTGCCTGGGTAGATCTCCAGTGTCAGGCTGTTGTCCAGTGAAGAGTTGAGCTTGAGTACGGCACAACCCGCGAGGGCAGAACCGTCTTTACAGGGCTGTCTGGAGCCTGAGGGCCATGATGCTCCATCATAGAAGAGACTCTGCAGAACCGGGGTAGAGGTGTGATTGGAGTCACTGGAACTAGACGAATCACCGTCAATCAGGTTGGAATCAGGGCCTGGACAACAGCAAAGCATTAATCAATCAATCAATCAATCCATTACATCCTACCCAAGATTAGCTTTCCTAGTTTACAATTTCTGTACAATATATGGGCCATTCTACAGAATTAGTGTAAACTGCTGTCCCACAACCAAAAAACACATTTGAAAACACTTAAGGATTTGAATCTTAGATGTTTACTAACACCTAAATTTATGATCAGGATATGTTTATTTATCACTAAAAGGTAAATATACATATATATATTTACAATGTAGTAAAATCTTAATAGGTCAATATAACCCTTCTAATTAAATTTTGTATTTCTGTATTTCGGTAGTGACAATTTTGGGGAGAGAACAAATATTCCAAAACTTTCTGAATATACAATATGAGTATTAACTGCACAATTACTAGAAGTGTGTACCTTGGATATTATACAATTTGCACAGATGCATTTTTTTCAAGATGTTTCCAACTCTGACTTTGGACCAATTCTGTAGAATGGCCCACATATAGTATATTAGTTAATATAGTTTTTAAATATTTTAATATGACTTTACAGAACGTACTCTGTATTTAACCAAATATACACTACTATTTGAAAGTTTGGGGTCGGTAAGATTTTTTGGTAACACTTTACAATAAGGTTCATTAGTTAACTACATTAATTAACATGACTCTGAATGAACAATATACTTCTATAACATTTATCTTATATCTTATTATCTTTGTCAATGTTAATTTCAGCATTTGCTAATGCTTTATTAAAATCAAAAGTTTGTGTTTATTAACATTAATTAATGCACTGTGAACTAACGTAAACAATGAACAACTGTATTTTTATTAACTAACATTAACAAAGATGAATAAATAGTGTAATAAATGTATTGTTTTTTGCTCATTTATGTTAATACATTAACTTATGTTAACAAATGCTATCTTATTGTAAAGTGTTAACAATTTTTTTAAAATGAAATTGACACTTTTATTTAGCATGGACACATTAAATTGATCAGAAGGTATTTCTAAAGACATTTTTAATGTAAAAGATTTCTATTTGAACAAAAATGCTGTTCTTTTGAACTTTACATTCACCAAAAAATACTGAAAACAATCTGTGATGTTTTCCACAAAAATATTAAGAAAAGGTCTTCAATATTGATAATAATAAAAAAAAGGGGAACCATATTATTGTGAGTTCTGAAGGTTCATGAGACACTAAAGACTGTAGTAATAGCTACTGAAAATTCAGCTTTGCCATTACAGGAGTAAAATACATTTTAAATATTTTAAAAAACTGTCATTTGTTTATTGTTTTATTGTTTTTATTGTAGTTTAATCAAATTAATGCTTGGTGAGCATAAGAGACTTTTTTTTTTTTTTTTAAAACATAAAGATATCTTCCTGAGTCTGACCCCTAACTTCTGAATGATAGTGTATGTAAGTGTATTAAAAAAAACAAAAACAAAAAAAAACTCTTTTTTCATGCTTAAATATATTAAGCATTTTAAAAAATAATATTGGTATATTTTTAATTAACTCTTCAATATAGCTAATAATAAGTGATTTTATATCTGAAGCTACATATAAACTGTAATAGTGTTAACATTATTAACAGTGTTATTAATCATTAAAAAGAATTGGTTATAATTTTTTTTTTTTTTTACAGTGTACTAAATTATTGTAGTATGAAGTTTTGGGCTTGTTACTCGAAAAATGTTATATATTACTCATTACTAGCTACAGTACTCCTTTCAAAAGTAATATTTTACTTTACTTATTACTCCTGGCCAAAAGTAATTAGTTACACTACTAGTTACATTACTTTTCCATTTTTGGAGATGGTAACTGTAATATCATAACTTAAATTTTATTAGTAATTAGTTACACTACTAGTTAACACGGAACCTACTAGTTAACCCTAACCCTAACTAGTTACTGCTCAACACTGGTAATGTGATTACTTTAAAGAACTTTTTTCTGTTATAGTTCATAGACTAAAAAATATAATCACTTATGCCTTACCTCTTTAAATTCAAGTTTTGACACTGATGTTGCTTTTACATTTTAAAATCATGTTTCATATTGTCAAAATATTCCCACATTTACATCAACTGTGAACCATACTATAGTTCACATGAAAGAACTCCCCTTTTCCAAAAAGATTCAAGAGCAGTCTTCAAGCAAAACAGCTTTTACACAAATCAAATGAGGCTGAACTTTAATAGTCAGTCAAACCCTTGTCCGCACCAAATCCTCTAGTGCAGTGGTCCAAACTCGGTCCTGGAGGTCCTGCAGAGTTTAGCTCCAACCCTAAATAAACACACCTGAACCAGCTAATCAAGATCTCACTAGGCATGCTAGAAACTTCCAGGCAGATGTTTTGAAGCAAGTTGAAGCTAAATTCTGCAGGAAACCAGCCCTCCAGGACCGAATTTGGAGACCCCTGCACTGGTGTGAAAGCAACATGAAATGCCAATGAATGAACCCAAAATGTTTTCCCCTAAAGCTTACTTACCAAAACTGCCTTGTGCCTCAAGATGGTGCATTTCATCATCTAGCTCATTCTGCAGAACCTCACTGGCAGGTCTAAACAATACCAGACCAGGCAGCTCACTGAAGTTTACAGAGGCTTGAAGTTCCCACAACAGCTCCTCATGGCCCACATGCACCTCCACATTATCTTGAGGTCCCAATGAAGCACTCTGATTGCCTTTCTTTCCAAATTCCTTACGAGCCTCGATTTCATTATGAGTGGAGGATAGCTCTGTAGAAGATGTGTTAACCTTCTGCTCTGGCGGTGAAGGGTCTTTGGAAGTCTTTGACATCAGGTTGCTTATTTGAGGTTGTTCAGGTGTAGAGGTCATGAGAGGTGCCGCCCTCAGCTCCGGAGCTCGAGGAACTGTGTACTCATATGTGATGTGAGGCATCTTTCCATTGAGGTTGTAATACTGAACGAGAAGAAAACAGGAGCTTAGAAAATAACACAAAAATGATGCTACATACTACATGCTGGCTGAGATACACAGGAGATAAAAATAAAAATACGGTCGTGATGATTTTACATACCTATATACCTACCATGACATTCAGGGCCTGATGGGTGGGACCCTGAGCCATGATGTACTCAAAGCCATCAGAGAAGAGGTTAGCCGGCCTCCTATACTTAAACACCGTCCCAGCAACATGGAAGTTCTGTGGATTGTCAATCACACTGTTCCCATTGAAGAAGAAATGACCAGCTTCATCAGACAGAGCTAGAAGATGATGAAAGATATGTTTGATCACTTTTTTCCCTCTCTCTCTTCTCTTTGCCCACCTGAATTTTGACAGATCAACTTCGCAAGAAACTCTTACCCAAGATATTTTCAGTTTTCCGACGCTCTATGATTTGGATATCAGTAGCACCAACCGGTATATTGGTTATGAAAACATAACCTAAAGAAACATAGACAAATGAATACATTTTAAACGATCTGCTACATTTCTTTGTGTTTAGTGTGTCAAATGAAACATAATTGTTAAAGGGATAGTGCACCCAAAAATGAAAATTCTGTCATTAATTGCTCACCCTCACGTCCTTCCAAACCCATAAGACCTTCAGAACACAAATTAAGATATTTTGATGAAATCTGAGAGCTTTTTGACCCTGATAGTCAACACGACTACCACGTTCAATGTGCAGAAAGGTAGTAAAGGCATCATTAAAATAGTCCATATGACATCAGTGGCGCAACTGTAATATTATGAAGCCATGAGAAGCTCTTGGATTTCATCACAAATATCTTAATTAGTGTTCAGAAGATTAACAAAGGTCTTACGGGTTTTAATTTAAATTTTTGGGTGAACATCCCTGTGAAGAGATGGTTCAGCCAAAAATTAAAATTCTGTCATTACTGAGTCTGATATTGTTCCAAATATGAACTTTATTTATTCTGAGGAACAAAAAAGAACATATTTTGAAGAGTGTTGGAAAACAAACAGTTTTGGTTCCCAATGACTTCCACTGTATGTCAAAAAATATAATGGATGTCAATGGCAACCAAAATTGAACATTCTTCAAAATATATTCTTTTATGTTCTATAGAACAGAGAAAGTTATGCAGGTTTGGAATGTCAGCAAATAATGACAGAATTTTCACTTTTGGTTGAATTATCCCTGTAATTTAGAAAATGCATGGATAAATGGTAACAAATCTGGCCAGAGAAGGTATATTCAACCTTTAATGCTAACATAAGGTATACCTAACTGTGTGATCCCTTTCCGGTAAGATCCTGAGACACGATAACAAGAACCTCCGTTTCCACCACAGACTCCACATTTGTCTATGGTTTTGCTGGAATACAATTTCCCATCACACCCTACCACCTGCAACCGAGAGAATAGAACGGTTAGCACTGAGGATAATCACACAAATTATCTTTTTTTTTGTCACAGAACAACTTAAACCCAATCTCTGCTCCATTAGACTACACTTATCTGTACAGTACCCCATATTTAGAAGATATTTAAAAGGATAGTTCACCTAAAAATGAAAATTCAGTCATCAATTACTCACCCTCATCTCATTCTAAACCAGTAACGTTCATCTTTGGAACATAAATGTAAATATTTTTGATGAAATCTGAGAGCTTTCTGACCCTCCATAGACAGTAAGGGTCCTACCATGTTCAAAGCCCAGAAAGCTACCAAGAACATCGACAAAATAGTGTGACATCCGTGGTTCAACCATAATTTTATGTAGCTACAAGAATACTTTTTGTGCACAAAAAAAAAAAAAAATAAAAATAATGAGTTACCATCTACCACCACTTACAAGAGTACTAAAACAAAAAGTATTCTTCTAGCAACTTAAAATTACAGTTGAACCACTGATGTCACATGGACTATTTTGTCAAAGTTCTTGGTACCTTTCTGGGCCTTGAAAGTAGCAGGAGCCTTGCTGTATATGAAGGATCAGAAAGCTCTCAGATTTCATCCAAAATATCTTAATTTGTGTTCCAAAGATGAACGAAGGTCTTGTGGGTTTGGAATGACATGAGGGTGAGTAATTAATGACAGAATTTTCATTTTTGGGTGACCTGTACCTTTAATTATTCATTCTCATTTCCTTTATTATTACACTTAGATTACCTTTCCTGTCAACACCCATTTAAAGTTAACATTTAAAAACAGTTAAAACACTGTTAAATGTAATCTTTAGCAAACCTCAAAATTAATATCCATTTTTCATACTTTTTATACATATATTATAATGTTGTGATCCCTAAATTAATGTGTAGCATTTGAAATGATTATTTTTTCAAGTTAATTTTAATTCATTTTCCCCCCCTTTTAATATTAGAGGATATTTTAATAGTGTCTGTTTACCAGTTTACCATAGCCTTAACATGAAAAAAATAGTGCATAGTTAATTACTAATAATTGCATATAATAATAAATATAAATTTCAGCTCAACAAATCCCATTATTCTGTGTCTGGTTTTATTATAAATTACGTTTAGATTAGTGCGTTTTCGTTTTAAAACAGAGACTTTCAAAAACACTGCAGACCCCGTTTTAGTTTGCAAACTCTGAGGTTGTTTTTCATTGGACCAAAATAAAGGCTTTTGAAAACGATGGTGTGGCTGCCCACGTTTGCTCGGCGTATCCTTGACGACCGTGTAAACAATAACATTATGCTCATTGTTGTACCCATAGATATGTATAGGTAGATTCCCCATTTGACCGCTTCAAGCACGTAGACGCATCTGCCATCTAAATAATAGGCCATTTACCTTTACATATCTATGGCTGCACCTGCATGAATGGTCATGTGACGTGTTTTCAGTTCTGTAGTGCAAACGGAGATCATTTCTGAAACGCAGAGAAAACGCTAGTGTAGACGAGGATCGTTTTCATTTTAAAATGCTGTTTTAAAACAAACACGCACTAATGTAAACAGGGCCTTAGAATAAACTGATGACAATTCTTGATTTCTTCTTTCGAGACCTATTCCTATCAACCAATAAAGCAACTGTCAATTGAAAAACTGCATTGGCTAAAATGTCAAGCATCCTAAATATAGCATTAATGTAACCATCGCCACCTTGGCTGATTGAAGCTTGTAATAATCTTTGCACCAAATATTATTCTGACACACCTGACACTGGCCCTCGATGCAAACACCCTGGTAGATCCTGTCCCTGCAAAACGTCCCGTCATGGGCAGGCACCAACAGCTGCCTTTCTCCTGTGGTTGTGGTGCACTGGAGGTCACATGGCTTATTGGAGATGTTGATGTAATCATCTGAACAGGAGGTGACATCAGCAAAACATCATTACGATCTAGGCTTTAGAGAATTCCTTTAGAGATAATAGGTCTTTATGGCATTGAGAGGCCTCTTTTGTACACAGGGGACTATGGGCTAAGGAAATAATCCTAAAGGGGCATCTGTGAGCTATAATAGAGCTGGCCAGAGGCCAAGACAAGAAGTTCAGAGTCTAGAACACTGAAAGGCTGAAAGACTAGGAAGGAGAGCAAATTAACTAAAGCGATTTGAAAAAACAGAGAGAGAGAGGTGGAAAAAGAAAACACTGAGGGACGGTTTTTTTTTTACCCGGATAAAGTGGAACCCACTCATAGTGCTTCCTGCCGAAGGCTTTGGCATTGAACTGAGAGCACTGGTGCTGTTTGAAGCTGATTCTGCTGTTTGGGCACGGCTAGGCAAACATCCAGACAACAATAAAGAAACAGCTCGTGAGCCAGGCAGCAGGTCAAACTGCCTGCAGATATTAGAGCTTCAAGCCAACATGTGTAAAAATGCACAGTTATGCCAGATGGCTTTGATGGAGTATTCCACCCAGTAACACAGTCACATTATTATGGGTTATCCTTTAATTATACACAAACATTTTTATGAAGATCTCATAAACTTTTGGCCATACCTGATTTGTACACAGCTGATACTGTTTGGATGGTCCTGTGCAGAAGGAACTGTTGATGTTTTGGGTCGACGTCAGCCTGAAAACATGTCATTTGTATATAAGTCTTTCACATTTTGATGGGACATTAAAATTTTTAAATATTCATGAAGGATTGGCAGATATGAACAATAATAGCAATGCACCTATCTATAAGTTGATTATTATTTTACTATTATAATAGACTCATTTCTAAGTCGCTTTGGATTAAAGCATCTGCTAAATGATTAAATGTAAATGTAAATAGACAACCATCACATAATTGACATCAAGTTTCCATTTTGTCTTAAAAATAGTATAAATTAAATAAGATAAAACACTTAACCCTGGTTTCAAAGACAAGGCTTAAGACTAGTCCTAGACTAAAATGTAAGTCTGAGCTGTTTCAACTGATAGAAACTTGCACTGATTGATCTTGAAACATATCAATGCCTTTGTTTTGTCTCTAGATTCACAGCAGTAATGTTTTTTTCTTCTTCTTCTTCTTCTTTTTTCGAAGCAAGCTTATAAAAAATTACTTAAATGTCCTAATTCAAGTATGGCCTAATCCTGGCTTAGTCTAAGCCCTGTCTGTGAAACCGGACCTTAAAACTTTTTAAATGTGAATTTTGGCTTCTCAGCATTATTAAAAACATTTCAGATTTGTTAAAGATTTAAGAATAAAACAAATCTTGAATATCCGTTGAACATTCCCATCCTTTTTAGTTCTTTTTTTTTTTTTTTAATCCAGCTTGGAAACAGTGTTAGTTTAGTATTATTTATATACTATTTTAGCTTTAATAATATTTTTGATTAGCTATTAATTTTCTATACTTTATATAATATACAAATTTTTAGTAATGTTGTTATGTGCTTTTGTTATTAGGGTGTCAAACACATAGTGCTGAAACCCCATTGTAATTGTTAAAGTGGCCAAGGATCAGCAATCTCAACTCGACTGTAAGTCGTAGAGACTTGAAACTTGGAGGGATGGTAATACTCCCATCGTCTACGAGGTCGCACCCTCAATCGGCCTGATGGGGGGGCTACTACGATCAAAAGTACGAAATCGCTATTAATTCCATAACCGTTCGTTGCCAGCTCAAGTGTCTTTTGTCGTTGGAATCCTTGGCTCACACCAGACAAAACACACACCTCAGACTTGTCCATCACCCTGGCGAAATTTTCAGGTATTTTTGGAAAAACCTACTTTTGCAAACAATAAATAATTATCAAAAAAAAGCTGAACTTCGAACTCTCCATTGCAAAGGGATGCCAAAACGTTCGAAAGGACCAGGGCCGACTTTACTAAAACTGCTATAACTTTTGAATGAAATGAGACATCTTCACCAAACTCAAAATGCAAATGTAAGAGATGAATCTGAGGTCACTTGATGGCGCTATAAGAGGAAAAAACAGAAAAGTGGCCATAACTACGGAACCGTTATCGATGTGAAAAACGGTACGGATGCTCTTGGCCCAAAGTGCCACAAGTGTTAATAAGGACCTCAAAAAAACATGGCCACCACAGGCCGATGAATAGAAACCGGCAATATCACATTTTTCATGGGAGTAAATGACTGTGTTTTGTGCAGTTTTTCACACACACGCACAATATTCATTTCATACAACAGACCTCCTCATTCCGAATGACTTTGCCTCTGGAACCAAAGCTGTCAACCAAACCATTTGTTAAATGATTGCGAAAAAAAAAAAAAAAACTACTTTAGCGAACTAGTCCTAGGTTTTTCACTCAATTTGTATAAAAAACTGCAGTGCAATTCTCTGGACTCTCTAGGTCAATAATTATAAGAAAAATTAAATCTCAATGAAAAAATGTTAAAATGTACCCTTTGGGAAGGTATAACAGGGTTGTTTAGAAAAGGGGCCTGTCCAAATATTCCCAAAAGAAAACTTCACCAATCCTGGTGAGCACATGTGACAGGTGATTTTAAACAAGCATGCAAAGTTTTAGGGCGATCAGACCACAGCTGGCGTTATAAGTCATCAGCTTTAAAAAACATCATATTTCTTTGGTAAATGACCTGGATTTGCCTTTGACCTAGATGCTTTTTAATCATTGACTTACAGGCTTGATAAATAATATGTAATGTCTTTTTTCATATGTGCTTAAACGCCTGAAAGTGATTGAACCCCGGTAATCGCTGCTTGCAGCTATATTTTTTTATTCTATACTTTTCTAAATTGTACTATTTGGGTTTCATTTATTTTAGTTGTTTAGTTAATTTTGATTTATTTCAAGTTAGTGTAGTGTTTTTAGTTTAATTTTTATTTTTTCTGTTAGTAAATTTAGTGCTTCAACTTATTCTGTATTTCAGTTAGTTGCCAAAGAAATAGTTATAATTTTTGTTTGTTTAGTTACATTTTTGTTATTTTATTTCAGAGCAATTCCACTTCACATTCTTTATACTTTTAGTTTTAGGTACTAAACTAGTTAACCGGTAACAGGAGTACTTCAGCATCCCATACTGGTAACCAGCATCCATATCCACAGCATATGCCACTGGGATCCCTCTAAACATTTCCATACATGATTCTCCTCATCTTTCTAGCTCTCTCTGTCCCCTCCCCCCACACACACACCTTTCGTTGCCTCCACCATACTGGGAAGTGCTAATGGGAGCCAGCTGGACTGGCTCAGCTTGGGCCCTTATCTCTAGTGGAATCTCCCGAAATGTTTGACCATTTGCTTTAAAAGCCATTTTATAAATATGTTTGTCATTCTGAGCAGAATTCCCTGTGTCATGTGGGCCAGTGGATTGATGTTCATTCCACATGACATTCCTCTGGGTGCTCTGGAGGATATTAGTCAAGGGGGAATTCTCTCCCGCTTCCCCCCTTTCTCATGTGAGGGTTCACTTGGGTTAGTCTGAGCTCTGGTATAAGCTAAGGAAGGGAAAGTTTTATCTTTAATTAACGGAAGAAATGCAATTTTCATGTTTTCTCTCTTTCTTTAAAATTAAAAAATAAAATAAATTTAATTTAAACCAGTTATATATCAAACTTGCTAACTAATAATGTGAAAAAGAAACTGAGCATTCAGGGCCAAATAATCCCACATGAAATGAATTCTGTGACCTTCAAGTTGATCGTGAGTGACATTACCCGGTGCGAAAAGTGGGTTCACACCAGGGTCAAATTGACAGCTCTTAACCCATAGTGGAGAACCTTGCACAATGCATCACACCTGTCACTTCTGATTAGTACAAAATCAGAGGGTCATTTGTCCTCGGGTGAGCTAGATCTAAATGAGCTTGTGTAATATTTGAGAGCGGCGTACCTTTGCTGCAGACAGTGACGCTCTTGAGAGCGCACTCCTCCTCCACAGGTACGGGAACAGGTGGACCAGCTGCTCCATTCACCCCACCACTGTGCTACCTCGTCTGGCTGCCTCTGGAAATCCTCCCTCCCCTCACTGCTGTCCTGGCAAAGACAGAGACACAGTGCTTCACTGCTGCACACTTGCATGATAACATGGAAAATCTGTAAACAATGGCAATTATTGTCAGACACAAGCACTTCTCTGTGTAACTTGCGGGTAAAAGCGGTCACGACTCTCATGGCACTAATATTAGTCAAATGTTGTTGTAGTTCTTGTTTCCTATGTTAGACTCAAGCATTTACAAGTTTTTAAAAACTATGATTCTTTAGGTTCGTCAAGAAATATCTGCAACATACTTCGGTTAAAATTCCTCAAAGGTCATGTAAACCAACATTCCTTTTGCCTTGTCAAAAACAGCTCTGTTCACAGCGACCCGTTTCGGTGCATGTCTCTTTAAATGATAATGAGCTACTGCTCACCCCACCCCCTCGTCCGTTTTTTGTGTTTTTGGTGGCATGTTACCACAGTGTTGCGAAGTCTGTGGTTTTCCAGTGGAATTGGGCTACTTTTACACTGCTGTCGTGGGTAGTTTTTGATGTCTGCGAGTTGAAGCGTCCCCAGTAGCCCCTAAAGTGCAAATTTATTTAGTTTTGAGTAGCAATTGGGCGGGTTTTGTTGTGAAAACCTGGCAACCCTGTGTTACCATCAAAAACAAAACTAATCCACTGAGTGGCTCTGATGTCGGGAGGAGCTGAAGACTTTTATGTTCACTTTTACATTCAAATAAACACCTGCATTGCTTACGAGATATCGTTGTCGCTACAGCTGCTTGAGTCCTGAGAAAATGGTGGACGACGTACAACTGGCTGAGGGCCGAAATATGCTAATATAGGACAGTCCATGGGCAGCCGTGGGCGGGGCCTGAGCAGTATGACATCATACTGCTCCGAAAATCAAAACGGCTTGATAATTGAGACTATTTAGGTTTTTTTGGGATTGAAAAATAAGGAGTGAATGGATTTTTATCCATTGTAGGGTGGTTCCACACACTGCTAAGACACATTTATGTGCAAACACCATGTAGAAGTAAATTTTGCATCCGATGTCCCCTTTAAATAAATAATAATATGATATTGTTTATATGTTGGACTTGCTGTTAAGTATTTATAACTCACAACATCATTAGCAATACATGCAATATAATATAGAATGTGAAGATTCTGTAGTACTGATTCTCTGATATACAAGTAGAAAAAATAAAAGGGTAAAATTGAGTGTGATGAGAATAGAAAATAGAAAACAGATTAAAATGAAAAATAGGACAGTAAAAAAAGAAGTTTGGCAAAAATTCAAAACAGACTGGCTGTCTAAGAATTTTTATCGAAGAAGCTCAGACAAGCCTAGACATTAAAGTTTAGAGACAAGTAGAGGGCAGTTTTAGGGAAGAGATGGAGTCGAAGGTGGATGGAGCCCCCCTAACGGCCCAGATGAAAGGGCCAGCGACTGTAGGCAAATTAAGCAGACTCCTGTTGTCTAGACAGCAGGTTAATCGCTCCTCTTCAAGCCGTGCATCAGTGAACTTTAACACAACACAGGCACGGCTCCATGGAAAGTCTTGTGAAGCTCTCAAAGAGAAGAGCTGCTCAGCATGGTTGATCTCAAACCAGCTTTAATGGTCAACGTTTGGATTTTGGTATAAGGAGGCGGAATTACACAAAGACCATTTTCTTCCTAGAGCTGTATGCACCCGTTGACCCATCCTGAATAGTGTGCTGTTTAGTCCACAACTGACATTTGGAAAGTTATGGTATATTTAAGCATGAAATCCACTTGTCTGAAAATGACATTTTGACATAGATGTCCACTTACTGTCTTTTTTCATGACTGAGTCTCTTTAGAAGCACAATTACAGCGGAATATGTAGTTACCGTAAAATGTGACCCTTAAAGCAAGAGCATTGACTTGTCCTGCAGGCTTGTAGAAATGCATGATGGTATGTTTAGTTGTAAGGGAGTTTAGCAGCCCCTCTCTACAAACCCAAATAGCTTGGCAAGAGCCGACCCAGTGTCCCCCGCCCCAAACGCAGGGGATGTTAAGGGGATCTTGTCCAAACAAGAGTCTGCATGCCCATATGTTTTTTATCTGAATGCCCTCTGGATGTTTAGATTCTAAATAGACAATAGACTTTTCCCCACTTTCTATTGCATCCGAAAACGGAGACCCCCTAGGGAGACCACATGGGGCCGATGAGTTTCGAAATGTCACTTCACTTGAGTTTAGTCTGCTGATGCTTGAAGACGGCGCCAGTCAGGTCGAACCGGCCATAAATGTGCTGAACTTTGAGCATCAAAACATCTTTTATAGTACAACAGTAATATTGCTTTCAAACAACATGCATGAAGAACGCCCATAAATGTTAGACCAAACAAATGAGGGAATGACAATGCTCTATTTATGGACTACTATAGCAGGATATGAGTAAAGCTTTACGTTTTAAACCATTCTTTTGATTCGTTGATTCGAATCTTTTCAGTGAATCAGTAGGCTCGGTTACAAAAACCTGTGTGAACGATTCCTTCATGAATCGAACTGAACCAACGGTTATCGAGTCAACTTTGAAACGGCTCATTCAAATTTCAAAACAACTTGATTGACTGGAATGACAGCTTTAAACGCATACATAAAACAGAGTTTGTTTTAAGAAATTACAAATTAAAAAACGTTTTCAGACGAACAATGTAAATTAATTTTACAAACATTTAGTATAAATTCTAATTCTTTTTACGGTCTAAATGACTTTGTGATGTTTTGATGAATCATAGATGTAACAAAATTAAGATTGTGATTCTAACGCTATGTAAAAGTTACAAAGAATGTTACTTTTCAACATTCTACTAACTTTATTTTCACTCAAAATATAACAGTATATCAATGCTTGTTTGTATGAATATTCTAAGAACTGTCCCGTTTTCTTGCCGTGAGTAGAACATTATTTAAAGATTACAAAAACGTTTGTTAGAATGTTCATCAAGTACAAATAACATCATAAGGACATTTTGAGAATGCAGATGTCAGAACGTTTTAACATCATGAGAATGTACAGATTATGTTATAAGGACGTTCCATAAACAAGAACGCTTTGTCCTAACATTCATATAACTTTTAAAAACGTAACTGAAATGTGAGAACGTTCCCCGTTAGCTGGGAAGAAATTAAAACCCTCGGAAAAACAGGACGTAAACACGGGAATGTATGACGACGCAATTACTTGGTGACTGAATTAATTTTTGGAACAAGGTTCTTTGAAACTAACTGTTCGAAAGAACCGATTCGCGGAAATGAGTCGGAGTTCTCATCACTAGATTCACCTCGATTCAACTCACTCTTGACTCAAACATGCAACAGAAAGAAAAGTTGTCACCGGCACGGAGTCCAGAAGCCAAGTGAAAAGAGATTTTCAAGAATATTAGCCTAATTCACGTATAATTCATTCATTAGCTCACGATTTGTCCAAATATGATCGGGAAATGTCAAAAAGTACTTACGGTTTAAAAATTTGCTATTAAACTCGTAAAAATAATGTGCTGCTTTAATTTGGGAAATTCCAGACCTAAAAACTCGAGCTGGGCTTTGATCTCAGAAGCCGAAACAGCACAAAACGCGGTGTAAAAGAGCGATGCCGTGCTCGTGGACGTGGTCAAAACCGTGTTTTGGTGTGAAAGTTTGATGTTACGCCCGCCACTGTGGCTCTTCTCGTTTCCCGCATTGTAACCGGCATTTGTAACTGAGCGCTTATTCAAACCAGCAAAGTAGATCAAGCCTACGGCTTCAAGCCCAAAGAGTGTTTCACAGCGATCTGTACAAAAATGAAAGCGATTTACCTTAACATTTGCACCTGCTGCAGTATTAATAATCCATAAGTGTAAGACAAAGTAGTGTAGTAGAATATGTCCGAATCTTGCAGTCCAGAGACAGTACATGGTTCATTTGAGAACAAGGAGACCTCGCCCCCCTGATCTTAACCAAAGACTAAAGAGAGAGAGGGGCTTGCACTTTGAGGTCTAACGGTGAACGAAACCCTTGATGCATTAATGGCTTTACAACCTGCTGGAAGAAAAGAAAAGGGGGCTGGTCAGACCACTGTGATTGACCTTGTAGATTTCAAAGTACAGCATCCATCTCTACCAGGACCCAGAAACAGACGTTTGCCTACATTAGTCATGTAAATAGTCTGAGTGAACTACTAATAACAGGACAGTTACGCAAAGACACTCGGAATCACCTGGCATTTTGTAACAGACTTATCATCTGATCAAAGCCTGTCAGTTTCATGTTATTGCTATATTATTAATAAAACATACAAGAAGTGCAAAGACAGTGTTTTAAGGGGTTAAATCTTAGGATTTCAGGGGTTATTTGTGCATTTGCATGGTTTTTGTATAGAAAATTTGATAAATGAACGTCAGTTGCAATGAGAAATATTTAGGTCTAAACAACCGAATATGATGCAAACCTCAAATAGCGATCATGATAATCACTGTGTTTTTTAGTGTTTAATTTAAATGTGGTTAAAGGCTTGTTGCAACCAACAAAGAGGAAAACCAAATGCTCATTACTGCAACTTGGATGTGTTCCAATCACATAAATGAATATCACTTTACATAATGAAACTGTTCTCAAGCCACAATAAAAGTAGTTTTCTGACAACAAAAGCATGTTCAGACACCCCACCAAAGAGCCTGTGTCATACCACTGATTTCCCTGACTGTGCATTCCACTTGAAAAATTACAGCTGCATAACTAAACCCACTAATCTGTTGATATTACTTCCAATATAAATGAGTATTATATTTGTTAATTAAAACATTAAAGTAATCCAATCAACAGCATAAGTTGCAGTCAGTCAAAAATTATAATTTGCTGAAACTTTACGTACCCTCAAACCATCCAAGATGTAGATGTGTTTGTTTTTTAATAGGAACCAAGTTGGAGAAATTTAGCATTACATCACTTGCTCACCAATGGATCCTCTGTAGTAAATGGGAGACAAAACAGCTGATAAAAACATCACAATAATCTACAAGTAATCCAGATGACTTTAGTCCACCAATTAACATTATGTGAAGTAAAAAACTGCATGTTCATAAAAAAAAAAACAAATCCATTATAAAGAGATTTTTAAAGTCAAAATGTTGCTTCTGGCTTTCTTGTCTGAATCAGGAGAAAAATCTGCACAGATCATGCACCCGTTTAACACCTTATTGATGGAACTGTTTTGATTTTTGATCTGATTTTTTAATAGGAGCAGAGTTGGAGAAAGTTAGCATTACATCACTTGCTCACCAATGAATCCTCTGCAGTGAATAGGTGCCGTCAGAATGTCAGTCTAAACAGCTGTTAAACATCTAAACGTCTTCTGAAGCAAAAAACTGCCTGTTCATTAAAAAACAAGTCCATTATTAAGATATTTTTAAATCAAAATGTTGTTTCTGGATTTCTTGTCTGAATCAGGAGGAAAATATGCACAGATCAAGCGTTAATAACGTTAAAAAACACCCTAATGATGGATTTGTTTCTTACAAACACACAGATTTATTTACTTTACAAGATATTAATTGATGCATTATTCTGATGTTTTTATTATTATTTTTTTTTAATAGGAGCAGATCTTGAGAAATTTAGCATTACATCACTTGCTCACCAATGGATCCTCTGCAGTGAATGGGTGCCGTCAGAATGAGAGTCTAAACAGCTGATAAAAACATTACAATAATCCACAAGCAATCCAGACGACTTCAGTCCACCAATAACATCTTGTGAAGCAAACAAAACTGCATATTCATAAAAACAAATCCATTATTAAGACATTTTTAAAGTCAAAATGCTGCTTCTGGTTTTCTTGTCTGAATCAGGAGAACAATATGTACAGATCAAGGACTGGTTTAACATTAAAACACCTTAATGATGGATTTGTTTCTTACAAACACACAGATTTTCACTTCACAAGACATTAATTGAGGGATTATTCTGATGTTTTTAAGTTTTTTAAAAAAATAGGAGCAAAGTTGGAGAAAGTTAGCATTACATTACTTGCTCACCAATGGATCCACTGCAGTTAATGGGTGCCATCAGAATGAGAGTACAGCTGATAAAAACATCATAATAATCCACAAGTAATCCATATGACTTCAGTCCAACAGTTAACATCTTCTGAAGCAAAAAATTGCATGTTCATAAAAACCAAATCCACTATTAAGACATTTTTAAAGTCAAAATGTTGCTTCTGGTTTTCTTGTCTAAATCAGGAGAACAATACGCACAGATCAAGGACTGGTTTAGCATCAAAACACCTTAATGATGGATTTGTTTCTTACAAAAACGCAGCATTTCACTTTACAAGACTAACCGATGGATTATTGTGATGTTTTTATCTGCGATTTGGTTCTCTGACGGCACCTATTCACTACAAAGGATCCATTGGTGAGCAAATTATGTAATGCTAAATTTCTCCAAATCTGTTCTGATGAGCAAACAAGCTCATCTACATCTTGTGTGGCCTGAGGGTGAGTCCGTTTTCAGCAATTATCATTTTGGGGCGAATTATTCCTTTAAACAGCCATTTGTGGACATGTATGTATTTTTAGACTGCATCAATGACATACACAGGATGAAACTCCACACTGGGACATTGCCAGGCTGTTGCAGATACTTGATATATGAAACAATAGACACCTGTGATGAAAAATATGACTTTTGATTAAAGACCTATAGCAGCATACTTGTAGGTGTGAGTCAACGTCAAGAACACCTTCAGTGCTGCTTCACACTGCTGAAGGGCATTGTACCTACACAATAGACTTTTGTATGGTGCTGCCAAACTAAAGGAATCTTTCTCTTACAGACACTGACATATGGACATTCCCACTAAAATAATATGGAATGTAATAATTAAATTACTAAACACAAAGAGCTATCTGTCAGGGATTGTAGATTATCCACAACACCCAAAAATCCACATGACACATTATGTTAGACTGTTATGACAGTATTGGATTAATATTTATGCGTCTATTCCATCATGAAGCAATGTACAGTGTAAGGAGTTTACATGCTTTATAATGGAAGCAGAATTAGGAATGATACATATAAACTACCCCATCAAAACAGAAGGGACTTCTTTAAAAATGCACTATTTAGAATTACACTAAAGTAACCATTTGGACACTCTGAAGGGAAAAAAAAAACTACATATTTTCTCAGAACTTGTCTTGGTTCTTAGTTTCAGAAATATTCGCAGTGACTTTTAAGTCAGTTTGCCTAAGGTTCATACAGGCATTTTGAAAAAGTACATATACACTGATGTACTTCAAGTTGTTTTGGTAAGCCAGTTTATACTGCTAAAAACATAAATGTAAAAACTGGAGAAAGGGAAAAAAAGAAAAAAAAAAAAAATTGGCAACAGTACTCTGGACTGTTATAGGGTGAATTAAGGTAACTGGGACTTACTCTTTACTTACGCAATTAACTGTGATGTTACCTGAACACTTTATACAAACAAATGTCATATTTCTGAAACTGTCCAAATTTATATACATATTTAATGTGTTTTCGTCTGCTTTTGGTAATTCAGTTCACTTTGAGATTTAGGACAGTCTGTGCCCCCCAAATTTAAGTGTTCTTATGCAGTAGTGAGAGCATGTGTACAGACTAAGATGGAAGGGAGATTTAAATGTACAAATTAATTGCATATCCTGTTTTATGGTTGCATATGTAGCAAGGGTGTCTGAATGTCTGAATAATATTTATGAATTATGAATGTAACCTAAGCATATTCTTGAATGACTTCATCTTTAACATGTGAGTCTCTTAGAAAAGCCAAACCATGTTCCACTTATTAAAACATTCGGTAAAGAGGAAGTCATGTTTCAGTGCAAAATGAAATCACAGTTTCAGTGTTAAATAAATAAATAAATAAATAAATATTTGGAAAATTAATTTCCTTTCTTTTCTTCTTCTTCTTCTCTCTCTCTCTCTCTCTCTCTCTCTCTCTCTCTCTCTCTCTCTCTCTCTCTTTTTTTTTGCCCTTAACAATAATCTTAAAAAACAATTGGTTTCTTTTTCCAGAGGTCCTATACAAGTTTTGTTATTGTTGGTACTGTGGTATTGCTGGTATTGTTGCCATTTATTTGCTTGTGATGTACGAAAAAAAGCATAAATAAAATGTCTTTATTCAGTGTTAAAAAATGAATTTTGAGGACTTGCAACTAATCAAATTGTCAGTAGATGGCGTAAAAACTCTACTTCAGATGCAGCTTCTTCGGCGTTAGTTTCATTCAGTAAATCATAATTGTTAAAATACATAGATGCATTTTTTGACTCATAACTACTAACGAAGTGAATTATTTCAGAATTAAGACATGTTGTCATAATTAATTTCCCCAGAAATCATTTTGAATACTTTTAACATGACATGGTATTTTATGTTTACATTTATACTCCTGCGTTTTTTTTTTAATTAATTTAAATAGTTAATTAATAATCCGTGTAACACATTTATTTATTGTGGACCAGTAAAAAGCGCGGGTTTAGGTCATTAATCTACAGTAATGGCAGAACTCCTCCCTGTCTTTAGGTTCCTCCCCATTGACTTACAGCAAACCTTTCAAATATCCATTCATCACCGGCTATCCAACACACAGAAGGTCTTCTTTCTGTCTGTAGAAACCATAAGCAACTGCTTTTTAACAAACCTAGGACCATTTTGACGTCATCAGGACACTCTTTAAATATTCATTAATTAATGGACTATTGATTGACATACGGAAGTACATAGGTTGCATATAGAGTAATTGCATTTTTGTCTGGGACAAACACCAAAGAAAGATTTCACCTTAACTTACTAAAACGAGAAACTCTGCTTGTCTGATTTGCATAATGGAATTATTGTTTTTTATTTTTTACGCGTTTTGTTTGACACGAGCCAGTGTGACGGAGCAACAGACTGCTGACAATACAGACAACCGTCCAACTCTAGAAGATGAAATGGACAATCAAGAAAACATCTTAACACAGGTAATTTTTCCTGATTATAAATTAAATGATTACATGAACGTGTGATAGTGTGAAAGTGTATTTTGCATCATTATTATTATTGAAATTTCTATGTACGCACTAAATTATATAAGGTGTTTTTTGACCAAAACGTGCTCAAAAAGTATGTATACAAATATAATACATTAATAATCATAATAATAATGTGTTCAATTATTAGAAAAAAATAAAAAAAAGAAATGTAATAATAAAATATTATTGAAATTTCTATGTAATAGGCTACTAAGTTATATTAGGTGGTTTTGACCAAAAGAAAAGTTGGTAAATATGTATGTAAATATAGTAATATCTATAAACCAGTATTTAAAAAAAAAAAGTTTTAAAATATTTTAAATAAATAATAATGATTTCATTATTTACTTTATTTACCCTAATAGCTCATTGGAGACTATGATAAAGTGAAGACTCTGTCTGAGGGCCCAGACTGTAAGTGTAAGTGTGTAGTAAGGCCTCTGAGCAGGAGTGCATGCAAGCGCATTGAAGAGGGTCAAGCCAAAGCTGAGGACTTCTACACGGTGGAGACGATCACTGGGGGATCCAGCTGTAAGAAGTGTGCCTGTGTCGCCCCTCCCTCTGCCCTCAATCCCTGTGAGGGAGACTTTAGATTTAAGAAACTGCAAGAGGCCGGACGGGATGATATTAAGGTAAAGCGTTTTGAACTCATGGGGAGATTAGATATCTGTCATATGAATCTGTCATATTAGATATGGGGAGATTGATTAGTCAATAATATAAATAATTTCTGTTTATTCACTCCATTAAGTTGCGATAACTCAGTCACTTTATATAAAATTTGTTTAAAAAATTAAATTTGCCTTGATGTTTCAGCTCTCAACCATAACGGACCTGCTAGAGGGAGCATTTTATGGGATGGACTTGTTAAAGCTTCACTCCATCACAACAAAACTTCTGGAACGGGTTGATAACATAGAGAAAGTAAGTGCAAAACTGATACTTGTTCTCAGAATGAATTAATAGCAAATATAAACATTTGTGATCGTTAAACAGTGGTTCTGATATTTGCTATATCTTATATTATCTTATGCTTATAAGAATATATAGTACATTACATTTATTAATGTACACAGACACACACACTTAAAAACACTTTATTGCCATCTATGGTTTTGTTATGAACCATCCATGTGAACTTTTCATTGCTACGGAAGCCCGTTTCCACCACTGAATAAAAAATTTAAAAAGGTTATTGCAACTTTTTATCTTACAATTCAGACTTTTTTCACAGAAAACAGATAAAAACTCACAATTCTGACTTTTTTCTCGCAAATGCGAGTTTGTATCTGACAATTATAGCTTTTTTTAAATTCTGAGTTTATATCTCTCAACCCTTTTTTTGTTGCAATCTTGACATTTTTCTTGCAGTTGTGTGTTATAAAGTCAGAATTACAATATATAAACTCACAATTCTGAGGAAAAAAGTCAAAATTTCGAGATATAAACTCACAATTCTGAGAAAAAAAGTCACAATTGTGAGTTTAAATCTCACAAATCTGACCTTTTTTGCTGCAATTCTGACTTTTTTCTCGCAATTGTGTTATAAGTCAGAATTGCAATATATAAACTCACAATTCTGAGGAAAAAAGTCACAATTTCGAGATATAAACTCACAATTCTGAGAAAAAATGTCTGAATTGTGAGTTTATATCTTGCAGTTCTGACTTTATTTCTCAGAATTGCGACTTTATTTCTCAAAATTGCGACTTTGTATAAGAATATTTTAATAATCTGACAAACAATTATGATTTTTTTAAGAAATCTGAGAAAAAATCGGAAATGTGAGTTTATATGACTTTATAACTCGCAATTGCGAGTTTATATCACACAATTATGACTTTATTTCTCAGAACTCCGAGTTTGTATCTCAGAATTCTGATAAAAAAAATCAGAATTGTGAAATGTAAACTCACAGTTGTAAGAAAAAAGTCAGAACTGTGAGAAAAAAAGTCGCAATTACCTTTTTTATTTTTTTTATTCAGTGGTGAAAACGGGTTTCAATACATTGCTGTAAACGGCCTTAAAAAAATGTATATACACGCACCTTCTGACACAATTGCAGCATATATATAACTTGGCATAATTTAGAGCCTCCTTTTCCACAATAGCATCACTACAAGAAGACCAAACAGTCATGGTGGTACATAAAAAAGGGTGTCACATTATTTATTTTTGATTTTGCTGTTCCCCGAAACAACTAAATTGCTTTCTATACACTATTCAGTATTACCCTGGCAACAGAAATCACTGTGCGCTTTCAAATGTTGCCACTGGACAAAGGGGAATTGAATTCAGGTGGTTGGGCGGAACTGCCACCCATGAACCTCTATTGTGTTTACATTTTCCTTACAGTCGTTTTCCGGCAACCTTACAAAGGAGAAAGTGAGCGTGAAAGGTGAAAAAGCACAAGGGAAGGGGCCTCGCTCCAACCAACGGCAAGAGAAGAAAAAACGTCTCAGTGCGTTAGAGCCCTCACTGCAGAAGAATACGGCAGCTGCTTTTGCTCACAGTGAGGTACAGATTCAGCACACTCTATAGCTCATTCCATTAGAAATACCTTATAGGCTCATATTAGTCTCACGTCACACAACTACCACATATATGCACAGTACAGACACATGCTGCAAATGTTACACACATTACCACCAGGACCAAACTTTGCCCAGTGGAAACAGTGGTCAAATTTACTGTTCCAGTGAGTCTGGAAGACATGTCAGTAGAGAAATAGTTGATCAAAGCCATGCAACTTTCCCACAGCATGCTCAAGTCATTAATACACCACAAATTCCCCTTCATCTCATTCAGGGCATTCATGTAGCCACAAAGTGAGTGACTTGGAAAGAGACAATTAAAGGTTAGTTAGTTCACCCCAAAATGAAAATTCTGATATTAATTACTCACCCTCATGTCATTCCAAACCCGTAAGACCTTTGTTTATCTTTGGAACACAAATTAAGAAATTTTGATGAAATTCAAGAGCTTTCTGACCCTGCATAGACAGCAATGCAACTGACACATTCAAGGCCCAGAAAGGTAGTAAAGACATCTTTAAAACAGTCCATGTGACATCAGTGCTTTATCCTTAATGTTATGAAGCTACTTGAATACTTTTTGTGTGTGAAGGAAGCAAAAATAATGACTTGATTCTACAATTCCTTCTCCGGCTCCTGTGTCAGCAGCACCACATACGTGTCATGGTACTGAATGGCGGCGGAGACTGGCATGGAAGAGAAGAAATTGTTGAATAAAGTTGTAATTTTTGTCTTCTTTGCGCGCAGAAAATATTCTCGTAGCTTCATAAAATTAAGGTTGAACCTTGAACCTTAACAATGTTCTTATGACCTTTCTGGGCCTGGGAACATTTCTGTTTCATTGCAGTCTATGCAGGGTTAGAAAACTCTTGGATTACATCAAAAATATCTTAATTTGTGTTCTTATGATGAACAAAGGCCTTACAGGTTTGGAACGGCATGAGGGTGAATAATTAATGACTCAATATTCATTTTTTGGTAAACTAATTCTTTAATGCTGCTTATTTGATGCAGTAATTTGAAGCAGTGAGCAGGTTTAATCACATGTGACCCTGGACCACAACTCTTAAGTAGCAAAGGTATATTTGTAGCAATATCCAACAATACACTGTATGGGTCAAAATTATCGATTTTTCTTTTATGCCAAAAATCATTTCAATATTAAGTAAAGGTCATGTTCCATGAAGATATTTTGTATTTCCTACCGCAAATATATCAAAACTTAATTTTTGATTAGTAATATGCAGTGCTAAGGACTTAATCTGAACAATGTTAAAGCAATTTTCTCAATATTTAGATTTTTTTGCACCCTCAGATTCCAGATTTTCAAATAGTTGTATGTTTTCAAATACTGTCCTATCCTAACAAACCATACATCAATGGAAAGGTTATTTATTCAGCTTTCAGATGATGCATAAATTTCAGTTTAAAAGAATTGACTCTTATGGCTGTTTTTGTGGTACATGGTCACATACATTTTATAAGATAATAATTTAACTAACAATTTCACTGTCTTTTTCACTGTCTGTTTTCACTATCTCTGGCCAGAGGAAATACGAGGAAAAGTTTGTTGGGAATCAGGGCCCCAGCAAACCTGTGCTGAAGAGAAGCAACTCTGAGGGTCAAGAGGAGCCGCATAAACCTTCAAAGACCAAAGCAGGTCCCAATGGCATGACCATTAAAAGCATGACCTTCTACAAAGCCAACACAATGGAGGATAGCGAAGGGAAAGAGCACAGTAAGTGTCAGACAGTTCATTTCATTGTAATACTAACTAGAATGGCAGCTTTTATGGCTGTAGCTCTTGTATGTCAACAGAATAAAAAAAATGAGAAGGATCAATAACATGTTATATTTAGGTTTCGGAAGTATTTTCCCCCTTTATTTTATCCATAGTGATTTCACAAAACACAGTAAGGAGTTATTAACTATGAACTAAACCAACAAGTTCTTGAATGAATCACAATATTTGATTTAAAACAAAAAGGTATGTGAAAAGCAGGGGGGAAAACATAGCTTAACGTTAACATTAATCGCATCCAAAATAAAGGTTTTCGTTTATATAATATGTGTGTACTGTGTATATTTATTATGTAAATATACAGACACACACACACACAGTATAGCATGTACATATACAAGTATTAACATGTATATATTTATATTCATATAATTTATAGTATATATAAATATATATTTAATATATAAATATAACATTTTTCTTAAATATATACATGCATGTGTGTGTATTTATATATACATAATAAATATACACAGTACACACATATATATATATATATATATATATATTATGTACACAAAAACTTTTTTTTTTTTGGGGATGCGATTAATCATTAATCACATTTATGTATTTTAATATTTTTGAAAGAAGTCTCCTATGCTCAGCAAGTCTGATTTATTTGATCAAAAATAGTGTGATATATTACAATATAAAATAACTGTTTCATATTTTAATACATTTTAAAATGTCATGAACTATAAACTCACAATTTTGAGTTTTTCTAAGAATTGCGAGTTTATATCTCACAATTGTGAGACATTCAAGATATTAACTCACAAGTTGTGAAGTTTTCTTAGAATTGCGTGATACAAACTTGGAGTTCTGACTTTTTTCTCAGAATTGCATAATATAAACTCACAGTTGCGAGTTATAAAGTCAGTATTGCATGATATAAATTTAAAATTGCAAAAAAAAAAAAAAAAAAAAAAAAAAATTGTGAATTTTTCTCTGAATTGCGAGTTTATATTGAGAAAGCTTTATTTTATTTTTTATTCAGTGGTGGAAACAGGCTTCCATAGAAAAGAGTTGTGCTGTTTTCAGTAATTCAGTATTTAAAAAAAATAAATGACCCTGACATAGCAGCAATTTCAGACTACAAGTGAAACTTTACAAACATGAGTAGGCCAAAGTTAATCTAAGTATTTTATGTTTGTTCTCTCAACAGTTGCCACAGCAGCACATGAGGTTGTGAGTGGTGATGGCTCAGTGGATTTAATAATTGAGGACCAGATCCACAAGCAAGTGCTGCCTGCATCTGTTACAACACCTGGAACTACTGTGGCAGTGACACAGACACCCTCAGTGAACCTCACCACACAAAATGGACACCCTACTGCTGCAAACACACCAAATGTAACACAACAAACTAAAGAAGAAACTGTAGAAGCCAAGAAGTCAATCACAGTTACAACAGCAAAGGCAATCCTGCCCACCTCAGTGCCTTTAACTACCACAGTGTCACCAAGCACCACTGCAGCAACCATCAAAACTCCTCTTGCAGTGCCTCGTCTGGCCAGTGTTACAGCACCTGCAAAGAAGTCCAAACTTAGCTGGGATGAAGCTACAACTCAAACAAGCACACAACCTCCAAAGAAGACCAAAGGTAAGCTTGATTCCAGATCCAGCTTTGAAGAACATGAACTTAAAAGAGTTTAGAGGGGCCGTGATATATAGATGCTTCCTCTTTGGTTTTGATGTTTACAGGGATCTGCAAGGACACATTAGCAAGCATCGCTGATCCTGTTACACACAACAGATATGGCAAAAATGAAGGTGCATGGATGAAAGACCCGAAAGGCAATGGAAAAGTTATATATGTGACCGACAACTACTATGGAAACCAGCTTTTGGAATTCCGTGATTTGGACACTTTTAAACAAGGTACATTCAACTTTAAAATAGAAATTCCTTTTTTTTTGTATTGTAAAGAAAAAAAATATTTTCAAAATATTTTAAATTATTGGTTAGACACCAAACCTGTACAAATAATAACACATTTACATACACAGTACTGTTCATAAGCTTCAGATTATGTATGTATGTATGTTGGGTTTTTTTTAATTTATTTAGCTATTTATTTATTTTCTTTAAATTCATACTTTTATTCAGCAAGGACACATTTACTTGATCAAAAGTAATAAAGATAATAATAGCATTACACATATCTAATATTAAATAATGCTGTTCTTTTAAACTTTCTATTCATTAAAGAATCCTAAAAATATATCAGAGTTTCCACAAAAACATCAAGCAGTTTTAAACATTGATAAGCAGCAAATCAGCATATTAGAATAATTTCTGTAAGAATGGATCATGTAAGACTGAAGATTGGAGAAATGACTGCTGAAAATTCAGCTTTGCCATCACAGGAATAAATTTAAATGTATTCAAACAGAAACCCTTTAGTACAAATTGTAATAATATTTCACAGCATTGCTGTTTTTACTGTATTTTTGATCAAATACAAATACTAATACAAACTCACAGTTCCGACTTTTACTCTCAGAATTAAGAGTTTATATCTTGCAATTGTGACTTTTTTCCTCCTAATTGCGAGTTTACATCTCACAATTTAGTTTTTCTCACAAATGCAAGTTTATACCTCCCAATTCTGACTTCATAACATGCAATTGCGAGTTAAGTTAGAATTGTGAGATATAAACTCTCTTCAAAGTTGTACTTTATAACTTGTAATTGCAAGTTTATATCTCACAATTCTGAGAAAAAAAGTCAGAATTGCAGGAAAAAAAAACTGAATTGTGAGAAAAAAAAGTCAGAATTGCAATATATAAACTCGCAATTGCAAGAAAAAAAGTCAGAATTGTGAGATCAAAACTCACAATTCAGTTTTTCTCACAAATGTGAGTTTATATCTCCCAGTTCTGACTTTATAACATGCACCTGCGAGTTATTAAGTCAGAACTGTGAGATATAAACTCCCCTCAAAATTGGACTTTATAACTGCCAACTGTGAGTTTATTTCTCACAATTCTGAGAAAAAAAAATCAGAATTGCAAGAAAAAGAGTCAGAATTGCGAGTAAAAAAGTCAAAATTGCAAGATACAAACTTGCATTTGCGAGATAAGAACGTAAATGCAAGTTTATATCTCGCAATTCTGACTTTTTTCTCACAATTCTGACTTTATATCTCGCAATTCTGACTTTATAACTCACAATTGGAGTGGAGGAAACGTGCTTCCATAAACATCATTTTGCTACAAAAAAGGCAAACTTACATAAAACAAAGCACATCTTACAGAAAATATCTGAATAATTTAGGTTAGTACACTTACAATATAAAAAGCCAGCTTATTTTTCTCACATAGCACGAAAGAGCCTTTATACATGCAAAAATACATATATGCCTTTGAAGGTGGTCCATGCAAAAAGATGATGTCCAACCTCTGAAAGTATCTGAAATTTGTTTCTCTTCTTTATCTCACAGGGCAATTTAGCAACTCCTACAAACTCCCCTATAACTGGATCGGCACTGGCCATGTGATCTACGGTGGTTCTTTCTTCTACAACAGAGCCTTTTCTCGTGATATAATCAGGTTTGATCTTCGTCTCCGGTACGTAGCAGCCTGGACCACCCTTCATGATGCAGTATTAGAGGAGGAGGAGGCTCCCTGGAGTTGGGGAGGACATTCAGACATTGACTTTGGTGTGGATGAGAGCGGGTTGTGGATAGTGTACCCAGCTCTGGACGAAGAGGGATTTCACCAGGAAGTGATCATCCTGAGCAAACTCCGACCCTCTGACTTACAGAAAGAAAAGAACTGGAGGACGGGCCTGAGGAGGAACTACTATGGAAACTGCTTCATCATCTGCGGCGTTCTATACGCCGTTGACAGTTTCGAGCGTACGCATGCTAATATTTCCTATGCATTTGACACTCACACACACACCCAGATGATTCCCCGCCTTCCTTTTCTAAATAACTACACGTACACCACACAAATTGACTACAATCCTAAAGAACGAATGCTGTATGCATGGGACAATGGCCATCAGGTGACCTACGATGTAATATTTGCTTATTAACGGTAATTTAAACAGTTTATTGAGGTACTGCGTGCAGCACTTTTTGTATAAAATAGTGAAATGATTATGTGTCTAAGTGGGTTGTAGATCAGTCTACATGACAAATATTTTTATGGATATTTCATCATGCCTTTAATTTTGTCTTGTTGTCTGTTGCATGTCTTTTGTGTGCTTTTTAGTTGATCTCAAAGGGTGAAAATATGAATGAGCTATTCATGACAAGGTTCTCACTGCTTACATGAAGTGTAAATGTATGTTGTATATAATGTAATTAAAAATAAACCTTCTAAACCTGTGGAGTCAGTGTCATTGCTTTAGCTTCTTTTAAGGTCAACATAAAACATTTGCAACCCATTTAACTCCCATAATATGATATATATGTTTTGAACATGTCAGTTGCGTTATTGTCTATGAAAGTTTTCAGATTTCATCAAAAATATCTTCATTTGTGCTCTAAGAGAAACAAAAGTCTTACGGGTTTGTAACGACATAAGGGTGAGCTATCACTTTTGGGTGAACTATCACTTTAACAATTCATTTTAAAATTGGTATCAAGTGCTGTGCAAGCATATAGTTGGAAGAAATAGTAACTTAAATCTTTATTATTTAAATTAAATTCAATTCAAATTTATTTGTATGGGGCTTTTCACTATACATATTGCTGCAAAGCAATTTTACAGCAAATTAAAGTTTTTACGATATATTTAGTAGCAGCTTATTAGTGGTGACTATGTCAAGTTGATGTACATATGGCAGAGATGTATGGTAAAGATCAATTAATGACGTAATCAAACAGACAAAGAACACTATAAATTAGTAGCAAAATTCGGTAGTGCTTTATGTTGTTTCAGGGTTGGCTTCATCTCTTCTTAAGTGTTCTGGATCCAGACTGAAGCTTGTGAATTCCTAGTTTCCACGGGATGTCGATCCCATGGCAGAAACAGAGAACAAATAGGAACATAATTAGGGTAGCTGCTGTTCAAACCAAGCAAAGAAAGATTTGTTCAGCAAGAGCTAAAAGATTAATAATGTGCATTTGATCAGATATAACTGCAGTAAAAGTTTATGAGAAGCATTATTTAAATGCTTGGCTAAAAAGATGTGTCTTTAATCTAGATTTAAACAGAGAGAGTGTTTTCGAACCCCGAACATTATCAGGAAGGTTATTCCAGAGTTTGTGAGCCAAATGCAAAAAAGCTCTACCTCCTTTAGTGGACTTTGCTATCCTAGGAACTACCAAAAGTCTGGAGTTTTGCAACCTTAGGGAGCGTGATGGATTGTAGCATGGTAGAAGACTAGTTAGGTACACAGGAGGTAACCAGTGCAGAGACTTTAAAATTGGGGTGGTATGATCATATTTTCTTGACCTGGTAAGGACTCTAGCAGCTGTATTTTTGACTGATCTGTAGCTTGTTTATTGAAGATGCAGGACAACCACCTAGTAGTGCATTACAGTAGTCCAGTCTAGAGGCCGTGAATGCGTGAACTAGCTTTTCTGCGTCAGAAACAGGTAACATGTTTCATAGCTTGGCAATGTTTCTAAGATGAAAGAATGCTGTTTTTCTAACATGAGAAATATGATTGTAGTGGAAGTAACAGTACATCTGTCTAGTTGTAGATCATAAACCAAGAGACTCTGTGTATTGTTTTTTGGTCCAATAACTCTGTCTTATCTGAATTTAATAGGAGAAAATTGTTGGTCATCCAATCTTTTACATTTTTAACACACTCTGTTAACTTCGATAATTCAGAAGTTTCATCTGGTCTTGTTGAGATATATAGTTGAGTATCATCAGCGTAACAATGGAAACTGATCCCGTGTTTTCTAATAACATTACCAAGAGGCAGCATGTATACTAAAAATAGTAGAGGACCTAAGACAGATCTTTGTGGCACTCTATACTTTACTGGTGATAACTGTGATGACTCCCTATTTAAATAAACAAAGTGGTAGTGATCGGACAGGTAGGATCTAAACCATCTTAAAGCCTGCCCTAGAATACCCACATAGTTTTGTAGTCGATCTATTAGTATGTCATGATCTATAGTGTCGAACGCAGCACTAAGATCAAGTAAAACTAGCAATGAGATGCAGCCTTGGTCTGACGCAAGAAGCAAGTTATTAGTGATTTTAACAAGTGCAGTTTCTGTGCTGTGATGGGGCATGAAACCTGACTGAAATTCTTCATAGATATCTTTTCTTTTTTTTTCCTTTTTTTTTTTTTTGCAAGAAGGAGCACAGTTGAGCAGATACAACTTCCTCTAAAATTTTAGACATAAACGGAAGATTTGAAATGGGTCTGTAATTTGCCAGTTCACTAGGGTCTAGTTGTGGTTTCTTAAATAAGAGGCTTAATAACCGCCAGCTGGAATGGTTTTGGGACGTCACCTAAAGATAACGATGAGTTAATAATATTGAGAAGTGGTTCTTCTGCCACAGGTAACAATTCTTTCAATAATTTAGTGGGTACGGGATCTAATAGGCATGTTGTTGGTTTAGACACAGTGATGAGTTTATTTAGCTCTTCCTGTCCTATAGTGGTAAAGCGCTGCAGTTTTTCTTTGGGTGTGACAAAGGAAGTTGACATATTAGACACAGTTGAATCTACATTGGTTATTGTATTTCTGATGTTATCTATTTTATCAGTGAAGAAATTCATAAAGTCATTACTATGAAACTGTAAGGGAATATTTAATTTGGTTGGCATCTGGTTATTTGTTAATCTAGCCACTGTGCTAAATAAAAACCTTGGATTGATTTGGTTATTTTCTGTGAGTTTGCGAATATGCTCAGCCCTGGCAGCTTTTAGAGCCTGTCTATATCTCTTTTCTCCTTCTCTTTTTTCAATTTGATGGGGGCAACAGCTTCTACCGTATTGGAGAAGATAGTGTCCATGTTGCCAGTCATTTTGTCTAGATCCTGTGTATTAATGGGTACACAGAGCAGTTGAGATAAATCAGGCAGGTTATTTATAAATCTGTCTTTGGTGGCTGGAACAATAGTTCTGCCTAGACAATAACGCAGAGCCATATAGTTAATATCAGTAATGCGCAGCATGCACAATACAAGGAAATGGTCAGTAGGTATTTGAGGTACGATATCTATATCAGTAAGATCAATTCCATACGATATAATTAAGTCTTGTGTATGATTAAAACGGTGAGTGGGCCCGGTGACATTTTGCTTGACTCCAAAAGAGTTTATTAGGTCAGTCAGTGCAAGTCCTAACGCATCATTTGTATTATCAACGTGAATGTTACAATCTCAGACAATTAGCACTTTATCAAAATTAACCAATATTTCTGAAAGGAATTCTGCAAATTCTTTTAGGAAATCTGTATACGGCCCTGGCGGTCTCTATACAGTAGCTAAAATAGACTTTCAGTTATTTGCATTCAGCTTGGTTGAATGGTCTCAATGAAAACAGCATGCTCAGTCTTTCTCCTTATCAAACATGTGCAACCAGTTTCCTTTTTGGAAACCTTATCGTGAGAGTTAAAGCTGCTCCATTAATGTCAGTCTGGTTTGAGAAAATGACTTCTTGAGTGAAAAAGACAAAACATACTCATTCGATGACAAAGTCTGAGTGTTAGACAAGATGAAGTGACAGCTCTGATAGCTCAATGACAGTCACTCCACATACTTTATATGACATATATGACAACCTTGTGGTTTAAATGGCCTTAAAGCATTATGAGAATGGCAGAGAAAAATGTTGGCTGTGCTGTAGGGTTGTGGGGAACCATTCAGACAACTATATATTAACAGGGCTCTGAATGGCGGCCACATCTGCAGAGCTTTGGAGAGGTAAGGCTTGAAACCCCAGAGGTCTCCACAGAGGCTTTACTTTGGCCAGGTCCGCCGTCTGTCTGGGCGAGCTGATGTTGTCACGCTATACTCCACAGAGTTCATATGCTAACTCACTCTGATGTCAGCCAACACATTCATTTATTCATGTTGATGATGGGGTTTCCTGCTCTTATTCTTCTGACTTTGTTAATATTGTTCTGACTTCTGTAGAGTGTAATTAATTTGGTTGAGGCTCAGTATCCTTTTACCATGACCTTATGTCAACCAAAGTCCAAAATTAGTACCCATCAAGTGCCAAATTGGCTTTCCATAGCAAAGAAAGCAGTTATTCACCAAATGGCCAGAACTTTAGCATGACATGCTTTAAATTGGACTGGAGAAATGATAATATGACCCTCACTGAGTTAAATGCATGTACCATCAAAATCAATCAGTCTACCGAAGAAATCATTAGTAACTGTCATGGCTTTACCATTTTTCCTCAATGAAAAAATTACCATAAAAAATGGATCTGATCTAAAGGGATAGATCACCCAAAAATGAATATTCTGTCATCATTTAATGACCCTCATGTTTTTCCAAACACATAAGACTTTGGTTAAACTTTGAAACACAAATGAAGATGTTATCTGTTGAAACCTGAAATATTTGTGACCCTGGACCACAAAACCAGTCATAAGGGTCAATTAAAAAAAAAAAGAAAAAAAAAAAAAAAACACATTGAAATAAATAAGCTTTCTATAATGATGAATGGTTTGTTAGGATAGCACAATATTTGGCCAAGATACAACTATTTGGAAAATTTGGAATTTAGAGGGTGCAAAAAAAAAAAAAAAAACTAAATATTGACAAAATCGCCTTTGAAGTTGTCCAGATGAAGTTCTTAGCAATGCATATTACTAATCAAAAATTAAGTTTTGATATATTTACGGTTGGAAATTTACAAAATATCTTCATGGAACATGATCTTTACTTAATATCCTAATGATTTTTGGCATAAAGGAAAAATCAACAATTTTGACCCATACGATGTATTTTTGGCTATTGCTACAAATATACTTGTGCTACTTATGAATGGTTTTGAGGTCCTGGGTCACATTTATACACATTTATACCGCTCAATTCATATGGATTCATTTTACAATGCCTTGATAACCTTTTTGGATCTTTTACATTTGGGCTGCCAAGTCTTTCAATGGAAGAATAGAAACCTCTCAGGTTTCGTTAAAAGGAACCCTGAGTATTAAGACTTGTATGGCTTAATATAACGTAAATTATATCTCTTTTAGTAGAAAACCCATGAAAGATTTATATTATTTAAAAAATCCACATTGTTTTATACATATTTTGGACTATAGGGGGCGCCATTATTTCGCTGATGTCAAATGTTGCACTCGGTGCGCTACTGGTGCTACCTGTTGCTATTTTTACCGCAACACAACTTGGAATATAAAATACTGATTAGATGCCACATTTTGCAGCTTTTGGTTGTTATTTACAGTCAAGAGAAGCAATAAGTCATCACTGCTTTCCTAGCGATTATAAAAGGAGAAAAAATGGGAAGATGCCTGTGGAAAAATAAAACTTCCTAAAGACCTGCGTCTTTGTTCTCTTCACTTTAGCCCTGATGCCTTTGAGGCCTTTAGTAGACCACAGCTACTGAAAGAGCTTACAAACGGCAGAGACAAAAAAATGTTAGATGCCATCCTGGCAGGATGTAAACATGTCGACGCTTGTCATGACACCACAGCCACTGAAGGAGTTTCTCAGCACAGATTTCACTCGATATCCAGGGGCGTTTAGACTCATTGTGAGGAAAAATCAATGTACGGCATTTTGGTTTAAGCCTAGGCTTATATCCATTGCCACCTGTAAACTCTTTCAGTAGCTGTGGTCATCGTATCAGATTTTGCAGTACAAACAGTAGCTCACAGAGTGCAAGTATTTCAGGTCATGGAAATAATGGCGTCCCCCTAGTCCAAAATATGCATAAAATGATGTACATTTTTAAAATAATGTAAATCTTTCATGGATTTTCTACTACATATTTCAGTAAGAGACATCATTTATGTTATATTAAGCCATACAAGTCTTAATATGGGTATATCTTTATTATGTTTGGAAGATCAACCAAAGTCTCATGGATTTGGAGCACCATGAGAGTGGGCAGATGACAAAATGTCCATTTTTGGGGGAACAATCTTGTATTTTTCAAGAAAAAGCAGAGAAAGACCCAAATGAAAGAAAGAGGGAGGTAAACATAATAAAAAAGTTCCTCAGAGAGCTGACCCTTAACATGTGAGAGGATGGTGAGCGGATGTTGTTGTCATGCAGTGAACCAGAGTGAGAAATTCTCCCACTGGGCGTATCTAAGCCCATCATGCATGCTCCCTCTTAGGAAGACATGTCTTCACAGTAATGGGGGCCACTGAACTTGCCAGGGGAATCCTCTGGAGCTAACAAAACATACAATAACAGGCCAAAGATAGTGACCCAGAGGCCAGTTCAGCTATAATTCCCTAACACACTTCAATTGAACTCCATACGAATGAGGTTAAAGATGTCATGCAGAAAAACAAGGTAAGATGAGAAAGGGAGGTCATAAATCCCACCATAATGTCAAGAACTCCCAGAAATACGTTTGGGGTTTTGACTGGTTCTCACTGTGGGCCTCTTCAAACTCAAACTTCCCAGGTGGTTTTCATGGACCACTTAAACCAGGCCATGAAAAAACAGCTTCAGGCTTTCAAGAGTGTCTTTGTAGACTATGTAAAACGGCTTTACAATCTATTTTCCTGTGTTAACACATTTCCTTGTGAAAATGTTGAGAACATTCTGTATCATTCTATTTAATCCTTGACTAGATCAATATGCCTCAGACTACAAGGACTGCAGTCACTAAAGACATTTAGCACATGTATATTCATGCATACTCATTGGGTCATTGGACTTGGAGAAACTCTGAGGCAATTAGACTCAGCCATTATGGAAAACAGCGTCTCGCTGAATGGCTGTATTTTCACAAATGCTCTCCAACAAAGCCTTTAGGTCCAGCTTTTCATTCCCAGAGCAGTTGGGTTATTACCAAACCAATGCGGTCCCGGTCTGTGCTTTCTATCACTGCATCAGTGGTATATGTATGTGAATGTGCTCTGGCCATTCAATCAGGCAGTGAAGGTTCTGGGAGCAGAACTTCTTTCCTTTAGCTTGACCCAAGATGAACTGTATCTTGTCTCCTAATACTCTAACAGCTGGTCATCCAGATCTGGAAAAGTTCATTCGATTTAGACTTTTGTGCCACAGTGTTTACACTGTCAATCTACAAATGGCATACTTATACTGTAGTTGCCAGTGCATATTAAAGTCAGCATGAAATGGAAGTCGTGAGTGTCTTTTTCCTATTGTGACCTATATCCGAGTATAACGGCTGAAAGTAGTACAAGTAGTGTTGTACAAGCAGTTAAGAGCATTAAAGAAAACACACAAGAAACTACACACATGCATACAGTATAACCCTCATAGTATAACTGTCATTCCTGGAGACTTAAAAAGTCCGGAGATTGAAATCAGGCTTGGTGATTTTCTCTCTCGAGTTCCCACGAGCCCCATTCTGGCATATCATCAGACAGAAACACATTCGTCTTCTCATCTAGTAGTCATCGGCTTGAAATAACGCTGAAAATCAGGTCTGAGACTTCAGAGGAGCTTTCTGAATAGGGCTAATTGTGGGAGTGTTATCCCTGCATGGCATTAGGACTCCTTTCACTGTGAGACTCAGTGGTGATTTATCAGATTAGCATCAAGAGAATGCTTTTACCAAATCTCATCGGACTGTTTATGCAGCCATCAAACACACGGCATTCCTGGAGACCTTTTAGAAGGGAACTCAACACGCTGTATCTGTATTAGATCAGGCATTACAGATAATTCTTTGAAGTAAATGCAATTACGCTCATTTGGGCTAAAAGGAAGGCATGCTTTTACTAGCGCTGAGCACTGCAGGTTATAAAAGCCACTAAGCTAACCAAAAAGGTTTTTGTTTTTCAAACTGTAATAAATTTTAAATAGTGTTTTTGTATAGAATTTTAGAAAAGTTTTGGCATATTTCAGGTTCAGGTATTTTATTTAAGTGTTAGTAAAAACAAAGCTACATTTACACTCTAAAAAAAAATGCTGTGTTAAAAACATTTGGCAACCCAGCGCTGGGTAAATATTGAACAGAGTTATTTTGACCCAGCTGGTTGTGTTAAATGATTTTATCCAACATGCTGGGCTTTTTATTTACGTCACCTACTGTTTAAAAATTATTATATTGCTGGCTTAAAATGGGCTGGACATTAAAAATCACACACAAAAATATAGAGGCAACAGCAATAATCAAAAGATGAACATTTATTATTAAGCAAGAACACCAGTGGACAAAAATATAAGACAAATTGAATTTATTTGGGTGAATACAGAATAGTTTAAAATATTATATACCATTAAACCCATTTAGCAATCATTTTAGAAATAAATGTAACATTTAAAAGTAGCATTTTAACTGAAGTGTATTCAAACGTTCTCTGTTATCACTTTTCACCGAAACTAATTCCTGTGTCGCCGAAATCTGAGCTGGTGATGCGCTGCTGTTTCGAACCTCAGACCACCGCCTCACATTGCACTCGTAGCTGAAAGATGCCGTGACTGACTCCATAACCTGCCCATAAACAAAGAGTACTAAGTTTAGAGAACATATTTTAACATTAAATTAAATTAAATTTAGTATTATGACTGCTAAAATCAGTTTATGTTATGCAAGGCAAAACAACTGCTGCTGATGTATTTAGCTGACATCTCATCCTTGTATCTTGCATTGCATCAAATAAAATAGTTTACAGCACAATAAAGACTGCATAAATGAAATAAAATGTATACAAACCTTTAATTTGCTGAAGAAGTGCACCAAATACACCCAACAATGGTACATTTCAGCCCTGCATCTGAAACCAGATGTGTCGAAACTGAACAGGAAGGGACCTGGGACAGTGCCCTGAGGGGCCTCTGTGATGCTGAGCATTCAATCAGCTTTGCACATGGACGTTTTAGCTGGGACTGGGAAACATTTCAGGTTAGACAGAAGATGGATGATAAAAATCACATGTATAACCTTTAGCCATCAGCCAGGAAGTTAAAATTACTCACTGTTCTGCATGACAGCACATAACAAAAGAGCAACCAAAGTAACTTTACATTTATTCAGTTTTTCCATACTTCCAGTGCTTCCAAAGTCAATCACCTGTTACAGCACCTTCATTGTCCAGTTCATTAAAAAGTAAAATAAATAACTTAAAATTATGGAGCTTGCAGACATGCTTGCATAAGAGTTGATTCCCTCAAATCCACATTTGCTCTTGATTATGTTTAATTTTTCCACATACAATGCCATTCAAAAAGTTTGTGGTCTGTAAAATTGTATTTTTTTTTAAAGAAATGTAGTTTTATTCAGAAAGGATGCATTAAATTGATTAAAAGTGCCAGTAAAGACATTTATTGAAAACTGGTATGCTTCATCAGGCCATAAAGAAATATAGAGCTGAGTATCATCATCATAACAGTGAAAGCTAACACCAAGTTTTCTGATTATATCTCCCTAGGGTAGCATGCAATGCGTGAAAAGCAACGGTCCTGGTACTGAGCCTTGCGGTACTCCATCCTGCACTTGTGATCAGTATGATACCTCATCATATTAGGGACTCATATGCAACTATTAAAGAACGTTTGAACACAGACTGATGCTTCAGAAGGAAAAACAATGCTTTAAGATCCAGGTGTGTAAACTTTTGAACAAAATGAAGATGTGTACAATTTTTTATTTTGCCTAAATATCTTTTCTATTTTTTCCATTTAGTACTGCCCTTCAGAAGCTACAGAAGATATTTACATGTTTCCCAGAATTCAAAATAAGTTCTATTTACCCTGATCTTCAAATTCAAAAAGTTTTAACCCCCCAACTCTTAATGCAGCGTTTTTCCTTCTGAAGCATTGGTGAGCGTTTGAACCCTTTGTGATATGAGTCCCTCAGTTGTCCTCAGTGTGAAAAGATGGATGTCAAAATCATACAGTCATTGTTGGAAAGGGTTCAAATACATGAAAATCCTAAAAAACAAAAGAATCTGTGGGACCTGAAGGATTTTTCTGAAGAACAGCAGGCAGTTTAACTGTTCAGGACAAACAGGTGATTGGTGAACAACTATCACTAAACAAAAAAACACAACTGTGGATCATTCAGGTAACAACACAGTATTAAAAAGCAAGTGTATGTACATTTTTGAACAGTGCCATTTTTTATAAATTCAACTATTATCTTGTCTTGTGGACGATATGTAAATGTCTTTTATGTGAAATATTTTATTCAGGTCAGTACAAAATAAAAAATAAGATTTATTTTGTATGATCCCTCTTATTTTGCTAAAATAATCAACACTTTACAGATTCTGCAAGATGTATGGAAACTTTTGACCTCTGCTGTAGGTATGATATGAACTATGCCAGTGCAGTTCCACTAATGCATAGTAAACGCTGTACTATGTGCACAGTTTCAGATAATCAGTCTCTAAATGTAATTCTATTTATATTATTATTTACTTGATTTACATCTAAAGCTCATTGTAAAGTCAGGGCACATTCAGGTGCAGCTGAATCAACACTCGGTTACTGATTCGCAGAAATCAGGCCTCATCACGTCCAGATTTTCCACTGACATTCCATGACCCTCTCAGGACTCTCCCGTTACACAGAAGAGTGTGATTCATCCGCCTTCAGCCGGTGGAGAATGATGTAGACTGACAAACACAGTGTAAAGTGTGATTAATGAAATAACAGCAGGTGGAGAAAAGAACTCCCATGTAGATTCTCATCTTTGAGATCTCTGAATCTGAAAGGAGATAATTTGTCAGTCTGATGATTGTCTGACATGGAAAGCTCTAAAAGTCTGTTTAAAATAAGGCATCTTCTATCTGATAGTAGTGAAAGAGTTCTGCAGTCCAGCTGTGTGACACGTCGCTGGTATCTACTGCTTGAATGCATGATTTTGCTATATATTACAGTTACGTGCCTGCTGGGGCCCATGGAAATGTTTAGCATGGATGGGAGTGCTTTTCAAGCCCTGTCTGTGATTTGAAGAACCACATGTGCAGATTTTTCTTTCTCTCAGCTCCTGCCCTCATCCAAGGTGACTGGAAAAGGCAATGTTTTATTCTGATATACAAAACTCCTTAAAGCAGAACCAAGTTAAACTCTCCAAGCCTTTGCTTTACAGAGGATTTCATTGAGCTCAGTGGGGTGTTACAGTTGAGCACCAATAAAACTTTGATGTTTGTTAAAGTCATTTACAGTGTAAATTTCACGTGTAAACTGCAGCTATGGGGCATTCATATTACACCAACAAATTAGTGGAAAATCTTGGATGAGGTAAGAATGCAGTAAATGTCAGATGCACACAACAATATTCATTTGAAGTGTTGATGTTTAATCCAGCTAGCAAAAAAAAAAAAAAACACATATACAGTAGAGGTCAAAAGTTTCCATACACCTTGCAGAATTTGCAAAATGTTAATTATTTTACCAAAATAAGAGAGATCATACAAAATGCATGTTATTTTTTTATTTAGTACTGAACTGGATAAAATATTTCACATAAAAGACATTTACATATAGTCCACAAGAGAAAATAATAGTTGAATTTATAAAAATTACCCTGTTCAAAAGTTTACATACACTTTATTCTTAATACTGTCTTGTTACCTTAATGATCCACAGCTGTGTTTTTGTTTGGTGTTTTGTCCTGAACAGTTAAACTGCCTGCTGTTCTTCAGAAAAATCCTTCAGTTCCCATATTTTTTGGTTTTTCAGCATTTTTGTGTATTTGAACCCTTTCCAACAATGACTGTATGATTTAGAGATCCATCTTTTCACACTGAGGACAACTGAGGGACTCAAATGCAACTATTACAGAAGGTTCAAACGCTCACTGATGCTTCAGAAGGAAACCCAATGCATTAAAAGGCAGGGGGTGACAACTTTTTTTAATTTGAAGATCAGGGTAAACTGAACTTACTTTGTCTTCTGGGAAAGTATTAAAGTATTCTGGTTAAGTATTTTCTGTAGCTTCTAAAGGGCAGTGCTAAATGAAAAAAAAAAAAAAGGTATTTAGGCAAAAAAAAGAAAAATGTACACATCTTTATTCTGTTCAAAAGTTTACACCCCTGGCTTTTAATGCATTGCTTTTCCTTCTGGAACATCAGTGAACATTTGAACCTTCTGTAATAGTTGCATGTAAGTCCCTCAGTTGTCCTCAGTGTGACAAGATGGATCTCAAAATCATACAGTCATTGTTGGAAAGGGTTCTAATACACGAAAATGCTGAAAAACCAAAGAATATGTGGGACCTGAAGGATTTTTCTGAAGAACAGCAGGCAGTTTAACTGTTCAGGACAAACAAGTGACTCATGAACATTCAGGTAACAACACAGTATTAAGAATCAAGTGTATGTCAACTTTTGAACAGGGTAATTTTTATAAACATAACTATTATTTTCTCTCTACTATATGTAAATGTCTCTTATGTGAAATATCTTATTCAGGTCAGTACTTAATAAAAAATAACGTACATTTGTACAATCCCTCTTATTTTGGTAAAATAATTAACATTTTGCAGATTCTGCAAGGTGTATGGAAATTTTTTAACCTAAAATAGTCTATGTGACATCAGTGGTTCAATCTTAATGTTATGAAGCTTTGAGAATACTTTTTGTGCTCAAAGAAAACAAAAATAATGACTTTATTCAACAATTTCCTCTCCTCCATGTCACTCCTTGTTGCAGACTGAATAAAAGTTATTTTTTGTTTTCTTTGTGCACAAAAAGTATTGTCTTAGTTTAATACAATTGCACTTGAACTACTGATGTCAGATGGACTATTTTAATGACGTACTTACTACCTTTCCGGGCCTTGAAAGTTGCTGTCAATTCAGGGTCAGAAAGCTCTCGGATTTCATCAAAAATATCTTAATTTGTATTCCAAAGGTGAACGAAGGTCTCACAAGTTTGGAATGACATGAGGGTGAGAAATTAATGAAAGAATTTTCATTTTCCGCTGAACTATCCCTTTAAATCAGAAAAGTAACACCTGATTAAGGCAGAAAGAGAAACACAAAAACCAGGCCAAAAAGTTTCTCTACAGTTCTGAGAACATTATGTGCTGAGATGAAACTGACAGATGATGTCATTGCCCTACAGAGTTATGTTTACTGCTGTTTGTCAGCATGCTTATATATTCTCCAGTGTGCCGAGAACTGTCCTCGCATGCTCTGAGCAGTCCTAGAAAAACACATCAAAATAATAAAAGGGTTCCTAAGAAAAATGAGTCCAAAACCAAGTGGACCAGCATAATCACACTCCTGTTATGGTTTCTTAACAACAATACAATCAACAGGGAAGAATTACACAATGCCTCTTCCAGCCATTTCCACTGTTAAATACAGCTCCACTGCTGACAGATCAAATAACTGTGGTTTTGAGCAACAGATTTCATTGTTATAATGAATAAACTATGCACAACTGTGTATACTTTTTAGCTTATGCTGAAGGAGTTCAGGGATAAAATGAGTTAAGATGACCTTGTGACTTAAGAAATGCTATCATTGAGATTCCTGTACAGTATGAAGGTCTGCGGAGCATGGGCTGTGGAGTAATTTTGTGCCATCAGGGAGCAGCTCTACAGCAGAAAGGCTGCCAAAACTAGAAAGCTGGGCCATAACTCAGGGAGAGACTTAGATTGGTTACATAAGCAGGTTCTGCTCTTAATGTGTTCTGCACACTCCGCTTCTCCATCATCCACATTCATACAGACCAACTGCATTACAATCTTCATATGTCACCCAGACGCCCAACAAAATGCACCCCTGACGATTAGTAGAGATTTACCAAATGTGCTGAGACAGGAAGGGAAAAGATTGCTTTAAGATTAGGGATTCTTGAAAGGGCTGTTGTGGAAAAAAACACACAAATGGTTAAAGTAATGAAATTCTGTATTATACCTAATATACATATTAACATAATATAAAAACGAATCATTCAGCATGTGTGATTTGTGTATATACAGTCAGACCAAAATGTATTCAGACACCTTAAACATTTCTCACATTATCACTCTTTATTCGCTATAGTTTAGAAAATGGTAATAATATATGACAAGAGTTCGGAGTTAAACTGTGTCAGAACAACGATAATGCCATGCTTCTGTTAGACTGTCTCCCAAATGAATTAGGTTGAATAGCTATCAGCTGTTAAATTTAAGTACACAATTAGATAATACCAATTTAGGTCAATTACCAAGCAATGCTTAATTTTGTTAAGTCTGTGGTGTAAAAAGGTCACATTAGCAATTAAAGAAAAAACACAGCAAAATGTGGTCAGGTCAAAGTGTCTAAATTTTTGGTCCCAAATGTTTACCAATTTTACTGGTAGTCCACTGTATGAAGAATTTCACAGTTTACTTTATTTTGCTATCCACACTTACATAAATGAACTATAGTGTCCTGCACCCACTAGTAAAAAAAAATATCTACTAGTAAAAAAGAATTTTTTGTTTGAGTATATGTATATATATGTATATGTTTTTTTTCTTTGGATCATATTTGCTAAAAGGGTAGTAGTATATATGTAATCTGTTGTTAGAGGTGTACCATAAGTCAGGCCCTGACTGGTGTTTCCTGCTCTGTTTTGGATGAGCATTAGGTCCAGCAGATGTCCACTGTTATCCAGACTGTCTGCATCCGGAGCGTTTGAGGAGCAGAATGCAGTGCAGTTGCAGAGAAAACCCACCAGGGAAATGAATGTACAGACAAAACACACACTGACCTTCAACTTGTTCAAATAACTCCACATATCTTCATATGGAAAAATACACTTTGAGTCCCAGTCTAGTCTGTTAATAAAAAGTCAACAGATGAGTGTTAAGCAAAAGAACATTAATATTGTATCAATTATATCACAATTGTCTTATTAATATTTAAGTAATACGGTGTAAAATAAGAGTTAACTGTTTTTTTTTTAAATGACTAATTAATCTGACACTGGATTTGCTAAAATTAGCCTTTAAATACATTTACTTCATGTAAAAACAATAAGAAAACAAAATATGTAACAAAATATTTTTCTACTTGTCTTTTTCATTGATGGTGTTTTAACTTCATTAATACTGCAGTTACATTACAAATTTTTTATAAAGATATGAAATTATAAATAACTTACAATAATAGCTTACAACTTTTTATACCAAGTACCACCTCAGAAAATATTTGGCTCTCCAAGTACCACCATAATGACCAACATTAAAGTACAGTAGCGTAGCTACAGTAGCTACAGCTCTGCACAGTTCAAAAACTTTTAGTTTATTCCTAAGAAGAATATTTATTGCTGTCAGCCACTTTAACTTTGTAAATACACCGTTTCAACACTAACACTGCACAGTGCTCACAAACAGGTAAATAAAAAACTTATAATTAAATTAAAATGTATTGTGTTTTAACATTAATTTATATTTAATTTAGTCGTTCCTCTGCGTACCACTAGAGGGAGCCTGAGTACCACTAGTGGTACTCGTACCACACTTTGAGAACCACTTACAAGACTATACATTTTTATCGCAAAGTTTTCACACGCTTCAGGTAAATCCATGTTTGTTAAATATGTTTAACTATTTAATAATCTCGAAACACAAGTAAGCCTGGCATATGGAAGCCTGTTTCCACCACTGAATAAAAAACAATAGTTAAAAAAAGTTTTTACCTCACAATTCTGATTTTTTTCTCAGAATTGTGATATAAACTCACAATTTCGTATAACAAAGTCAGAATTGTGAGATATAAACTTTCTTCAGAACTGTTTGTGTATCTCACAATTCTGCCCTTTTTTTTCTAAGTATTTTGCTTGTATCTCGTAATTCTGACTTTAAGAATTGCGTTTATATCTCGTAATTCTGACTTTTTTCCTCAGAAGTGTGATATAAACTCGCAATTCTGAATGATTTCCTCAGAATTGTTTATTTCACAATTCTAACATTTTTTCTTCAGAATTGTGAGATATAAACTCGCAATTCTGACTGAATTCCTCAGAATTGTTTGTATTTCGCAATTCTGACTTTTTTCCGCTCAAAATTGTGATGAACTCTGAGTTATAAAGTCAAGTTCTGAGGGGGAAAAAGACTGATATTTTGTCAGAATTACGAATTATACCTCACAAGTTAATAACTCGCAATTGTGTTTTCTAAAAGTCAGAATTGCAAGATATAAACTCACGATCACAAGTAACAAAGTCAGAATTTTGAGATATAAACTCGCAATTCTGAGAAATTAAGTCAGATTAGTGAGATATAAAGTCAGAATTGGAGGATATAAACTCACATTAGCAAGAAATAAAGTCAGAATTACAAGATGTACATTTTTTTTTTCTCAGAATTGGGTTTGTATCTTCACAATTCTCAATTCTGACTTTTTTTCTCGCAATTACGATTTTATATCTCGCAATTCTGTTATAAAGTCCAGTTCTGAGGGAAAAAAGACTGATATTTTGTCAGAATTGTGAATTATATCTCACAATCCTGTTATTAACTTGCAATTGCAAGATATAAATTCGCAATTCTGACTTTTTTTCTCAGAATATTACGCAATTCTGAGAAAAAAAAGTCAGAATTGTGAATTTATATCCCACAATTCTTTACATCTTGCAATTCTGACTTTCAATTGTGAATTTATATGTCACAATTATGAGGAAAAAAAAGTCAGAATTGTGAGATAAAATTCTCAAATCCCTTTTTTCATTTTTTTTTATCCAGTGGCGGAAAAGGACTTCCATACTGACAACTAAGGTCATCTGTAAAACTAGACTACTGCCACCTTTCAGCAACTTTAAAAGACCCTGAAAGACAAGCCACACCAGACGAAATTCACAACATCTGTTCTTGCTGTACATATAGACTGATGCACTGACTCACACAAGTCCACAAAGTCACATGACTGACCTTCGGCTCTGAAGTAATCATGAACACTCTTCAATTTGACTGGGGTATTTAACAAAACTTCTAATGGCAAACTCTGCAGGCTTTAGTTAAAAAGCAAATACTTGGCAGTCAGTGATGAAAGCAACCAACAGCGCTTGCCGATTAGCAGCACAGCCAGGAAAAGCTTACAGTACATTCGTTCTCTCATTGTAGTTTATTTAACAAACATTGGAGATGGATTGGAATGGAAGTGGCTGCTCGGGTTCGATTGAGCGTTTTAGTTCTAAATATAAGCACGTTTGTTTCATTGAGCCAGGCTTAGTTGACGTCTCAGCATTCCGGGTTCCGAGAAGCCTGAGCGCATGGAAAGTCCAAGCAGTCCAGAGTGCCAATGTGCCAACTTTCCAGAGCATCCATCAAAAGCTGCTGTTTCAAAGGTGGCTTTTCCTCACATTTGTGTGGAGAAAGAAATGAAAATATGATTTTAACTCAAGCAGTTTGTTCATGGAACAATGCACGGCATGCAGCATTGAGCATCTCTCATTCAGTCACATCAAAACTGAAGCAGACCTTTGAGAAACGAAAGTCAGACTTGTTTGGACTTCTCTCAGGGTTTCCGCTATTTTCAAGACATTATACTCCAGGACATTTATGTAACTGAAGAGATTTATAATTAGCATTCCATTAGCATTTTGGGTACAGGACCTACGGAAATATGCCATTTGAAATCTACCATCTTTGCTCATTGAACTACAGATGTTTTTGAGCAAATCAAAACCCTGATGTATCACATTTGATAATTACATTTAAAAACAAAAAATGATGTATGGATAATCAAGTAAACCTAAGTTGCTATAGAGTTCATCTTAAAATATACTAACATCTACAAAACATCTACAACAACTTAATTAAATATGAGCACCATGTTGTTTGCAAAAAAAAAAGTATTAGATTAGAAAACACAGCCACCTTACAAACAACATTTGGAGAATATCAGAGTGTACCATGACATTTCGGAAGTATTCAACAGCGACTAAGTTTTTCCAAGCTATTTTAGTAATTTTACCATTTTCCATGCCTGAAACATTGCATTAGTGCACCTTGTTCTCTGAGGTGATTTGTGAAAAGAGAAAATTTTATACCAGCACACTATTTTCCAGTGTTCTCTGTGTCATCTGGTTGTCAAGCCTTATTACAAACAATCAAGCTGCATTAAAAAGTTCCTGGCTTGAGCTGCAGTGGTGACAGAATTTCAAAGGTTGTTTAGGATCTTTTCATGTGGTCAGTGTTTTCAGTCAGGGGGTCTGTGCTGGATGCAAAAGACTCCTGTTGATTGGATGATTACAAGACACTTGAAAAATAAGCCATGTACACAAATCAAAATCAGAGCCTGTGAAGCAGGATGAGTGTGACTGACAGGTGGTTTGAACAAATTCACTGTTTACAGAATCTGAGTCACATATACGATCAGATGATGAGAGATTTACATGAAAGGCCCTTTGTATTTTAAAATTAAAATTAAAAATCAGTGTGGGTTTGAAGTCAAAGCAAGTTGGAAATTTAAGTTTCATGTTGTCATTTTCCACTCAGCACTCTTTAAAGCAAATACAATGTGGCAAATCTCCAAACTGACCTTGAGAACTATCAAGACAGATGTTAAATCTCTTTTTGTTATGCCTTTACTTTGCAAAAATATCAGAATATTAGAGTGAAACCAGACATTTTGTGAATCAACAAACTACTATCATCCAACCAACACATGGTATGATGAGTTACAGACTTAGCTATTAAACATGTGACAGGTAGCAGTATATTAAAGCCCAACACATGTGCAGTTATTCGTGTTCCAGCTGCTGCCCAGTGTACAGCACAGCTGTGAAAAACAACACCTAACAAACAGGTGCAGCTGCAGCAATGGAAAGAATGATATATGCATTCATTAAATGCAGCTTAATTACCATGGCTTGTTAAAAAGTAAAGCAATTTTCCAAGTCTCACAGATACTAACAAGCATTATAACTGCCATGTAGTGTGGAATAGTGAGGTCATTTGATGTATTACCCAACTGGATATCCAATACGGTCAGGTAAGTTAAAGACAGTGGATGGGGATGGAGTGTGTGTGTACTGGAAATAAAATATATTTTTAGTAATAGTTGTTTATGAGTCCCTTGTTTGTCCTGAACAGTTAAACTGCCTGCTGTTCTTCAGAAAAATCCTTCAGGTCCCACAAATTATTTGGTTCTTCAGCATTTTTGTGTATTTGAACCCTTTCCAACAATGACTGTATGATTTTGAGATCCATCTTTTCACAGGAGGACGACTGAGGGACTCATATACAACTATTACAGAAGGTTCAAACACTCAATGATCCTCCAGAAGGAAACAAGGAGTAGTTCGCTTCCAGAACAAAAATTTACAGATAATGTACTCACCCCCTTGTCATCCAAGATGTTCATGTCTTTCTTTCTTCAGTCGTAAAGAAATTATGTTTCTCAAGGAAGACATTTCAGGATTTCTCTTCATATAGTGGACATCTATGGTGCCCCTCAGTTTGAACTTCCAAAATGCAGTTTAAATGCAGCTTCAAATGGGATCTAAATGATCCCAGCCGAGGAAGAAGGGTCTTATTTAGTGAAAGATCAGTGAGTTTCTAAAAAAAATGTACAATTTATATACTTTTTAAACGCTCGTCTGCGTGAATTCTGTTATTTCCGTTAAGGTTAGGGTATGTCGAAAAACTCTTGTTTTATTTTCTCCCCCAACTTCAAAATTATTTTAAATCACTGCAGAACTGCCGACCCAGTGTTTACAAAGTGAACACGCAAGAAAGAACCCTTTGGAGCTGCATTTTGGAAGTTCAAACTCAGGGGCACTATAGAAGTCCACTATATCGAGAGGAATCCTGAAATGTTTTCCTCAAAAAACTTTACGACTGAAGAAATGAAGACATGAACATCTTGAATGACAAGGGGATGAGTACATTATCTGTAATTTTTTGTTCTGGAAGGGAACTCCTTTAAAAGCAAGGAAACTTTTGAACAGAATGTGTACATTTTTCTTATTTTGCCTAAATATTATATTTTTTTATTTAGTACTGCCTTCAGAAGCTAAAGAAGATACTTGCATGTAGGGCTGGGCATCGATTCGATTCGATTCGATTTCGATTCTCGATTCGATATTCGATTTTCGATTCGATTTCGATTTCAATTCTTGATTTGACAATATGAATGAATATAGATTTAATACAAATCCTACATTTATAAAATAATAAATCTTCGGTTGTCTGTTAGGCTGCGGGGGTGCTAGAATCTGCACGTCTGGGTGATGTCTTGTCAAATGGCTCCGCAGATTTATAGTATTACTACAGCATTTCTCCTCAGAGTTACAAATCAGGCATATAGCTGTGTTCTTGTCCACTGTAACTTTATCTTTCTTGCGCAATGTGAAATGCTTCCATACCTCTGACTTTTTATTTGAAGGTGTGGTTGGTATCGGGAACGCACCTGAATCTGCCATTTTATGAATGAAATGAATGAATAACTGACTCTCCATTGTAACATAGCGCAAGGTAAATAAGGGGATGACACCTAGTGGATTAGACTAGTAATAAAATTAGCGTAAATCTTATGTTTAATGCTTGTGTAAATAAATATCGAAAAAATCGATACGTGTCCATTGAGAATCGATTTTGAATCGACTACATTTTAAAAAACGATATATCGGAAAATCGTTTTTTTTTGCCCAGCCCTACTTGCATGTTTCCCAGAAGACAAAATAAGTTAAATTTACCTTGATCTTCAAATTCAGAATTTTTCACCCCCCAGCTCTTAATGCATGGTTTTTCCTTCTGAACCATCCAGTGTTTGAACCTTCTGTAATAGCTGCATATGAGTCCCTCAGTTGTCCTCAGTGTGAAAAGATGGATCTCAAAATCATACAGTCATTGTTGGAAAGGGCTCAAATACACAAAAATGCTGAAGAACCAAATTTTTTGGGACCTTGAAGGATTTTTCTGAAGAACAGCGGGCAGTTTAAACGTTCAAGATAAACAAGGGACTCATGAACAACTATCACTATCAAAAAAATAAAATAAAAAATACACACACACAACTGTGGATCATTCAGGTAACAACACAGTATTAAGAATCAAGTTCATGCAAAATCTGAATAGGGTCATTTTTATAAATTCATCTATTATTTTCTCTTGTGGACTACATGTAAATATCTTTTATGTGAAATATCTTATTAGGTCAGTACTAAATAAAAATAAATAAAACATGCATTTTGATAAAATAATTAACATTTTAAAGATTCTGCAAGGTGTATGTAAACTTTTGACCAAAGCTGTGGGCATATAAAGTACCATTCAAAAGTCTGGGGTCGGTAAGATATATTTATTTAGTAGGCTACATTTATTTGATCAAATGAATGGTAAAAACTAATTATAAAGTTTTATTGCAATTTAAAATCACTGTTTTCTATTATAATTTACTTTTCAAATGTAAATTATTGCTGATGGCAAAGCTTTTCAGCAGCCATTACTCCAGTCTTCAGTGTGACATGATCCTTCAGAAATCATTCTGACTTCAAATTCTTCATCTCCATATAGAACTTTTCAACTGAGCCTTAACTGGATGCAGATTTTACCATGGAGTGAACTCTGAGAGCGATTTCTATCACCAGTGAAGGAACAGGAAATGGAAAACCCAGAATGGACAGATTACACAACAGTTTGGGAATGGAGGCCAAATTGCTGGTGCTCCACTTCATTCACATGCTTTTGTGCAGAGAGGAAAAAGAGAAAGGAAAGAAACATTCAACTCTGTCCAAGCATCGGTCTATAATCCATCATTCATATGACCAGTGCTTCAGTGGTCCTCACTGTCCTGTCCATCTATTCACTTACACACGTGAAAAAGTCACAAGGGAATGTCTTCAGTGTCAGCAGAAAACCCTCATCTCATCTTCAGACTCTGGGGTCAGTTGGTGTAGGCCATCTAATAGGGTTGGCTTTAAAGCAGTTTGGGTTCCAACCACAATGTTGTATTTGGTTTCCAAAGAAACCTTTTTGAATCTGGGAGCACGGCCATCTGTGAGGTCCGTAGGAAGAAAAAAAAGGCTGGAACTGGAATAAAGGACTGATATGTATGAGGAAAAAGCCTGAGCAATCATGCTCAGCAAAAAGACCTATGGGAAAGAAGGAGACAGGAACCTTATTCTTTGAATGATGCATCTGTAAACACTGAGATGAGTGAAACATCCAAATGATATGAAATTAATATGTTGTAATGGATTAATATTCAGCGTACTTTGTCCAAGTCATAATTGCATTTTAATGCGAATTTAAGGTAATGCAAGTTTGCAAATCTATGTTTACTCGGTGCTTTGCTTGCTACAGCAAGACTCCTGCAACTCTTGCAAAACCTCATACAAATCCTCTTTGTGGCAGCACAATTTTTCTGAGGCTCTCCATTGACCTGAAAAAGACTAATGAAACAAGATAATTTGTACAGGATGTCTCCTGAGTCTTTTCAACAAATGCCAGATAGCCAAATATTTAAACGTGATTGCACTTTAAAAGGGGTGAAACGGTTTATAGGACCACCCTGAGGAAGCCTTTTTCCACATGCGTTCTGAATGATTTAATAACTGAATCAATTACACTGTACTGTAGTAGCACAATAACTGACTAAACCAATAGAAATGTCCAGACCACAGAGTCAGTTTTAAATTTGTGACACAAGAAAATCCATCCTTTAGAAGAGAGAATTACTTTAGGGCTTTCCCTTCTACCTCCTCGATAACCACAGCAACAAATCTGGGTTTTAAAGAGTTGCTGCAAATTCTGGAGGAGACAAGAGGATCTGAGTGATTTCCACTGACCACATCCTCCATTAAAGATCAAACAGCTCTAAAGAAAAAAACTATGAAGGACTATAAGATTATACTATAATAAGCTAAAAGTAAACAAATGCAATATCGGAAAAATATACACAAAGCCTGCCAGTCTCCTTCAAATCACATGAATGAGTATTAGTGAGCTCAGCAATTTTATATAACTTTTGTTTAAATAAACACCATTTTATTTAGCAAGGACACATTAAATTGTAGTAAATTGCAATACTGTTCTTTAGAAAACTTTCTATTCATCAGTGAATCCTGAAAAAAATTTATCACGGTTTCCACAAAACTAATAAGCAGCAAAAGTAATCACAGGAATAAACTAGATTATTAAAAGTTTGCAAACAAACTTTGAAGTTGTATTACAGTCTGAAAGTTTGAAGCAGTTGCTGATGTTGATAATGTGTTGTTACCATGCTTTAGCACGTTGCTAACATGATTTAACAAGTTGCTAGCATGTTTTTACCATAATTAGCGTGTTGCTAGTATGTCTTTAGCATGATTAGCATGTTTCTAGCAGGCTGCTATGATGTTTCCAGCATGAATTAACAGTTTATTAGCATGTTTCTAACATGATTAGCATGTTTAACATGTTGCTGGCATGTTTTAAAAAAGACATAGCAAAAAAGGTCACACTGAAGACACAGAGTTTGGTGGTTGTACCTTGAAAGCTAGGAGGAAATACAATTTAGTCTCAGAAGAAGACACAGCTTAAATAGGAGATCAGTAAGCTGGCTTTTTCAAGCCAACTTAATTACATTGAAAATGAATTTCTCTTTTTACTAATTTTGATCAAATAAATACATTGGTGACATAAGCAGAGCGTGTAAGGCTGGGGAAGGCTTAAATGCCACTTAATTGGACAAAAATGCCCCTGCACGAATTAAATCTATTACATCTATTTGTTGTTAACAAAATGTAAACAAATAGAAAGTGTCGACTGCGGCATTATAAGATCTGCTCATGTTGCACCGTAATTCTTACTGGGAGTTCTTAGAGTGTTGCGCATTATAACTAATCACACACAATTCTGTTGAGTTTAGAAATGCAATGGCCAATCAGAGGCGTCCAGATGAGTCATCGCTGAAACTCATCAGAAACTCATCAAACTCATTTTCTCATCATAAACAACAAAGCGCAGATGTACGCACAATGGGCCTCACTCATGAAACAGGAGCAGTACAAATTTTTTTGTAAATCGTTCATAAAGCCATTCTGACATAAACTTTCGAATTCATGAAAATGTTCGTATTTTCAAAATGTTAGTTGGTACCAAAGAAATGTACACTTCCTCCCTACCACGTGTAAATGGTGAGTAAAATGTTCCAAATTCTTTTTAGCAAACTGAAGACACAAAATTTTGATGCACTGTCATAATAAATACAAGTTTATTTGCCCTTGCCCTCTTTTTTATTTATTTATTTATTGAGTTGACAACTGTAAAGCACAGTGCTCGTCATTGTCACTATGTACCAAGCCGTAGAGGAGGGGCGGGACAAATACCAACCAACCATCCTACAACAATGGAGAAGTCAATATTACTGGTTAGTGCTTTTTTATATTTAGTAAAATTTTTAAAAATGAGATGCTAGTAGTACGTTGCCGCCGTGGATATTCGAAATCATTGCAACTAAAGCGTCTCAGCTGTTTTCAGAAGAGCACCTGACATTTTTGGCAGCTGGCTAAAAGAGTTTTTACACACAGTAATTGAATATTTATTGTTAGGCATATGGCCCATTAATCTTTTTTGCATTTATGCAATATACTGGAGAGAAACCTGAGAAAGTAGACCAGTCTCCCTTCAGGAACTCGTGCTGCGTCCGAAAACACTAGGGGAACGCCTACAGCGAGATCACGCTTTGAACACGTGTAATCTGACCAATGGAAGGGTAAGACGTCACAGGTGGGTGACGCATACGACCAGGAAGCTTAAAAGCACGTGCGGCGGAGTCGGCGCCAGCTTCAGTCTTTCAGCGAAGCGTTCTGTGTTGTGTCTTTTATTTGAGGGTGATGTCTGTCAACAAGGGCAGGAGTGGCGAGAGCAAATCACATTACAGGCTGTGTGTTCCTCCCTGCAAACGTTACATCACTAGTGGGGATAAACACAGCATGTGCGTGGTCTGCTTACCCTCTAAGCCGCTTCGTACAACCTCGGCGCTTGTGGGTAAGGGGTACACAGCAGCAGGTCAGGCAGGAGCATGTCTTCACACCATCTCTGTGCTCCAAGCATATCAGGTCGACCTGTTGAAGGAGCTAGATGATGGCGAGGAGGTCAACATATCAGAGCTTCGTCGTACCGCTGATTTGGCTCTCTGTGCCACCAAAGAGACTGCCCGTGACATTGGGCTGTCTATGGCAGCTCTGGTGGTGGCGGAGAGACATCTCTGGTTGACCCTGTCCGATATGAAGGGAAAGGACAGGGTCTTCCTCCTGGACGCCCCGCTCAGGCCTTCTGGCCTGTTTGGCGACGCAGTTGACTTTGTCGTCAGCAGGTACCAGGAGGCACGGAAGCAAGTGGCGGCGTTCCAGCGGTACCTTCCTCGTCGATCTCTGGCTCCTGGGGCTGCTGGGCGTGAGCAGCTCCAGCCGTGTACCAGTTCCTCGTACCGGGAGGTTAAAAAACTGAGCATCACTACTCGAGCTACCCCGTCCCGGGACCGAGACCAGCGGTGCTCCAGGCCGGGGGCTTCCAAAACTAGGTCTGTGAGGGCAGCCCCTACTGGGGAAGAGCGGGTTACACCACATTACACAATGCCCGTCTCTCTTCGGTGCCCTCAGGAGACCAGGCTGCTACCCCTGCCAGTGTTACAGGGCGCAGTGGTCTCCGGCAAGCACACATCTCGGGTCTCTCTGCCCGCGGATGTAGCGGAATCGAGATGCTTGTCACCCCTATGGGGGTCTCTAGAACAGTTTGTTCGGTAGTCTCCTGGCGGCCCGCCGTTACAGGACTCCGAACTAGTGGCTCAGTTAACACCAGAGGCCAGCCTCGAGGGGCTGGTTCCCTTAGTAGACTATCTGGCAGCATGGAAACTACTGCCGAATGTGTCTGCATGGGTCCTGCGCACCGTAGAAAAAGGCTATTCAGCCTATTCAGTTTCTATTCAGTTTGGCGCCCCGCCGCCACCCTTCGACGGGGTCTTTCCCACTCTGGTGGGCCCCGAGCAGGCTCTGGTCATGGAACAAGAAGTAATAGTGTTTTGTTTTAGCTGTATTAAGGGTCTCGGACCTGATTTCTCTCCTCGATGGTTCTCCATGGGAGATTCCCGTCAGGAGGGATCTCCTCTCACAGGCGGGCGGCACCATCCTTTACCCCCGCCCGGAGCTGTGAAAGCTGTGGGTCTGGCCCCTTGAGGGAGCCCTCTGTAGACCTCCGTTTGAGCCTATAGAGGAGATTTCTGATCAGTTGCTTACCATCAAGACTACTCTGCTTCTAGTGCTAACTTTCCTTAAGCGGGTTGGGGACCTGCAGGCCCTTTCGGTGGCCCCTTCCTACCTTGACTTTGCCCCTGGACTGGCCAAAGCATTTCTTTACCCCCGAGCGGAGTATGTTCCTAAGGTCTCTCTGCTGCACCACAGCCTGTCGTGCTTCAGGCATTTTGTCCTCCTCCCTTCAGGGAGCCTGACCAGCAGCAGCTTAACTGTATGTGTTAACAGGGGACTCAAAATGCAACAGGGCTACTTTTGGGCTAGTTTTGAGTAGCAATTGGGTTGGTTTTGTTGTGAAAACCTGGCAACCCTGAGGCCCAATGTAAGTAAGAAATTCATTTCACATTGTAGATAGCTTCAGTGATTATAACAACACATTTCTTTTTTGAGAGTGCTGAAACTCCAGATAGATCAAAATTAGTAACAATGTCGCTTTCTGTATATAATTTATTCGCTGTTTGAATAACTGTGGAAAAGAAACGTTATAATTATCAATTTCTAATGTTTGTATTAAACTGTAATCATGTTAAATACAAATTACAAAATACAATTCAGTCCTATTAAAAATATTTTATTAGGCTAGCCTACATGACACCCATGTCTGGTTCTTTCCTATAAAGACAAGTTTTTGATGTTTATAGTTAATAGATTTGGCTGCGTTCAGCCTTACCCTGGAGTTGGTTCACCCTCCGACTATGATTGGCGACCATAAATGTTGATCTTTTTGACTTGCTGAAAAGTAACATTCTACCATGATGACTGGGACAATTACAGTTAATTATTTAAATGTTATAGTAGTTTCTGGTGAACAGACAATAGCTGAACATAAAAATGAATTGGTAAATTTGATACGAATTAATGAAATTACTGAATTGTGATACCAATAAATTGCATAACTTATTCACAACAGAGCTCGAAGACAAAGGAAAGAAGCAATACAGTAGAGGTTTAAACTGAAAGCAGCTTCTCATTCCAAATAATGCTAAAGATAGAGCAGACGGATCAACTGTAAAATATGTGGTTTGATTCAATTTTCTCCAGCTGCTTTGTGGCCACTTACAATATGTCTTTGGTTGAAAGAGGCATGTATCAGTACTGTGACATTTCTGAAGAGGAGCATTTGGAGACGTGGCATGAAGGAGGTCTATCCCCCTGAAATGAATTAAAACTAGTCCAAGGTTAATTAACCTAAGACAGTGTCTTAAAGGGTTAGTTCACCAAAAATAAAAATGCTGTCATTAAATGACCCTTGGCAAAGAGCTTGATTGACAGTCGGTTTGACCAATCATAACGATGAATCCACCATATTGTCCAACAAAGACAGGAGAGTAGATTAACTTAGGAGGACTTAAACTTGTGTATTGACATTTCTATGGTTAAAATAAAAAAAGTTCTGATATTCATTTATGTTTATTTCATGCTTTCAGTAAATATGTTCACTTGAACTGAGGCAATCTGTTAAAACACATTAAAGAGCCACAAAACGGTATTTTTTTTGTTTGAATTTTTTAAAAAAAGACAAATTTGAAAGCTGAGACATGGTTGCATACCAGAAGTAACCTTCTATGTCTTGTCTGTGTTTTCTCTTTGCTCTGCAATGTATTTTTCACCGCGTGAGAACATGTTATGTAGTGTGAGAACAGCATTGTTTGTCGGACAGAGCAACAGTAACTAAAGGGGCCGGGTTTTTGCTAAGCGTCAATTAATCACCCTCATGTCGTTCCAAACCCCTAAGATCTTCGATCATCTTTGGAACACAAATTAAAGGAGAAGTCCACTTCCAGAACAACAATTTACAGATAATGTACTCACCCCCTTGTCATCCAAGATGTTCATGTCTTTCTTCCTTCAGTCGTAAAGAAATCATGTTTCTTGAGGAAAACATTTCAGGATTTTTCTCCATATAATGGACTTCTATGGTGCCCCGAGTTTGGACTTCCAAAATGTAGTTTAAATGCGGCTTCAAACGATCCCAAATGTGGTTATAAATGATCCCAGCTGAGGAAGAAGGGTCTTATCTAGCAAAACGATTTTCATAAAAAGAATACAATTTATATATTTTTTAATGTCAAATGGTCATCTTGTCTTGTTCATTCCAAACTCCCATTTTATGTTCTCCCTCAACTTCAAAATCATCCTATATCGCTGTTTTACCTTTTTTGTTAAGGGTGTTTGATCATCTTTGCATGTTCACTTTGCAAAGACTGGGTCGTTGCTTCTGCAGCGATGTAGGATGATTTTGAAATGATTTTTGAAGTTGAGATTTTTGAGTTTTTCGACATACCCTAACTGTCTTGAACCAGAATACACAAAGTTCAGGCAGAGTAAGACAAGACGAATGATTGAGATTAAAAAGTATTTCAATTGTATTTTTTTTTATGAGAATAACCGATCGTTTCGCTAGATAAGACCCTTCTTCCTTGGCTGGGATCATTTACAACCACATTTGGGATTGTTTGAAGCCGCATTTAAACTGCATTTTGGAAATTCAAACTCGGGGCACCATAGAAGTCCATTATATGGAGAAAAATCCTGAAATGCTTTCCTCAAAAAGCATAATTTCTTCACAACTGAAGAAAGAAAGACATAAACATCTTGGATGACAAAGGGGTGAGTACATTATCTGTAAATTATTGTTCTGGAAGTGGACTTCTCCTTTAAGATATTATTGATGAAATCCAAGATCTCTCTGACCATCCATAGACAAATAATAACGAATGCATCGTGTCACTCTTGATAATGGCGGCAGACTGTCCCGGGAGAGTAGAAGTTGTTGAATAAAGTCGTTATTTTTGTTTTCTTTGTTCACAAGAAGTATTCTTGTATCTTCATACAATTAAGGTTGAACCACTGATGTCACATGGTCTATTTTAATGACGTCTTTACTATGGTACTGTGCCTTGACCGTGGTATTACCCTTGCTGTCTATGCAGGGTCAGAAGGCTCTTGGATTTCATCAAAAATATCTCAATTTGTAGATGAATGAAGGTCTTATGGGTTTGGAACGACATGAGGGTGAGCAATTAATGACAGAATTTTCATTTTTGGATGAACTATCCCTAAGACATGCCCTGTAAAAGAGAGCTGGCTAGAGACAACAAAATGAAATGTGTTGGACATATTTGAAAATCAGCTCTCCTCTTCTCTAGTTCAGCACAATAAGCTGACAGAAAACATTAACATTTAACATGGTAAAGGACTAATCTGTTAATTAAAAAACAGTTGTTTAATTGATTTTAAATCCATTTAAAAAAGTCACTGTTTACACTTTGACTGTAAATACAGCATCTACATTTTCCTTCTCTTCAATCTCACAAACCTGGCCCATTGCAATTTTACAATTTAGGTAATACTGTCTGTTCCATTTGTAAGAACAGCATCTTTTCTTATTTCCAGATGTACAGCATTTGTCTGTACAAACTGTTATTTACACTTACTACTCTTGAAAGGAAAGTATAAACAAAAAAAACATGTATTTTAGGCCAAATTGCTACTATTGAAAAGGTCAAGACTGTCACACAAAAGTGCTTGTTTACAGCCTTAATGATCAGATGCCCAGCTTTTACACACCACCATCTCAGCTCTAACCAAAACCGTGACTCCAACATCAATAAGGAGTGGTTGACCTAAGCACATTTTCCTGGTTTCTTTTCCTAGTCTGTGATCTCAGTGTACCACATATATTTCTGTCAAAACATTTTGATTATATTAATATTTAAAACAACTGTGTAACTGTGTTAGGGAATTTCTTTTTGAGGAATTACTTTAAGTTTTATTCTCAGCTCCTCCATTCATGAAATTCTGCTCCTCTCTCCGCTAATGGCGTCTCTTTTGTGCACGTACGCAGCGGGCCGCTCTTCACTCCTTCACACTTCACAGAGAGAGTTCAGGTTATTACATGGAGGATATGACCCTCATAAACACAACAGGATCTCACAACTCAATGCCATAACCACCCACAGTGTCAGTCAGACTGCCTCAATAAACATCATATAAACATCTATGAAAAGGGGGCCGAGAAACCACATGGTCATGAATCTGTATTAGTGCTACAGTTCATACAAATAAACAGTACATGACATCCAATGGGGTAACCAAATTCTCTGTGGCGCCGCAAAAAAAGTCACGTGATGGCAATTTATATTTTCTGTGAGCGGTTGTTCTTTTATTATAGCAGCAGATTAAGCAAGCCAGAAGCATAGTTTGTTAGAGGCGATTATTACAGTACACCAATATATTTAGTACTCCATAACCAAGTCAAATAGTCTCACATTTGCAGCGCCAGTGTAAACAAAGAATTAATACTCGTCTTTGACTTTGTTCACTTTTATGAATATCACGCAAAATGTAAACCAACTGCACAGCTATTTGTCGCCACCTGCTGGATAGAAAACACACTTCTGCAGCACATTTACGATCTTTTGTGAAAACTAATGTTGTTTATTTACAGTATGAACGTAATAGTTGGTTAAATTAACCATACTCGACTACTGGAAAGAGACAGAATCAATAAAATATGTCCTGAATGCAGACTACTGTTCAAAGGTTTAGGGTCCTTCAGCGAGGATACATTAAACTGATCAAAAATGACAGTAAATACATTTATAAAATAATTTTACAACAGATTTCTATTTAAAATGGTATTGAACATTCTATTCATCAAAGAATCCTGAAAAAATTGCATCAAGGTTTCCACAAAAACATTAAGCAACAAATGTTTTCTAAATTGATAATAATAAATGTTTCTTAAACAATAAATCAGCATATTAGAATGATTTCTGACGGATCATGTGACACTGAAGACTGGCTTTGCCATCATAAGAATAGATTGCATTTAAAATAATAATAATAAATGCCTTAATTTATATATATATATATATATATATATATATATATATATATATATATATATATATATATATATATATATATATATATTTTTTTTTTTTTTTTTTTTTTTTTTTTTTTTTTTTTTTTTCAAACTTTTGATAATATAGATAAAATATAACAAGTGCTTATATAAATAAACCTTTAAGGAAAGTTGTGAAACAGTGGGCCTTTTACACTGTATTTATGACATGTAAAATATTTGTATCTATTATTTAAACTAATAAAATACCACCAATAACAACAGTTTCTGAGCATATAATACAATTTTTTATTTGCACGTCATTTGAGTGCAGATATACTGATGTGTTTGATTTCATCCACTCTGTTCTTGTGCATCTGGAAGGCCGGTGTCACCCAGCGCCCACACGAACACTGTTCACCATACCAGTTAAAGGAGCCCAGCTTTGAGCTGCACTTAGGACACAAAAGCTACAAGAGAAATTTGACAAAAGCTTTTACTTATATGATTTAAAAACTAATTTTAATGCAACAAAATAGTATGCAAATTGACTGCACAGCCATTAAAACTTCTAGCCTCCCTAGCACAAAAAAAGTAATCTCTTTTACTTTTTAAATAAATTATCAATATTAAAGGTGCAGTATGTTGACAGCTAGTGGTTGAAAACGGATACTGCAGTCTAAATTCAAAATACAGGAGAGTGTTGTTTCTCCCAACCACTCCTCCTCAGAGGCAAGGCTTACATGGGTTGCCAGATTGAGGACACGCAACAGAAACGAATGCAGTTGACAAAGGAATGGTAGAGCTGGAAGGCGTTCTAAAGTTCCAAAAGTCTAAAAGAGTGTTCCAAAGTTTGGAATCGATCCCATCAAATCGACTCGTCATTCAGAGCCGTTTTCAGTTCAACAAAGCTTATCTATCGGTGCCTCTCAAACGGAAGGCTGCATATTTCGGCTGCTATGTCAATAAAAAAAGCTGAATGTTGATTCACGATAATAAACTGAATGAAAACGAGTCGGTACTAAGCTCGCTTGAGCAGTGTTGCCAAATGCGTGGTTTTCCCGCAGAATTGGGCTACTGTAAAACTGCTGCCGCAGGTTGGTTTTCATGTCCGCGGGTTAAAGCAACCTCAAAAACATGATGTTTAGCACCTGGAATGCAAATTTTACCAGGGGAACCCTCCTAAAAACACATGTATTTTACCCCCCTTCCAAAATGCAACTGGGCTAGTTTTGAGTAGAAGATGGGTGGGTTTTGTTGTGAAAACCTGGCAACCCTGCTTCTAAGTTTGAGGATGCAGCCTTCCGTTTGAGAAGCACCCAATAATTCACCACTTGTTTGCCAATATAGTGATTAGAAATCTAATTTGTTTCCACGGAAGGGTTCTTTCGGACAGATCGTTTTAATGAATCAGTTCAAAAAACGATTCAGCTGGTTATTTTACGGTGGAAATGGCTTTTGTTGTCCATAATTTTGAGCGCTGCAAGACAGAATAGATCATGACGTGATTAACAGTCTTGATTTTATTTCCATCTTAAAATAAAATGCTATTTTCTTTTTACCTTTCTATCAGCCAATGACAATTCCAAAAAATTCGGAATCGAACAGCCCTATGGAATGGTACGTTGAATTTTCCCTGATTAAAATTCGTCTGCACATACAGCTTTTTATATGAATGCCAAGGCTTTTTAGGTTGGGTACAGTTTGCAATTTCAGACCCAGTTCATTTACCAGTTTCGATAGCTGCAGTATACTTTGTTTTCCACAAACTGGCAACCCGGGGTGCCGAAATACTATTGGGTAAATTGGAAGTGGGTGGAGTCATGCAGACCACAACAAAAACAGACATTCTAACACAGTAGAATAACTGACTAAAGCGTTGATTTTCTGAGAAACAAGTGAACCTAGCATGTATCTTAAATATCTGCAAATATATGTTTTTTTAATGCATTAGTACAGTCAAAAAAGTAACATACAGCACCTTTAAAGCTAACCCTAAAGCTTTCCCAAAAATCAAGAAACATACTCGTAAAATGTTATAAGCAAAGTTTTAATAATTCTATTTAACTGTGTGTCCAAATGTGTGAAGCAGTGAGGTACTACCTGTCCATCCATAACACCTAGTAAGGCCGGCTCCATCCATTGCACCGGCTCTATAAAGTAGGATGTACACTGTCTCTGATCCTCACTATCACTGACTATCCTCGTCTTCTTATGAGAGAATGCAGAGGCTCCACTTCCCACACAGTGACTCAGAATGCTGGAGTGACGGAAAAGTGTGCGTCTGTTGGGAACGAAAGGCAACAGCAGGTTATGATTTAAGTCAGTCTCATAAATTAAAAAATATTTTGAAAGTATACTGCATAAACAGCATAAAATAAAATAAAATTGAATTAAATTAAATTAAATTAAATAAAATTGAATTAAATTAAATAAAGAAATTTTACCTGCACTTCCTACATCTGTATACAGCTTCTGCATTCTGGGTTTGTGCAGGGTCAACAGCAAAGACATCTTTTGGCACATTCTGAAGTTCTGAATTAATCAAAATGCATGACTTTTATATGAGCGCTAGCAAGTTTCTTTCATTAGTGCAATCAGTGAACATATCACCTAGTTATCTATGTATTTAGACAGCTATTAAACATGTTAAAAAAAAAAAAGAAAAAGAAAATTATATACATACCTGGATATTTCTCTGTAATTTTCTTCAATCTAAACTGCTTATATAAGGGATTTGTGGTGTCTACTTTACATTCCATTAATTCATAAAGTGCCAGCTGGTCCATAAATTCTTCATTCATTCTGAGAATACGAGTGGAACACTCTTCAATAATAATGCTCTAACAAACATGTTTTCTTTTAACAGGATAAATAATGAAAAACACTTACTTAACATCTGGTTTTAAGTTCTGGAGCTTTGTATATGCATCCTGTAAACTCAGATGTTGTGTTTTCATCAGGTAAGCAGTCACCACAGCAGCACTTCTACTTTGCCCTACATGGCTACAAAAAAAAAAAAAAAAAATTCATTAACTTACAAAAACATCCAGGAGAAAAAATCTGAATTGGAATATTTTAACAAATACATAAATTAAAGGGATAGCTCACCCAAAAATAAAAATTCTGTCATTAATTACTCACCCCAATGTTGTTTCAAATCCGTAAGACCTTTGTAACATTTAAGATTTGTTGATGAAATTTGAGCTTTCTGACCCTGCATAAACAGCAATGCAACTACCCTGATAGCACACGTACATTTCTATTTGACGTTTTCTATCAGATATCAAATAGACATCTATTAGATGTCTTTAAGATGTTTATGATTTAGAATGTATGCAAAACTGACATCTTATCGACGTCTGTCAGATGTTTGTACGCAGCAGATGCTTTCCAGATCAAGTGATCTTTAACAGACATCTTGCAGACGTACACGTTCTATGTGGGTATGTATTGTGGTACTCTCATGAATTTGTGTTGAAGATTGATATGGAAGAGAAGAAATTGTTGAATAAAGTCAATATTATTGTTTTCTTTGTGCAGAAAAAGTATTCTCGTAGCTTGATAAAATTAGGGTTGAACCACTGATGTCACATGGACTGCTGTCACATGGTAGTGTCACATGGTAGTAAAAATATATTAATTTGAGTTCCGAAGATGAACGAAGGTCTTACAGGTTTGGAACGACTTGAGGGTGAGTAATTAATGACAGAATTTTCATTTTTTGATGAATTATCTCTTTAATATTTTATCACATTGGTAATTATCTGAGTCTATATTAACTAATGTAATGTTGGGTATTACATACGGGTGGGAGAAAAAAAAAAAAACGATTTTCCGATGCATCGTGATTCTCTCTTTAACGATTCTGAATATTTGATGTTGATGTTCACACAGTCAGTTATGTTTTCAGAGCAGGACAAAACATCTAACATATCAAAATAGATCTGTGCATTAGTGTGAATACAGTTGTTAATGTTAAAGCTGTCACTGTCTATGATCTCATCAGTAAAAATCAAATGGCAATAATGGTGTGGGAAAAAAGAAAAACCCATAACTATTGTCTGAAAACTTTCAGATACTTAAAGAACACTTATTTTAAACAACTGATTGTTTTGAAAGTAGTCTGTTTATATAATGAAAAATGTTTCCACAAAATAAATTTGATATAAAATGTATATGAAAATGTAGCCATGTGCAGTAATATTGAAAACTGAGAATGCAATGCATAGTGATATTGAGTTGATTATGAAAATTGTAACTGAATTGAATCATGAAACCAGTGAAGATTCACACCACTACTTTTAAGATGACAGTACTGATTCCAACTATAAACAAAAAGCAAAGAAACTGCAATTTTGGTTAAAATGTATGGTTGTAACGATGTATTTGCAAGACTTAATTGGGGAAAAATGTAGATCAAGAATCGTTTGGAATCGGATCGTGACTCCCAGAATCGGAATCGGGTCGGATCGTGAAGTGCCTGAAGATTCCCACCCGTAGTATTACATACTGCAGTGTTTGTAAATATTATTGATGAAAGTTATTATCAGTTATACCAATGCACAAGAACTGCTGATGGTTTGGATTCAGAGTGTGTGCTGAGAGCGTCACATATGAAGCTGACACAGTCATCCAGTCTGCTCAGGAGATCTGTGGACGCATCATCCAGAGCTCGGACAAATTTAGTGTGGAATCCAGTGACAGCAGGTTCCTCAGAGTCAACGGTGAGTATGTGTGCTACACCTGCGTCTGTCAGGCTCTGAGCGTCCTTCAGATCGGACACAGACCCGATGTAAAGCCCAGCCTCCACTCCTATCATGGTTTACTGGGTAAACACACAAACACTATTCATATCAATGCATGGTGGCAGTAAATAAACGTGGCGCAACCCCCTAAATAGACCTGCTACGATTAAATAGCAAGAATATATGACAAAATAACATTAATAATAATCTTAGCTACACTTTTGCTAATTACTGCTACATTTCCTGGGCTAATAATTAAGTTTTGTACAAAATCATAACAGTCAGCGTATATTTTATCACTTAAAAGCATTTTGTAAAGATGCCTTTAGTGTAAACATGAACGATAATAAACTCACGTGCTACTTGCTGTCAAGAAAAAGGTCCAGCAAAATAAAAACTCCGTGGGAAACAACGTGAACTTGTTAGTTCCGGACAGAACGTTGTTATTATTAAGGCTTCGCGATGCCTCTAGAGGGCGTTAATATGAAATAAATAAATACTTCTTGTTTAAACTGCAATATTGAAAAACGTGGTATGATTTGTATTAAGAGCCATCCAAGCTTGCGAAAATGCTTAAGTCTAGTCATTCCTGTCTATGCGATTTATTTCGCTGTAAGTATGTAAGTATATAAAGACAGCATGTTTACATTATGTATTAATTGAATTTCAATATAAACACAAACCCATTATTTGGGTATATGGACGTTCAGTGTTCTAATTTAAGCTAACTGTAACTGACATAGACATAAGTTAAATTTTAAAAGAAGGCCTAGAAACACTCTTCAGTTGGCCTACAAATCTGCTCCATTTTTAGACAGACCTTTCTAGTGTTGTAGTGTGATCTGCCAAGAGTTCCTCGAAAACAGGGTCTTGTTATATTGTAGAACCATTATGAAAGCAGTTTAAATCAGAATTTTACAGGAGCCGTACCTTACAATATTGCCAACTGCACTGTATAAGATGTTATTTGAGCTTCAGATCTGTATCAAGTTCCCATGGTGTGGTCTAGACCTGTAGTTCTGCCCTTTTGGATGGCTTTTGGCTGTCCTGCATGTGCTTAATGAAAGCCAACACTATGACATTTAAACAAGATTGAAGGAGTCCAGTCCACTGGGCCTCGTGTCCAGCACATGCTGTCTTTTTCACTTACATAAATGCTAATCCCTACCTAGTTCATGATCAGAGAAATTAGATTACAATGGGAGTGTTTATTCTATATGGCATCTTGATAAACACATAAACAAGTCACTGTACCATTACAGAGCAGATGCCTGTGCTTTAATCTGACTGGTCCTCTCAGGACAAGTCCAACTTAGCCTCATACGGTCCCTCAGAATCCCTGTCCAACCTGTTGCACGTATGTCTTTTCTGGGATGCACATTATCACATGAAACCCAGACCAGCAGAAACACATACAATGCAGTTTTTTTTTTTCCTTCTTCTTCTTCTTCTTTTGTCAGCAGCTGTCATGTGATGATTAGGGTTATTGATTTTGGTAAGAGCATCAGAAATTTGCACCAGAGTCTTCAATTTGTCTAGACCCACAAAGACAGATTTAGGATTAAGAGCTTAAAGTAATGCAAGGACTGATGCTTCCTAGAAATGAACATCTGTGCAGACCTCAGCAAGCTTCAAGTTCTTCAAGATTGTTCTCCTTCACCATTCATGACATTAAGAGTTACAAAACTTCATTTGCTCTTGCAACAGCACATTGATAGGAAATGAATAGTACAAATCATTGTTGAAATTTCCTCCTTGACTCAGTATTTTCCATAAAGGAAATGTCATTTACACTCAATGATTCTTCTAGAAGAAATCGAACTGCCTAAAAAGGCATACGCAAATGAATAAATTTAAATTTGTCTTTAGATAAGGCTGAAGTATTTATGTTATCCTAAATTAAGACAATTTTCACTTACTACACTATTCATGGTCAGCAATTTTGTTTGTGAAAAATAGCCTGTGGATTTCTTATTCAGATATTTAGGCCAAGAGAACAGCGTTAAGTTTTGTTTTCTCACAAGTTGGTATCACATGTTGTGCTTGTCAGAAGTCGTTTTTCTCTTCTCTGAGAATTCTGTGAAGACCTGAAGAACTGAAAATATTGTTGAAATCTGAATTGTTTCTCTCAGGATTTCAGCAGCTTTGTGTAAATGGTCTCTTGGTCACTATTACATTTTTGACATTTATTAACTTTTTTGACAGTTTGACTAGTTTGACCAAAAATATATGAACATTTCTTAAAAGTTACCTCAACTTTATTGCATTAAAAACAACTATCAAAGCAAATCTCCAAATAAATTATATACAACTTTTTTTGAGAACTAACTTATCTTTTCTGGGTTTTTTTTCGTTCATTAATTTATTTATTTACTGACTTACTTTGAGGAAGTCAGATTGATCCATTGATTGATCATTTAATACCTTGCATCTTTACTTACATGAATTGTTTAGATTAAAGGAATAGTTCACCCAAAAATGAAAATTTACTGACAATTTACTCACCCTTAAGCCATCCAAGTTGTACATGAGTTTGTGTATTAATTGGAACAGATTTTGAGAAATTTAACATTACATCACTTGCTCACCAATGGGTCCTCTGCAGTGAATGGGTGGCATCAGAAAACATCACTATTATCCAGTTAATGTTTTAAGAGGTGAAAAGCTGTATTTGCAATAAATTATCATTAATATACATATGCACTATGTATAAATACAGAAAAGAATATCTGTAACATTTCATAATCACTCAAAATTGAATATGAAGTGAAAGTTTTTGAGTACTTCTGTCAGCATGGTCATGGGATCCTTTCTCCAGCGTCAGTAAAAACCATATTCATATAAAAAGAAAAGAGGAAAGAAGTGAGCCATCAAAAATATATTACACAATGGTTTAATCAACGTAGGCAAATGCAGTGAAAAAGTAATCTTATCTGAATCAGGGGAGAAATATGCACATCAGGCACCATTTACAAGCTAAAACGGTTCTAAACAAATATATCAGTGGATGGACTTTTTCACTGGTGGAAATGTTATTATAGATTATCAACTCGTATTGTAGCCAGAAGAGATTGCGTAACTTTAAAACATCTTAATGATGTACAGTGTTTGTCTATTATGCAGTTTTCACTTCATTTCACAAGAGGTTGGAGTGGAGTCATATGGATTACTTGTGGATTATTGTGATGTCTTTATCAGCAGTTTAAACTCTCATTCTGACGGCACCCATTCACTGCAGAAGATCCATTGATGAGCAAGTGACGTAATGCTAAATTTCTACAAATCTTTTCTAATGAAGAAACAAACCTATATTAAAGCTGCAAGCAGCATTGAAAGGGCCCTCACACCCGGGCTCACCACCACCTGGTGGCTTCAGGAAAACAGCGAACGGTGATGGCAATATGTCAAGGAATATGTCAAAGTCATTTATATGTGCCAAACTTCCTGCTGCCAGGTGGTGGCGCTATGACTGTAAATGGATTTTGGCATGTAGATGTCTTCAGGCCAGCACTTTTATAAAACATAAAGTTGAACATGGCATGTTTGAGTTGGCATAAGCATGACGTATCTTGTTGTCAACATGTGGCGCTATGATTATAACTCAATTTGGCCTTTAGATGTCTTCAGGCCAAGACTCCTACCAAACGTGAAGTGTGGTACAGATTGGACATTGCTTAAGTTAGCATAAAGCAAGTCATTTCCTGTTGCCAGCAGGTGGCGCTATGATTATAACAGAATATTGGCCTTTAGAGGTGTTCAGGACAGGACTCTTATTAAACGTGAATTTTGGTGCAGATTGGACATTGTATGCCCGAATTATAACAACTTTCTGTTTCATGGCGAAACATCGAAGTTTGTCAGGCCGCCACGGACACGCACTTCAACGAAAACTCAAGATCTTTGCAATTTAATGTTACAAAGGGCCTTAGATTACACTGACCAGATTTGGTGTTGATCTGTTGAAATCTCTAGGAGGAATTAGTTTAACACTTTAACTGTCACCGTCCCCTCTGTGGGTCGCAGTTTACTTCACCATATTACAATTAAATCCTAATCTAATCATGACAAACTATATATCGTTGGGAAGGTCTAAGACTCTAAATAGATATTTTACCACTGTTTTGTGTTACAGATTATGTAGGAAAAGTAATAGATTAATTTATTACAAGAGTGCACCTCAAAAATCTACATCATAACATGAGTTTCTGACCTTTGTCTTCATTGCCTTTTTCCCTATCACGCAATAGAAATCTTAAGAAATTATACATCAACTGAAATCTCAAAATTCATCCTTTGAAAACCATTTTAAAATCAGACATTGCATTACCATGGAAATTGTACATCAAAATCATATTACAAAATGTTTTCGTTAATGAATTATACAGTTTTTTCTTTGGATAGTGCATTTTCATGTCTATGTTCAAGATAGGGAGCGACAGTTAAAGGGTTAAATAAAACGCCTGAAAATTTGTTGAAAATTTGAAATTTTGTGGGTGCCGCTATCAAGCCATTTTGCCACATCCACTTTTGAAACCCACATCAGACATAAAATTTCACCACTTTTGGCATGTGTGCAAAGTTTCACCATCGGTGCTCAGGCCCTAAATATGTCTTGGATAGGTGAGTAGACTTACAGAACATTTTAATTTTGGGGTGAAATATTCATTTAAATTAAATGTAAAAATTGTTTTAGAATGCAAAGACATCCAAGTACTTTTTTTGGTCACTGTGTACTTCCTTATTATAGCCTGCATTACCTTTTCTCAAATGCATCTGGCCTTGGCAGCCTGTTTGAGACTTCCCTGCAGTGCTCATGATTGTTATTCGTTCAAATGACTCTAGCAGAGCTGAAGCAGAATGCATCAGAACATTAGTTCTTCTCAGCTGGCAGCCCAAGACATGTGTGTTCTTAAGGCACAATTGATTTTGCCCTGTTGTTTCCTCTTTAAAGTTCACTCAGGGTAGCCTTACTTCAGCTGTTTCTATTTCAGTGCTTCAAGAAACAAGAGCTTCATTGCCAAGTGTGTTCCTGCATTTGCCTACGTTGATTAAACCATTGTGTAATATATTTTTTGATGTCTCACTTCTTTCCTCTTTTCTATTTATATGAATATGGTTTTTACTGACGCTGGAGAAAGGATCCCATGACCATGCTGACAGAAGTACTCACAAACTTTCACTTCATATTCAATTTTGATTGAATGATTACGAAATGTTACAGATATTCTTTTCTGTATTTATGTATAGTACATATGTATATTAATGATAAGCATATTACAGAAAGCCAGCATAATGATAAGCTTGTGGAGAAACTCATCAGTTGTGGAATTCGGACATGCATTCTTGACCTTTAACCTCTATTTTTAAATACTAATTTGCCGGTTTTACAATGGTTTCCACAAATACACTTCCCTTGATACATATTTTATTGTTCCCCCTGCCTTGTGCGCCTGCATGTTGGTTTAAGTTTAGTACTAATGTGTTGATCAGTATGTCACGGGTCGCGTCCCATGAGCTTCTCTGTCATTCGGCTTGAGTAAGATTTATGACGCACATCCTGTGGTGAAAGAGTAGCAAGACGCCACTCGTGAGGTAACGCTGGCAGTCCTTCCTGGAGGTCAACACCGGCTCTCTTGCTTAAGTCTTTCTCTCACTTGGTTACAAAGAAGCAGCAGGAGGATATTTGATATTATGACAGCCTGACATAATACTATGGAGTGATTTCTGAGCTGGAAGTTTAACACGGTTTTCTGGGGATTGCATATTTTTCGATAAACTCAAATTCTTTTCATAACTTTTTTGAATGATCAAAGTGTTTGTTTTTTCTTGTCTTATGCTTTCTTAAGTGTTTTAAATGTGATCAATTTTATCCTGTATTGAGGTCCCTCATTAGCTGTGATGGGTATAACGGTATTATACATACTAACAGCGTTAGTAACGAGTAATCAAACAAATTACTGTTTCACCCGTTACAACGCCGTTAACGTTACTGACAATAAAATGCGGCGTTACAATAATTTATTATAATTTTATGTTTCAGTTCATCAGCGTACCTGTATTTGATGAACCGTAAACTCACGAATACAGGACGATACAGAACGAGAGAGTCTTATACCATGCAGAATTGACGTGCGCCCTGTAAACGATATTCTTTGTTGTATTCTCCTGTCAAAATAACGGAGTTCTTTTGGAATTCTTCCGCTTTTAAGAACTGCCGGTTTCTCCGGTAGTAGGCGGAACTAATGCGCAAACGGCAATCTTATTGGCTGGCGCTCACCTATTATCGTCCCTGTTTTGATTTCAGCAAATCAGTTCGAGCGAATGCAGACAACGTGATTAATATTCATGAACCTAGCAGCTCATTAATCCTTAGTGCGTTTTATCGTTATTAGTAGTGGAATTCGCGGTGGTTTTGTTATCTTATCAGTATTATTTTTATTTTTTCCCCCATTTTTTTAATAGAAACACTAAATTACAAACAATATCTTTAGCACCACCACAAGTCTTAAGTTCAGTCAACATGACAAATATGCATTCATACATGGTTATTAATTAAGCTACTGAAGTTCTAATTACTAAAGTTTAATGCTAAATTATCATAATGTTCAAGTTCATTTAAATTTCATTCATTTAACATATTTAATTTGGGGGGCATCCAAGTTATTTGACATATTTGAACATTTTAGTAACACAGTAGTTACTCTCCTTGTTATTTAGTTACTAACTCAGTTACTATTTGTGAGAAGGAACTAGTAACTATAATTAATTACTTTTTTAAAGTAACATGCCCAACACTGCTCATTAGACATCCAAAGGCCAGAGTTTAGCAGTAAATGCAATAAAATATAGTGATTAATGTTTTTTATAGCTTTGTAACCAGATTAATAAGTTTGCAATCATGCTTTTCATTCACAACTTGATTTAAAGCAGATTGACATGCTTTTTTCTCACGATTTGTTGAAATGGTCTGCACCTAAAAGAGGTTTCACACCCAAAAATTGCAGCATGGTTTGCCTTTGTGTTCAAAGATTAATGACTTGTGAGATTGATGGTACATGGCGTGGTTTCACTCGTGTGTGTGTGTGTGTGAATAGGCGTGGTTTGTGTATGGGGACTGATTAAAACATGAGGGGGCTCTGTTAATGAGTGTATGACAGATGGAGAACCACCCCCCAAACACACACACATACACACACACACACACACAATCTATCCTATGATATGATCAGTCAAGCAAAGAGGAAGGTTGTTTCTCAAACAGGTTTTCACTTCACACGTTCAGATAAAAAGCTGGCTGTTGTTGCACACAGAGTTTAAAGCAATATTCCTGGTTCAATAGCCGGTAGCACTTGTGGTGTAATATTGATTACTGCAAAAATGAAGTTGCACTTGTCCTTTCTTTTCTTTAAAAAGCAAAAATCTGAGTTATAGTGAGGCATTTACAGTAGAAGTGAATGGGGACAAAACATGAAGTTTAAAATGCTCGGTTTCACAAGTACAGCCTCAAGATGAACATAATATTTGGGTTAATATCCATACAAACCTTTCTGTGTAATCTAATTTTACTGCTTCATTATAATGACAATGTAACACCTAAAACCAGTAATCTCTCATGACAGTTTGTAAGTGTTATATCAAAATTACACGCTGGTCATATATGAAACTCATAAAACAGTTGTTTTCTCATGAGACTTTTTGCTTAAAACCCTAAAAGAAACTAAAGTGATAGTTCATCCAAAATGAAAATTCTGTCATCATTTACTCACACCCACATGTTTCTAAACCTGTATGATTTACTTTCTTCTGTGACGCATAAAAGATCAGAAAGAACAGTTTTGGTTCCTATTGACTTCCATTGTATTTTTTGCCTATTCAGTAGAAGTCAGTGGAAATGTTCTTGTCTTCCACTGAAGAAAAGAAAGTTAAATAAGTGCTTTTATAAAATAATTGTATAGTTCTGCTTTTAAATGAAAAAAATCTGCCCTGTTAACTTCCATTAAATTTCACTATAACCTCTATTAAAAAAAAAAACAAAAAACACACTTGATGTCAATTGAGCTAAACCTCTAAATATTCCTATTATAATACAAAGACATCAAAATATTAAGTGGGCTTGTTTTGTTCAGATGTAATTTATTTATTTTTTTTATCATACTTACTTGCACCAGTAAATCACTTTATCAGTCAAAAAGGGCAAGTAAGGGTGTGATATTGATAAATATTGATCACTCTTGCTTGGAAAATTAGCTTTGAGATCGACGCTACATGAGTGTTACAGCGGGTTAAAGTCACTGAAAAAAAAAAATGGTGTGAAACATTTTTTTTTAATTTTCGAAATGTTTTTCAAATTGCTAGTAAATATTACAAATAATTACACAGAAACGTTAACACATTGAATTAAACGTGAAATTTGAAGTAGAAAGCCTGATGTAGTATTTTCTTGTAAAACATCCTCTAATTTATTTACAATTTTGAAAAATCATTTTTAAATAGTGTATAAGACAATAAATAAAAAGGAGGAATATTCTAAAAAAAAAAAGAAGAAGAAGAAGAATTACCAGAATATTAAGTTGGTTTGTTTTTTCAGGTGTACGTTTTTTTTTTTTCATCATTCTTACTAATCTTATTATACCAGTAAATCACTTGAACAGTCAAAAAGTGCAAGTAAGGATGTGATATTGATTAATATTGATCATTCTTGCATGGAAAATTAGCTTTTGTTTAAATGAGCATTAAATTAAAATTAAATTGCTTTATTGACGCCACCCGCCATGAGTGTTACAGTGAGTTAGTTTTTTGCTAGTAAATATTAAAAATAATTACACAGAAACTATGAGAAACTTAAAATTTGAAGTAGAAAGCCTGATATAGTATTTTCTTGTAAAACATACTCCAATTTATTTACAACTTTGAAACATCATTTTCAAATAGCGTATTAGACAATAAATATAAAGGAGGAATTTAAAAAAGACTAACCAGAATATTAAGTGGGCTTGTTTAGTTCAGATGTACTTTTTTATCATACTTACTTGCACCAGTAAATCACTTTTATCAGTCAAAAGGGGCAGGTAAGGGTTAGCTATCGATAAATATTAATCACTCTTGCATGGAAAATTAGCTTTAAGAAATTTAAATCATTTTGTTGCTTAAATATGCATTAAATCAAAATTAAATTGCTTGATTGTCACTACATGAGTTATAGTCAGTTAAAAAAAATTGTTTTAACAAATTGCTATGTTGTTACACAAAAACAGTGAGCAACACATTGAATTAAACATGAAATTGAAGTAGAAAGCCTGATGTAGTATTTTTGGTAACACTTTACAATAAGGTGTCATTTGTTAACATGAAAGAACAATGAACAATACATTTATTGCATTATTTATTAATCTTTGTTAACCCTCTATGGTACTGTGTTGCCTCCAGGCACATGTATATGATATTTGTAAGAAAAAAGTTAGAATTATCTAAATGTTTTTGTATTTTTGCATAATATTGTAATGCATTTATAAGAATTGTAATTCATATACAATATCTGCACATATTCTTTTGAGAGGAAGTGCTTCCTCAGTTTTCAGAAGCAGTGAGGAGTCATTAGTGAGGAAGGAGATTTTACATGCATGTGCTTGTGTGTGTATGTGCATGCTTGTAAGGAAAAGTTATATATTAGCATAACATTATGATAATTTTATTTTTTTTTTTTTTACTTTGAAACAGCACTAATTATAATGTTTTGGTATGATAACAGATTTGATAGTTTGGTTATACTTGTGATCTATGATGGTACAGTGTTGCCTGAAAGCAACATGTGGGTATGAAATCTTACTTTTTGTTAAATATGAGATGTGCTAAACATCAAAAGTGTGATAAATCTATTTGTTCAAACGTTTGATTAAAGAAATTCGTGTTTTAAATAAATTGAATATTTTTTTCTGCATGAAAGTATCAAATGTTTCATTTTGTCCGTTGTGGTACAATGTTGCCTTGAGGCAACAAACTTTTAAAAAATAGATAAATAATAAATATCAAAAAATGTTTATTGATATTGTTATAGTGTCCAATTTTAAGCAGGAAAAACAACACAAATAATTTTTTGCTGAAATAAACATTAATTAAGATTAACATTAATTTAATGAATGCTGTAAGTGTTCATTCTTGGTTCATGTTAACTAATGTAGTTAACTAATATTAATTTATGAAACTTATTGTAAAGTGTTACCGTATTTTCTTGCAAAACATACTCCAATATATTTACTATATTATAAATTATTTAAATATATATATATATATATATATATATATATATATATATATATATATATAATATAAAAAAGACAAAGACTTACCAGAATTTTAAGTGGACTTGTTTTGTTCAGATGTACTTTTCATCGTACTTACTAGTATTATTGCACCAGTAAATCACTTTATCAGACAAAAAGGGCAAGTAAGTGTTTGTTAATGATAAATATTGATCACTCTTGCATGGAAAATGAGCTTTAAGATGCACATTTAACACATTTTATTGTTTAAATGAGCATTAAATCAAAATTAAATTGCTTTTTTGATGCTACATGAGTGTTACAGTGAGTTAAAGTCGCTGAAAAAAATTGGTGTGAAAATTTCATTTTTTTTTTTTTTAAATTGCTAGTAAATATTATAAATAATGACACGGAAACAGAGAGTAACATGTTGAATTAAATGTGAAATTGGAAAGCCTGATATATATTTTCTTGTAAAAAATACTCCAATGTATTTACAACTTTGAAAAATAATTTTTAAATAGTGTATGAGACAATAAATATACAGGAGGAATATTCTAAAAAAAAAAAAAAATATATATATATTAATGATTATGGTTATGAATATTAAGTGGGCTTGTTTTGTTTAGATGTACTTTTTATCAGACTTACTAGTATTATTGCACCCGTAAATTATTTTATCAGTCAAAAAAGGCAAGTAAAGGTTTGATGTTGATAAATATTGATCACTCTTACATGGAAAATGAGCTTTAAGATGCACATTTAAGACATTTGTGGGACATTTGTCTGGCTCTGAGTGTGTATTTGCCACATGGTGCCCCCAGACATGGGCTGTTGTCTGAGGGTGAGATGACCAGACTGCTCGTTTCTCCCGGCTGGCCTCAGAGCAGTGACTGTTAGGTTAAGGGGTGGGCCGCTCTGCTTTTAACTGGTGATAGATGATTGCAAGGGTGAGGTCTCTGACACTCTGCAACTGAATGGTCCATTGGCAGCCATTGTTGTGGACAAACAGCTAGATAATCCCACAAGCCTTCTCTCAATTCTGCAGTGATTTAGAGCTTTCTCTCGACCACCTGATCTCCTTTAATTTCATAATATTCCATTAGCCACATAAAAGGCAATTATGCCTATCTGAATTGCGAAAAGAGAAGCGCGCCGCACCTTTCGCGTTTGCCGTTCTCTCATTAACGAAAGCAACAGGATTGAATACATCACCGGGAATGATTACGTCGCTCATGTTCGCACTGAAATCTAATCCTCATTCTTGTTCCCCTCTTTTCAGCACTAATATACTTTGCAGCTCAGGGCGATTGTAATGCTCTGGAACATGTGGCTCCATTAGAGGGATAAAAGGGAGGTTGATAAATTGTCCTTTTAGTCCCTTTCTTTGACTCCACAAATTTACATTATCTAACAGGGAACAAATGAAAAGGCCCTGATTAGTGTGGAATGAGTTGGAAGAGAAGCCATTCATCTTTGTTAGCATCCCCCTGTGTTCTTTTATGTTGTGTTTTTACAAGGATGGGAGCCAGTGCGCTTTTCCCATTCGACAGCTCAGCTCACGGACTGACAGAGTGGTCATCACTAACGCTCTCTCTCAGTGTCCCCCTGAAACAGGAGTTCAACACTCTGAATGCTGGTGACTTCTGAATAACCTCCTGAGGTAGTGGGAGCTCACCCTTAAATGACCCCTCACTCTGAAGAGATCTTGGGGGGCGTTGAGGGGTCTTCAGACCCTCTGCTAGCCTTGTGGGCACTGAGCGCTTGGAATTTGGAGAATTTTCTTTTTCCCCTTCTCCAAAATCTCAAAGGCCATGGTCAGCAGATCTTGCACTAAGCAGTTTTTAGACAAAGAATATTATGATAATCCCCTGACCCAATAAAACTGCAAATTAGAATGCTAATCTAAAATCTTTACCTGCTGTTGGTTTAATGTAAGCTGTTGGTTATTTTACGCAGTTCATAAATGTAGTATTTTTATTGATATGAACATTTTATTGTTTAGAAATTATATAATGAATTATATAAGTTATTTCATTTAAAAACTCCCCATTATGTCTTGCTTTTAGCGCATATACTGTATTTAACTCGTTGAAAACATTCAAATGAGCATTGAATCAAAATTAAATTTCTTTCTTGAAGCTACATGAGAAGTCACTGAAAAAAAATTGGTGTGACAGTTTTCAAATTTTTACTTTTTTTTTGTTTGTTTTTTTTTTTCAAATTGCTAGTAAATATGTGACCCTGGACCACAAAACCAGTCATAAGGGTAAATTTGTTTAAATTGAGATTTATACATCATCTGAAAGCTGAATAAATAAGTTTTCCATTGATGGTTTGTTTGAGATATAACTATTTCAATATCTGGAATCTGAGGGTGCAAAAAAATCAAAATACTGCCTTTAAAATTGTCTCAGTTAAGTTCTTAGATGTATTTTACTAATCAAAAATTAAGTTTTGATATATTTATGGTAGGAAATTAAAAAAATATCTTCACAAAACATGATATTTACTTAATATCTTAATGATTTTTGGCATAAAAGAAAAAACGATCATTTTTACCCATACAATGTATTTTTGGCTATTGCTACAAATATACCCGTGCTATAAAAGACTGGTTTTGTGGTCCAGGGTCACATATTACAAATAATTACAAAGAAATGTGAAGTAACACATTGAATTAAAAGTGAAATTTAAAGGAAAGTCAATTTATTTACAACTTTGAAAAATATAATTTAAATAGTCTATAAGACAATAAATAAAAAAGGAGGAATAGTATAAAAATTCAAAAATAAAGGATTTTAATAAGTTTTAAATCACATTCATACAAAAACAACAACAAAAAAATTATTAAAAAAATAATTCAACAAAAACGAAGTAGCTGCTGTATATTGCATATTACCAAAATGCCTTGTATAATAATTTACAAAAATAAATAAATGTCTAATTAAATAGTTTTTAAGTATTTTTAATTTTTGTGAATTATAAGAAAAAAACTGCATGTTATACGTTTAATTTTGTATATTGCAAATTAGTATACCTTGAATTTAGGAAATTGTACAGCTTCGGTAGGCTGTCATTGGGAGAGGTCTCTCCCTCGCCACCCCCTCGGAGGGGCCCCAAGTGTGCGCAGCGAATCCTCAGTCAGATCGCGGACAGCAGCGGGGAGATGCTGCCGTCCAGAACGACAAAACAAGACACTTTACAAGAAAATTGGACAGTTCTTTCACATTGGTCCAAACATGGATAATAACGACACATATCTGCATCTTAGTAAGTGCTTCGTAGTTTTACGTCTTTTTTTTTAATTCCCGGAAGTCGTGCTGTTTTCTTTCCATGCCTCTCTGTGTTTGAGTGTCCCCCCATGCCGTGTGTTATCTGAAGTACGGATTCTTCAGACGGACTTTGTACGATATGCTCGTAAATTGTACGTGCTTGAGTTATCGGCGCAGTCGTGTCATGTGTATTGACTTGGAACCGGTGCCAATGTTAAAATCAGGTGATAAAGATTGTGCCTCTCAGTCAGGGTCAGGGGTTGGCACTTTAATTGCGGTTATGTAATTTATAGCTTTCCAGAGCGCCTCTTGTTAAACTGTTCGCTGTCGAGTAGTTATTAATGGCTCTCAGTTGGTATCTGGACAGCAGTCCAGCAGTGGGTTATTTATTTGTTTATTTATTTATTTAGCAACAGTTTCGACTCTTAGAAGGTGTGTAAAATAACGGAGAGCTGCGCCGACATGGATCAACCTTTGACGAGTGCAGAAGATCAGAACAGATTTTAACTACATGTGGAAAATGTTTATTTATTTTCTTATCATGCACGAACATATACACTGGCTCAGTCATCAAACTAAAAGTAAATCTGAGAGGAAATGCTGCTGGATACGTCTGACAGATCACCAGGATGCTCTGTGTAACGTCTGTAACTTAACCCAGCATCCAGTTTTATCAAATGCTTTATTTCTTTTATCAATTATTACGTTTCTTTTGGTGTTGAAATGTATGTACACACTGTTTGTGTCATGTTGTGATGAAATCTATCACATTAGAACGACTTAACAATGTACTCCGCGTAGAAGCGGTTGTGAAATTGATTTTGTCCTAGATAGCATTAAGACTAAAGATGAAGACTATATTTTACCCACCACGAACGACTTGTTTAATTTACCGTAAAGAAAAAAAAAAACTAGTATATTTTTAACAACACTAGTATGAATATCATCCTGGTAATTAATTAAATTACTGCGTGCAAGTTTGTAACTGGTGCAACATTGTCATCCAGCTTTTGTTAGAATGACTTATCCAGTGTGTATTATACTGAAATATTACCTATCACCTGTACAGCCATTAATTTAGATCTCTGGGGTGAAAGTGTGGACATTTCTCACAAAACTAAGGGCCCGAGGTAATGCTTGTCACATCACATAACATCTAGCCTGGAGTCATTTGTTGCCTTCATTAACACCCTCCTTGTTGTGTTTATTAATCTCACCCCAGATGCTATTGTTATTCAGAGACAAATTGTGGAATATGAAGTCTATTTTAAGATTTTATCAAGCACTAAATGAGTTGCGCGCACTCTAATGTCAGTCGCTGCCTAGAGCTGCGTAATTTGCGTTACGCGCGTCATTTCACGCACACAGCATTTTTGCACGCAGGGCTTTAACGCGGTCATGCTAAAAACTGGTACCTTCTTCAGCTTAATCATGGTTTTAAAGATTTTTTGTATAATTTGTAAATTGCATTGTTATTATAAAATGTTTATTTTCTATTGTTAATTTATTAGTGGTTTATTGTATATAAAAATATAGCCTATACAGTTAAAGTCAAAAGTTTACGTACACCTTGCAGAATCTGCAAAATGTTAATTATTTTACCAAAATAAGAGGGATCATACAAAATGCATGTTATTTTTTATTTAGTAAAGATATTTCACATGACAGCTGAGGGACTCATATGCAGCTGTTACAAAAGGTTCAAATGCTCACTGATGCTTCAGAAGGAAACACGATGCAATAAAAGCTGGGTGGTGAAACTTATTGAATTTAAAGATCAGGGTAAATGTAACTTATTTTGTCTTCTGGGAAACATTTAAGTATCTTCTGTAGGGCAGTACTGGATTCTGGAGGGCAGTACTACATGAAAAATATATGATATTTAGGCAAAATAAGAAAAATGTACACATCTGCATTCTTACACATCCCCAGCTCTTATTGCATCGTGTTTCCTTCTGAAGCATCAGTGAGCATTTGAACCTTCTGTAATACTTGCATATGAGTCGCTCAGTTCTCCTCAGTGTGAAAAGATGCATCTCAAAATCATGCAGTCATTGTTGGAATGGATTCAACACCTTAACACCTTCAATACACAAAAAAAGGTTTTTGTGACACCTGAAAGATTTTTCTGAAGAAGAGCAAGCAGTTTAACTGTTCAGGACAAACAAGGGACTCATGAACAACTGTCACTAAACAAAACAAAAACAAAACAAAACACATGGTTCATTCAGGTAACAACACAGTATTAAGAGTCAAGTGTATGTAAACTAAATGTAAACTTTTTACTAAATGAAAAATAACATGCATTTTGTATGATCCCTCTTATTTTGGTAAAATAATTAACATTTAGCAGATTCTGCAAGGTGTACGTAAACTTTTGACTTAATATATATTATATATATGTTTACATATATAAGGCTATATAAGGGACACAAAGACCACCAGATTTTTTATATAAGCAATAATATGCATAAGAAAATTATCATTAAGAAGTATTTGCAAGCCAAGAGGGCTAGAGGTGTGAAAATTTATTTTCTTTATTGGCTACAAAATGTAGAATGGACAAACCATACTACATCTGATTATTCATGATTTTGTGTATACTGAAAGAGAGAGGCCTTGACGGGCCCTTCAGCATTGTTGTAGCCATGTGTTCTGCTCATGTTCCAGCAGTCTGTGAATAGAGTGCATGATGAACACGTACAAGGCCAGTGTTGTGTCTTGGGTGTTTAAGGACTTTTTTCTTCCTTGCGTTTGAGGTGGTCTTGTTAGATAATGCTGCCGTATCCTATTCCACCTTCACTGTTGCAACTGAATGCAAGTGTTGCCCTTCTCATGTCCTGAGAAGAAACCTACAACCACTCTACTCTGTATGTGATGGGGGTTGATAAAGTATGAATTTTACCTAGGTTGAGAATTGTTCTCTCAGCATCATTTCTGTCAGGAGAAACCTTCACCACTGATAAAATCTTTGGGATTGGGATCAGCATAAATTAGTTTACATTAAATGTAGTCTGTAGCTATTCTAGTCCTACACAAAAACACTGGAGCACAGAATCCCTGATCCATTAGATAACATTCAGTCCGAAAAAGCAATGGTGAGCACCGTCAACACAGGCCTGGTTGTTATTCAGCTTGCTAATCTAATTGACAATTTTTCTGCCCCAGTTATGACATTCTCTCCCAAGGACAGTCTCAGAGAAAAACCATGTTCCAGATCGCTCACCCCCATGCTCTTGGTTGTGTTACTCCTGCTCCAAGGTCATTCCTAGATAGATGTATTTCAGTAGCTTCCTTACTCATTTATATTGCTCTCTGTATGATCTATTATTATTTCACATAGAAAGATCTGATAAATAAAGAACATTCCATTAAAAATGTGTAGGGTTTTTTTTTGAAATAGTGATTGATAACCCATAGTTCAAGTTGTTTTATTAAACAATACCACAAAGCCAATTTAGCACACATTCCTTTTCTGACATTTAGACCTAAACCGTATTATCAGACTTTAGGTTTGCATCAATAAAGCAATTCCCCTGTGAGCCACAGGATGATAATCTCTTTAATCTGAGTAGGTAATCCAGCATCAGTCCGCCACATATCCCCAGGGGGATTGTTTCAGCTTCACCCCCTTATTCAGCAGGGGAACAGATACTTGAGGATCCAGCATAGTATATCTATCTTCCTGAAAAGATAAACAAACATAATGAACTGACTGCAGTTCATTCAAAACAGGCAATTTGTAACTCAATTTGCGATCTCATTGGTAGATTTGCACATGATCTGCTTATATCTCACTGACAGTTAGGTTTAGGAGAGGATGTTTTTTCTTAAAAACAGATTCCATACAAATCACATCATAAAAAATTGAACAAAATCTCCATCTTATAACTCAGTAATGTTTTCTCATGAGATCGGGTTGTGAAAATGTTTTCTCTTTTTGAAAACTGTAGTGGCTGTCCTGAAATGCTGTATTTGCAAGGTAGGGAGTACAATCAAATAACCACGATTTTCTTCATGTTCTTATACAAGGTCTTACTAAACACTTAGAAGACACAATGTTCTCTTTCCTAGAGTCAAGGTTTCCTTTTTCAAGCTGTAAGTCAAGGTGTTTGGGTTATAAACTATACAGTCATCTCTGAGGTTTCATGCGTTTTCAAATAAGTTTGAAAAACTTGAATTTCAGCCTAATTTTTACAAACCTGATTTATATATTTTATATTTTCATGATAAGTACTCCCAAAGAGTCTTTTTTGAAAGACTTTTTGAGATTAATTCAATATCTCATGGCTCCTAATATCAACTATGTGACTTTTGGGGCTACTACACACTACATAATGCCACACTAGGTTTAACTGTGGTAACAATGCATTTCTTAGACAAATGTATGCTCCACAATCCTACTGAAGCGTTCAGAATAGCAGTGGCAGTCATATGCAGCCATATCGTGTTCTGTGCTACACAAGCTTATTGGATATTTGGATGATGACTGTATTGATCTTCTATAATCTGCACTAAAGCAAATTATTGCTTATCATTCTGTCTTAGAGATTTTCTGAATAATCAACAAATGATTACTTCTATTCAGATTCATTCCACTTAAACGGATAGTTCACCCAAAACCCAACACTCACTCTCGTGTTGTTCCAAACCCGTAAGACATTAGTTCATCTTCGGAAACAAATTAAGATATTTTTGATGAAATCTGAGAGCCTTCTAATCCTGCATAGACAGCAACACAGCTATCACATTCAAGGCCCAGAAAGGTAGCAAAGTTGTAAATTATTAACATATTCAACAATTTTTTCACTTCTGTGTCAGTCTTTGACATTCTACTTGACTATATATTTCTAAATACAGTTTACATACACCTTGCAGAATCTGCAAAATGTTCATTATTTTACCAAAATAAGAGGGATCATACAAACTGCTTGCTATTTTTTATTTAATACCGACCTGAATAAGATATTTCACATAAAAGATGTTTACATATAGTCCACAAGAAAAAATAATAGTTGAATTTATAAAAATTACCCTGTTCAAAAGTTTGCATACACTTGATTCTTAAAGGAGTAGTCCACTTCCAGAACAACAATCTACAAATAATTTACTCACCCCCTTGTCATCCAAGATGTTCACGTCTTTCTTTCTTCAGTCGTAAAATGTGGAATTGTAAAATGTTTTTTTTGAGGAAAATCGTCCTATATCGCTGTTTTACCTTTTTTGTTAAGGGTGTTTGATCTTCTTTGCATGTTCACTTTGCAAAGACTGGGTCGGAACTTCTGCAGTGATGTAGGATGATTTTGAAATGATTTTTGAAGTTGAGAGAGAAAATACGGTCAGAGTTTTTCAACATACCCTAACTGTCTTGAGCTAGAATACACAGAGTTCAAGGAGAGCAAGACAAGACGACAAAAAACATTAAAAAAACATTTAAATTGTATTTTTTTAAATGAAAATAACCGATGGCTAGATAAGTTTTGTTTACAACTGCATTTGGGATCGTTTGAAGCCGCATTTAAACTGCCTTTTGGAGAAAAATGCAGAAATGTTTTCCTCAAAAAACACAATTTCTTTACGAGCTTATTTTGTCTACTGGGAAACATTTAAGTATCTTCCGTAGCTTCTGAAAGGGCAGTACTAAATGAAAAAAAAAAGATATTTAGACAAAATAAGAAAAATGTACACATCTTCATTCTGTTCAAAAGTTTTCACCCCCAGCTCTTAATGCATAATTTTTCCTTTTGACACATCAGTGAGCATTGGAACCTTCTGTAATCGTTGCATATGAGTCCCTCAGTTGTCCTCAGATGGATCTCAAAATCATACAGTCTTTGTTGGAAAGGGTTCAAATACATGACTATTATTTTCTGTTGTGGACTATATGTAGATATCTTTTATGTGAAATATCTTATTCAGGTCAGTACTAAATAAAAAATAACATGCAATTTTGTATGATCCCTCTTATTTTGATAAAATAATTAACATTTTGCAGATTCTGCAAGGTTTATGTAAACTTCTGACCTCCACTGTATGCATTAATGATCTGTTAAGCATTATAGAAGCTAATAAAGTTTAAAATAAACTGCTTTATTGCAATCATCTGAGGCTGAAAACAGAAATGGCTATCTTCAAATCTGTTTCAGAACACTGGCACAAACTCTGCTGACCTGTTAAAATTCTGTTTTTAGTATTCTATTTGGATATCAGATCTCCAGCCAGCACGAGTGAAAGAAAATGCCAGAACGGTGGCTTTGAACATGCACACCCAGTCTTTCCAAGGATAGATGTTCCTTGTGATCAGACTGTGACATTTAGAGGTCATTAATAGCACAAGAATCTAGCCAGGGCATGGAGACCACTCTGCCATAACACACTTGAGTAAGTGTGGGTGCTGAGGATAGCTTTTACAATGTTCCCGCTGGTCATCCAGGGCATTACAGGGCATGTCACAGTGACAGAACCATATCAGTGTGAGCAACAGGAGGCATCACAACAAAGACACTTGGAAAGCAACCACTCTATCATGCCTTTAAAATACACTGAGTCAAAATGTGAGTTATTGAGATGATTTGACTGACTTTGGACTGGGTTTATGCATGTGGCTGATTGTAACATGAATTTGAAAACTAAGATGTGTGTGTTGTGAAGGTGTGGTGAGGGTCTAAACTGCATCTCATCTTAAAACTGCATGATATTTGGCTTCTATTTTAAGAGACATAACTTATTTTAAAATCAACATTGCTTGATAGTGTAGTTGTGCAGTTTGTTGTTCATTCTACCATTTCAACCTCTCTCAAAAAGAGTGTTATGTCTATTAGTCAACCAATCAGGTTTTTCAATAACTAATGCTGACATCTAGAGCTGATATAATGCAGATATGCATATCAGTTTGTATAATGTATAAATAATGAGCATGTGTACAATGAGTGAGAGACCGAAATTTAATGTGTGTCTGAAATTTGATGTGTGATGATCTGTGAGTGCTCGCAGTCACTGCCACTCATTTTTTTGACCCCTACTACTGTGCAAATGCCAAGAACCATTACTGCCCTCATTGACACGGCCCCCAGATGTCTCACAGCATTTCTAGAATCAAAATGTCAAACTGTCACAGTACATTTTCTGTATTTATATAGGAGATGCATATAGGAGATGTTGCTTTTTCAACTAGTCAACTTTCAACCATGTCTTTACATTTTTAATGATTATAAATTCATTATTTTAATTTAAGATTTATATTTCTTTTTAAACAAAAAACAATACTTTTCTCAAAATGTAACATAATTGTGAAATTCTAAGATATAAAAAATAAGACTAATCCTCTATTTCTGTTCTCAGGTTCTTCTTTGCAGGTAACACATGGACACCTGAGCTCTCCTCCGTCCCAGCCTCCTCTCAGCTCCATGGTGTCCCACCATCACCCCTCCATCATCAACGGTCTAGGGTCACCATACTCAGTCATCACTTCCTCCTCCCTGGGCTCACCTTCAGCCTCCATGCCCACCACCTCCAGCATGGGCTATGGAGCACTCAACAGTCCACAGGTACAGTACAGAGAAAGAGAGAGTTATTACAATTTAGAAGAACTGTTGTCTTTTACATACTTTATATGTGACCCTGGACCACAAAAAGTAGCATGGGTATATTTGTATACATTGTATGGGTCAAAAGTATTGATTTTTCTTTTTTGTGCCAAAAATCATTAGGATGTTAAGTAAAGATCATGTTTCATGGATATATTTTGTACATTTCCTACTGTAAATATATTAAAACTTAATTTTTTATTAGTAATATGCATTGCTAAGAACTTAATTTGGACAGCTTTAGAAGCGATTCTTTCAGTATTTAGATTTTTTTGCACCCTCAGATTCTCGACTAAATAGTGTCCTATCCTAACAAATCATACATCAATGGAAAGCTCATTTATTCAGATGATGTATAAATTTAATTTCCAAAAACTGACCCTTATGACTGGTTTTGTGGTCCAGGGTCTCATATTTAAATGTAATTAGGGGTTAAAGTACGTAGCTCTGAAACCGTATTGTAATTGTTAGGATAGCCAAGGATCAGCATTCTCCTGCTAAAACTTATAAGGCAGACCAAACCGTAAGTCGTAGAGGCTTGAAACTTGGAGAGATTGGCCTTATGGGGGCACTACAGCGATCAAAAGTACTAAATCACTCATAACTCCTAAACTGCTAGTCGCTGGTGCCTTACATCAAAATTTAAACCCAAAATTTTGGGGTATTTTCGATTTTTTGAAAAACTTACTTTTACAAACTAGTCCTAGGTTTTTACTGAACTAAACTAGTGCAGAAAGATTCTCTGGAGAGTGACTATTAATAATTATCAAAAAGTTCTAATCACCGTTGCGACGGGATGCCAAAACATGCGTAAGGGCCCGAGCCGCTTTTGCTAAAATGCCGATAAAACTTCTAAAAGGAAAGAGATATTTTCGCCATACTCGGACCATGTATGTAAGAGCTCAATCTGAGGTCACAATAAAAAAACAACTTGGAGTTTGGCCACTTAGTGGTGCTATAATAGGAAAAAAAAACATGAAAATGGTTGTAACTATACAGCTGTTTGACCAATTGACTTGAATTTTGGTGTACAGTGTCTTTATCAAAGGTGCCACCCACATCTATGAAGGCGTTGGTGTACCTTGAAAAACATGACCACCATTGACCAATGAAGCTTGAGCACCCATTAGACAAGGTTAACGGAGTCAGATAGGAGCCTGATTAGGGGCTTTCGCACTGGAGGAACTTTTTAATAGATCCTAGAACTATTGGCGGACATGCCTGCTTTTTGGCGTGTTTGCACCACAGGACCTAGGAACCTATTTAGTTCTAGAAACTCTTTTTGGGGGAACTAATTTAGCTCCTACTTCAAATTAGGGTCTAAAATAGTTCTATAGGAACTAACAGTGACATAAGTGTACACTGATTGGCCAAACGCATACCAAACAGCAGCTATTCTAAATTTTTAAAAAAGCCATGTGAAAATATATGTTCCACGAACATGGAAAACAGCGATAACGGTATTTAGCTACCTGTTGTCTGCAGCATTGTGCTTTTTTCTCAGCTTCGATGATATGTAACACTGCAAGTTGTCATAGGACATTAAGTCAGATTTTCATGCTCTTTTAATTGTCTAAATTGTGCGTTTACATTCCATCTTTATCACCAAACACATGACACACAACAAAAACAGCTCTGATCATGTTGTTGACATTTGTAAATGCAAAGACATTGCCATAAATAAAGACGTAAAACTAAGTTCTTAGAACTACGTGAGAGGTCTGTGAGAAATCTGAAAGAAATCTGGCACTAGGTGGCGCTATCGGGTTTTACACCCTGTATATCACACGATATACGTTTCACACACAATATTCATCTCATATGGTATATCTCCTCATTCTGAACAACTTTGCCTCTAGAACCACTTCTGTCAAATATTAAATATTTGACATTATGTGAAAAAGCTACTTTTTCGAAATCGTCTTAGACGGTTCATCTGGTTTTCACTAAGACTGATACAGACCAACTTCAGATGATCCTGACAAAAAGTTATCAAAAGCTTGCCAAACTGGACATTAAGCTATATCTCCTCAACGCTTTAGCATATTCAGACCAAACTTGGTGTTACCTACACAGTTTTGGCACGTTGCCACCTACTGGTCAGGTAAAAAAATGTAAAAAAATGCCAGGATCAATCAAGGCTGTATTTCTGCAATGCTTTGTCGTATTGGCACTAAACTGTGTGCATGTCATTGTAACGCCTAATTAACCACACCACATCAATTTGGGAGCAGCGCCACCTATTGGTCAAAACTTTAAATCATTTGGTGGTTTGGTAATTTATTTTGTGATAAATTAATTTGTTTTGTGATGGCAAAGTCATTTAAATTCATAGGTTAAAAAGGGGGAAAGGGGGGGGGGGGGGGGCTGAAGAACAATCCTGAAATTAAATTTTTCTACAATTTTATGTATTGTAGTTACTTTGTATACGTTTACAGAAACTAGGAGTGCTCATAGATTAATATAACAAAACTGGGCCTTTGAATATTGTTGTGGACAATCAGGCGCCATGGAGTCAAAAAAGCTGATAATCACCGGTCTATGAGACATTGTAATGTTCATATCACAAGACTAAACATAAAGTCTGCTAGATTTTAACAGCAAAAAAGACATTTAATTATTTACTCAAGTATACTATCAAACTATTTCAAATTCTCTATTCTCATATCCTCTTTACAAGAGAACCACTCCCAGGTGTTTAATAAGCACAACCTTTTTCATTTCTTTGCTTTGGATCATTAGTACTATTTCACGGAAGAGACAGTGGGACATCCTTGCTTCCGATCAGAGAAACTTTCACTGCAAGACCTAACCAGCGAGGCAAATGCAGAATGCTCTTTTAATGCATCTCTCCTTTCCTCTGCAGGGCCTCCCTCTAGCTCGAGGGAGAACAGCCCATTCAGTTTAGTCTAGCCTAAAAAGAGCTAATGTAGCGTGACGGACAGCCCTAGTATAACCTTGGCTCACATGGAGAGAGATATCATTGCGTTGAGGCTGCGCTACAGCGGGCACAATATGCAACACTTCAAGAAAGCTGTGGAAGCCTGCCATACTATTAGCTGTAAATAGCATCATGTGAAAAGTAGGGACACCTCTATAGAGGAACGCTCTCGTGAGCGAGGGCCAAGAGCACTGAATAATGTATGGGCTATAGGCAGCAGATTAAAGGAAGTGAACGTGACAGTGGCTGCTGTGTATCACCTTCCGAGCATCTTTCTGCCTCACTGAATGGCTCAGGATAGCGCTCTCACAAAATGAACATTTTTGTGTGAGTGTGAATGCATGACTTGCATTTACCATTTGAAAGATTTAGAATTAACATTTTTGCCTGTTAAAGTCAGCATGTAATCAAAACGTACTTAATGCATGTTCCTGGTCTTATTAACCATATATTATTCCAAATAAAAGAAAATGTCTTTAGAATCTTTCATCAGAATGCCATATGAAGCGAGCTTACGTCACTTGGACGTTGGTTGCCAGGTTTTCACAACAAAACCCAACTGCCAAAAAATAGCCCAACTGAATTTGAGGGGGGTCCCCCGTTAAAAATCGCATTCCGAGGGGTTAAAATGCATGTTTTTGTTGGGGTTCCCCAGGTAAATTCATATTTCAGGGGCTAAATATGATGTTATTGGGTGATGTTATCGCTTCAACCCGCGGACATCAAAAAACAACCCGCGACAACAGTGTTAAACTAGCCCAATTCTGCAGAAAAAATGCAGACTTGGCAACACTGGCTGTGTGGATGTTAGCTAACAGCTAAATCGCTATTTAGCCATTGTAGTAGAAAGAGATATTTTCTCCAAACTGAGGACACGTATGTAAGAGCTCAATCTCAGGTCACAGTAAAAAAAAAAAAAAAAAAATGTAACCACTTGGTGGTACTATAATAGGGGGAAAAATGAAAATGGCTGTAACTATGCAATCGTTTTACCAACTGACTTCAAATTTGGTATACAGTGTCTTTATCCAAGTTGCCACCCATATCTATGAAGGCATTGGTGTATCTCAGAAAACATGGCTGCCATTGCCCAATGAACCTTGAGCACCCATTAGACAAGGTGTTGGAGACCGATAAACTCGATGGACCTGTTTGACTCATGGCTCTAGATGTCTGTTAGAAATTTGAAAGAAATCGGCATTAGATTGCGCTGCTGGGTTTTACGCCTCTTATATCTATATCAAATGTTTCCACACATATACACAATATTCATATCATATGTTGAACAACTTTGCCTCTAGAACCACTGCTGTCAATCAAACCATTAAAAGTACACTTTAGTATTTAAAAATAAATGCAGAAATAATAATACTTTAAAAGAATATGCTTATGCCATAACTGAATGTAATGTTTTGGACACTTTAATTGCATTGCAGTTAATTGTATTACATGAAGTTTGCTGAACTTTAGAGTGCTTTTTGACCCACTTAAATAGGACTCAAGTCAGTTGTATTTAATTTAGCAGTTAATTCTATATGACCTCTATATTAAAATATGGTTAAAGTGTACTGCTGAATGAACTGTCAAGCATTTCTTATAAACTCAGATATATGGCATGTATTTAAATATATTTGAAATTGCACATTTGCAATGATGAAGTTGCAATTTACTACATTTAAAATATGTTAACTTTAAATGTAATATCAAATAATATTCTACAGTTAGGGTTGGGGGTAATCATTAACTTAATTTGGTAAAAAAATAAAAATAAAAGACCAGCTTATTAAAAATAGCTTGAAAATCTGTCATTATGCCATATTATCACCAGCTTTTAGTAGATTTAGTCGATCACTTGTTTACTTGTTTTCCTTCAATTAGCACAGGTTTTGTATTTCTTTTTAGAACTGAAGCTTATGGTCCTAAGTTTTTGGGAAAAATATAATTATTTGTGGATAATTTTGGCAATTTCCTTACTCTGAACAACTTTGCCTCTAGAACCATTGCTGTCAATCAAACCATTAATGAAATATTTGACATAATGTAAAAAAAAAAGCTACTTTTTCGAACTTAGTGAAAACCGGATGATTTTTGCTAAGCCGGAGGTGCATAAGTTTAAATCAGTGAGGTCTACGATCAGTCAAGTTTCAGAAAGAAATACAAAACCTGTTATAATTTAAATAAAACAAGTTGATAATAAAGACTGAATCAAAAATTTGATAATAAAATAGCATAATGAAAAATGTATGTATGAGTGTTTTTTTTTTTTTTTTGTAGGCTGGTCATTTTTGACCAGAAACACAATAAGTGTAACAAGGTTGGAAAATAATTACAAAAAGTACAAATATTTTAAATGTTTTTGGGGAAGTTGTTATACTCTGTGTAAGTAAGTTTTAGTCCACTGCAATAACATTACTTAGCATTTTTTCAGAAAAAAAGAAAATCCTCTCTTTGTCAAAATGACCAGAATGCAACAAGAGGGTTAAGTGAGGCAAAACAAGAAATTCCAACAAGAAAATATGCACTCATTTAACAGAAAACATGATATGTGAAATATTGGACACTCTGTCACAGCTGAATTACAAAATAACCATTTAAACCTTATACACTGCATAGTTTATAGTACATAATTTGAGACATAACTATAGTTATGAAAGTGTACTCTCTTTGAAAACTCTTAAGTGGCCTTGTATTACATTAATATTTTATTATCTGTCGTATTTTTTTAAAAAATACTTCTTTTAAGATTTGAAGTACACTACAAGTGCACATTTAGTACAATTAAGCACACTTAATTTTTTTTACAAGGGTTAGCAAGTTCACATTCAGGTCTGACTCTATTCTGTTATCCAACTCCAACTTTCAACTATCCAGATCCAGTCTATCCAAATAAAGTCAAACGCTTATTGAATTGTCAGAAATACATTATTAATTATGCAGCATTTACGTAGCAGGAGCTGGTTTGTTGTTGTATAAAATGCTTGAAGGCTGAGATTAGTTCACTAAATACTGCTTCTTGCAAAGTTTGGGAAAAGACAACATTTTATAAAATATGCATTAACAGTTGCAGACATATTTCAAAAAAAGTTCAGCTTTTTAAAAAGTCCATTGACCCAGTGGGGTTTAGTTGGTTTATTTTTTAGTTTCCATTCCCTGACCTTTATATCTCTCTCTGGGCATGTGTGTCTAATTCTATAACAGCCTTCTGACCTGTACTTGAACATGATCTTGTTTCGCTCATAAAACTTGTCAAGTCAAGTGTGACCGTTTACTGCCCTCTACTGGTGAAGACAAACTTAATTTACACTTAGCCAATACTTTCAATGTAGTTAATGACTTTTATTTATTGTAACACTGTAAATAATATATTCCGTAGTTACTGTATTTCACATTTCAACCATGTAAATGTGCGAAACTGTATACATATCTAATAAGGCTCAAAGCAAAAAGGTGTAAATGAACATTCCTCTTCAGCCAAAGGAATGAAGTCACATGATCCAAAGAGGAAGTGCTCAGGTAACGATTTGATTGTTTAGGTGGTGGGAAACCACACACACAAGCTTACTTTGCTGTTCTTTTCTCTCTCCTTTCTTACAGATGAATTCTATGAACAGTGTTAGCAGCTCAGAAGACATTAAACCTCCTCCAGGACTGGCTGGACTGGGCGGTTACCCATGCAGCAGCCCAGGGTCCCTTTCCAAACACATCTGTGCCATCTGTGGAGACCGATCCTCAGGTAAGTACCCTCATAAAGTACACGTACACCAATACATGTTTAGTCATGCTGATTCTCTCTTTAAATGGAGCCTGACTGACTTCCTGGAGCCTGACTGGGATAGTTCACCCAAAAATAAGTAATCTGTCATGAATTTCTTTCTGTGGAACTTGAAAAAAGATATTTTGATGAATGTTTGCAACCACACAGTTTCAGGTCCTATTGAATTCTATAGTATGGACAAGTAGTACAATGGAAGTCAATAGGAGCTAAAACTGCAAACATTCTTCAAAATATTTTCTTTCATTTTCCAGAAGAAGGAGAGTCATACAGATTTGGAACGACATGAGGGTGAGTAAATGAAGACAGAATTTTCATTTTTGGGTGAACTATCACTATAGACAGATATTTTAATATCAAATGATATGATAAAGTAAACTGTACGTGATCTTTCTCTACCTACAGGGAAACATTATGGTGTTTACAGCTGTGAAGGATGCAAGGGCTTCTTCAAGAGAACTATCCGGAAAGACCTCACATACACGTGTCGAGACAATAAAGACTGCCAGATTGACAAGCGCCAGCGTAACCGCTGCCAGTATTGCCGCTATCAGAAGTGTCTGGCCATGGGCATGAAGAGAGAGGGTGAGTGACTTAAATGAAAGAGACCGTCATGAATGACTTGTGTAGGTATTTTTTGTTTGTGAAGTACTGTTTGAAGCAATAGAAATGTTCTGTGTGTACAGCGGTACAGGAAGAGAGGCAGCGGGGTCGGGAAAAGAGTGATACTGAGGTGGAGTCTAGCAGCAGCTTTAATGAGGAAATGCCAGTGGAGAAGATTCTGGACGCAGAGCTTGCAGTGGAACCCAAGACTGAAGCTTACATGGAGTCCAGTACAGGCAACTCGGTGAGACACCTCATGAAGTTTTGAAAAAGCAATGTGATATCCAGTCATATTGTAAGAAATATATATATATATTATTAAAGGGGTCCTCGGATGCCCATTTTCCACAAGTTGAAATGATTCTTTAGGTCTTAATGAAAAATCTATGATATACTTTGGTTAAAAATTCTCAGTGGTTGTGTAAAACAACACCCTTTTTACCTTGTCAAAATAAGCTCTGCAAAAATCATCCCATTCTGAGGGTTTGTTCCTTTAAATGCAAATGAGCTCTGCTCGCCCCCGCCCCTCTCTTCTCTTTGTGGAGTGACAAGCCTGTTTACTTTAGCCGCATTTGGCACGTTTAGCTGCGAAACTTGCTAACTAGCACGTTATTAGGAAAGGTGATTGCAGAGATTCATAAAAAAACCCTTATGCTCACTTCTGCTGTAAGTGAAGCTGGATCACAAATGATTTGCGCGAACATAGACGCATTTATGTAGATCAGGAGGCGCATTCCCTTCACAAACAAACGTAATCCACTGCATCTTCAGCACCTCAGATGTCGGGAGTAAATGATGACCACTATGTTCATTGTTACATGCAGCAACACAACACCTCAATCGCTCAGTCGGAGATGTTCTCGTCTAATTTACATCCCTGCTCCGGCATCGAAACAATGGAGGTCGGACTGTTACAGCTGATTTAGGGTGGGTCTGAGGTAAAACGCTCATGTCAATCAACTGTCGTGGGAGCGGCACAACGACAGGCATCTGAGAATGGTTCGATTTGAAAAAGCGGATATTATTTTTACAGGTTAATTTAAAACCACTGCATGGATTTTTAGCATTATAGGGTAGATCTGTACATATACTACCAACACACATTAATGTTCAAACAACATGTAAAAGTGAACTTTGCATCCGATGATCCCTTTAAAGCAATAAGCCCCAAGAAGCCATGGTTTACAGTGAATTTATAACAGCTAAGGGACATAACAGCTAAAACCCCCTTAGCTGTTATAAATTCACTGTAAACCACGGCTTCTCTGGGCTTATTGCTTTTATAAAACTGTTATTTCATACACGTTGTAAGGTTTCACAAAAAAAACAGAGCATATAAAGTGTAATGATATTTAGGGATTTTATTAGTCGGTTAGTCGCAGAAAAAAAATCCACAGGAAGTGGCGAATTCATGCAGTCCGTGGCGGACAGATCGTTAATGGCCGGTCTATGTGGTAATAAAGCACACTGGGCTGGACATCCAAATGCTCACCTGTCATTCGACCTCAAATATGGCTTTTCATCTGAAAGATGTATGCAGTAGCAACTTTACATGGCTGCTCAGTCTTATGTCCTGTTCAGAGTGTGGAAGCTGAATAGTATCGCACTTACTGCATGACAGATGGAGGCGCCGGTGTTTTCATTTGCTCTTAAAATACTAAATTATTTTTGGTCATAAAGATAAGAGTAATACAACTTTAAAATCTGTGAAGACTCTACGTTTATTTGTGTGCACTCAGAATAACAACGAACTGTTGCGCTTGTGTAAAATAATGAAAGCAAACAGGATGCACTTTTTGCCGTCTCGGTCTCTGTGAACTTGAGCGCGAAACTTCAAAACTCCAAGTGTACTTGCCTTAAAGACATGAAAAATATAGGTTATCTATGGAGAGTGAAATGTCTACTTTTAAATGAACCAATTCAAATAGAAAACAAATATTCTCAGATTATATAATATGTATGAAACATGTAGGCGCATCCTCTACTGCGGAGATGACGAGTCAGTGTCGCCGACTTCATCTCTTAAGCTGAAAACAAAGAAAGCACTGGCTTATCGATAAATTATTAAAACATTAATGCAGTCTCCTTGCTGTTTTTCCCTGAAACATTCATAATTATTATATCTTCCGTTGTGCTGTGGCAGTCTTTTTTTGCGTGGGTTTGAGCACTTATTAGGCAATGTAGGCAATTAAAGGCTCATTATTATAATTTATATGGTTTGTTAAACATGCAACTAATAGTCGACTAATCCTTAAAATGAACGGTCGATCAGAAAAATGTTTAGTCGAGGGAAGCCCTAATGATATTAATAAAAACATTATTGCCCTGCCAAACAATTTCATTTTTCAGGTTTCATTTTTATTTTTTCTTTCTTATTCTTCTTTCATTTTTTTAATATGTACATATTTTGATTCTCAGACAAATGACCCTGTGACCAACATCTGCCAGGCTGCAGACAAGCAGCTCTTTACTCTTGTTGAGTGGGCTAAGAGAATCCCGCACTTCTCTGATCTTCCTCTGGACGACCAGGTCATCCTGCTGCGAGCAGGTCAGTATCCCTCTATTCAGATGTTAAATGTGTGTGTGGAATGTACAGGATGTTCTCACTGTTAGTGCGTGTGTGTTTGCGTTTAGGTTGGAACGAGCTGCTCATCGCTTCATTCTCACATCGTTCTGTGACGGTTAAAGATGGGATTCTTTTGGCCACCGGCCTGCATGTCCATCGTAGCAGTGCTCACAGCGCAGGGGTCGGCTCTATATTTGACAGGTCAGATTGCAACACAGAACCCATCACCATCTCAAACCCACCCTAGATGCATGTACACTGGCCCCAAAATGATATGGACATTTAAGCCACACCTAAAGAAATAGTTCACCTAAAAATTTAAAATACCCCATGATTTATTCACACACCTAGGCTTCCTAGGTGTATATGACTTTATTCTTTCAGAGGAGTACAGTTGGCGTGTTATTTTTCAATAGTCCAAAAGAAGTATAATAAAGTGCATCAATCCATCATAAAAAGTGTCCCACACAGTTCCAGAGGGTTGATAAAGGCCTCCTAAAGCAAACTGATGCATTTGTGTAAGAAAAATATCCATATTTACAACTTTATAAACCATTATCTCTAGCCTTCGCTAACAGTCACATGTACGTTAACAAGAGAGTGGCGTGCTCTTATACTTCTTTTGGACTATTGAAAAATAACACCCACTGACTTCCATAATAAAGCTTGGAAGAGCCAGGACATCTTTTAATATAACGGCGACTGAATAATGTCTGAAAAAATAAAGTCGTATACATCTAGGATGGCTTGAGCGTGAGTAAATTATGGGGTAATCTTCATTTTTTGGTGAACTAACCCTATAAAATGTGTGAATGCAAGTTATAACAAAAATACCAAACCATCTTTCAAGTAAAATATTTCATAATAACTAAATACATAACAATGTTTGCAGGGTATTAACAGAGCTGGTGTCTAAGATGAAGGACATGCAGATGGACAAGACAGAGCTGGGTTGCCTAAGAGCTATTGTCCTCTTTAACCCAGGTAAAGACCTGTTCTGAGTCTTTCAACGCAAGCAAGATTCCATACCATTTTAATAAATCTAATCAGACAGATGTGCCTAAAAAGTCATTTGACTTATAATTAATTGTTATAATTAATAGACTAAGGATATTGATTTAAAGTATTAAATTCTGGAAATGTGATTAATTATTGAAAAAAGTAAATAAGTATACTCTAATAAAGTATAGACAAATCATTAACAAACTAGTTTATAGTTAATTCATAGTTTCTAAACTTTAGTTAAAGGGGTCATCGGATGCTAACTTCACTTTTACATGTTGTTTGAACATTAATGTGTGTTGGCAGTGTATGTACACATCTACCCTATAATGGTAAAAATCCATGTAGTGGTTTTTAATTAATCTGTAAAAATAATATCCCCTTTTTCAAATCGAGCAGTTCTCAGATGCCTGTCGGTGTGGCGTCACACTGACAGAGGCCCCTCCCACCATAGTTGATTGACATGAGCGTCTTACCTCAGACCCGCCTTAAATCAGCTGTAACAGTCCGACCTCCATTGTTTCGATGCCGGATCAGGGATGTAAGTTAGACAGGAATATCTCAGATTGAGCGATTGAGGTGTTGTGTTGCTGGATGTAATAATGAACATAGTTGTCGTCATTTACTCCCGACATCTGAACCACTGAAGATGCAGTGGATTACGTTTGTTTGTGAAGGAAATGCGACTCCTGATCTACAAATATCCGTCTATGTTCACGCGAATCATTACTGATCCAGCTTCACTTTTCAGCTTTTTATGAATCTTTGCGATCGTCTTTCCTAATAACGTGCTAGTTAGCAAGTTTAGCGGCTAAACGCGGCTAAATACGGCTAAAGTAAACACGCTCGTCATTCCACAGAGAGAAGAGAGGGGCGGGGCGAGCAGAGCTCATTTGCATTTAAAGCACCCTCGAACAGAACGAGATAATTTTTGCAGAGCTGATTTTGGCAAGGTAAAAAGGGTTTTGTTTTACACTACCATTGAGAATTTTTAACCAAAGTATATTATAAACTTTTCATTAAGACCCTAAAGAATCATATCAACTTGTGGAAAATGGGCATTCGATGACCCCTTTAATACATTAATAGACTATACAAATAGTGAGTTCTCAATTCATTATCACTGTAAAAACACAATAATTATTGTTTAATCAAAATAATAGTGTGTGTGTTGAGGTTACAACTGCTCCGAAATTATGGAACAACTTATGCAACTCTTTACCTTCGCACATTCACCAGCTGGATTCAATTTCCCTTTTTAAAGCTCTGATAAAAACGTATTTGTTTAGAATTAGCCTTTAATAATCTGCTTGTTTAATGTGTTATAATGTTTGTCTATAATGTTTATGTTCTGTTTTACGTTTGTATTTTATTGTTTTGTTTTATATTGTACGGTGTCCTTGAGTGTTTTGAAAGGTGCCTATAAATAAAAGGTATTATTATTATACATATTTTTGTGTTCCACAGATGAAAAAAAGTTTGACGTGTCTTGAGGGCGAATAAATGATGACACAATTTCCATTGAACTGTCTTTAAATATACATATTAGTACCTTTTTTAATAACAAGCTGTTGTAACCTTAACAGTTTTGTTTTTCCAACAGTATCCACCTTATTTTTCCCATAAGAGTGGGTGCAGCCATTTGTACGATTTTTGTGTCTAGCTTCCGGTCTCATCCACTTCCAGCTATATTTAGCTGCACAAAAAGCTCGTTTTACTGCTTGATATTGCAAACTGGTGTGTCTTCTCATATTGTTTTAATGTATTATCTTAATTATGAACACACTGGTTTGTAGTGCAAACTGTTTTACCGTTTACTGCACTTCGATATTCTTCTCGTTATTTCCCTATGGTGGATTATGAACCGGACGTCTAACACATTACCAGAAAACAGCTTCCGCATTGAAAAATAAGGTGGATAGAATGGTCTATCCTGTTCAGACAGCAACATTCAGTTTTAAGTCAGAATGATGAAATGCATGTGTTCTTATGTTTTATGTAACTGTCCCTCTTATAGATGCAAAAGGATTGTCAAACCCATCGGAGGTGGAGGCATTACGGGAAAAAGTGTACGCTTCACTGGAGGCCTACACCAAACACAACTACCCCGATCAGCCCGGCAGGTAGTACCCGCACCGCCACCATGATATTTTATTGATGCAACAGCACTCCCGTTCTTCTTTGGCTTGTTATTAGTGTGCACAGATACAGCATGTAGGTCACACAGGTGTAGCGGTAGAGTCTGAGCTTTTTCTTTTATTATACATGCAGGTTTGCCAAGCTGCTCCTCCGTCTGCCCGCTCTGCGCTCCATAGGACTGAAGTGCCTGGAGCACCTGTTCTTCTTCAAACTCATCGGAGACACACCTATAGACACTTTCCTCATGGAGATGCTGGAAGCGCCACATCAAATCACATGACACAAGTCTTACTATGTGTAAATATCCCCCAGCGCACACTTAACCCCAATATAACAAAAAGAAGTTCTTATTTTGTACCAAGCACAATGTGAAAAGCAAACAAACACACAAAAGATTTGTATTGGTATTTTCAAAGAAAGAGACACTGTTGAAGTAAATTGTAAGAGTACTGTAAACCTTTATTTTGTACATAGATTTTACCATCTGTGATAGCTGCAGAAACTAAATGTGAAAATATTTAATTCAAAGCAAAACTGTATAAACAGTCACCAGCAATGAGTTTAGAATTCTGTGAAAATAAAAAAAAAATTCTTTTAAAATTTTTGTTGTTGCATTATTTTTGAAACAATCAATCCATATATGTGACCTTGGACCACAAAACCAGTCATAAGGGTCCATTTTTCGAAAATGAGCTTTATACATCATATACATCATATACATTGAGCTTTCCATTGATGTATGGTTTGTTAGGATAGGGCAATATTTGGCCGAGATACAACTATTTGAAATTTTGGAATCTGAGGGTGCAAAAAAATCTAAATATTGAGAAAATCACCTTTAAAGTTGTCCAAATGAAGCTCTTACTAATGCATATTACTAATCAAAAATTAAGTTTTGATATATTTACAGTAGGAATTTTACTAAATATCTTCATGAAACATGATCTTTACTTAATTTCCTAATGATTTTTGGCATTAAAGAAAAATTAATAATTTTGACCCATACAATGTGTTTTTGGTTATTGTTACAAATATACCCCAGCGACTTAAGACTTCTAAAATATATTTAGAATTAGAATGTATTATTATAATGTAAATTGTAACAAGAAAAATACTATGAATTCAATATATATATGATGTATTAAGGGCTATTTTGTATATTTTTATATACAGTACAATGCCATGAAAAAGTTAGGTACATTTTTTTTAATAAATAAATAAATAAATACTTTTATTTAGCAACAAATTGTGACTGGAAATGTTTATTCTTGCTATTACATTAATAAATTACATTTTAACATTGTTCATTCATCTTAGTTAATACATTAACTAATGTTAACAAATGACACCTTATATAAACTTAATTATAAAACTACTAAATCAACTGAAATATAAATACTAATTATTTTATGCGACAATGTTTTATATTAAACATATTCCAAGTTGCAAAAGAAAAATGAAACATCCATTGAGTTAGATCATGAGCCCCAGTGCTTTAGCTTTATGTAAGTGAGGTGTCATAATGTTATTCGGGTCTGTCTGATTGTTCTAAATCAATTACTGACTCACAGGATGGGAAACTACTTTTTTCCCCTAAAATTAAAAAGCACTTGTAAAATGTCTGGAGCGAGCAGGAAAGGAACAGCATTAATGCGTTTCTCAGCAGGCATGAACGAAATGTGCTTCTTTCATCTGTCTCTGTTGTGTGTCTAGACTGATGGTATTTATGGAACTGAAAATACACTTTATGTGGCCTTGTGTTTTGATAACAATGCTGTAACAATATGTGATTATATGATTTCATAATTAAACAGACATACAACAAACTAGCACACATTTCAAAGTCTTACCTGTGCTATATCTGCATTAAAGTTTGGTCTGATACAGTCAAATCTAATTCAGTCATATGACTTTTTCTTCTCATTCACTATATTAATATGGGATTTGACCCATACCAGGTCCAAAAATAAATAGATCAATCTGCAAAATGTTAATTATTTTACCAAAATAAGAGGGATCATACAAAATGCATGCTATTTTTTTTTTATTTGGGACTGACCTGAATAAGATATTTTACATAAAAGACATTTACATATAGTCCACAAGAGAAAATAATAGTTGAATTTATAAAAATGACCCCGTTCAAAAAGTTTACATACACTTGATTCTTAATACTGTGTTGTTACCTGAATGAGCCACAGCTGTGTTTCTTGTTTGTATATATGATTATGTTTGATTTGTATGATTGACTGTATGATTTCGAGATCCATCTTAACACACTGAGGACAACTGAGGGACTCATATGCAGCTATTGCAAAAGGTTCAAATGTGGGAGGGGGGACTCATGAACAACTATCACTAAACAAAAAAACACAGCTGTGGATCATTCAGGTAACAACACAGTGTTAAGAACCAAGTGTATGTAAACTTTTGAACAGGGTCATTTTTATAAATTCATCTATTATTTTCTCGTGTGGACTATATTTAAACATATTTTATGTGAAATATCTTATTCAGGTCAATACTAAATAAAAAATTACTTGCATTTTGTATGATCCCTCTTATTTTGGTAAAATAATTAACATTTTGCAGATTTTGCAAGGTGTGTGTAAACTTTTGACCTCAACTACTCAACTACACAAATAATATATATAAAAAAAAAACACCACATGCAAAGCAGACAATAGCCTTCATCCACACTAGATTATCAAGTCAAGCTCTATATCTGTATTTTCATTATACAGGAAAAGTATACTTGTTGAGAAATAAGTTTATCTAACTATATATGAACTCAGTATATTAAATATATTTATGGCAATTTTAGGGTGTTTTATACATACACTCTCAGAAAAGAAAAAAAGATACAAAAGCTGTCACTGGGGTGGACTGCCCTTTTTGAAAAGTGCTAATACCATTACCATCTATTTGAGTTCTATAAGAGTTCTAATATGAACACTAAAATGTACTATATATTAGTACAATAAATTATATTTAGGTACAATATACATGCCTTACCCTTAGGGGTAAATAGGGTACAAAGATGTACCTTGCCCCAGTGACAAGCTGTTGTACCTTTTTTCTGAGAGTATTTAGTATATATACCTCCAAATGTTCAGGGCCAATAAGATTTGATTTTTATTGAAAATGTCTTTTATTCAGCAAGGATGTATGTAAATTGCTCAAAAAGTGACAGTAGAGATTTTAACACTGTTATAAAAGATATGAAGAGTTCAAATGCAAAAACCCCTAAAAGCCATCTCGATCAAAAATGAGACAATGACACTGAGTGAATGCTCTCGACACATATTATACGTCCATCAAATACTTTTACTTCAAACTCGCTAAAATCCCAGCCTCAGCCCAATCAGAAGTAATGGTACTTAGGTAGAAACCACATCGGAGCCTGATAAAAAATGCATTTTTTAAAGAAAGACGTCAGATGGATTTAGAGGCTTTTGCATCTGAACTCTTCATATCCATTTCAGTTAAATACAGTTTTTTTTACTTTCTAGTCAGCAAGGATCCTGAAAGAAAAAGTGGTAACACTATTTTAAGGACCAATTCTCACTATTAACTGGCAGCTTATTAGCATGCGTATTACTAGCATACTGGCTGTGTACTAGCACTTACAAAGCACATATTAATTCTTTATTATGCATGACAATATTTAGACCCCTGAATCCTACCTTATGAATAATACTGAAAAAAGCTCAAAAACTAATGATGTAGATACGTACTCTCCAACCATGGCAGCCAATCACCACCAAATCACCAAATTACTGCATATACTTCACTTTTCGTGACATTGGTTCAACTGTGCTTTATGAACCGGAAGAATGAAATGGCTCCAAAAAATGAAAAAATAACTTTTCTCTTAATTATAGACATAATGAGTGTTGTTGTTATTTTCACTGATGTACAACCTGCACATATACAGTCAAACCAAAATTTATCTAGACACCTTCAATATTTCTCACATTATCACAGTTTATTCGGTATAGTTTAGAAAATAGTAATAAAATATGACAAGAACTCAAAGCTAAACTGAGTCAGAACAAATTCATCTTGGTAATGTCAGATAACTTTGATAGAAAGGTATGTAATAGATTACAATCAACCAAAAATTCAGACAACTGTTAGTATGACAATATTTACTCAACTATCATTCCTTTATTGACCAGTTACCAAACAATTCTTATTTTTGTTCAGTCTGTGGTGTAAAAAGATGCAAAAGTGCAAAACATGGTCAGGTCAAAGTGTCTGAATAGTTTTTAGTCTCAAATTTTTATCAGTTTACTGGTAGTTCACTGTATGAAGAACTTTTGAATATAATGTCATAGTATACTTTATTTTGCTATCTTCACTAACACTCTTAAAAATGAAGGTTCTGTATTGCCACTGATGGTTCCATGAAGAACCTTGAACATCCATAGAACCTTTGAAATGCAGAAAAGGTTCTTTATAAAAGAAAAAGGTTCTTTAGAAGTGCAGTTCTTTTCAGAACCGGTAACTGAAAGGTTCTTTGGAGAACCAAAAATGTTCCATGACATCACTGCAAAAACAACCCTTTGGAGTCTTTATTTTTAAGAGTGTACATAAATGAACTATAGTGTCCTGCACCCACTAGTAAAAAAGATATCAAAAATTATATCTGGTGCCTGAATTTTTGGTTTGACTGTATGTTAACATCTCAAAAAAATATGCGTTTTAGGGTTTCATGACCCTTTAACATCTACCTTACTAACTATTAATAAGCAGCAAAATGGTAGTTTATTAAGGGAAAACTCTTAATTGAGTGAATATGTGTTCCCTATACGTAATCAGATTACTTTTTTCAAGTAACTAGTAAAGTAACACGTTACTTTTTCGTTTACAAGAAAATGTCTAAGTTATTTTTTCAAATAAGTAATGCCACTTTGTTTTCCTATTTTTTGACTGACAAGTCTCCTGTCCCTATGTTGGGAGAAATCAGGAGTAATTGCAGATGCGTTGTGTGGTCTGTGTAAACATGATTTTACTATAGTTCTAGACTATATATGAACATGCATTAATTCTCTCAGTAACACTTTAGAATAGGGCACACATATTCACTATTAACTATGACTTTTTCCTCAATAAATTCCTAATTTGCTGCTTATTAATAGTTAGTAAGGATTGGGGATGTAGAATAAGGTCATGTAGAATAAGGCATTAATATGTTTTTAATTTGTGCTAATAAATGGCTAATATTCTAGTAATATGTATGCTAATAAGCAACTAGTTACGAAACAGTAAAACAGTGTTACCATTCTCTCTCTCTCTCTAAAAAAACTTTATTTCTCAAAATGAATAAAAATAGAGAACTGCAAACTCAGAATATGATGCAAACCTACATCAAATAACACCAATATCCTTTATGTATTTAATTCCATTTTATTAAACAGTGTCAGTGTTCAACCATACTAATAAGCAAAAATTACTTTAGATTAACTAACATTTGTGCTTCATTTTTGAGAAGTGCTAAACTTATCTTAGTTCTACTGTATGGACAAAAATTACTTACCCTTCAGCCTGAGGCTTATTCATTTCACTTTTTGGTGTGAAAGGGTCAAAGATGGGAAATAACTGAGTACAAATACTTTGTTACTGTACTTAAGCAGATTTTTCTGGTATCAGTACTTTACTTCACTATTTATTTTTCTGACTACTTTTACTTTTACTCCCTACATTTTCACACAAATATCTGTACTTTCTACTTCTTACATTTTCAAAGCAGGCTCGTTGCTTTAGTTTTAATCTGCATTTGTTGGATCAATTTTCAATTACGAATCTCTAAATCATGAAAGTACTGGCAACGCGATTCGGCTCGCACACGCGCTCCGCGTCTCCGCCAAACGGTTTCTGTCAGAGTAATCAATGTGAGAGACTCGACCATGGAATGGATCTGAGAGGCAAAACTATTGACCAGGACTTCAAGTGGAGGTCAGTTTAATCTGTAAATAGGCTACTATAGTTTTGTTTTTACTGTAAACTAAACTAAACTAAATTACAATTACTCAAAATACTGTATGTAAAAGGACATCATTCTTATCTACTGTAAAGTTACAGTAGTGATTTAGCCAACAAATTCTATAAGAGATCGTTTCATAATACTTTCAGAGGGAGCAAGAGCAGATAACACAACACTTACGACAATAAAAACCAAAAATCATGGTTACTATAGTAAACCATGGTAACCACAAATTAATCATAGTTTTGCTACACTAGTCTAACCATTAAAATTGGTTGTGAATTAAAACAGACTTTAATCAATCCGGTTAATTTTAATAAGAGAAAAATATGACTCATGATAAAGCAATAAAATGTTCAATAAGAATTTTTATGTAAAGATATTGTCATAATGGAATTATTATTGTACTATTTTTGACATTTAGGCACTTTAGTTTTAGTTTAAATTTTAGTTTTAGAAAATATAGTTTTACTAAATCTATAGTTTTTAAGTAATTTACGATGAAACAACACATGGTCATATTGTGATACTTTAAATTGAACTAAAATAAAGTTATGTTATTACAAACCAAATACAATGAAGTGGTTGTTTTGCAACAAGGTGGAGACAGCTCTGTTCATAACAGTAGATGGCTGATGGGAAAAGGGACAGGTACAAGAAAATGAGTGGAAAACAGTAAACACACACTAAGTGAGATGCAGAGAGATATCATGTATAATAAAGAGACTGACAAGGAAAATGGAGATGAAGGTGCGGTTCAAGAAAGAACCTTTAATTATTTTGTTTAATTATTAGGTTTTAAACCTTTTTTTTTAATGTGATGGTAATACAAAAAATAGGTGGTTTCAGAATTTGTAGTGGGTATGCGGGATGGCCTGGATGAGTGTGAGATTTCACCGGCCTGAAATTTTCAGCCTGGATACGTTCATTAGCTAACATAATTTTAAATGTAAATTATTTTCTATTAATATGTCAATATGACTTGAGGTCCAGTTACCAGCAGAGTCCTGACACTAAAACAGGCAGTACTAATGGGTACTTTTTACTTAAGTACATGTCAGAGCTCATATTTCTTTACTTTAACTTGAGTAGAAAAGTGTAGTCAGTACTTCTACTTTTACCAGAGTATTTTTAAACATGAGTATCTGTACTTCTACTTGAGTAAAGGAAGTGTGTACTTAGGGCTGGGCGATAATTCGATAACGATAATTATCGCGATATAATTTTCCTCGATGAAACGATATGAAGAGTTCGATATAATTTTTATGTGCCAAAAGCGGAACGAAACAGCGAAACCAAAGTTCAAGCTGCGCGAGCTCACTAGAGAAGATGCATTTATTTATCTTGATGCAGCGCGGACGTGCCTGAAAAAACCGAGCGCGTCGCATCGCATGCGCGTCGCTGAGCGCAGCTGCCGCGCGCCTACATTTGAAATAACGAACTTGAGTGAACGGCTGTGAACGGCTTCGTGACGCGAGCACTAAACAGGGCTGTGAGATCCAGTGTGAAACACTTGAATTCAGCGATGAACACAAATGACTCTGTGATTCAAACTAGTTTAAAGCTGTGTGCAACGAGACAGTCAGAAGGCTTTTCAATCTACACATCGCCATCATTTACCATGGATTTACTGTAGTAACACTCACTGCACCATGGTATTGTGGCAGCAATGATTTACACTGAATTTTATTACAGGAGTAATAGTATATAGTTGTATGTATTTGTGATTGAGCTATAGCATGTGTGCATTTATACTGAATGTTTTTAGACTATACCGTTTTTCATACAAATAGGCTACCTATAAAACCATGTAGTTATATTTTTACCATGGTATTGAGGTACCATTATGCGTGATTTTAACTGTGTTTATTATGATTTAAAATGTATGCTTGCTACTATGGGAGACCAATGCTTAAAAAAAAAAAAAAAAAAAAAAAAGGGGGCCAGAATAAATGTAACCATATAAAACTGTTGCTACAGTTTTTACAGATTTTACTGAATGATAATGAACTAAAATTTACCTCTGCATCCTCAAGCTAATTTCAAATGTGCATTTCTAAGAGACAAAAAGTGATATTATTATTATTAATAATAAAAATATTAATATTATTATCAGACAAACCAAACCTGTTTCTTTATTTGAAACAATAACTCATTAGAACATGCAGAAATTAATTTTTCTATTTAGATATTTGTTTTGTTAAAGAAAATTAATGGTCTGGTTTCTACTTTCACTTTGGAGCAAAAATCTGACTTTAAACTTGAAAGAAATAAAGATTTGACATTTATCGTGATAATTATCGATATCAACTGATATGAAAAAATTATTGTGATCATTTTTTTGCCCATATCGCCCAGCCATATGTGTACTTTTGCCATCTCTGGAAAGGGCTTTTACTTTAGTTAAAAATAGAACTTTCTATATTAAAAACAAACAAGCAAGCCCTGCCCAGATTTAAAAAGTAACCCAAAAGTAACGTAACGCATTACTTTCCACAAAAAGTAAATATGTAATGTAATTTCTTACTTTTTTAGCGAGTAACGCAATATTGTAACGCATTACTTTTAAAAGTAACTTTCCCCAACACTGATAATAATATGAATGTTTCTTGAGCACCAAGTCAGCAAATTAGATTGATTTGTAAAGGATCATGTGACACTGAAGACTGAAGTAATGACTGCTGAAAAGCTTTGCCGTCACAAGAATAAATTACATTTTTATTTGTTTTTGTATTCTTGACTGAGTAAATGCAGCCTTGCTGAGTATTAAAGACTTCTTTCGAACACATTTAAAATCAACTTAATTTTTCCATCCATTACATGGTTAGTTTTTTAAAAATCTACAAATCTTTAGACTACAAAGCCGTGACTGCGGATGATACAAACCTCAAAGTACCTGTGTCAATAACAGCTGGGGTGCAAAGACAGATACAACTAACAGCGCTAGAACAACAGATGCTGTGATATGAGACACTGACTGAAGTGGCTCAAATTGTCCTATAAATTCTCTTTATTTAAACAATAAATGAAAACACAGTGAGAACATGATCTGTCTTTAAGTTTTTGCTTTTTCATTTTCTCCAGCTTTGTACAGACTATTAACAACAACAACGTCTGAACAGAAAATCTATTGCCTTTGGTGACGTGTGGACCAATGCGTCTGAATGGTGGGCGTCCCTGAGGCAATGCTGACTTTTTGAAGCGCATGACCAAACCAGAAGATTGAAATAATCACTGCAGCGTGTTTGGAGGTGTGGTACACTGTTTAACATCTGAAAGACATTACATCAGAACCAAAACCACTTCCCATAAAGAGGATGTTTTCTCTCGCGCTTAAATGTCTTCACAGCGCACGGTCATTTTATTGTGACAGGAACTGAGAGAAAAGCCGAAACATTTATTACATAGCACAATATAGTTTTTTAATGACTACATTGTTGGATTGGGTTTGATTTTGGGTATTAGGAGGTCATTACGCCAACGTCTTTCTCGGGTCAGCTTATGAATCAGTTTTGGCAGCAATGCGAGACATATACATACTTTACCAACCACCCAAACACTGACCATGACCTCCTACATGAAACCAACTCTTGGACCAAATCGAGCGACTCTTGAAATAAGAGAAATCTGTGAGGCCTTTTGTCAAAAGTACATAGTTTAATTTTCATAACCACATTAGAAAGGTCAAACACCAGCTGTGTCAACTAAATAAAGTCTGGAAAAAGTGCAGGACATCTGCAGTCACATGTTTGGGCTGCTGTGAATTTGATTAAAAAGCTTCATTTTGACCGCATTATGAACATTCATGCCCTGAAATCCAGTATCAGAACCACTGGACACTGAAATTTTAATAGCCATAATAAAAAAAATCAAATTAACCATTCATCCCATGGGGAACATTGAGATCCAAGGACATTTTAACAGAGGTCACTGACACTTCTGTCAGCTTTGTGGACACACTGCCGCTGTTGTCTACTGTGTGTGTGTAGGAGGTTAGTCTTTACATCATCATGCTTTAATTGGGCTGCGGTGGTTAATTAAAGTTTTTAGGCAACAGGAGAAATCCAGCTGTCATACGGTATAAAAGAGACAAAGCGCGTGAGGATACAACAAGGTGAGTTCAGAAAGACGCTTCTCTTTGGTAAGTCTTCTCTGCACACAGATGACTTTGTTGATGAATCGCTGAAACGTCGATGTTTTGTGATCACACCTTGTCTTCTTTTTTAGACATATAGGTGTTTTCCTCAGTGTTGGCTGTTCTGTTGAGGGTTATCATGACTGGATCTGCTCTGGTTTCATTTCTCCTGGCCCTGGCCTGCGTTCTTCTGCCGCTGTGTGCTGCTCAAGGTGAGTTGGATCATTTCTGGATCTGTTCTTCTTGGTTCTGGTGGTTGGATTCAGATTGTGATGTTGTGCGCAGGCAGCTGTGTGGGCAGATGTGGCGAGCCGTTCACCCGCGGACAGGTCTGTAACTGTGACTACAACTGTTTTGTCCACGGCGAGTGCTGCAAGGATTTTGAGGAAGTCTGCACTGTTGGTAAGACTCTTACCATCTCACAATGATGATTATTTTGTATTGCTAATTTACTTGTTTTTGAAATTTGAATAGTAGTGAAATAATGAAAACAATGAATTTATATAGTGACCAGAAATATAAATATTTGTTTATTTTGGAAGTATTTTTTTTTAAATTTGTATAGTAGTAAAATTATCCAAACTATGGCATTACACTGCCGTTCAAAAGTTTAGGCTTAGTAGGATTTTTTGTGGTTTTTAAAGAAGTTTCTTATGCTCATCAAGCCTGCATTTATTTGATCAAAAATACAGAAAAACATGTAATATTGTGAAATATTATTATAATGTAAATTAACGTTTTTCTTTTTTAATAATAATTTAAAATCGAATTTATTTCAGTGATCAAAGGTGAATTTTCAGCATCATTACTCCCGTCTTCAGTGTCACATGATCCTTCAGAATATGCTGATTTATTATCAATGTTGGAAAATTTTTTTGGAACCTGTGATACTTTTTTCAGGGTTTATTTAAAATAGATTTTTTTTTTCTAACAATATACAGTACTGTTTAAAGGTTTGGGGTTAGTGCATTTTCTTTTTTCTTCTTTGAAAGAAATTAATACTTTTATTCAGCAACAGTGTGTTAAATTGATTTTAAAAATGGTGATAGCAAAGACTTACATTGTTAGAAAATGTTTATATTTTAAATAAATGCTGTTCTTTTTAACTTTATTCATCAGAAAATCCTGAAATTTATCACAGGTTCCAATATATATATATATATATATATATATATATATATATATATATATATATATATATATATATATATATATATATGTATTTGTCAGCACAACTGCAACATTGATAATTCTAATAATAACTCAGCATATTAGAATGATTTCTAAAGGATCATGTCACAATGAAGACTGGAGTAATAGCTGAAGAAAATTCAGCTTTCCATCACAGGAATAAATTATATTTTAAAGTATATTAAAATAGAAACCATTTTTTTATATTGTAATAACATTGTAATAACATTTTTCTGTATTTCTGATCCAATAAATCCAGCCTTAATAAGCAAAAGAGACTTCTTTAAAACATTACAAGTCTTACTGATCCCAAACTTTAATTACAGAAATATTTTTGTAATTTAAATAAAAGTAAAATAATCAAAACTATGAATTTATGTAGTGACCAAAAAATATATTTTATTTTAAAAAGCTGGATATTTTTCCTTCACTACCTGGTCCAATTCATCTTTTTTAATTCAAAAACGTTTTTTTATAACAACTGTATAATATATATATGTGGCCCTGGACCACAAAACCAGTCATAAGGGTCAATTTTTCAAAATTGAGATTTATACATCATCTGAAAGCTGAATAAATATGCTTTCCATTTATTTATGGTTTGTTAGGACAGGACAATATTTGCCTGAGATACAACTATTTGAATATATGGAATCTGAGGGTGCAAAAAAAAAAAAAAATCAAAATATTGAGAAAATCACCTTTAAAGTTGTCCAAATTAAGTTCTTAATAATGCATATTACTAATCAACAATTAACTTTTGATATATTTACAGTATGAATTTTGCAAAATATCTTTATGGAACATGATCTTTACTTAAGTTCATAATGATTTTTGGCATAAAAGAAAAATCAATAATTTTGACACATACAATGTATTTTTGTCTATTCCTACAAATATACCCCGTGACTTAAGACTGGTTTTGTGGTCCAGGGTCACATATATTATTTTTTATTTATGTAAAAAGCCTTAAGATTTTTCATGAGTGAGTCCAAAACCTTTATAGTGATTATAAAAGTATTACTGTAAATAGTGCATCATTTCTATAATGAGTTCATTTTTAAAACCTTCTCCTAATATTATTTTATTTTAAAGAGAGAAGAAGAAAAAAAAAAAAAAACAGCACCTAAATTTATTCAGAGGCCCAAACTGGACAAAATCTCTCAATCTTTTAGTTATGATAATAGGTAGTATTTTATTTTATTTTATATTATTTTATGATCAAAGCTTTTTAACTGTCGGGGCAAAACATACTGCGACACAATGATGACTATCAATGTTCCTCAAAAGCCTGACGTAACATATTTATTTATTACATTTAATAAAAATAGGGGAGGAGGCTTCAGCAGAGGTTTGATCATGTTGCTAATTTAGAGGCCTTAGAAATACATGTATCAAATGGGATCGGTCGGTTTCATAGGGTTAAAGCTGTTGTGTGTAATTTGCAGGTGACTCCTGCAGGGGTCGCTGTGGTGAGACTTTCCAGCGCGGTAGACAGTGTGAGTGCGATTCAAACTGTGTCCTCCACAACTCCTGCTGCCCCGACTACAGCGAGCAGTGCGGTATGACACAAAACTCTTATCTGAACTACAGGCTTTTTTTTCTTTTAAAGACTCAAGAACGCATAATCTAAAAACACTAACAAAAATTACTTGACTGTATAAGCTACTACTTAAAGGAGATGTCCACTTCCAGAACAACAATTTACAATAATACATAATTTACATAATTTACTCATCCCCTTGTCATCCAAGATGTTCAGGTCTTTCTTTCTTCAGTCATAAAGAAATTATGTTTTCTGAGGAAAACATTTCAGCATTTTTCTCCATATAATGGACTGATATGGTGCCCGATTTTGAACTTCCAAAATGCAGTTTAAATGTGGCTTCAAACGATCCCAATCAGAGTTCAGGGAGAGCAAGGCAAGATGAGCGTTTGAGATTAAAAAGTACTTAAATTATATTTTTTAAATGAAAATAACTGATCATTTTGCTAGATAAGACCCTTCTTCCTCAGCTGGGATTGTTTACAACCGCATTTGGGATCGTTTAAAGCCGCATTGAAACTGCATTTTGGAAGTTCAAAATCAGGCCACCATATCAGTCCATTATATGGAGAAAAATGCTGAAATGTTTTCCTCAAAAAAACATAATTTCTTAACGATTGAAGAAAGAAAGACATGAACATCTTGAATAACAAAGGGGTGAGTACATTATATGTGAATCTTTGTTTTAGAAGTGGACTTCTCCTTTAATATCATCAGCAAATGTTCATTGAAATTTGACTTTTTTGTGTCCTCATCAGATGCTTTCTCCCAGATGCAAACTGCAAGAAGCTCAAAACTAAACAAACCAACAGGTATTATTTTAATGTCTATTTAATGCTTTTTTTTTGTACGATTGTGACTCTTTTAGCAATTTGAGGGAGCCCTTTAGTACTGATTGGATGTAGATTCTGTAGATGTTATTCAGGAAAAGGTCATTCACTCAGTCTGCATCATGTTGGATATAAAGTCTAAATTGTCTTCAGTCCCTCCCAAAACCAAAACACCAAAGAAGCCTGATCTAAAGCCCCTCAAAGCACCTAAAAAGCCTTCAGACAGCAGGAGTGAGGAGGCAGGAACATGTAGGCCTATGTTTAATCTTTGGAGGATAATAGTGAAGAAAAACTATCTCACAGACTACAGGTAACTAAAAGGGTACTAACCAACCCAATGCTATAAGAACTAAAGAACAAATAGGATATTAAGATCCATTCAATGGCACAAAGGCAGGAGCAGAAGATTAAAAAATAGTGGTTTATATAACACTAAGAAAGGTTAGTGTGTTCTCTGTTGGATAATGACTAAGTGCATTTTTATTTGCTGTGTTTTAGATTTTACTGAGCAGTGTATGGCAGCATGTCTCGCAGCACAGCAAAACCCAGATCTCGTGAGTGATGGTAAGTTCAGACTTACATTTATTATTATACATAAAGTCTCTTATGCTTATCAAGGCTGTTTATTTAATTAAATATACAGTAAAAAAAAAATAATATTGTGAATATTTTTGCTATTTAAAATAACTGTTTTCTGTTTCATTTTTCTGTTTCATTCAACGTAATTTATTCCTGTGATAAGCAGACATTTCTCCAGTCTTCAATGTCACATGATTCTTCATAAATTATTCTAATATGCTCTTTAATATTTTTGTAGAAACTAGCTTTTTTCAAGATCCTATTTATTTGAAATAGAAATGTTTGTTAACATTATAAATGCCTTTACTGCCATTTTCAAACAATTTAATTTGTCCTTGCTGAATAAAAGTATCCATTTCTTTAAAAAAATTAAATTAAATAAAATAAATAAATACAAAATAAAATTCTTACTGATCCCAAACCTTTGACCAATAGCTCTGGGATCAGTAAGATTTTTAATTTTATTTATTTATTTATTTTAAAGAAGTTTCTTATGCTCATCAAGGTTGCATTTATTTGATCAAAAATCCAGAAAAAACAGTAATATTGTGAAATATTATTCTAATGTGAAATAACTGTTTTCTATGTGAATATATTTTAAATATTAATTATTCTTGTGATGCAATACTGAATTTTTAGCATCATTACTGCAGTCTTCTGTGTCACAAGATCCTTCAGAAATCATTCTAATATGCTGATTTATTATCTAATATGCTGATTTATTACTACTGAAAATAGTTGTGCTGCTTATTTTTTATTTATTTTTTTTTTGGAACATGTGATGCTTCTTTGGAGGATTCTTTAATAAATAAAAAGTGAAAAAGAACAGCATTTATTTAAAATAGAATTTTTTTTGTAACAATATAAACTACTATTTAAAGTTTGTGGTCAGTACATTTTTATTTGTTTTTTTTTGTTGTTGTTTTTTTTAAAGAAATTAATACTTTTAGTTTCCAAGGGTGTGTTAAATTGATAAAAAAAAAAAATGATAGCAGACTTATATTGTTAGAAAAGATTTCTATTTTGAATAAATGCTGTTCTTTCATCAAAGAATCCTGAAAAAAAAAGGGGTCACAGGTTCCAAAAAAATATTATGCAGCACAACTGTTATAAATCAGTATATTAGAATGATTTCTGAAGGATCATGTGACACTGAAGACTAGAGTAACGATGCTGAAAATTCCGCTTTGATAACAGAAATAAATTATATTTGAAAATATACTGTATTAAAATAGAAAACCGTTATTTTAAACTGTAATAATATTTCACAATATTACTGCTTATACAGCAGTGTACCTAAGTCTTTTTTTCTTTTCAGGGAGACTGAATAACTTTATGGCTCCATCTGATGCTGCATCACTTCCTGCTGGTGGCCCTCTGCCCCAGGACATATTCGCTACTCTGACACCCTCTGACATACCCGGTAACAGCTTAATGTGTTTCCTTAAAAAAGAATCAAGAATTAATTTGACTTTTAACAGGAAAGAGACAACAAATTCAAATCTATAGAAAGTTAGATACATGTGAGCTGATAATCAAAATATATAAAAATGCCCACACAGGTTTGGGTTCCAACCCTTCCGGTTTCCCTCTGCCAGAATCTGGCCCTGCTCCTGCAGCTGGACCACTACAGGCAGCAGCACCTTCCTCTGGCAATCCCGTAACCATCCCTGTGCAGATTTCCCTCTCCGTCAGCGGACAAGGTGACAGGCCATCCAGCGGACCCGCCTCTGCTGGAAGTAGACCCAGCACTCTTGCAGACATTGCCCAGGCCCTTGCAGCCAGCAGCCCTGCAGCCCCAGGTATCCACCTTATTTTTCAATGTGGAAGTAAGCTGTTTTCTGGTAATGTGTTAGACGTCCGGTTCATAATCCGCCATAGGGAAATAACCAGAAGAATATCTAAGTGTAGTAAACAGTAAAACAGTTTGCACTACAAATCAGTGTGTTCATAATTAAGATAATACATTCAAATAATGTGGTAAGACACACCAGTTTGCAATATCAAGAAGCAAAACCAGCTTTTTGTGCAGCTAAAAATAGCTGCAAGTGGATGAGACCGGAAGCCAGACACAAAAAATTTACTGCACCCACTCTTATGGGAAAAATAAGGTGGATAGAACCATAGAATTTGTTCACATTCCTGAAATGACCACCTGTATATGAAAAATATTTGAAATTACTTGAACTCTTAATTAGAACTAGTCAAGCCTCCTTCAGACTGTCAGCCCATATCCGATTTGTATGCAAATCCGATTGAAATCCGATCATATTTAGGTAGTCTGAACAGCAACGAACTATATGAAATCTGATTTGGTCAAATCCGTTTCGAGCTACATTCGTATGTGGTTTGGAATCCTATTCAAATCGGATTTCTGCTTTTTCACGTTTAATGCCACATAAAACGTAAACACGTCAGACGTTTTTGTGGAAAACATAACAGACGTCTTTGCAGAAACAAGCTTGTGTTGTTGCGAACTGCAAATCAAGTGGGAAAAGACAATATACAGCTAGTATACGCACCTCTTTGAGTTTTGAAACCAGCGGAGACGGCAGCACAGAATAAAGTCGCACATTCCAGCTTCCTGCGTTTCTGCCGCTGCTTTAGAAGATGAAATATAATCAAACGCGACGGCAACGTTCTCATATCACAAGACAGCATCTATATTGCAAACTGTAATGTTGTTATTGTTGATTTTAGCGTTGGCATAACAACGCAACGGCATTGCCATAAAAACCAACGCACATTCTGTAAAACGAAAGAGCGCTTATGGACACACAAATCGGATTTGAACAGTTGCGATATGACTGTGTGGACAGTCAGTTATTCAAATCCGATTCCATCTAGATATGGACAAAAACGGATTTGGGCTGACAGTCTGAAAGAGGCTCTAAATTCTAATTAAAGGAGAAGTCCACTTCCAGAACAACAATTTACAAATAATTTACTACCCTTGTCATCCAAGATGTTCATGTCTTTCTGTCTTCAGTCGTAAAGAAATTATGGTTTTTGAGGAAAGCATTTCAGGCTTTTTCTCCATATAATGGACTTCATTGGTGCCCCGATTTTGAACTTCCAAAATGTAGTTTAAATGCAGCTTCAAAGAGCTCTAAACGGGTCTTATCTAGCGAAACGATCGGTCATTTTTTTTCGAAAAATAAAAATTTGTATACTTTTTAAGCACAAAAGCTCGTGTAGCACAGGCTTCCACGATGCTACGAATTAGTGATGGGTCGTTCTTGAACGATTCGTTCATTCTGAACGAATCTTTAATGTGACTCGGGAAGAGCGAGTCGTCTCGGGTGATTCCTTCAGTCGCGCATGCGCAACATCCTATTAGGTTTTGTACTGGAATTAGTTCACCTGTTTCGAGTCTTCGGGTTTTTCGAGTCGTTCGTTCATTTTATGGGGCTGTCACGAGATGAACGAACGTCCGAACCCCAAGACTCGAGAGATGAACTAATCAATTATTTTTCCGGCTCAGACTGCTTTGGTTAAGCTTATGGGGCTGTCACGTGATGAACGAACGACTCAAACCTAAAAACTTGTCAGATAAGAGGTGAGGTGAGCTAATCAGACTAAAGACCCTGGTAAACAATGAATTAATATTTTCTGTTTTTTATAGCATTATAGTTTTGTCTTGTTTGTAGTGTGATCAACGTTTGTGTAAGCAGTAGACGTGTTAGAGAAGTAACACGTAACATTTTAATTATATTTTGCTAAAATTAACGAAATGACTCGAAAAAAGATTCATTCATTTTGCTGAACGAGACTCAAAGATCCGAGTCGGTAAAATGATCCGAACTTCCTATCACTACTAGGAATCACGTCTAAGTTCATCGTCTGTGTACTCCAGCTCAAAAAGGTAGAGAATGGCGAAAAACTCCATCTTATTTTCTCCTACAGCTTCAGAATCATCCGACATAGTTGTACCTTTTTGTTTGTAAACAGCGTATAACATTTTCTTAGTCTTAGTCTTTGCGCGTTCGCTTTGTAGTCTTTGTTCGCGTGATCTTTCGACGTGATTCAATAGTACGTAGCGTCGTGAACGCGCATCCCAGAGCCTGTGCTACACAAGCTTTTGTGCTTAAAAAGTATACAAATTTTTATTTTCCGAAAAAAAAATGACTGATCGTTTCGCTAGATAAGACCCTTCTTCCTCGGCTGGGATCGTTTAGAGCTGCATTTAAACTACACTATGGAAGTTCAAAATCGGGGCACCAATGAAGTCCATTATATGGAGAAAAATCCTGAAATGCTTTCCTCAAAAACCATAATTATTTCACGAAGAAGAAGACAAAAAGACATGAACATCTTGGATGACAATGGGGTGAAAAAATTATTTGTGAATTGTTGTTCTGGAAGTGGACTTCTCCTTTAAATAGTTAGAAGTGTAAAATAAATCTCAATATATGTGAACTATTCATTTCTGTTTTTAAAGATGCAAACTCAAACCCTGATATCTGCAGTGGCCTTGCCATTGATGGAATGGCAACTCTCTTCAACAACTCCATCATAGTTTTCAGAGGTACATCTTCTGTATACATGCACTGTTAAATATAGTGCCTTTTTCCTAAAAACACTAATTAAGATAAATGCTATCCATCTCAGGTCATTTCTTTTGGCTGCTGAACCCCAAGACCAGAAGAGCCAGTCCTGCTCATAGAATCACTGAAGAACTGGGCATCCCGTCTCCCATCGACACGGCCTTTACTCGTTGCAACTGCCAGGGAAAGACTTACATCATCAAGGTATCGAAGAACATGGAAAACATCACTGACTGTGTTCACTGAACATCCATTAAATTGTCAATTTTCTCTAAGGGTGACAACTACTGGGTTTTGGAGAATGGTGCTGTGGAGCCTGGATATCCCAGATCTGTGTCCCAGGACTTTGGTGGGCTCACTGGTGAGATCACTGCTGCTCTGCCAATCCCAGCCACCAGAAAGAAACCCGAATCTGTGTTCTTCTTCAAGAAAGGTGCTAAATGGAGCCCTCTGTGTCTTATGTTTGGTTAGAATAATCAGAAATGACCAAAATGAGAAAACTAATCATGTGTGTTTTCTAATTAGGAGGCACAGTTCAGAAAGTAACTTTTCCCTCTGGAAGTGCACCAACTTGCAATGGAAAGAAATCCAAAAATTTTGACAAAACCTCAAAGAATGGCAAACAACCAGGTAATGAATTGTTTTTTATGCTAAATCGAGGTAATCAAAAAAAAAAAAAAGTGCATTAAAAGTGCATCTTGCAGTGCATTAAAAAGAGTATTTAACATTATAAAAATAAAACTTATTTTAGTATCATTTAAATATGATTATAGCATTTCTTCATATTCATTTTCAGTTTTCATTGGCATTTAATATTTTGTCAACTTTACAATAAGGTTCATTAGTTAATATAAACTAAGAATGAACAATACTTGAACAGCATTTATTAATCTTAATGTTAATTTCAGCATTTACTAATGCTTATTAAAAAACAAAATTGTGTTTGTTAACATTAGCTAATGCAATGTGAACTAACATGAACAATGAACAACTGTATTTTTATTAACTGACATTAACAAAGATTAATAAATACTGTAATAAAAGTATTGTTCATTGTTTGTTCATGTTAGTAAAATACATTAGTTACCAAAAGACACCTTAGTGTAAAGTGTTACCAATATATTTTTTACAATTTTTAAAAAATATTTTAGTGTTTTTTTGTTTTTTTTTTTAATTTAGGTAAAATTGTATTTTTTTTAATATAAGCAATTTTAGTACTTTTTATTTTCATCTAATAGTTATATTTTATTTCAAATAATAAAATAATTAATTTCCAATAAGGTTCATTAGTTAACTATTTTAGTTATCATAAACCAAGAATGAACAATATTTCCACAGCATTTATTCATTTTAGTTAATGTTAATTATTCAAATCAAAAGTTTTTTTTTTTTTTTTTACATTAATTAATGCACTGCGAATTAACATGAGCTAGCAATGAATGACTATATTTTCATGAACATTAACGAAGATTAAGTAGTACTGTAATAAATAGTTCATTGTCCATTCATATTAGTTAATAAAGTAACCAGCATTAACTAATTAAACCTTATTGTAAAGTGTTACCAATATGTTTTACAATTTTTAAACATTTTTTTTAGTTGTTGTTTTTTGTATTTTTTTTTTTTAAACATAGCTTTCACTTCAGGTTTTAATTTTAGTAATGTTAGTACTTTTTATCGAATTTAATTGCCAAAGCAACATTTTCATCTAATAATTTATTTAAAATAATAAATAAAAAATAAAATAGAAAATTTTACATAACACTTCCCAATAAGGTTCATTAGTTAACACTTTAACTAACTACTTTAGTTATCATGAACCAAGAATGAACAATACTTCTAGAGCATTTATCAATTTTAATGTTAATTATTAAAATCAAAAGTTTTTACATTAATGGAGTGAATTAACAATGAATGACTATATTTTCATAAACATTAACAAAGATGAATAATACTGTATTAAATGTATTGTTCATTGTCCATTCATGTTAGTTTATACATTAACCAACATTAACTAATGGAAACCCATTGTAAAGTGCTACCAATTTTATTTATTTATTTATTATTATTATTTTATTTTTATTTTTTTACAATTTTTACAAATATTTTAGTTTTTAATTTTAGTTATTTTAGTATTTTTATTGCATTTTTATTTCAAATAAAAAATAAAATAAAAATTTTAGGTAACACTTTCCAATAAAGTTCATTAGTTAACATTAGGTAAATACTTTAGTTATCATGAACCAAGAATAAACTATACTTTTACAGCATTTATTAATTATAGTTAATGTTAACTATTAAAATCAAAAGTTGTGTTTGTTAACATTACCGTGAATTAACATGAACTAACAATGAACGATTGTATTTTCATAAACTAACATTAATTAATAAATACTGTAATAAATGTATTGTTCATTGCCCATTCATGATAGTTAATACATTTACCAACATTACCTGATGGAACCTTATTGTACAGTTTTACCAGATTTTAATAGCATTCAAGTTAACATTAATGCTGCAACAGGAAAAAAAAATGTAATTATTTGTTTACGATGTTATGCTAATTTGACAGAGATCAAGTTGTCAGGAGAGATCAACATCAACCTCAAAATGAAGGGCTTCCCCACCCCTGTGACATCAGCATTGTCCATGCCCAACCCCAGGAAGTCAGATGGTTTTGATTACTTCATTCTCTCATGGCGTAAGTAACAACATTTGGTTTTGCACAATAAGTATTTCCTGTGTAATAAAAGTGAAGACCGATTGTGAGAAGATTTAACTGTAAAATATGTTATTGAGTCTGATTAGTACATTTAAAGTGATGCATTTAATAACAGCATCTCTATGATTTACAGCTAAAGTCCTGAACATCAAGATCAGCAGCGACCTGCCTGCTCTGACGGCCCCTGTCAGCCATTCCTCCCAGCAGAACGACATCAGCAAGTGGCTCAACTGCGCCTGAAAGACCAGCATTAAAACAAACACCACTAGCAGCTGCATGGCGAGAAAGATTCTCCATTTATTAGCAAAACCATTGAACAGAGCGTCAGTATGATTACTCACAAAATATAAAATAAATCAAACCAATGTTTTAAAGCACATTGAAAAAAAAAACATTAAACAAAGTAAAACAGCAGTAGGCTGATTCTGGGTACTTTGAAGAGTCAATCACGAGCACGTGATCAGCGTTTCTGCTGGGCAGTCGCTGTAACGGCGGGGTGTATTTAGAAGGGAGTGCCTCTGTTGAGTCCTCGACCCCGACTTCCACGAGGAAAAACACCACCTACAGGAGAAGATCGAGATACAGACCCAGACAAATCAAATTTCATTGAAAATCTCAGATTTCCACAGAACAGACACCAAACATTCAAATCAAAGGAAAAGCTTCTGTATGCATTTCATGTAATCTTTGCTTCATTAAAAACTAAGGAGTTTTAAAATCCAGTCTGTGTTGTTACTTTTTGTGAAGAAATGTGTGACTAATGATAGAAGTAAGAGGATGGATATACAGTGCAAAAGTATTCATACCCCTCCATTTTTTTTTTTCCACATTTTGATGTTGCAGCTTTATGTTAAACTGCTTTAAATTACTTTTTACCATATGAATCTACACTCCATAAACCATAATGACAAACCACAAAACAGGTTTGTAACAACTTTACTGTAGCAAATTTATTAGAAAAAAAAAAAAAAAAACTGAAATGATTACATTGCATAAGTATTCATACCCTTTTCTTGGACACTTGAAATTAAGCTGTTTTTCAGTTGCAGGGACTGAGGAACTTGGAGTAGAATGTAAGCTTGATGCACCAAAATATTGAGATAATATAAATATTGAGAGTCCAGATCATTCAGAACCTCAGACTGGGCAATGACCCAAAGCACACAGCAAGAGTGGTTTATTGAAAACCCTGTGAATGCCACAGCCTTGGCTTGCGTAATCATATATTTCTGGAGAAACCTGAAAATGTCTGTCAGCCCCCATCCAAGCTGACAGCCTGAGAGGTGGAGAGTTGAGGTGAAGAATGGCAGATAATTGCCAAATTCAGTGCAAAGCTTGTCGCATCATATCCAAAAAGACTTAAGGCTGTAAAGGTGCTTCAGCTAAGTACTGAGTTAAGAGTATGAATACTTATGCAATGTACTTATTTCAATGTTTTATTTTTAATCAAAGTTGTCACAAAACAGTTTTTTTGCTTTGTCGTTATGGTGTACGGAGTGTAAATTGATGTAGGAAAAAAGTAATTTAAAGCAGTTTAACATAAGGCTGCAACATAAAATGCAAAAAAAATGAAGGGGTATGAACACTTTTGCAAGGCACTGTAGAAACAGATGAGTGGAAAATAAGGTCCTAACCTCTTCTGATGATCTGGTTTCTCCGGGGCAGCTGGTGCTGAGGAAGGAGACGGCTTGCAGGCTTGCCCTGACCAGTACTGGTGCTGGTGCTTGTATCTAAAAAGAGAATCAGGGTTTGTACAAAGTGCTTGCAGTGCTTGAAGTACTTGAGTATTTGACTTTAGGAAATTTGAGGCCTGGAAAACCCTTGAAAATGGCAACATTCCTGAAGAGGTACTTGAAAAGTGCTTGGATTATTAAACTCAATGCATCTGTGAAACGTGTTCAATTTTTTCAATAAATGTATCTTTTCACATAAAATTCATGCAAATTCACAAAAAAAAACAACAACAACACATCATACTTTTTCTGCTTATTTCAGTTAATGTCATAAAACTAGCAAGTTAAGCCATTAGTAGTACTGACGTGTCGTGAAGACGCAAAAAGAGGAACAGCTGAACCTGAAATCACTTAGTTCGTGCCAATTACGTGTTCACAAATCTCAAGTCTCAATTATCAATATAATAGCATTAATGGGAAGACTATTTAAAAAAAAGTAAAGTAAACAACTCACAGTTAGATGTAACCACTTTAAGTCAAGTCAAAATAAGACTTAAAATTAAGGCATGAAATCATGATCTGTGGGAGTTTTTAGTGAAAGCAAAAACAAAACCAAATCCAGGCAGAAAATATGTTCTGTAAAATGGTGTGTACCTGCGGAGCTGGACGTGGGCTCTTGACTAGTGGAGGGCAGGCTGGCGTCATCAGTCGGCTGTGCGGATTCCAGCTCCGACTGGCCCTCTAGACATGCCTCACTACTCGTCCTACACAGAGAACACACAATTACTATAACCCCACTGAATAGCCGTTCTGAGGTAAACCATGAAACTCTGTTGCAAGTGCCCACCCTTCACTCTCAGCCTCCCCCACAAAAACATCATCTCCATCGTCTCCCGGGACAGCTTCTCCTGGGGTGGTCAGACTGGCGGTGGACGTGCTGACCATGGGAACTGACTGAGAGGCCGTCTCTGACACATCAGAGGGGTGGCTCTCTGTGAATACTGTCACTGTCAAAACAAATGAAAGAAAGAGAGCAGTTAGGTTTGACTAAAAGATATCAACCAAACAAACATGACTTGACTTTCCACCAGTTGCGCACCTGGAGCTGCCACTTGTAGAGGGGTGGTGGGTACACTCCTGCCTCCAGACTCTTCATCATGAGCCGGCAGGAACAGAGGACTTTCATACATGCCCAACCCTGAAGAACGACAGGACGAATGTCAGGTATAATGCTATGTTCGCAGTAATTATAATATTTACTAGAATTATTAAAATTTATTCTATTAATTTTTCAAAATCATTATCATATACTAACAGAAACTTAAAGGTCTTCTAAGCAACCCGTCAAAATAAAAGTTTGGTTTAACTTGAAGAAACTGTGACAGAACTATATTACTTAATGTAATGATAATACTACTAATAAAAATAACTTTTTTTTTTTCAGAATTTATTTACCAGAAAAATGTAAATACACAACACAGTATTTCTAAAAACAAATAAATAAATACATGTAAATAAATAAATAAATAAATACATACATAAATAAATAAATAAATAAATTATATATATATATATATATATATATATATATATATATATATATATATATATTTTTTTTTTTTTTTTTTTTTTAATTAAACTTAAGAAATTTCTGTTAAATTGTGTACGTTTCAAGATTAACTAATTAGACATGTTTTTTCATTTTCATTTTTTAATTTAACCATTAAAACAGAATCCAGAAAAAGTAAAACCGAAAAGTAAGCAAGTAAGTAAATGAATAAATAAATAAATAAAAATACAGAAAAATAAAAATGGAAAAAGGGGAATTTAAATTTAATAACACAGTCATATGTATTTTTAGCAAAAATTCAAATACACATTACTTTGATAGTCATGCAATTTTTTAAATGAAGGATTTTAGGTTTTCCTGTTTTTATTTAGACAAAACAGTAGAAATTCAACCCTTAATTGCATCAGTTTTCAAAGAA